>CP136061.1:84909482-86109482 GCA_032622095.1 Siphonodentalium dalli | reverse complement strand
ATTGTGTTATATGTGGGGGATTCTTTACCACAATCGGTCGTTCCCGACGTTCATCACGATACTGATGTTCCACATGCTCTGGATTACTTTTGGTTTCAACCTTTGGTTTAACCTGTATAGCCTGAAACCATTTCTGAAAATCTTCAGAAGAGTCAACATTAGGGTTAAAACCCAATTTTTGGAAACCTTCCATAATATTTGACAATGTTTTGTCTGGATCTGTAGCTTCCGCATCACCTGGCATTTTGTATTCAAATTAAATAATCAGAATAAAAATGAAAATTAAGAAATATTTAATTTCGAAAACTTAAATATCGACGTCACTGGAAATTTGTTATTTCAGCTGAAAATGTGTAATAACGTAATTACCAATTAACTCTCAGGAGAAATAGTAAACCTGAAATATCATATTAAATTAATAATTAAATATTTCAATATATGACTCACCGTAATTAACGATGGGGGAGAATACCATAAGACGATTGACTTCCTAAGTTCTAAACTTAACGTCATACAAGTTAAATTTAGTAAACATACAACATAGTTCAGTGGTTAGTAACAATTAGTGCAGGGTGACTAAGAAAATGTATCACAGCTAGGTTATAACAACAAAAAATAAATTTATAGAAAATTTACGGCAGAACAAAGTTTTGGCAGCAAGGGGTTAAGATTTGGCCAAAGTACAAATTTGACTAATATCTTAAACTTTAGGCAATTTAGATTTATATCTTATAAACCTATTTATTTCCTATATTGATGCCTAAATTTACATCCAGACTATGCCTATTTATAACTAAAGTTAAGTTTTAAATGGCCATAATACAAGATACAAGCTTTCTCAGATATTGTTTACACAAAAACACCTGAAAATGACGTATGCGGAAATGCACTAAATTGCAAATTTGACCTCTTGACGTCACGGGATTTCCGTTCTAAAAATAGCTACACATATTGCGTTCATAAACAACACAGATAAGTCTATCTAAATGCTGCAAATTATCCACACAGTTCACCGTTCAATCACCGGCATACTATGGCTTTAGGTCGCCAGCCAGAGTAAGTCTCGAGTTCACAGCGCAGTCATCTCGGGCGACACGACAGACTGCTTTATCGGTAACGCCCCCAGGGATATTTACTAATCCGCTCAGCGAGTACACATTCAGAGCACTCCGCTGGCAAAAGCGATTATTGCTTAATAGGTCAGGTATAAATTGTTTGCATGGGTGAACAAGACCGGCAATACCAGGTCACGACAAATAATTTGCATTGCATTGGTAGCCAATCATTTTAGAATTGGAAGCGTTACCGATAAAGTTGCATATCACAATCGCCATTTCGCCCAAAATGAAAACGCAGCGAACTCGACACTTACCGTGACTACATTAAACTGGATTAAATATAGAAGTCCACGTGTGATACGATTGTTTTCTTCTAAATAAGATATAAATTATAAAATACATAATACAGTAATGTCCAAAGTATATATATATAACCGGAGCCACGAAAATCCTTATTCTCCCAAAGTAACCTTTCTTTTCAAGATATATTTGTGTTTGTGACAGACAATATATGCACCGCTCGCGTGACGTCGCGTCGTCGTTCTCGTCTTCTGTACATAATTATCCTGCAAGATTGCTGGAGTTTGCCAGGACAATCTGCCCCCCCCCCCTTGCGTATATTATGTACGATGATAGTTTCATATGCCCGCGACTCTTCTTGTCCAATTGCTGACTCTTCAAATGTTCTGTAAAAATATAAAAATGCAACTTTTAATATTATCCCAGAGTGTGCTCGTTATTCCGCCAACGTGTTAATATTACTTGATTAAAGGTGGATTATCTCTTTGTAAACATGTATTATATAGTTACCGGGGTATAAAATATTAGATCTGAATCGAAGACTCCTGTCCGGAAATGCTTCTATCGATTAATATTCATTTTATTTCGAATATTTTCTGGTCTAAAAAGGTGTGTTTGTTCAGCTAACGAACAATATTGGTTACTGTTAACAGAGACCAGAAATTATATTGTGCAATTTTGTCACAAATAGATGTTAATTATACTCGTTATCGCTTATATCGTTGCAACAAAACAATACAAACAACCAATCTGTGACATTTGACATTCGTTGCGTAGCCGTGGGAACAGCCCAGTGCTCTATATCGCAATAAGGTCTCATCCGAATGGTCGGTTCTAAAAATAGTAACATAACTGGGCCCGATTTTATATTCGAAATAAAATCAATATTAATTGATAGAAGCTTTTCCGGACATAGGTCTTCAGTTCATATATATTATTTTATACCCACGCAACTATTTAAAATTTGTTATTTAAAGAGATAATCCATCATTAAGGGTATAAATTATATTATTTGTGCTTAAGATCTATTATTTGTGCTTAAGCGCAAATGATTGTGCAAAACACAAATTATTGCACCTAAACGGAAATAATAATAAAATGTCGTACTATCCACAAAAGTTCCATCAGCGCCAGCGAATTATGATTAATATTACGTTCTATTTAAGACTCTATTCTGCGTGACCAGATTATAACTGTCTTTTTCGGTTTGGTGATGCAAGTGTTTTGTGTTTTAAAACATCATTCTCTCGTAATATTGAGTTGTCCCTGAGGATGGCTTATGTCATAGTATGAAATTTGTGTTTAACCATTCACTTCGCTCACAATTGCGGGTATAAAGCTGCAATATTTGGTTGTAATTATTACGTAGTATTTAATGGTAGCCTGTATGCTCTACTACTACTAGTACGGTAGTATGCCTACTAGTAACTGGTAACCTACAAGGCGGCACTCACTCAAGACGCACAGAAGTGGATTCACATTGGTCACCGACCATACCAGTATGCTGTTTGCAAGAAAAGCATTCAGACAACGTAATTTCAGTGTACATGTAGATCATACATAACATGATAAGGATCAATCTTTGTTGTCGGCCACATACTGTACTGACATTTCAGTGAAACCACTCAATTAATTACTAGGCCTATTACCAACATGACAGAGAGCAGAAGAACCTACCATTGTGATGATTGCGGCAAATTATTTGACACGTCCAACATGTTGGCTGTACACAAGCGAATACACACGGGCGAACAACCATATGGATGTGATGTATGCGGGAAAACATTCAATCAATCAAGTAATCTGAAGAGACATAAAAGAATCCACTCCAGCGATCGCCCGTTTCAATGTGATATTTGTGAAAAATCATTCAAGCAGTTGGTAAATTTGAATTCACATCAGAGGATACACACTGGAGATCGGCCGTTTCAGTGCGATGTTTGCAAGAAAGCATTCACTACACAAAGCGTCCTGACGAAACATAAAAGAATCCACTCCGGTGATCGCCCGTATCAATGCGATACCTGTGGGAAAGTATTCACTGACTCAGGCGGGTTGTCTGTACACCAGAGGATACACACTGGTGATCGGCCGTATCAGTGCGAGATATGCAAGAAAGCATTCGCTACATCAATCGTCCTGACGAGACACAAAAGAACCCACTCTGGCGACCGCCCATATTCATGTGATATGTGCGAGAAAGCATTCACCCACTCAGGCAACCTGACAAAACATAAGATAACTCACTCTGGCGATCGCCCGTACATTTGTGATATATGCGGGAAAGCTTTTAGTCAGCCTGGCAACTTGTCTACGCACAAGCTAATCCACACAGATGACACACCGTATTTTATGATGGTCTAATAATCAATTTACATTCCAGACTTCTCGAGTTTCATTGCGATTTAATTGACACTTTACCTTCGGACATTTTTCGAATGCCGAAAAGATTGTTTCGAAAAATGACAACGTGGACACAGTTGTTCGTGTCGATGAAACAAAGGGTATAATATATCGCTGAACAAATTCTGTCTCCAGTCAACCAGTTTATGTGAATACATTCTTTCAAACAGTTTTTCGTGCATACGAAACCAATAGTGGTATCGATGGACCCGTAATTAAATCAAATCTAGTGACAAAACTACCGGGGCTGCGGTGATTCGAAAACAATTTAAATTCACACCACGCCTTCCCAGAGACGAGTGGTTTAGCGAACACCCGCCGAGTGTCGATATGATTTCCAATGAGAGCGACGTATACTCTACATATGCCAATATCTTACGCTCATAGTCAGAATATCAACAAATATCTGACAATGATTCGTGTTGCAGCGGATTCACAACTGAACACTCAAAACGGAAACACAAAAGGCCCACAATGTCACATGTGCAGACATGAGTAACGTGCAGGCTGAAAGTGGTTAAATGCCATCCACCAGCACCCTTTTCGTGTCACGGCTTTCCCCAGAAACCACTGAGAGGAGAGTGGCAAATTTTGTTAATGAAACGTTCAATGCCACACTGTTAGAAAAAAGACCGTCGCTTTAACGGTCTGAGACCGCGCAACATTGCTGCCAACCTTTGACCGTTAAACATACGGTCAGGCCGTAGCATGTTCCACTGTATAAACCCGTTTAAGTAACTGGCAGACCGTAACCAGTAACTGTCAGACCGTTGTATTTTTTTACGGTTCAACACCGTTTAATTAATATCAAGACCGTAACTAATATAGGTCAGACAATGGTATTTTTCATAGGTCAACACCAATTTTTTGCTCTTAATTTGCTAATTCGTCATAGAATTAGCCAGGATCCCATGGTGACAATATGATTTCCCGGTAGGCATTACGATTCATATGTTTTTGAATGGTCGAAACTAGTATTATTGGTAACTGAAAAATGCATCTTAGTTCTTATGTTACGATCATAGTTTTGATTAAATGTAAATCCTCAATGCATAAAGTGATAGACAATACTTATGAAACTTTGCAGTTTGCAGAGGATCAAGCTTGTTATCTGCCTCGTATAATTTAATCCGAAAAAAGGCTGCGCACGCGTAATGTGTTCGCCTTTCACTAACTACTGTATAAATATGGCTGTAAATAAAAAACGGTACTAGTAATAGCTGATAAGCCAACCCATCACTATTCAGTTATGAGTAATACTAATTTCGACCATTCTAAAACATGAATCGGCATGCTCTTTTAAGCCATAAAAAAAGAACAAAGCTACATGTTTCACAGTTAAAGATGGATTATCTCTTTAAATAACAAATTTGAAATAGATGCGTGGGTATAAAATAATAAATATGAACTGAAGACCCCTTTCCGGAAAGGCTTCTATCAAGTAATATTGATTTTATTCGAATATTTTATTGGGACCGTTTATTTGTCTATTTTTAGAACAGACCATTCGGGTGACACCATATTGCGATATGGAGCATTAGGCTTTTCCTATGGCTCCGGACCGAACGTCAAATGTCCGAGATTGATTGGTTGTATTTTTTTATTCCATAGTTATTAGCGATAATGAGTATAATTAACGTTTATTTGTGACAATATTACACAATAAAATTTCTGGTCTCTGTTAACAGTAACCACCATTGTTCGTTAGCTAAACAACCACACCTTTTTAGACCAGAAATTATTCGAAATAAAATTACTATTAATCGATAGAAGCATTTCCGGACAGGAGTCTTCGATTCAGATATAATATTGTATACCCCGGTAACTATAGGATAGGATAGGATAATTTATTTACAATATACACATGAATAATACAATGGCATTAAAGGTACTCAATCCGATAAAACTCCTCTCAATTACTATTTCAATGGCTTTGGGGGTCAAAAATATTTGATTCGAGTCGAGGAAGTCACCCATCAAAGCTCAGATTTGTTAGATATCGATTTTAGAAATCTATTATTTTTCATTATCGGGAATACTTTCTGGCCCAGAACCTAGTCAAAATTGCGTTATTATTACCTCTTGATTTTAGAGTTATCCATCCTTGTCTGTTTGAATTGTGTTTTGGTGTACACATCTCGCGCAGGTTACGAAACTGACGGCAATTATTAGTACTCATCTCGAGAAACTAACAAATTTCAAAAATCAATATCTAATAACTCTGAGCTTTGTTTGATGGGTTCATCGACTCGAATCAAATATGTTTACCCCCAAAGCCAAAGAAATAGTAATATAAGACCCTCTGATCGGATTGTTGTTGTTGGAATCTGTTGAGATGGGGACCCTCTGTTCGGATTGAGTACCTTTAACATATAATAAAGTACATGCTGTATATATTGTTGGGGTTTAGCCTAGCCCTATCGGGCTGTCTTCCTGCTACCCCTTGAAACAAGTATCACTATAAATAATTGCATAGATGACTTGTATTTCATATCCACACACACGTGCAGACTACATGTATAATCTCATATATATATTGAAGACCTCTGTTTGTTTGTCTGTCTGTCTGTATGTCTGTATGTATGTCATTTATACAAATCTACGATTCTCGACCGATCGGGACGAAACTTGGTACGTGTGTGTAGTTTGAGCAGGCGGTCGACGTTGTCGTATTGGCGAGCCCGTGCGGCGCCCGCTTCGCGCATGCGCAGACGAGATCTCGGAAACGGGTGGAGCTATCGACTTGAAATTTGCTATGTGAATGTATCTTGCCCCGGATACGAATTTTATCGGGTCGCCGAGCGCGTGCGACGCCAGCTTCGCGCATGCGCAGACGAGATCTCGGAAACGGGTGGAGCTATCGACTTGAAATTTGGTATGTGAATGTATCTTGCCCCGGATACGAATTTTATCGGGTCGCCGAGCCCGTGCGACGCCAGCTTCGCGCATGCGCAGACCAGATATAGGAAACGGGTAGAGCTGTCGACTTGAAATTTGGTTTTTGAATAGCTCGGACAACGTCGGGCTGGGTAGAGCTATCGACTTGAAATTTGGTTTTTGAATAGCCCGGACAATGTCGGGCTCATCGGCTAGTCTCATATATATTTTGAAGACCTCTGTCTGTCTGTATGTCATTTATACAAATCTACGATTCTCGATCGATCGGGACGAAACTTGGTACGTGTGTGTAGTTTGACCAGGCGGTCGTCGTTGTCGTATTGGCGAGCCCGTGCGGCGCCCGCTTCGCGCATGCGCAGACCAGATCTCGGAAGCGGGTGGAGCTATCGACTTGAAATTTGCTATGTGAATGTATCTTTCCCCGGATACGAATTTTATCGGGTCGCCGAGCCCGTGCGACGCAAGCTTCGCGCGTGCGCAGACCAGATCTCGGAAACGGGTGGAGCTACCGACTTGAAATTTGGTATGTGAATGTATCTTGCCCCGGATACGAATTTTATCGGGTCGCCGAGCCCGTGCGACGCCGGTTTCGCGCATGCGCAGACCAGATCTAGGAAACTGGTAGAGCTATCGACTTGAAATTTGGTTTTTGAATAGATCGGACAACGTCGGGCTCATCGGCTAGTCTATTATATATTTTGGAAGATCTGTCTGTGTGTGTGTCTGTAATCGATGGACTCGAAAACGGCCGAGCCGATTTCGATGAAACTTGGTATGTGGGGGTATTTTCGGCCGGGGAGTGACATAGGCCTATTAATTTGCCCGTGCGACGTGACCTTGACCTTGAAATCGGGTCATTTCAATGTCAAACGCCCGAATATCACGGAATTTCGATGAAACTTGGTATGTGGGGATATCTTCGGCCGAGAAGTGGCAATAACCTATTAATTTGCCCGTGCGATGTGACCTTGACCCTGAAATCGGGTCATTTCAAGGTCAAACGCCCGAATATCACGGGATTTCGATTAAACTTGGTATGTGGGGTTACTTTCGGTCGGGGAGTGGCATAGGCCTATTAATTTGCCCGTGCGACGTGACCTTGACCGAATATCACGGGATTTCGATGAAAATTAGTGTCTAGGGATACTTTCGTATGGGGAGTCTCATAAGCCTATTCATTTGCCCGTGTGACGAGACCTTGACCTTGAAATCGGGTCAATTCAAGGTCAAATCGCGAATTTTGATGGGATTTCCACGAAATTTGATACATAGGGTTACGTTTGTGACCCCGAACTGACCTTGACCTTCAAAATGATCAATTCAAGGTAAAATCGGGTAAAACCGGATGGATTTCGACGGGTACTTTTGTCGGGTACTTTTGTTCGGGCAGTGTTTTGGACGGGTCAAATTGTGACCCCACCTGACCTTGACCTTCAAAATGGTCAATTCAAGGTCAAAGCCCGGACGAAGTCGGGTCACCTTCTAGTCATATATAAAACTATCTAGAACCTAGTTTTTAGGGCATATCACAAAAAAAGTATTGGTGTGGTTGTGAGCCAATCCAGACGAATTGTAAGATCGAAGATGTACTATCTCTCCGTGGGAATGTTTCGAACATTTCAGATTTTGTAAAATATATGCACAGCCTCGGTTCCAGTTCCATGGGTATATTAAGAACAAAATATTTAGTTTTTTGTTGTTACAACGGATTCAGGCGAGAGATACCGCCATCTTTAAACCCCTGTCACACTCAGGTCGACGCTTGCACTGCGCTGCAAAAGTACCAAAATATGAGTAACACGCAGGAGGAGCACCGAAAACTGTCCAAAATTATCTAACTTTTAAAACAAAGTATGCTCCTATTGCGTTCCCACTTTGTCAAGTCTCACGCTCTTATTGCGTTCAAGTCGCTGTCATTGTGATGCTAGTACGTTCTCAATACGTTTGCAAAACGCTCTCTGCGCGGGCGCGGAGAGTATAAATAGCGTCTCCTGCGTTCTCCAGTCATAGTCAGTTTTTAGTTTGTGGGGAATATACCCAACAATCCGCAATAGATTAGCTGTCCGATTAAATCACTATGACACTCCGCTGCGATCAGGCTGGGGCTTGCATTGCGCTGTAAAATTATCAAAGCGCCGAGCAAAGCGCACTAAGGTATCCAAGAACCGATTGGTGACGCAGTTGACACTGGCTAGGACGGGAGAGGGTCCCGAGATCGCCTCTGAGCGCCAGAGCGCCGCGTTTGTTTTGTGCATGCACAAAACAAGCGCAGAGGTTCGGCGTTCTGACCAGGCGCAGTACCATCGCCACGACAGCGCAACGCGAACGACATGAGCGCCCGTTGACGTAGCAAGGACGGATACAAGCTACTCGTGGTCGCAGCAAGAATTCCTCTGCAATTGCGGATGCACAAAACAAGCGCGGCGCTCTGACAGCGCAACGCGAACGACATGAGCGCCCCGTTGACGTAGCAAGGACTGATACAAGCTAATCGTGGTCACAGCAATATATAATTCATCTGCAACTGCAGTAAGCTTACTACGCCTTGGTCAGAACGCAGAGCCTCTGCATGCGCTTGTTTTGTGCATGCATAAAACAAGCGCGGCGCTCTGGTGCCTAATATGGGCGACCACGGAGACCCTCGACCGTCGTAGCCAGTGTCCACTGCGTCACCAATCGGTTCTCGGAGACCTTAGTGCGTTTATGTGTGCGCTTTGATACGTTTGCAGCGCAATGCAAGCGCCGACCTGAGTGTGACAGGGGCTGTAGCAGTCTGGGTGAACGTCGACTCTATATTTGAAATATATAGTCTGGAGCTAATGTAGCCAAAACCATTTCTATTCAGCGAAGAGCTTCCCCAAAATGACGTCACGGATTTTTAAAAATACATCGATGATTGACAGGTGTCCCCACGTGTTATTTGTTGTGCTTCGCCGACTCATCAACCCACAGATGCCTGTGTCGCGACATTAAAACTTACAGAAGATAATATTTGTCGTGTGTGCGACTATTCTTTTTTCGGGAGATGAACTCGCTGCATCAACGGGAAAGCTGCATCCGAGAGCAAAAAATTAGGTCGTCATCAAAAATGATGCTTTAGAACTATTAAAAAGCATAAAATTAAGTCATTTCCTCGGTGTTTGACTTTCAGATGACTTTTTTTTTACGGCAAATAATTTGTCGATTTGCAAACCATGTTACAATAAAGTAACTCAAATACACGGACATGAGTAAAGTTCTATTTATATTTATGGGAGGCCAAGTTGGTACCATACGCAGGCCTATCTATCAGGTCCAGCACATCCTTCAAATTAATCGGAATCGTACCGAATATATAATTTCGAAGCAATTTTTTCTGTCTCTGTTGAATTTGCAAGCCTCGAAATTCCGCTGTGTTACTATATTTAGAGCATTCGGCAAACCTCGTCGCGGTCACAGGTCGAGGAGTTCAGCCGCAGAGGTCACAGGTCGAGTTCAGAGTGATATTTAGAGGTGACATTATGGGAGTCTCCGCCCATTAACACTTGTTTATCAACCCATACGGTTTCATTGGACGGAAAATAATTTACGCAATCAATCAGATTACGGAATCCCGAGGACTTGGAAATGAGATAGCGATGTTATCCGTCAGACCTAATATTCAATGTTGTAATGAATATTTAGGTATGAGTTTACTCAGACTGGGGCTGTAGTTAAGTAAACACAATAGGAATTATCTATATAGATCGTTGGAAAGTCTTTTTGTTGAGTGAGGTTTTGGGATAATTCAAATTAACAGTATTACATATATATGTAATGTTTATATGTATGTCTAATGGTATAGGGTCATAGTCAGAAATCGTAATGAGGGGCATGTTTAGGAATGAGAATGCGATAGTGTGAACACTTGTATGAAGAAGATTATTCGAGTAGAATTATGATTATGTCATCGAGTATAACAATGAATGTTCATATTTTTATAGAGCACAGTCGGGACATCCTTTGTTTTTACAGCGTACATTTTCTGGGTAATTTCTCAGCATGGCTATCTGTATAAGCGCTTCTTCAATGTGTGACTGCTTTGGCAAGATGTATAGTCTTTTTCCATGTTGTTCCATGTTGTGGGGAAGATGTGGTGGGGTAGTTTTCCTGACCAGTCAGTTCTAGGTAGTTCTAACAGTACGGGATTCGGGTGTCTTGGTGTTGATTTTGCTCGTTTGTTGTACATCATTCCAAAAGACGCGGGCAGGCGGTTATAACACCAGTCATGCATGAAAATTGAGGAATTGTTTAAGTCATAATTTCAAGATATTCTCTCTTTTAAAGAGTGGATCTGTGTGACCCCTGTACTTCTTATTGCATATTATACGCATTGCTCTTTTTTGTAATATGAACATTTTCTTGACTTCCGGATACCATAAACTAAGTGGCTTTGAATCAGTGCATAGTACAATGTTTTCAATGCTTTACTTGGGAAAAAATGTTTCACCTTATTGATGCAGTAGATTGCATGTGATAATTTTGGAGCAGATTATGGATATGTGCTTTTTTAGTGTCAAGTTCTCATCAATGTGGATACCTAGAAATTTTGTTGAGGATTCACGTCCGAGATTCCCTATTCGGTTCAATTGAATGTTATTTAGCTTTAATTTCACAGTATTCCACTTGTCATTGTTTTGGGGGTGTAAAAGCATATCATTGCTTTTATTAATATTAATTGAGAGTTTATTACAGCAGCACCAGTCGGATACATTGGCTAATTCATTGTTGACATAACTTTGTACTAGTTCGCCATCTTTACCGTTTGTGAATAGTGTTGTGTCATCGGCATACGATAAAATGTCCATTGTTGTAGATTTTACCATATCATTCACGTATATTAAAAAAATAATCGGTCCAAGAAAATAGCCTTGTGTGACCCCATAGGAAGTATTCATAAGGTTAGAAGTAATCCCACTATATTCAACGTATTGCCTCTTCTCATTCAAATAACTATGGAACCATGACATTGCTACACCCCTGATGTCATAGTGGTCGAGTTTCGATATCAGTATGTCGTGGTCGATCGTATCGAATGCTTTAAATCAATAAATACAGCTAAGGTGGAATCCCGTGTCGGTTTATCATTAGTTTTAACGAGATGGTATAGAATGTGCGTAATCGGATGAAAAGTTGAGTGATTTGGTCTAAATCCATATTGGTGTTTATACAAGATTTCATGTTCATTTAGAAAATCTACTGGTCGTTTTTGCACTATTTTTTCAAGTAGTTCAGAGAACGATGGCAGGATACTGATTGGGCGGCAGTTTGTTAATTCCTTAGAGTTATTTATTTTAGGAATGGGGACTACTTTGGAAATTTTCATTTTCATTGGGAATATTCCCTGTTCAAACGATAGATTAAATATATGTTTAAGTGGTGGGGCTATTGTGAAGATACTCTCTTTCATAAGTGCGGTCGATATACCGTTGTAATCTTTGCTCATTTTCCATTTCATAGTAAAACATGTCAATATTATTTCCTGTATCGATGTAGGTTCGATTTCGAATTCGTTTATTTGCCTATTTCGAAGATAATCAGTGAAATTTGCATCATTTTCAGTGTGTATAGAGTTGCTGGTGTTTCGACCGATTTTTGAAAAGTAGTCATTGAATTTTTCGGCTATTATGTTCGGGTCAGATAGCTCTGTATCGTTATCATTCGATGTCTGAGGGTAGTTACATGATTTTTGATTTTTATTGATTGCGTTTTTAAGAATTTTCCATGTGTTTTTTATATCATTCTTATTTTTTCTAGACTATCGCAATAATAATCATTTTTACATTTCCTTATTAGTTTATTGTATAATTGACGATAATTTAAATATGCGATTGTATTTGTTTCTGAATGTGCCTTCAGTTTATTAGAGTATAATTCTTGCTTAGTAATAGAGGATTTTATTAGTCCAGGTGTCATCCATGGTTCGCGCTTTATATATTTTTTGGGTATATTTCGTGTTATGAGAGGAAAAGCTAGATCATGCGCGTTCAAATATATGTCTAAAAACAATTCATATGCCTTATCAGGGGAGTTACAACTGAGAACTGAGTCGAATTTGCATGATTTAAAAAAAAAATTGAAAATATTGACATTATTAGGGTTGTAGTTGCTGTGCGTGACTTTTATATGAGGGGGTTTATGGGTTTGTGTTTGTTTGATTCGGAGAGGAATATTCCGAAATGATCGGAGATGTCGCAAGTAATTATCCCTGTTTGGTGACCAGCTTGTACTTCGTTGGTATAGATGTGATCAATTAGGGTAGCAGAGTGCTCAGTCATTCTTGTAAGTTTCGTTATCATGGGCACCAATCCTCTAGTGAAGACATTGTTTATGAAATCGTTAGTTTTTTTATGCGTGTCGAAATTTAAGAGGTCGATGTTGAGGTCTCCTATTATGTAAGACTTGGCATTGTTCAATTGTTCTAACATATCAAATTTCAACATAAATTTGTCCAAGTCGGCCTTTGGTCTATAAATACATCCTATTATATAATTATCGTTCGCTCCTCGGTTTATTTCTATAAATAATGTTTCTATTACGTGTGGTATAAATATTGTCAAATCTGGTCTGGGTTTATATTGAAGATTTTCCTTTATATAAATACCAACACCGCCTCTGGCATCGTCGCCGTCAGGTCGAGATTTGAATTCTAAGGGGTGATATCCTGGAAGTGAAAAATCTGAGGGACTATGCACTTTGAATATTTCTGTTAGGACTATAACATCAAACAAATTTCTTCTGTTTTCAAATCACAACGTAGATTTTTTAAATCTCCATAATTTGCGTTAAGGCTTCTGCAATTTAGGCCGAAGATAGAGAATTATATATTTTTTGAGAGCATAATTTTTTACCCTGTGTAGGCGAGAAATATTGGCATGTATTTTTATTCCAAAGTTGGATACTATCGGGATCGAATTCATCTCCTTCTATTTGAGACCATTTTGCCGCGAAATCGTGTGCATGTGTATCCCCAGGCAATACGCACAAGCTTGACTACCAAGATATATCTTATCGGGGTCCACGATATGATGGCTCTTGGTATACAATCGCGACCACGGGAGGCACGTGATGTTCGATTGAATATCAGAATGTTGGGTATCATATAATACCATATCCCATAATATGTCAAATATAGCGAAATATCGAAATATAAAATAAAACGAAAAAGCGAAATAGGAAAATACATCGAAAATCGAAATAGGAAAATACAGCGAAATAGCGAAATAGAACGAAAACTCGAAATAGGAACATACAGCGAAATAGCGAAATAGGGAGAAATATAGAACGAAATATATAAATATGAAATTATTTTTATAAACGAAATAACGGAGATATTTGAAAAGGTGTCTTTGACGAAATAACGGACATATTTGGAGAAGTGTTTTAAGCGATTGTATACCAAGAGCCATCATATCGTGGACCCCGATAAGATATCTCTTGGTAGTCAAGCTTGTGCGTATTAGGTGGTATCCCGAACCTCACCCAAAGTTATGCTATTTGCAGACATAGTGGAAATTTCTCAATTGTTGTAATGTCGCCATATGTTTATGTTGTCGTGCGGAAGATCGATACGTATGCGTGGAAATTAATACGAATATCATTTTGCTAAATATGAATTCAAGTTTTTGGTGGAATTATATCAATAGGAAGTTTATCCGTGAAATGCTTATGCAAGTTTAAATATAGCATACTCATGTCAATATATGTTATCAAATAAAAATTATATAGATGAATAATTATGAACAATGATGAGTAGGCTCATATACATATAGAAATCACAGGTGCATAAAATGTATATATGTATATTCCTACAAATATATATACATGTACAACGGTATATGCATATGGTATGTATACATGGTGATCAATACCCATTATTTAGTCTCCGCATTACCACCCCAAACCACGCCATCCACAACCTGTACATAAGGAGGCATGTTGACAACTTGACAGTGATGAGAACAAACAGTGGAGAGAGGGGGTGCACACAGGCAGCCTCCGACATGAACAATATGTCAATTCCAGTCGTTTAGAAAAATGAGTCTCACTTTAACACATGTATATTGCCATGCATTTATCACCATTAGAAGTCACACCACTTATTCATAAAATATATAATACTAGCATATTAGCCCGCCACTGGCGGCATTGGTCCCATGGCTTTGGTCGATCCATTAATTTTTGTTTTTCAAGGTAACCCCGTACAGGCATATCATATAACCAGACAAAAATATTCCCGTCCCGAGTTGACCATACATAACAAATTTCACGTCGATGTCACCGCTGACGACCGAGATATCGTCCAATGTGGGTACCCGTTTCAAGGTCAAGGTCACCTCAGTCGGACAAACTGACCCGACGAAAATCTCCCCCGTCCCTTGGAAGCCCTAAGTACGAAATTAGATATCCCCAGTTTCCAAAAGCAAAATATATCAGGTAGAATTTGTCAAATATGGACCCTGCTGCAAACACTCGCAGAGCCCTAAAATTTATTAACATAGAATTTCGCATTCAAATCGATTTATGTCGATAAAACTCTTATTTTTTTAAATTTCAAGCTGAGACTTCGTGTGTCTGCGTGTAATACTTACATGTTCTTAAAATGACACAGTCCAACACGTAATTATGTTTCAGATGGAAGAAATTAAATTTTTTCGATGCTAACTTTTAACATAGGATTTCCCATTAAAATCGATTTATGTCGATAAAACTCTTATTTTTCAAAATTTTAAGCTAAGACTTGGTGTGTCTGTGTGTAATACTTACATATTCTTAAAATGACAGAGTGCAACACGTAATTATGTTTTTGATGAAAGAAATTAAATTTTTTCGATGCTAAATTTCGAGCGATAACGTTGCGTTGAATTGTAAACAAACGCTCTTTTATAGCGACTCGTCATATACAAACGCTCATTAAATTATCACGTGATTAACCCCGCAGTGCCGTTTTGTGACTGAGAGTGGAGAACGGGTGCTCTGAGCTTCTCCGAAACGCCACGACGACGATTTCCGTGGGTTTTTACCCTTAGATGGGAAGTTTGAGCCCAATCGGTCCAGCCGTTTTCGAGTGTATAGAGGACAGATATACACATATATTTACACATATATTTACGTAGTTCTCAAAATATATAGGAGACATGTTTACAAAGAGATAATCCACCTTTAATATAGTTATCCAATACCCGGTATAGGTCGAATCGTAGATGATATTAAGTGTTTAATTACTTGTCGGAATCTCCAAATTTTGTCAACACTCTTCAATGCGTAGCTTGTTCAATAGTCTGCAATCAGACGACGGTCTGATGTGCGTAATTTCATGTTTAATGGTATCTGGCCATAAAATAAATATATAAATGCACCCACGAAAATGATGGAAAGGGCTCAGCTTTCGTGTTGTACGATTATACATAGTTTTGGATTGATTTATGAATATCGCAGGTGCAGTGATATGACTACACGGGGCGAAGCAAGGCGTTTCCCCAATACGCCTTATACGGCCTAATTTATTTCCCCCTGGCGGAAACTCGGCTCAGCCTAATTAGATATCAAAACAGCTCGCACACACTATGTACTGCTATAAGTATGTCCAATCAGTCAGCTCCCACATACCATTTTTGCTGTATAGATGTCCAAATGGTTCGCACACACCCTACATAGATGTCCAAACAGATGACATACACACTGTACTGCTACACATATGTCCAATCAGCTCTCATGCACACACCCAGTACTGCTGCATATGTGTCCAATCAGCTCAAACACACCATGTAGTGTTACACACATACTTCACTGCTACATATATATCCAATCAGCCCACACACCCTGTACTGGTACATATATATCATATCCGCTCCCACACATCATGTATTGCTACACATATCCAATTAGCTCACACACCATCTACTGCTACATATATGTCCAATCAGCTCACATGCACATACCTTGTACTGCTACATATATGCCCAAGCAGCTCAAACACACCATGTAGTGATACGTATTTGTCAAATCAGCCCACGCACATACTTCACTGCTACATATATATCCAATCAGCTCAAACACCATGTACTGCTACATATTTGTCCTATTCACACTCATCCTGTACTGCTACACATATGTCCAATGAGCTCACACACCATGTACTGCTCTGCCACACATATGTCCAATCAGCTCACACACTCTGTACTGCTATATTGATGTCCAAACGACCCACACACAGTGTACAGCTACATATATGTCCAACCAGCTCTCACACACCATGTGCTCCTACATATATGTCCAAATAGCGCACACAACCTGTACAAATACACATATGTCCAGTCAGCTCGCAGATACACACGCTGTACTGTTACACATATGTCCAATCAGCTCACACACCATGTGTGGCAATCTAGATCTGTCCAATCGACTCCCACACAGTGTTCACGCTGTCGGTAGCCAAATTAGCCAATGGCTAATCTTTTTCGAATTTGGCTAATGAAATTTTCATTTGGCTAAACTTTTGGCTAAACTTTTTTTGAACCCAAATGGAGACTGAAAAGCATGGAGCCAGAAAGCTAATTAATAAAAGCGCTCAATAGATCGACATTCAAGACGAAGTTAGGTGACGAAAGTATTTCATTATTTTCGTACTTATGAAATATCGTACAAAGGTAAACCCGATCGACAACTCTATCAACCAAGCGATCACAAAGTGATATGCAATCATCTTTAGTTTTCACAAGACGGACATTCAAAGACGCATGGACATTAAACCGACCGTGGTTCAATTATGACAATGTGAAGAAAGCAATGTTTTGTGCATTGACGCCGGTATATAAGCAATTTGTTCGTAACAGGCTGTTTTAATCTGGAGAAAGATTACGTCACTCTGCACGAAGCAGCAAACGGTCCTTATTAATTTTCACATTTAATCCCCTAATCCCCCATTCAGCCCATTGTCTGTCTGGTCACTCACGGCACGCCTACACAATGCATGTTTATGATGACATTGTATTTATGATGGTCGAGGTTTATGAGCACCAAGTGTAAGACAATAGCTTAATCAGCCAAATGTTCATCACGACAGATATTTTGTGGCTATTTGTCGTCAATACCGATACAGTCAAAATAATATGCATGCTTTTATGACAGATTGTAATTTGATAATGGCGTAAATAATATAAGTTATTAGTTTCCAGATGTCACTTAGATATTTTCGCAAGGATAAATATTTAATGATTTAAAAAAAGATATTGATATAAATAAAAAAAATAATGACATTAAAATGGACAATCCCGGGTCCCCCCCCCCCCCCCCAAATCACTCTTTCACATAAAGATTAATAAATTTTTAATAAATTATATATATAAAAATACTTCTAGTTCATCAAAATTATTTAAATTATTGTGTATTTTACCTGTGTCTGTTAGATTTTACGTTTTAGTCATTAATTGTGAACCGACCAGAAAACGATGATTTAATTTGGCCAAAGTGTTTTTTAATTTGGCCAAAAAACATTTGGCTAAAGTTTTTTTCATTTGGCTAATAAAATTTTCATTTGGCTAAACTTTTGGCTAAAGTTTTTTTCGGTCCAGCTCCCACACACCCTGTACTGATACATAATATGTGACCCGCCATATCAAATCCAGTCGGAAGTCGGGATTTTTTTACCCTGTGCCAATGCATTCTCTGATATATGCGAGTCGACCATAGGTCGCCTCGCATATATAAGAGAATGCATTGGCCTAACAATTTTTTATCATTTTTTTTTTAATTTCTTACAATTTTTAGGACATAAAATAAAAAACATCCATTACCCTGCAGGGAGCCCCACACATATAGATACATATAGAAGAGTGTCGTCTGCTCATGTTTGTCTGGGGCTCTGTATGGGTGAAATTATAAAATTGTTAAAGAATACAAGAAAAAATTATTAAAATTGTAAAAAATTGTTAGGCCAATGCATTCTCTTATATATGCGAGGCGACATATGGTCGACTCGCATATATAAGAGAATGCATTGGCACAGGGTAAAAAAAATCCCGACTTCCGACTGGATTTGATATGGCGGGTCACATATGTCAACACGTGGTATCAGGTCAGAAGCTTGGATGAGATCAGTTAGAAATTATCTAATTATAAACCATAGAGAGGGGTGCGAACAATAATTACTAAAATGGGAATAGTTTATGATGCAACGAGGGGCGGTGTATGTTGGAAAGAACTAGTTAGCAACCCCTCCAAAATATATTGCAACTTTAAAAATTATAGGAAGGTTCTATATAATATAAGTCTTGGCATTACATCGATACAAATCGTATTATAACGCAACAAATATATAGTAATACTTTTCCCTTAGCATTTAAAAAAAAAAGTATTTGCATGTATACAAAATGAAAAACAAAATATAAATATAAATAAACAATGTCAAAAAAGTACTACAATAACCTGATATCTCTCCCGGGATTCGTTTTTTTTTTTCTGAGTCAAATTACATGTATACAGAATACAGCCGCATGTAAACAATAACTGTCTACTTATTGGTTCCAGATTTGGTGACGCAAAAAGAGCTTTGATTTTACCTTTAAATCTTGTTTCGCTTATAATGGCGTATAATTTCGCATATAGTGACCCGCCACATCAAATCCAGTCGTAAGTCGGGATTTGTTTACCCTGTGCCAATGCATTCTCTTATATATGCATATAAGAGAATGCATTGGCCTAACAATTTTTTTTTACAATTTTAATAATATTTTCTTGTATTCTTTAACAATTTTATAATTTCTCCCATACAGAGCCCCAGACAAACATGAGCAGACGACACTCTTCTATATGCTTCTACGTGTATATATGTGTGGGGCTCCCTGCAGGGTAATGGATGTTTTTTATTTTATGTCCTAAAAATTGTAAGAAACATTTATTTTTTAAAAATTGTTAGGCCAATGCATTCTCTTATAAATGCGAGGAGACCTATGGTCGACTCGCATATATAAGAGAATGTATTGGCACAGGGTAAAAAATTCCCGACTTACGACTAGATTTGATATGGCGGGTCACATATGTGTTCATTTAATTGGGGTAATTTCTTTATTAATTTGTTTTGTGCTGTGCTTTACGCTGTAAAATCGCAATTCTACAGCTGTCCCATACTCTTGACTCCCACAATTTCAGGGTAGGTCACTTGTGTGAACAAATAATGAAATATCCGTTGTCCGATGAGTGGCGGGATTAATATATTTAGTTGGGGAAAATATCGAGCTTGAAATCGAACCCTATACATGAGGATCAGGATAATGAGAGTATTATATTTAAAGGAACTGAACATACATAATATAATTGCGTTAATGGAGTTGTATCGTGATATTATGAACCAACTGTGTTTAGATTTAGCTCTTTTTTTCCTCTACATGAATACTGACTCCTGCATGCAGCAAAGTGAACTGTGCATGCGCGCTGTGTGACATTCGCATAAATGTCGACACAACATGGTTTTTGTTGAAAGAACTATATTATCAGTCGACCGCCCATATGGCGGGACCTTATATTTTAAGTAATATTAGGATATATTTCTATAATACCAAAAGGGCGCATCAAGCCTGAATTAAACAATAATATATAATATATATTATTCGAGATATCGGCCGTCCCAAGCAATTACAAATTCTGTCGCGCTGTTTGTCATTTTGTCTCGCATCGCATCCCTTCACACAGTTTGTCATGTCCCTCGTGGAAGAACAAAATAGCATAACAGAATTTGTTGTTAACAGAAATTAAAAATTTCGCGGGAGTGTATCTGTTCAGTCTGTATGGAAATCCTTCATTTGTGTGAGGAGCCCCTCGTCGTGTTGGGTATCATTAAAACTAAGTAGATTCTTAGCGTGGTAAATTTTATATATTCCAATGTGTAAAATATTGTAACCATCGAGATAAGATAAGAATTCGATTAAGATTGGCAACACTACATGTACTTTACCTCGTTGTATAAACGTATTTATTCCACACACATTGACGCGATGCACATGTATTCTACGGAATCCCAGCCATTGTATACATATATAATTTATTAAGTGTATACCTCTAGTGGAATACAAGCCGGAACTATTCTTGTTGACGTTGTCGCCAAGAAAGATGACGTACATTACGTCGATCATCCGCTTCCGGCGATCCCCCCATAATTACTGGTTATTTATCAGACTTAAATCACAATAAAGGTAGCTATAGTAACAATGGCGGTGACATTCGTGGATTGAACTTATCTGACTGAACGGTGTAGAATAAATACAGAACACAACTTGCATCATAATCTCGAATCTGTTATCGAACTCGTTGCGGACGGCGAAAAGTTATATTTCGCTCAAGCTACGCTCTCGCGAAATGTACCCTTGCGCCATCAGCAACTCATTCGATAAAAGAGTCTCGATTAAGATGCGCGTTGTGTTCTGTCTATACCGCTCACTCTGATCCGAACTTTGAACAGCGTATTTACTCACAGGTTAACATTCTACTCAACAGTAACCACCCTAATGGCGAGGACACTTGTCTCACGGGTGTAGTCTACATGGACGAATTAACCGCGACTCTTAAATGCCTCAAGCGCCATAAGGCCGCTGAAATTGACAATGTTGTGAATGAACATATTCTGAACGCTCCACGGAATTTATTAATATTATACTCGTCAATGTTAACACATATCCACTGTAATCCAAATCCCTCCCGCTAAGAAGAAGGGTTTTATCGTACCATATTCAAAAGTGACCCAACGCCAGTACATGCCTTCAACATGTCTTTACTGGTGAACTTGTGGCATCTCTGTCAGATTTGCGTGATGGCCTTCATATGTTCGTCACCTGCGACGACGGATAACATTACGCTTTTTTCATTCACCGATGGAGGTCTCCTTAGACTTCTCAAAATATGTTACAATTATAGTTTAAAGTGGTGCTTCGAGTTCACACGAGAAAAGCAAAGTTGTTGTATTTGGTAACTTCCAAATCCGGCGTTACACTGAGGATAGAATCATGGGAACTCGGACACAGACCTCTCGCTAACGCCGAGGAAGTCTCACATTTGGGTATTATTCAGATTTCCAAAGTTGAGAGTTACTGACATGCTACGCAAATGTTTTTCTTTTCAGCTTGTCGTTCGCCTGTTTCAACCGAATTCTCACTATTAATAAATAATCGTTATCCCCAAAGCTTTATGTAGCTGTGAACTTTGGTGGGGTTTGTTACGTATGCAGTATACGACATTGGAACGTGCTCATGTGTGTTAAGAATTTACAGCGCATTCCAAAACGCTGTAATACCATATTATCCACGTCATTACACAGACTTCCCCCTATAGAGTATGCAATTAACACTGGTTAACTTGCGTCATATTCCTATTCAATTATCATGGGAATCGAATCTACGATCACCCGATGAAAGGATTTCTGAAAGATATTTCTGATATTCCCCATGGGTTCAATTTATACCATTATCTTCTATATTTTGCAGAAACTGGTTTCTTTCCGGTTCACACCACGCGAGGTGAGTCAGTGTGATCACAGAGGCGATTCTCTATCATTTCTCTTCAAGGTAAAACCCGACATCCAGTCTTTGTGAAAACTTTGGCAGCTCTTTCGAAAAGAACCAGATTATTATCCAATATGTACTAAGGTGGCCAATATTTTGACTAAAACCACTTATAATGATGACGCTCAGTGTAGTCGCTTCTACACATATTCAAATCTTTCGTTTCATCGGTATCTGGAGTGAGCATGTGAGTTTGCGCTGATGACCGAAACGCATTTTGGTATTCGTTTATTGACATATTTGGAATTGAAACTTTTATCTTTCTTGACAACATGAAAACCGATACATTCCTTGCATACTGCATTGACGGTTGTCTCCCAATGCAAATTGAACTGTTGTGTAATGAATATCGTCTTTTCAAGCGATGTATGCTGTTTATTTTCACCCTATGTTCTGGTTAATATTGTTGATGGGAACATCTGTTTCCATATCGGATACCTCAATGAGGTATATGCATTTATTTGCTTTGCGGTGTATATGCATCCAAATATTGGCGAATGTACCGTATATTACCTCTCTTGTGTAAATAATTCAATAAGTATGTACATGTATAATATATATCTTATTCATTGGATGAATAAACAATATCTCTCTCTCCCTCTATTGAGATTATGTTCTAATTTGGTACAGTCTATTGTTAATTGTGTCAGTATACCTGTTTGTTTAATGTCATTGGTTTCGTTAATTGATGCTGGTAGTATTTCCTCTAAATTTGCATCTTTGACTTTTAGTTGTCACACAGTGTGCAATACAACAAGATAGATCCACTCTTAATCGAGTTAACTGGCAAATTAAAAGAGTTTTAAGCGCCTATTACCAACGTTATTATCGTGGCTCGGTGCAAGTTGCGTATACACAAAAATGGATGCAAGTTGGGGTCAGCGCGCGACGTCAAGTGACGTAATTTCGACCAACCAACGTCCTGCATTCATGTTCCACAATACGAATGCATGTGGGGGTGTAAATATTATATTGTAGAACATATGTGTCGGTCATGTGCCAAACTTTCACTATGGCTTGTTGTGGCCGTATATATAGGTGAACCTATTCTAAATTCCCACAACAGATGGCATTTGCTAGTTGAGTTGTCGTGTAGCTTTATCATTGAGAGGAATGACTTTACAGTGAACTCGGTATAGTTATTACCATGCAGAATTGGTGTATGGTTTTCTTGCGTTGTTAGCACGTTACGTATATACGGTGTGTAAGATGTATACTGGTTGAATCTTTTCAATACTGACCTGATGCGTATAAACCAACTCTTACTAGTCCCGTCTGTCATGATAAGTTGCCTTAGTGCTAACCTTAGTGCTAGCTAGCTGTTACGGGTACATCGTAACCCTTTGTAATGATTGATTTATTTATTTCTGGCTTGAAAACGCCCATATGGTTATTTGACAAATAAGATTATACACATATAATGTTCCTGCAGCAGAACAAATTGAACAATGTCACATTTATCATATATCTCGCGCACAACAACGAACTTCTTTATTAATTGAAAGTTATACGAAGCTATCTTTAATGTATCCATTTTTTATTTATTCTTACTCCCAATCGTTGAAATAAAAGCGACAAAACTACAACGTATTGTTTGTTGTGTCGTCAAAGAGCTACGTTCTTCCAAGGAAATACACTTATGAAAGTGTCGCGGTAACACCAAAGAATGACGGACTGCAGAGTATTGCACTAATCAACAATAATATACCAAGTAAAATTATTTCACAATAAAATGAAATATGTTCCATATCAATAATTAATAGTGATAACACAAGTCAAAATGCAGTCAATATTAGTTTCGTTATCCGGCCTGGAGCCCCCGGCACAAACGCGTTAACAACGACACACGTGTTCACGGTTTCCCACCAAAATGGATACCAGTACTCACAATACTCAATTATATTTCATAATATCTGGGTTAAAACTCTATAGCAGTGGTTCCCACTTACATTTAGCGAGTGATCGAGATTTTTTCGGGTCGCTTTCCTCTGCACTTTCATGCAAAAGTAGTCGAAAATCTAAGGAATACTAAAGATATCCGGTCGAAATTTCCCCCATACCTGTAATGCAGGTATGGGGGAATTACCAAGTTTAAACATCTATGACGCAATTTTTCCCCCAATGGTAAAGACCCAGGACCAATTCCCTAAAACAGGGTGGAAAAATCCCTGTATCAATAATGTTATTAGTTGAGAAACTGGAGGGCGCATCGTGAGGGAGCACGACAGGGCGCTTCGTGAGGGAGAGCGACGATTGAAAACGGGTACGTATGTTTATTTTATTTTATTTGTATATATAGGCATGTTTCTGTTCTATTTCTGTATCTTTACGTCAAAGAGATAAGGCATGTTTCTGTTCTATTTCTGTATCTTTTACGTCCAAGAGATCACTGTGGTGTTCATAGTACGTTGAATCCAGGTGAAAAAAATAAGATAAACAAAGTTATTAGACGAAAAACTGAACGTACAAATTAATGAGACATCTAAATAGTTTCGCGCTACATTGTCATTGACAGAACTTATTTGCACACGATACCGAGCGCTGTGTTACCGGAAGTCCCATCGAACACACCCAGTGTATAAAAAATGTTCGCTTGCTCGCCAAAAACGCTCGATAAATGTCTCTCTTTTTGGAATAGGAAGGTGAAATGTATGTCAGAGTAACGCATTAGTACATGTATTGCCCGGGGAACATCGCGGTTTGGTCGTGTCTTGCGTCATATTCTTCCTTTCCGGACTTGAATCAAAAGCTCAGTTGCCAGTGATGGGGAAAGTTGGACATTTCAATGTATAGTCAATTTTGGACTAATGCAAAAGTAATTCATTGTAGGAATCTTACTGGACATTGCGTCAAAGATAACCGTCATTACGGCTCAAAAACTTGAAATGATGGAGAAATGAAGCGGACCTCCACCTTACGCAATTATTAAATTTTTATAAAAGCTGCGCCATTGGAACAGATTGGAACGTATTCAATTATTCTCTAACAGATTTCAAAACATGTGTACCCTGCAGCACTTTCTTGTTTGTGCGAGTGACCCCTTTCAGCAATCATAATGTAATCTGTACAGACGGACGTCGCCATCCTCGACTTTTCCAAGGCGTTTGATACCCTCCCACATAGGAAGCTACTGGCGAAACTGGAAAGCTACGGTATCACTGGCCAAATACATTCATGGCTGAAAACCTTCCTAACAAAGAGAACCATGCAAGTGACGATTGAAGGCGAATGCTCATCGACGGTGCCTGTGGAGTCCGGTGTACCACAAGGAACTGTGCTCGGTCCCTTGTTATTTCTGTGCCACATCACAACGACTTGCCAGAGAGAGTTACCACACAAGTACGCTTGTTCGCAGATGACTGCCTCTTGTAACGGAAGATTAGAAACATCAACGACCAGATTGCTCTGCAAAAGGACTTGATGGCGTTGGCAGATTGGGCTACAACTTGGGGTATGAAATTCAATGCCAGCAAATGTTACATCATGTCAATTAAACCACGACTGACCTACATGTACCAGCTCAGAAACCAGATCCTACAAAGTGTCACTCAAACTCCATACCTTGGAGTCCCGCTCTCAAACGATATGAAATGGTCGCCACACATAGACAAGATCACGAAGAAGGCTAACAGCACGCTCGGATTCATCAGAAGAAACCTTAGGAAGGCACCATACAAGAGTAAATGCGTAGTGTGTGAGACACTTGTAAGATCGTCGTTCGAATACGCAGCCGTCGTGTTGGATCCTCACCAGCAGCAGAACATCGACGCCCTGGAGCGAATACAGAGAAGAGCTATACGGTTCATGACCGGCGATTACCAATCGAAGGACATGGCCAAACTGATGAATGACTGCGAGATAAGACCACTCGAAGAAAGAAGGAAAGACCAGACGCTGGAGCTCTTTGGCAAGATGGCTAAGGGGCAGGTATCGGCTGTAAACACTCAGTGCTTAATAAAACCAAAAAAGGTGGGCAGAAAAATTCGAGCCAAGAAATTTGAAGATTTCAGTGCATATAACATAGTCTCAAAACAGGAATGTATTAATTCGCTGTCCTACGAGCCACTGGTGACGCACTCCGCTGAATACCCAAACTCATTCTTCCCACGGACAATTATTCAGTGGAACATTATAAACGAGATGGACGCATGCGAAATTCAAAATAAAACAGCAGCGGACAACTCAACGGTCCCGCAAAGAACATAATTCTCTTTCTCTCTCTCCCGGCGTTCTACACATCCGCGAGGATCATACGCCGTACATTATCCAGATCCAGAATCTGTAATATTGATAAAACATTCAATAAAGGTCCCGCCTCGGAAAGACCAGAACTCTTTATGGTTATTCATATGATATAACTGATCTTTCTTTTCATTTGAAATTACTGTATTACTGTAGCTGTGTCTGTTCGGTGGAGAAAAAAGAAAATGGTCAGGCCACACAAAGAATGTGTGATATTGATAAACGTTTAATAAAAGTCCCGTTTCGGGAAGACCAGAACTTTGCGGTTACTTATCTGATATACCTAATCTTTCTGTTCGTTGGATATTACTTTCCTGTGAAGTTCTGTTGTGATTACTGTCGTTCTTGATAACCGTATTACCATATCAGTGCAATATATGCGAAAAACAATTACTGCAGCAAGTAAATTGACAAAAGAGAATGGATTCAGGCGAGCACTCCGATCAACGTAATATTTGTGAAAATACATTATCCCAGTCAGGCGCTTTGATCGCACAGAAGATTAGTAACACTGATGATCGTCCGCATCAGTGCGCTATATGCGACAAAGCATTCAGTAAATCAAGCGACCTGACAAGACATAAGAGAATCCACTTCGACGACCGCCCGTATAAATGTGATACGTGTGATAAAGCATTCACCCAGTCAGGAACTTTGACTGCACACACAAAGAGGATTCACACTTATGATCGCCAGTACCAGTGCGATATATGCGAGAAACTGTTCACTACATCTAGCGAACTGACGAGGCATGAGCGGATTCACACCGGAGATCGACCATTTCAGTGCGATGTATGCAAGAAAGCGTTCACTACATCTAGCGACTTGAGGAGGCATAAGAGAATCCATTCCGGCGATCGCCCATATCGATGCGATATTTGTGAGAAATCCTTCAGCACGTCGGGCAATTTAACCACACACAAGAGAATCCACAACGGCGATCGACCGTATCAGTGTGATTCATGCGAGAAATCATTCAAATACTTAAATGAATTGAAAAGTCATAAAAGAATCCACGACGGTAATCTCCTCTCTCGATGTGTTATTTGTGAAAAATCATTCACCCCGTCAGGCGCTTCGACACATTCCGATGATCGCCCGATTCATTGCGATATATGCGAGCAAGCGATCAAACAATCACCTGCATTAAAACGTCGTAAAAGAATCCATTCGGGTAAACGCCGTTATCGGTGTGAGATATGCGAAGAATCATTCGCTCTTTCTGAACAATTGATTGCACATAAGAAGATACACACCGATGATCGACCTTATCAGTTCGATAAATGCGAGTTAATCATCATTTAGTCATTCGGGCGCCATGACGATACCTAACAGAATCCACTCCGATCACCCTTATCGATGTGAAATATTCGAGAAATAATTCGCTGTTTCGGGAAAATTGATTGTATATAAGATGAAACAGGCTGATGCTCGACCATATCAGTGCGATATAGGCGTGTTAATCATTATTTAGTCATTGAGGCACCCTGGCGATACATAACAGTATCCACTCCGGCGATCGCCCTTATCGATGTGATTTGACTGTACATAAAAGGATGCACACCGGGGATCGACCATATTAGTGCGGTAAATGCGCCAAAGAATTTAGTCACACAGGCGCCCTGACGAGACATAACATAATCCACTCCGGCGATCGCCCGTATCGATGTGATATATGCAAGAATTCATACGCTCTTTCCGGGACAATTGACTGAACAGAAGAGGATACGGACTGGTGATCGGCCATATCAGTGCGATATATGCGACAAAGAATTTAGTCATTCAGGCGCCCTGACGAGACTTAACAGAATCAACTCTTTCGAGACAATTGACTGTACATAAGAGGATACAATATACTGATCGACCATATTTGTGTGATAAACGCGAGTTAATCATCATTTAGTAATTCAAGCAGCTCGGCAAGACATAACAGAACCACTCCGACGAGATCGCCCGTATCGAGGTGAAATGCGCGAGAATAATTTAGTCTATCAACCAACCTGACGAAACATAAAAGAATCCACTCCAATGACCACCCTTATTGGTGTGATATATGCGAGAAATAATTCGCTCTTTCTGATCAATTGACTGTACATAAGTGACATAGCGATACATAAAAGAATCCACTCCAATGACCACCCTTATTGGTGTGATATATGCGAGAAATAATTCGCTCTTTCTGATCAATTGACTGTACATAAGTGACATGGCGATACATAAAATAATCCACTCCGACGATCGCCCATATCAATGCGATATTTGTGAAAAATCCCTCACTCTTTCGTGACATTTGACAAAACACAAGATATTCCACATCGGAAATCGACCGTATCAGTGTGATCTATACGAGATATATGTGAGGCCGATTTTTCGGTCTTATTAGAAATATTTTATTTTTATTATGCCAAAAGTCATTTGGGAATGAAAATAAATGCCCCAAAATTGCATTTTTGTAAATGAGTAAAATATAAGGATTCATAGTGACGTACGTCGATTTTCTTCAACAAATTTTTGTTATATTCCTTTGCAATTTATTCAATCTAGTATATTTAAAAGGTTATGAGAAAAGCAGGGAATATATATGGATAACAATTTATTGAACTACTCAATTCTCAAAATAAGTATCCCTTTTAACGCGGTCCTCATCCGTTTTCAACTCGGTCGTAACATCAACGAAACGCGGTTGTTATGTTGCGTTTATAACGCGGTCAGCGTGTGGATCGCGTTCAAATTAAATACACTGCCATGGAAATCAACGCAGTCGCGTTGGAAATTTCAATCACTGTGCGAAGAAGAAAAACGCTGAATTACGTTAGTCTATTTTGCAGTAGATATTTTAATTCTATTTTCATTCATTTACGTTCACGTCTCAATAATTTCCTATTATCTTTCCATGCCTTGTGTCCGTTCGGACGTGGTCTAGTTTTCCATTCAAAATTATGTTGTAAATAAATCACTGTTTAATTGTTTTATAGTCATAAAGACATTTGTTTGTGAATAAATCAAGGTAAATGTGTTATGTACCCAGTATTGACGTATTTACGAATAAACAGGGAAGTAGATTCGAGCATGTGGTCGTTTTTCTGAGAATTGTTTTAGCGCCCTGTATATATATTCCAGACGCCAATTCTGAAAAGGGCTGACCCTGTATTTTAGGAGTTAGTTCAA
The DNA here is from genome assembly GCA_032622095.1 of Siphonodentalium dalli. Classification (NCBI taxonomy): domain Eukaryota; kingdom Metazoa; phylum Mollusca; class Scaphopoda; order Gadilida; family Siphonodentaliidae; genus Siphonodentalium; species Siphonodentalium dalli. The sequence goes on along the minus strand of CP136061.1, from coordinate 86,079,844 downwards.
CCGTCCACCAACAAAATTTCCACATGTTGCCTATTGTGGAGGACTACATTGCGGTCCATCCCGAAAGTGTTGAAAACTGTTTTATTCCTATTTTTTTAAATGAATAAAGCCTAAAATTACAATAAACTGAAATATCTAACCACAGATGACACTTTATGCCATAGAGGCATTATTTCTCTTGGAAATAAATTTATCATACGACATCGTCCCAATAACTTTTTCCAAATTTATATTATTTGTGAAAAAAATGCAAAGAAGTGCGTTTGGGGGGGGGGGGGGGGGGGGGCAAAAATTGGCTTTCGTTTCAAATGTTTTTAAATTGATATCACCCGGTTTGCAATTTTCGTGATAAATTCATTGTGTTGAGTCATAATAATGTCGTATACAGTCAACAAGAAAAGACTCTATATTGTCTTCAACGGTTATTTTTTGTAAAATAAAAAATATATATATAACCCCCCCCCCCCCCTAAAATTTTAAAATTGTAATTTTTTGCAGATTTGTTAATAAGAAAATAATAAAATACATCACGCACGAGATAGACTATACTCACAGTGGCACCGGAGGTCAAATTACTCTATTTTGCCATAACCGAAATATTTGTGCTAAAATGTTGTTACTCTGCTGGTAATTCACCAGCAGGGTCACCGCAGCTATTTCCGGCTGATACGGAATTGCAAACCTTAGGGTTACATACTAATATTCAAGACGGATGCCGCCAACCAAAAATCCACGTCATGCCATACGGATGTGATCATGTTCTATTTAGTTGCAGTACATTCAATCAAGTTAGATCAACTTTTTATGCATATTAGTTCACACCACAATTGAACAAAAGTTTCCATAGTTTCATAGGGTTATATAGACTTCTGTAAAATTGTGGTAAGAAAAGCTAAGTTATCGGACTTCATAACAAATGAACTTCAACCGATTATCTACACATTTGTTACACTACCTTGACCGCAATATGATGAATCAGTCTTAATTCTGCGCGCGTTCGCATGTACATAAAGAACAATATTCGGGCAAAAATGTCGGGATATGTGTTCAACGTTCGTTATAAAGAATCTTGCAAAGGCGACGAAATAAACTGAACTGAAAACGCATGTGTCGCGTATGTACGTTCTGTAATATACGCGAGCAAAGTATATGGAGAAGGCCTAAATAGAACACTTTTTATTAAAGATGGATTATCTCTTTAAATAATTTTTTTTTAAATAGTTGCGTGGGTATAAAATAATAGATATGAACTAAAGACCTATGTCCGGAAAAGCTTCTATCAGTTAATATTGATTTTATTTCGAATATTAAAATCGGGCCCGTTTATGTTACTATTTTTAGAACCGACCATTCGGATGAGACCGTATTGCGATACAGAGCACTGGGCTGTTCCTACGGCTACGCAATGAATGTCAAATGTCACAGATTGGTTGTTTGTATTGTTTTGTTCCACAGATATAAGCGATAATGAGTATAATTAACGTTTATTTGTGACAAAATTGCACAATATAATTTCTGGTCTCTGTTAACAGTAACAACTATTGTTCGTTAGCTGAACAAACACACCTTTTTAGACCAGAAAATATTCTAAATAAAATTAATATTAATCGATAGAAGCATTTCCGGACAGGAGTCTTCGATTCAAATATAATATTTTATACCCCGGTAACTATATAATACATGTTTACAAAGAGATAATCCACCTTTAAAATGTTACGTTCACGTAGGTGTCTGTGAACTTTAATTTCACAACTGATTGTTTACACTGTGGTGAGAAATGTAATGTAGAAAAAGAACTCAGACATCCAGATCGCTGAAGTCCTGTCTTTAATTGCTGATCCAACCAAATAGTTGAAGGACAGGCGTAGTTCTATAATGCATCTTCGGAGGAGTGTGATTCGCGAAGAAATGGGTGGGCAAAAGTGGTTCGGGTGATAATTGTGGGTGCTGTTAGCGACTTGTATGCTGTTGCAGCAAGGTACGTGTACAATATACAGTTGTTGCCCGATGTCGAGGGAGACATTGAGATTTGTCACCCGCTCGAGAACGGAATGTCTCCCGAGGAGCACAGCTCCGAGGGAGACATTCCGTTCTCGAGCGGGTGACAAATCTCGATGTCTCCCGAGAAGAAGGGCAACAACTGCTTTGTTATCCGATTATACCACATAAAAAAATCCTTGTCATCCACACGCACGATGTTGCACTGAGTCACGAGTGCTTTCTTTCCCGATTATGTATATTTCCAGTAACTTCTTATCGTTCTGTTCCATAAACGATAGTCAAGCTGTTAAGCGTTTGATAATCAGCGTTTATTTACGGTCATTTTGGTGGTTAAATCGTCAATATCGGTTCATGCAAATGTAAACCAATAAGCCATATAGGTATGTTATCGCCTTCTGCAATGTGGAATATTCAATGTCGCCTTGTGCGCGGAATTTACTCGCGATGTTCATTTCATAACGGTCTTCCCCAAAAGCTATTGGGAAGTTGTCGATTTCATTAATGTACATTCATATGTGTCAGTGCTCCCAAGTACATGGCGATCCTCAAACAAAATACTTCTATGATCACATTGCAGACATCGCGGAGAGGTCTGCTATCATGGATAAGCCCATATAAAAATGTACCTGGGTAAATCTTGGTGTTTACCTAGGTATACCCCGGTACATATAGGTTTTACCCTGGTTCCACCCAGGTCACACCCAGGTTACACCCAGGTAAATCAGGGATTTATATAGATTTACCCAGGTGTTTTCGATATATGTTAGGTATAAACCCCAGTTTACCCGGGTTTTTACGGATTTACACCCAGGTATTTACACCCAGGTATTTACACCAGGGTTTCGCCCAGGTATTTACTACAGTGTTCACCCGGATATATACACCTGTGGTATTTTGTTAAACTGTATAATCTGCATTGAAGTCACCTTATTAACCCTTTCTATATTACAGCACCATTGGCGTGTAGTTACCTTATTAACCATTCTATATTAAATCATTAATTGACAGGTAGTTACCTTATTAATCCTTTCTATACTAAGTAACATTGGTGAGTAGTTACATTATTAACCCTTTCTATATTAAAGCACCATTGATGTGAAGTTACCTTATTAACCCTTTCTTTATTAAAGCATCATTGACGCGTAGTTACCTTATTAACCCTTTCTATATTAAAATATCATTGATGTGTAGTTACAATGTTAACCCTTTCTATAGTATAGCATCATTGACGGGTAGTTTGCTCCTTAACTCTGTATATATCAAAGTATCATTGTCGTATATAGTTACCTTATTAACCCTTTCTATACTAAGTACCGTTGGCGTGTAGTTACCTTATTAACCCTTTCTATATTAAAGCATTAATTGACAGGTAGTTACCTTATTAACCCTTTCTATACTAAGTATCATTGGTGAGTAGTTGCATTATTAACCCTTTCTATATTAAAGCGCCATTGGCGGGTAGTTACCTTATTAACCATTTATGTATTAAAGCATCATTGACGTGTAGTTACCTTATTATAACCCTCTCTATATTAAAGCATCATTATTGCTGGGTAGTTATCTTATTAACCCGTTCTATACTAAGTATCATTGGTGAGTAGTTACAGTATTAACCCTTTCTATATTAAAGCATCATTGACGTGAAGTTACCTTATTAACCATTTCTGTATTAAAGCAGCATTGACATGTAGTTACCTTATTAGCCCTTTCTTTATTAAAATATCATTGACGTGTAGTTACCATGTTAACCCTTTCTATATTAAAGCATCGTTGACGGGTAGTTGCCTAATTAACCCTCTATATACTAAAGTATCATTGTCGTGTAGTTACCTTACCAACCCTTTCTATACTAAGTATCATTGGCGTGTAGTTACCTTATTAACCTTTTCTATATTAAAGCATTAATTGACAGGTAGTTACATTAAACAACCCTTTCTATACTAAGTATCATTGGTGAGTAGTTACATTATAAACCATTTCTATATTAAAGCGCCATTGGCGGGTAATTACCTTATTAACCATTTTTGTATCAAAGCATCATTGACGTGCAGTTACCATATTATAACACTTTCTATATTAAAGCATCATTGACTGATAGTTACCATATTAACCCTTTCTATATTAAAGCACCATTGGCGTGTAATTAGCTTATTAACCCTTTCTACGTTGAAGCAATAATTGACAGGCAGTTACCTTATTAACCCTTTTTATAATGAGTATCATTGGTGATTAGTTACATTATTAACCCTTTCTACAATAAAGCATCATTGACATGTAGTTATCATAGTAGCCAGTTATATATTAAAGCATCATGGACGGTAGTTACCATATTAACCCTTTCTATATTAAAGCACCATTGGCGTGTAATTACCATATTAACCCTTTCTATATTAAAACATCATTGACGTGTAGTTACCCTATTAGCCCTTTCTATATTTAAGCATCATTGACGTGTAGAACTTTATCTTATTAACCCTTTCTTTATTAAAGCATCATTGACATGTAGTTACCTTAGTAACAATTTCTACACTAAAGCATTATTGACGGGTAGTTACCTTATTAACCCTTTCTATATTAAAGCATCATTGACAAGAAGTTATTAACCTTCTATAATAAGTATCATTGCCGTGTAGTTAGTTACCTTATAAAACCTTTCTATATTAAGACGTCGATCATTGACGGGTAGTTGTTACCTTATTAATCATTTATGTATTCAAGCATCATTGACGAGTAGTTACCTTATTACTTGAAGTTTATTATGACAGTATGACAATACACTACCCCGGACAAATGAAGCAATATCATACTTTATCTAACAGCCTAGCTATAATTAGTGAACATTAAACTGACAAACAGACAATTTTCAGGGCCATTATTTAATATTAAAGGGATACAAAATAAAGAGATTTCTAATTATCAGTAAGAATTATTCTCTAAGTGATACTTATTATTTCAAATAAATGATTGCATATACTATAGTAGACCATATACCAACAGGAAAATATTAGTGAATACAATTATTGTGTTTCAAAATTCGTTTCGTTTCGTTTCTGCAGCCAAATTACAATCTTAACTTTTAGTTATCGTTCTTCAAAATGAAGCGCGGATTATTCCTTGTGGTATTTTGAGTTAATTTTGTCGCGAATCAACGCGGATTGACAGAAGGAAATGGTGTATTGGCTACAAACGGATAAACTGTGGACTTATATATAAGATTCGCCGATTTCTCCCCATGGATGTGCGCAAATATCGAAAAAGACTGAATTTCATGTGACAAAAAATATTTCAATTCCCGGAACAGTAAGAATTAAGCTACGATAACGAAACGGATCAACTATAGTATTGAACAGTACCTCAGCTACCTGGCCATAACCAGAATATTTTCTCAAAATTGAATTTGTGGTACCGGTACAATCATGATGTAGTGCACCTGTCCAGAAGAAGAAGAATTGAGAAGTTTGAAGATCATGGACTACGCAGACACCATCTGGGACCCCTACCAACAAAATCACATCGACAAGCTGGAAAGAATCCAGCGTAGAGCAGCCCGTTTCATTAAAAGAGACTATAAGAGCAAAGAAGATGGATATATGACCAAGATCCTCTACGAGCTAGATTTACCAACATTGCAGAAACGGCGGAAAATAAATCGGCTGGGATTCATGAGTAAGGTGGTGGGTGGATTGGTCCCGGCTATACCACCTAATCAATACTTTACACCCGAAACAAGGCGTCTTAGATCGCAGAGCAAAGTTCTGACAGGCTACGTCACCAGCCAAATTCCTCGGCACCTAATTTAAAGGAACAACAGTCAGTGCTACGAGGCTATACCATACGTGTCAGCTCAGTTCGCTAATTCCACATTTGTTCGAACTATATGCGACTGGAATCAGCTGGAGGAATCCTTAATCCTACAACAACAGCCTGTGGATTCCTTCAAGAGTGCGCTGAAGGAAAAGATCTGAGACTCTCTCGCCCGCTGCGAAATTACCATAATTGGGATCTGCAGCGTAACCATTCAGATTCAGATTGATCCACGATAGTAAGGGGTCAGTACATGTAGTAAGTACTGATAGTGATAAGCCTGCTGTACAATAATACTACTTTTGCTGTTTTACTGGTCTTAACTGAGTACTGTGTCAATGTGACATTGTTAATTCAGTTCCACTCTAATGTACATTAACTGGCAATGATGCATCTGACGCTATTAAAGGCACCGGTAATCCCTAAATACCAGGAGGACGCGGCATAGAAACTTGGTACAACAGTTGTTACACGACAAAGAAAATTATCAACAAGCTTAGTGAGCGTCATCATCAAAATTGCAAATTAAAACACGGCAATGGTAAATTGGTAATCCCTACTAGTACATACCAGGAGGACAAGGCATTGAAACTTGGGACAACAGTTGTTACACGGCAAAGAAATTTAAAACACACTGTGCACAGATGAATGTTTATACATGTACTGTGCAGTCGAGATCACCTGGACTACAAATATTTAAGGATTATACTATTTGATGAGTAGATGCGTGACTGATAAAAGAATTAGAGACTCCATATTTACTCGGAAGATAACAGTATACGATGCCATACAGTTGTTCCATAACACCTCAACCTTTGGTGGATATAACAGTATTAAAACTAATGAAAATGATGAAAGCCAGACTCAACATCAAGACAACATGTGCATGCATAAGTGACGGTTCAATGATTTTGACTCCATCAGATGATATTTAAGCGACACCAATTTTTAAGTCTGGTTTACGATGTGGGGAGAAAAAAAGTAGATGCAGGAGGGAAACAAATAAAAATAAAAAAGATTTTCCCTCAATTTATATCAAGTAAATCGTGGAATTTTACATAAATTTTACAAAAATTGTGAAAAAATGTTTTTGAATGAAATTCTGTTCAAACCAAACAAGACATATCTTGTCATGAAATACGTGAAAATATGGATCTGTAAATGATCATAAGCAGAACCGGATGCGACAGCACATGAAAATCAGTACGCGTGTAAAATATTTTGGGACAAAAAAAGTTATTTTTTTTTTCATGAAATGGAAACAAAGTTGTAGGAGGTGTTCGTTAACCAGACTTAAAAATTGGTGTCGCCTTAGGCTCATGTTAACACAGGATCACATATTCTCAAAATAATTGTCTCCCTCAAGTTGGCCTCAACCATACTAGTATTTATATTTGATAGAACCTCAGTGAGACCATGTTGAAAATTACCATCAATGCAGTTCCAGTGTTGACGCAACGCGGTCATGTTACTTCAAACCAGTTGCAATGTTCCTTAGGCCAAAGAAAAAAGATACTATGTTTCCGTACATCAAACCGACCCTAAAAATAACCCGCCGACCCTAAACTTTTTATTGATATTTTGAGAAAAAGTCAAAATTTTTGCAATTTTAATTTCCTGAGAGTGGATCTCCTGCCTGCTTTATGTCTTTTTTGGGACTTATGGAACACTATCAACAGACATGGTGGGTGTGTATCTGTATATATACATGTAAAGAGGTTATCACTGCATATATTAGGGGTATACATGTACTAGTAGCTACTGTTTCCAAAAACCAGGCATGCTCGGTGGGTGTACTGGCTACCCCCAGACAATGGGATGTAATCGTCACAATACATGTACGGTATAATGGCGGTATTATTGGTAAAATTCTTATAAAAAGTTAGTGACATCAATTTTGTACCAAGTTTATAGCCAAATTTATGAAAATGTGGTATTAGATATAATAAAAAACATACGTAAGCATGAAGTAAGTTTGATTTTTTATCAATCTTAATGTATATTTCCACTGTGTTGATCAAGTAATACTTTCCCCATGGCATGGGTTGGCATTTTATGTCACTTTGGTCGAGGTAGTTCAATATTTCTGCAGCTGGATAAAAAATATCAAAATAAAATAAAATAAAAAAAATTCCCTACCTACCTACTAGTACCCTAAATTTTTTTACCGGAAACATACAATCTTTTTTCTTTGGCCTTTAGCATGGTAATTCGTGAAAATAAATGTCAATGCAACTTACTCTCAGGCTCCAAATAAAAGTGCAGGCCCAAATAATAGTGCGGGGGGGGGGGAAATTCCATTTAAAGTTAATAAAAGTACAGACCCAAATAATAGTGCAGGGGGAACTCTGAGCAAAACATCAACTGTGGTTAACCAAATAATTTTTATAGCAGGTTCAGGTATACGAGTCAACATGTAGTACAGGTACATGTATGTATCATGTGGTGTTTTTTTGGTTTGCCACATACTTGAATATGTACTCTTGAGTGCCTAATGTACGATTATTAAAATCGAGGTAAAATTCCCACCTGTACGATCGTTATTTGGTCCTGTACGTTTATTAAATTAACCAAAAGAAATAATTCACCAATCTTAAATTGTGTTATTCATATAAGAAATGAACGGCGGTTTCAATGCGGTCATGGGGTTTTGACCGCGAGAAAAAAACAGCAAACTTCGGGGTTCATGCAGAGTTTGCTGATTTTTTTAACGCGGTCAAAACCCATGACCACGTTGAATCCGCCGTTTATTATTTATATTTATATACTTAAATTCATTATGAACTAGGATTGTATGTCTTTCCCATTATTTATTCATCTATTTAAACAAACGCATGGAGTTCAGTTCAGACAGTTCGAATCCTTGTTTTTTGGAAAACCAAACATTTTGAGAATCCGTTCATGGAGAACGGAAGAAACGCAATTTCACAGTAAAGTATAAACATATGACAAAATGTCTTGTTTAGCTAGTAACTAATGTAGACGTGTTGATCATTTTTACATCTGAATCATATAGAAATCTTGAATTTGTGCTGATTTAAATTTTCATAGCTTAAAAATATTAATAAACGTGCAGACCCAAATAAGCACTGTGCAGGGGGGGGGGATTTCCCAAGAAAAATAATAAACGTGGATGCAGCTGGTGCATGCATATTTATTTGGAGCCCAAGAGTAAAGAGGTGGAGGTGAATGTTACATGTACCGCTATTCTCAAAGTAATTGACCAGAAAAACGGGGTGATACCCCGGTCATGACCGCGGTGATACCGGTAATAAACGGTATCGAGATGGTCACGGCGGTGGATTTACGGTATTGGACGATAATGATACCGCAGTCTTTTAGCGGGCACCGCATTAATTTTTTTTGAATACCGCGGTCTTTTAGCGGGCACTGCATTAATTTTTTTGAATACCACAGTGATTTTCATGGAACTCTTTGAGGGGAGGTATTTACTCCCACATACTTGTTCGCATTAACAAGCGGTATCAGTACCGCGGTATTGGAGGATACCGCGGTATAGTACCGCGGTATTAACGGGGTGACACCACGTTATTGGTGGTCAATTACTTTAAGTATAGCGGTAAGTTGTTATTAACGAAATGGAACGATGCCTTTAATAGGTTCCACCAGCAATAAGTCGCGTCTTCTTTATATTGGCCTCACAGATTGGTTTTTGTTGGCGTCATGCCTGTCGACCATTATGATGGCCACATATATTGTCATATAACAGCGATTTACGATCTGTCTTGTTGGCTCATAATATAAATTAAGAAAGTGGCCTTGTGTTCGTTCCTTGCGTAAAAAAATATTTTTTAGTACAAACGTCCTCATTGATTGTGTCCCTCGACTCCTTGTGTAATTGGTCAAGTAACTTACATGTATGTACATGTACAGACCACTCACAAATTTCTTAGAAAAGCGACCACATGTTCGAATCTACTTTGCAATTTTGGAGCAACGCATTTGTAAATGCGTTCATATTTTAACACATTTACCTTGATTTATTCACAAACAAATGTCTTGATGCAGGCCTTAAAATCCATCAGATTTTTGGCAATAATCAAAATGTTAGTGTTTCACTTTCTACAGGGAATCAAGACTTTTTACTAGAATCAAAATGAGAATCATGATTCTCAGATTCTGATTATAAAACAATTAATGTCAACAGTGTTTATTTATGTTTATTCCATTTTGAATGGAAAACTACATCATGAATGTCCGATTCCGAACATATACATGTACACCAGGAGTGGGAAAATAACACAGAATTATTCAGATGTGAATTTAAATTAAACAAAATTATAACTAAAATTGCAAAATACACTATCGTATCGTTATTTGGGTGTTCATACTAGTATACTTTTTCGGCGCAATGATCGGTAATTTCAATGCGACTGCGATTATTCCCAATGCAGTGCATTTAATTTAAATGCTGTCATTAAGGCATTTACAAAGTGGCGTGACACAATGCACCCTCAATGCATTTTAAATGCAACAACCGCATTTCATTGATCCACGTTGTAAAGGACATTTATTTTTAGAATACATGTATGTACGTGTATATAACCACAAGAATAAAGAACAAATCAACTGTTTTTATTACTTTGTAAACCTCTGATGTTTCCCATACAGTATACATTTGTATATTATAAACCATGTTACAGTAATTCTAGAGCTAATTAATCGACTCCTTAACTACAGCAGAATTATGGGTAACTTTTCAGGATTTAGTCCGAAATATGGCTTGTTGCCATTCATCGGAAAGCTCTCACCGAGAGCTTTCCGATGAATGGCATCAACCCATATTTCCGACTAAATCCTGAAAAGTTACCCATAATTCTGCTGTAGTTAAGGAGTCGATTAATTAGAGCATTACTGTATATCCTCTATAACTGTTTATTCAACATCACGTGCTGCAATCCATAAATGCGGTTCAGATTTCAATGTCCGGTTCAACATTATTATCATATGGTTTGATAGCAGAAATACTCAGTTTGGAATGTTATACCATACAAGTTTTACGAGTTGCTCTTGCTCAAGAATGGATAAATTTATAAACCTGATTTTTGGCGCATTAGTTAGAATTATATTTTTGCACAAGAACACACCACAAATATCGAACTGGACATCAAAAGCAGAACCGGATTGTATCGATTGCATAAACATAAGAAGTTGGTCACTGACCGACAATTGCTATTCTCTGGTGTGGTTTATAGGACTACCGTATGCAATGCCGACTTAAAAATAAAAATTCACATAAACATCGCATGAAGCGGTCTATCCACAAACTCAGGTATTCGGTAATTCCAAATGTATGAACTATCACCATGATATCCCGGTATATCATTGTCAGGACTGTTTGTACAAAAGGTTGTTATTCTACTATGCATAATTTTGCTATATCATTGTACTCGGACTGTATTGCAATGTAATATATCAGTACATGTACCGGTATACTGGGTGCACATTATATACATGTAGGCCTACTTTCACTTTAGTACATGTATGTGTCATAAAAGACTCATGTTGTTAAATTGAAAAAAAACATGTGTGAAAACAGAGAGAATACATGTACATGTGCCGGTACTATATACCTCTTTGTGTGCTGTACTACCGGTACTATTCATGTACATGTACTACACTACAATAAGAGAAATTTTAATTGATTCTACTGCCCTTGTGCCACAGGCCTCAAACACGCCAAACAAGTATCTGTAGCCAGGCCCACCAGTACGAGGCTACTAGTAAATGAAGTACTGAAAGTGTCACATCATTAATCGAGCCCAATCTTAGTTATACTAGTCTCTTGTGTAGTTTGGGTTACTATTAATAAGATATTTAATGAATGTTTGGAATGTATGGTAGCATTCTTACCTGGATCAACATATGCCATGCACAACGCTGGTCATCATATCATCACCGCTGTTGGCAGTAAACCGCTCATCGGGCTATAACAGTTAGAGTTTTCCATACCAGGGCTAATCTAATCAGTTAAAATTAGTCATTTTAGAGGGAATACCAACCAGTGGAAGACGTACAAAAAGTCATGTATATTCAGATATCAGTTTTCGAGAAAAAACCCATCTTAGTCGAGCGGACTTAGAATATCGGGGTAAACTTAAATTTCATTCAGCAACACTTTCACAGCAGAATATAAAAATAGTACATTATAATCACTTACAGTACATGTACATGTAGCCCAAGTGCAGTGCTAGCCTATATTATATACTACCAAAACTTTTGGTCAGTTTCTCGATGACTGACACTTGTAAACGCTTGAACGGGTATATAGTACATGTACATGTACATGTGTACCGTATGTGAATTAAAGATCTTATTAGTGACACAACAGGAGGCTAGACATACATTTGTAACTACAGTAATGCTCTAATTAATCGACTCCTTAACCACAGCAGAATTACGGGTATTAAACTCGGGGAGAGCTTTCCGATGAATGGCAACAAGCCATATATCCGACTAAATCCTGAAAGTTACACATAATTCTGCTGTGGTTAAGGGGTCGATTTCTTAGGGCACTACTGTATCTGTTTTAGTGCACATCAAATGTATTTGTTGTCTTTCCTCTTCTAATTTGTCTTTGGTTGTGTTCGCCATTTCGATGGACAACTACATGTACTGACATCAAATGACTGAAATGAGTCAAAATTTAGCAGTGCAGCTAATTATATAGATAAACAGAATTAAATAGCATCCAAATTCCAAATGAGCATAAATGATAAAACAAACTTTATTGAGCACTCTTTTAATACTAGTAATTACAGCTACAATGAAAGCACCTAATAAAAATTCTAAGTTTGGTAAAACTGTCTGTATACAAAGTTTATCTGGCCGTGATGAATAAAACCTATAAATGGGATCATATACATGTATGTTAGATATCATTACATGATTATTTGAAAACACATATCCGTATGGAAAACAAACTATTTTACCACTGGCCAAGTGGTCCTGCTAATATGCTATGATGCTGGTGGTCCTGCTGAATTGCTATGATGCGGGTAGTGCAATTCATAGCAATTAAGCAGGACCCAACCGCATCATAGCACATTAGCAGGAACACTTGAACAGGGTATATTTACAGTGTCAAATCGAATGGGCATCTTTTAACAATATTTTTGAACAATTTCCTAGAAGTGTTCGAAAATTGAGAACTGAATTTATATTTTTTTTTATGAGGTTTCGATTGAAAAATTTCTAACTTAGCTCATCAGGATTAACATTGTCGCACAGCTATATTCTCTTTCCCAACAAAGTCTATAGAACATACATGTAAAATTACAGCTATGCTTTAATTAATCAACTCGCCTTATATTACTCGGGTATTACTGCAGTATTCAGGCGTGTTCATGCGATCAACCGCAGTCAGTTATACCGCCGCAGAATGTGGTCCACCTCACATTTGCAGTTAGGCTGTATTTTTCATGCGATGTTTATATGAATTTTGTTTTAAAGTTGACATTGTAATCACACCAGAATTTTTTTTTATTGTTTCAAAATGTCTAGATAGAATTCAGAATTTTTGTGGTAAAAACAATTAACTTGGTTATCACAGTTAACACACTGTGGTAAGATTACCAGCGGATACCGCATGTCAACAGGGACTGCATGCTCTAATTAATTATCAGGTTTAACATGTTTATACTGGATACAGTTCATTTTAAAGGTACTCAATCCGGTTCGATGATACCCATATAATCAGATTCCAACATCATACATTTGTATTTAGAAAGGCTGCTTCAGTTACGTTATCAGAATTGATTAATTGCCCTAAAATAATGCTAACCACTGTCAACTAAAGTATACAATTGCCTGACATATGTTATTTATCAACATGTTGTTCTACAAAATTTGGCCTTATTATCAACAGAAAGCCTCTTGATTTTAGAGTTATCCATCTTCATCTGAAATTTGGTCCGAGACCGTGGGCCACTATTAATTCTTGATCGTGAAAAATAGTATATTTCAAAAATTGATATCTAATAACTCTGAGCTTTGATAGGTGGTGGGTTCCTCGACTCGTACCAAATATCTTTTACCCCCCAAGTCCAAATAAAGAGTAATGTGCGAGCATTAATTCAGGGGGCCCTTAATCAGATTATGCATCTTTAAATTCAAATACAGTTTAAAGATGCATAATCCGATTAAGTGCCCCTCATTTGCTATTTACATATACATGTATATGGAATCGGGGGGGGGGGGGGGTAAAAATATTTTAATCAAGTCGAGGGACCCACCTACATGTATCAAAGCTCAGAGTTATTAGATATCAATTTTAGAAATTTTAATATTTATCACCATCGATACTTAATAGTGGCCCAGAAAAATTTGACGAGCCGACGGTCTCAGACCAAATTGCGGATGAAGATGGATAACTCTAAAATGAAGAGGCTTTGTGTTGATAATAAGGTCAAACTTCGTCGAACAGCATGTTGATAAATATAACGTATCAGGCGATTTTATACTATACATGTAGTTGACAGTGGTTAGCATTATTTTTGGGCAATTAATCGATTCTGATATTACTGAAGCAGCATTTCTAAAAAAAATGTTGTTGTTGGAATCTAATTATATGGGGACCATCGAATCTGATTGAGCACCTTTAATAGTTAGCTATATGAGTTATATACACATAAGGCGACACCAATTTTTAAGTCCAGTTTACAAACACCTCCTACAACTTTTTTTCCATTTCATGAAATTTTTTTTTACTTGTTTGTCCCAAATTTTTTTTACACGCGTACTGATTTTCATGTGCTGTCGCATCCGGTTCTGCTTATGATCATTTGCAGATCCATATTTTCATGTATTTCATGACAAGAAATGTCTTGTTTGGTTCAGAATTTCATTCGAAAAGTTTTTTTTCACAATTTTTGTAAAATTTATGTACAATTTCAAGATTTACTTGATATAAATTGGGGGGGGGGGGACAATTTTTTTATTTTTATTTTTTTCCCCTCCTGCATCTACTTTTTTTCTCCCCACATCAGCCCACATGTTCGTAAACCAGACTTAAAAATTGGTGTCGCCTAATAGACATTTAAACTTTGAAAATTGTAGGTTTCCGGATGATAACTTCAGTTTGTGTGATCATATCTGAACCAAATGTGGTATGTAAGTTTATCAGACTAAAATACAGGTTAAGTTCGAATATAGGTGTGCTCCGCTCATTTTTGCGAGAGTTATGGCCCTTTTTCGACTTAGAATCGTGTTAATTTCTGGTTTCCGCATCATAATTTTAGTTTGTGTGATCAAATCTGAATCAAATTTGGTATGATAGTTTATTATCCACCATTTCATGGGACACTGGTTGGATTGTTCTGAAATGTAGTATCGGATTTAGGGGACCTTGATATATTTTTCAGACAAGCTGATGCCCCAAAGAAGCCACCTTTTCTCACATTTGCTGAAATAGTATCCAAAACATCAACATATCAAGAGCCATTAGACTGAATTAGATAAAAATATATCACTTGGGTCTGTTTAAGCTGGAAAATACTCAAAATTTGTATAATTTTCTGCTATTATATCTGCATACTAGCCTTTTTGCTGAATCGTGAATGCCGGTTATATTGCCGTGTGAAATCCTAGTACCAGATAACATTGGGTATGTACATGTATATAGCATACCACCTGAAAATGGCTTGAATATCACATACCAAAGCGGGGTGGGGGTGTGTGTGACACCCTCCTTGATCATAGTCTGTATTCTACAGGGTATGTTAACTGTTTCGAGTTGGTGCAATTAATGTGATTGTTTAATCTCTACCATCTGAAATCTATTTATAGCATATTTTGCTATCTGATCAATATTGCTACTTAGTACTGATATAAAACAGGATAAAGATGGTGTGTCTCTTTCCCGAATGTTCTGTTTACATGTACATTTGGGGGTTTATGAGTCAAATAATATCAGACAACATGTCCTTCTAACACTAAGAAATAATATGTTCTTATGAACCAGGACAAAATATGACTATTTCTGGAGCATTACAGCACATTATTACAAATCTATATTTGTAAGCAGTAAGATAATGACGGGAAACATGTCCTCAGACTAAGAAATAATTTTTTGGTGTGTATTTCACACCACAGCTCATGTGTATACTCACATTAGTTTATGTCATTCAAAGGGAGAAACCCATTTAGAAAGTTTAAATGAGACAAAACTACCTCACTGTAGATGTAGTTGCAAGGTACAACATGTACATGTATTCTGGTAAATGACATTGGAACTAAAATAATGATTTTTGTGTCCACCGGTATGTCATGTACCGGTACTAGTATACATTGCAACTACATGTACATGTAACTTGCCTAACATACCATATACATGTATGAAGAGGGACTTTGCAAGTGTTTTTTAATCAAAATTTTAACCCAACTCTTGTTGTCAGTAAGTTTTAACCCATGCAGTTTAATGAGTTTATATATTTATATATTACATGTGTTTCTATACATGTATTTTATCTTTAGTTAGTTTGTTGTCCTTGAATAAACTTGTATTGCTGCACAATCAGTTTCCTTAATGTTCTATTATACTAAAACAACTCCATTGATAACAATACCCCTGCATCCCATCAAAATCTACTTCATTGTCATCCTCATCATTTCACTTTGGTATCCCCACCCAGGTGTACCTTGGTGTTATTCACCCAGGTGTTCCTTGGTGTTTCCTACCCATGTGTACCTTGGTGTTTTCTTACCCAGGTGTACCTTGGTGTTTTCTTACCCAGGTGTACCTTGGTGTTTTCTTACCCAGGTGTACCTTGGTGTTTTCCTGCCCAGGTGTACCTTGGTGTTTCCTTACCTGGGTGTACCTTGGGGTTTTCTAACCCAGGTGCATCTCAATGGGAAATCCACCTGGGTAAGAAAACACCAAGGTACACCGGCGTAAAAAAAACACCAAGGTATACCTGGGTTGGAAACATCAAGGTACACCTGGGTGGGGAACACCCAGGTAGGAAACACCAGGGTACACCTGGGTGAATAACACCAAGGTACACCTGGGTGGGAAACACCCAGGTAGGAAACACCAGGGTACACCTGGGTGAATAACACCAAGGTACACCTGGGTGGGAAACACCCAGGTAGGAAACACCAGGGTACACCTGGGTGAATAACACCAAGGTAACCTGGATGGGAAACACCCAGGTAGGAAACACCAGGGTACACCTGGGTAAATAACACCATGGTACACCTGGGTGGGGAAACACCCATGTAGGAAACACCAGGGTAGACCTGGGTGGGAAACACCCAGGTAGGGTACACCTGGGTGTGGTCACCTGGGTAATTACACCCAGGTTTACCCATACCAGGGTTTTTATCCAGTTTCAGGTGGGTAAATCATGGTAAAACCCAGGTTTCGCGGGGTCTTGATGGTTGGTGGATGTCTTGGTAGATAGATTTTTACCTGGGTTTCGGCCCAAAAAACCTGGGTGGATTTACCCAGGTACATTTTTATATGGGAGCGTACAGTACCATTCATTCGCGACACACGTATGCATTACGTTGTCTACCAGCAAACATTTATAACCAACCAACCTGAAGGGATCCACTCTTTCAATCTTGCACCATCATGTCGACATGAACATATTGAATCACCGATAAGTTTCAATGTAAAAAGTACATAATAACGCTTGTCCGATAAAAGTATCAACTTAAAAGTTCGAATATTAGTAAATATATGCAAATTATCAAACACCACAACTGGTGTGTTTTGCGAATCCGTGGGGTATATAAGATCTATGACTTTTAGTACATTATAGTGATGAGAAATAGATGAGTTACTGCAGTGTGTTTGGAGATATTCTTGCATTGTAACATCAGGCGGGCGACAAAAACAATGTCTCCCGGCTCAGCGGGCGACAGTGTGATTTGTCGCCCGGCACGTGGCAGGAAACGGGCCAATCAGAAGGGTTGAAAATAGGGAGGAGGGTAACAACATGGATTGTATGGTGAAACTCTTGAACAGGCGATCATTGAGTGCAACTGAACATAAATTACCAATTTAGCCTCATGCAATGCCACTGGATTTCAGTACGATCTTGGCGATATATCCGACCAAAAAGATGAAATATGACATTCTGTTGATTTACTCGATACGTATTTTAGCAATGGTGTGTGTAATTTGACACCTTCCCGATTGATATCATATTTCACTGCGCATTTTGATAGCGAAATCTCGTCGTCTGCCATATAATATAACAAAAGTTGTCGCTGTCCACTAAAGTGTCATATATGCGCTAAAATGTGTTAACGATGACAACGACGACCTCAACTATTCGTCTCACTAGACTGGACCTATATATAAGTTTACGCAGGCGCACTCCAATTATTATTGTCCCCCGAAAAAAAAATTCGGGGGACTATTAAAATAGCCGGTGTCCGTGCGTCCGTCCGTCCGAAATGGTTTCCGGATGATAACTTTAGTTTCGGTTATTAGATCAAAAGCAAATTTCATAGGTGAGTTTATCAGACCAAAATAAAGGGTTTGATCCGCCCATTTTTGCGAGAGTTATGGCCCTTTTTTACTTAGAATCTTGTAATATGCTGGTTTCCGGATGATAACTTCAGTTTGTGTGATCATATCTGAACCAATTTTTTTATGTGAGTTTATCAGCCCTATGTACAGGTCAAGTTCGAATATGGGTATGCTCCGCCCATTTTTGCGAGAGTTGTGGCCCTTTTTCGACTTGTTTTACTTAGAAAATTTCTCACTTTTTCGGTTTCCGGATGATATCTCAAGTTTGGATCCTTTAATTGCAAATACCGTTTTTGTTTGGATCAGTCATATCAAGATAGAGATCAAATTCGAATTTGAGTTTGATCCGATGATTTTTCTCAGAGTTATGGGCTTTTCGACTTAGAAATTTCATTTTTTCTTGTAATTTTCTTCATTTTATGCCAATTTGAGGTTATATTTTGACTTTAAGAGTTGTTTTAAGATTTGGTTATTTGTATGCATGTCAGTAGTGAGACAATGCACAAGTGTCTTATCCATAGAGTATGCTTCTACCAAGCCTCCGCTCCAAATGAAGCCACCGGTTTGGGGGACACTGTGGCCGAGCGGCTTTTTATAACATGGGTAATGATAATACTGTCTACCGGATCGGTGTCCGTGTGAGCCCTCATTTCTAGTCATATTTCAACCTATTGATGTGCCTTTATCGTGCTGAACTTAGATGAAGGTAACAACACGACATATTTAAATAGTTGTATCCAATGTACGTCAATCTTGCTCCTGTGCCGCCGAAACTTTTTCCAAACTAAATGGGAATATCGCCATTGCAGCACCGCATCGTGACTGGCATATTAAATTCAGGAAGGCATTCTACTCGCCACTCATCATTAAGTACGAAAACCCATAGAATTTATAAGATACATCACGGATTAAGAATAAATCTCCCTCTAATTCTTCTGGTCATATCAATGCTTTTGTTATGCTCCGGTACCGCACAGAGCAACCCAGGGCCCAGTCCCAGCCATAACACTGTACACGAAGACAACACGTTAACAGTATTTCATTATAACGTATGGAGCATAAGACATAAACTGGAAAAGATAGTAGACATGATAAATTACTTCAATATCCTATGTTCACTGAAACTCACCTTGATCCATCTTACCCCTCCGATAGACTAGCGATTTATAATTTCAGTCCCCATATCCGACTTGATCGAGATTCCTACGGCTGTGGACTATGCGTATACGTCTCCTCTCACATAGTCTTCAAACGGAGAAACGATTTAGAAAAACGATTTAGAAACCGATACCTCTTCGATGCTATGGTTTGACATTGTCTCAAAATCACAACATATTTTGCTATGCTTATCGTGTCGATCAGAGCAATATTGCCGATCGAACTATTGGGATCTGGTAGGTTTGTCCATATCTCGGGCACTAGATGTCTCCCAAAATATAATTTTACTTGGAGATTTTAACTCCAATTTACTTCCAAACTCAAAAATATTATTGATTTCTATAGACTTCAGGACGTAATCAAAACCCAAACCAGAGTTACGATAGCATCAGCCCAGATATGTTGCATAGTACTGCCGAAAATATATAGGCAAAATGTTCGAAAAAGTGGTCATACAACATATTATGACATACTTCACGAAAAATAATGTGTTATCTAATCACCAGTCTGGGTTTTCCCCTGGCCATAGTACAGTATACCAGTTAATAGAACTATAACACATCCTGTACCATAATATCGACAACAGCCTTTATACATGTGCAGAATTTTTCGATATATCAAAAGCGTTTAAGCGAGTATGGCACAGGGGGCTGCTATATAAATTGGAACAATATGGAGTCTCTGGAAATCTATTAGAATGGCTAAAAAAGATTATCTGTTCAATCACAAACAAAGGGTCTTAGTGAACAACTCCTCAAATTTTGAAGTTATCCCAGCTGGAGTCCCCCAAGGCTATATTATTGGCCCACTCCTATTCTTAGTTTATATAAACGACCTCTCTGATTACATTAATGCAACCACAAGAATGTACGCGGACGACACTTGCCTCGTGACTACCCACTATGACATCGATATTCTAACCAAGAATATGAACGAAGACCTTGAAAGAGTCGCCGACTGGGCAAATAAATGGCTAGTGAAATTTTACCCAACGAAAACTAGAGCAATTTCCTTTTCCCTTACAAATAATAACGTGACCCCGAATTTAAAATTCGAACAAGAAAATGTATTATCTACAAACTCACACAAACATCTTGGACTTAAAATACAATCGAATCTAAAATGGAACACTCATATAAATACAATAGCAAACAACGCAACATCGCGTCTCTCACAAATAAGATTGAAGTACGACCTGGACCGAAAGTATACATAGCATATATCTGACCAATTATAGACTATGCCGATGTAGTGTGGGGCACTGCGACAGATTGCTTATTAAAAATGTTCGATGACATACACAAGGATGCTGCAAGAATAGTCACAGGATTAACGCGTTCCGTTGATATTAATCGCTTGTTTGACGAAGTAGGATGGCCAAGGCTTGAAACTCGACGAGAACTCCACGAGTTGCACACCATGTTTAAAATAACAACCAAGTCCCCAATTACCTCACTCCCATGTTGCCACCCCGATCCAGACAAGTTACCAGTAATCGATATGATATGCGAACCTGACAAATTCCATTCACACCGTTCGCATACAGAACATTTCAGAAACTCTTATTTACCTAAATGTACGTTATCTTGAAATAAACTACCAAAGCCAATTATAAATGTAAGTACTCTTCTTGAATTTAAGATGAATTTGAAATTAATTGACCCACCCACGAAACCTCCCCAATGCTGTATTAAATGGTCCAAGAAAACTAAGCATCTTACACTGCATAATTCGCAACTACTGTAGTGAACTCAAATCAGATATGTACAACAATTTTGTCTCTGATACTTCTAATTGCATATGTGGATACGAAGCATATAGTTTCACGACAATCCTTCGCAAGGTCCTTCCCTTTAACATCATGTCGAATCATTATATGTGCCTTGCCTATTATCCTATTACTACATGATAAATACATGCATCTGATAATCCATATATATCCTTCTATTTTCTTGAATCGACAAGGAAAACATTGTTATGAACAAAGCAGAAGCTACATTGAGGTGAACACGTATTCGGTCAATGGGGAAAGCTACACGATGACGTTGGTTCGTGGAGTTTCGTTGCAATCGACATGATGATATTTTATGAACATCTAGTATCTGAAGAGGAGTGCTCATCCAGCGTCAATAATATAATGGTTAATTTCAGTAAAATACTCCCGTCTCGACAACAAACAACTATCTTCAATTTTAGTACTATATAGTAGGGAGTTTATGTTCTATAATAATTTATCCAAAACGAAAGTTATTTGAAAGGTATTTTTTATGTTTTATGTCTGTGAAGTAGTGAGCCCGTAGTTTGTTTGCATTGTCAATCTCGGATTTCTCATATACCCGGATATATGATTGACCTATTGTATACACTAAATTGCTATTTGGACCCACTCTTTCGATGAACCCTTGTCTCCGGAGTGTAATTAATCATAATCGCCCCACGAAGTAAGGCTGAATAGGTCATTGTCGCATGGTTTCTGGCAAAAAGACACCCAGGATCTTTTAAATTGTCAAAAAGACACCCATGATCTCAAAGTCTCGCCAAACAACGTGAATTTTGTTTAGTCGTCTGCTATTAATATTATAATTATTTGTTTGTGATCGGAGTGAAATATCAACGAAATTTAATTCGGCTTTGAGTCTGAATGACAGCGCAATTCCGCATCATTGATAGTTGGACCAATATTAATAGCAGACGACTAAACAAAATTCCAGTTGTTTGGTGAGACTTTGATATCCTGTGTGTCTTTTTGACAGTTTAAGAGATCCTGGGTGTCTTTTTGGCAGTTTAAGAGATCCTGGGTGTCTTTTTGCCAGAAACCATGCGACAATGACCTATTCAGCCGAAGTAAGGCCTGAGTGAATCTTATTCAATGGGAATACATATCTATGAATCTTATTCAATGGGAATACATATCTATTAATCTTATTCAATGGGAATACATATCTATGGACTTATTTTGAGATGATTAAAAAAAAGGCCGCATGCGATACCATTATGTGTCTGATTTAGCCGTGGTTCGTTAATTACGCTATGCTTGAACATTGTTATGACTTAATTATTAATTATATTAACACGCTGGTCATACGTGAACTCACACACCGGGTGAGAAGACTCGCACAACGGGACACTGTTGCCATTTTTTTTCAACACACATCACAAAGTCTGTGAATATTAAAGAAATAAAACTTATCTTTCCTACCAGATACGTTTGGGACATTTGGGAGATAACCATCTATGGAATGCATTCTTCCATTCACCTAAATGATGTGTCAAATTTGTGAAAAAACATATTCGAAATACTAATTCCACTCAAGTCTCTCTTTTTTACGAATTTCGTCGTTTATGGACGGCTTTATTCTCACTCTCAGTCAGTATTTAGTATATCATCTTGGCTTTCTCACATGTGAAAACCAGTTGTTTTAACAAGATGAAGCATGGGAATATATATATAGTGTGTTGTGAAAGTCGGTATTCTCATGTCGCAAACTCCCACAACGGTTTTGAAGACCACGCTCTTAGGGTGATCGAATTATGAATGCACCACGTACACCGGGTAAATGCTGATAGAAAATATGATTAACACACATCGAAATATGGGTCGTTATTGAAATAATTTCGACTACAGATGATGCATATATAAATTGACACAAATGAGTGGGTTATAGGTGTCATTAAGAGATAACACAGTGAAAACCCGAGTTCCTGTCTATGCATCACGGTAAGGCGTATGAATGTGGACTAATACAAACATCCATGTATATGTGCTGCTATGCTTTATCACACAACACACATATGTCGAAGTTGTTATATTATGACAAACCACGTCTGAAAGTTGTATTGCCTCAACCATTGTAATAACTTACATTTATGCATTTATACCATTTAACACCTGTATATCTCTATGTGTCTAAGACAATATAGGAATGAATATTTCCCCCAGAAAATGTCCTTGTACTATAACATATTTGTATATTTCGTGCTGGGATGCCAATTGTGGGTAATTATTTTAGCCTTGATGTGCATGTGGGTATCAGAATTGTGTGTTTTGGTTACACATACGTATTTTGGTTACACGTACATACGTTATAATAATACTTCGTAAGTTCGTATTCTATTTCAGATAGATGCATGTCGAGCCATATAGATGTCACCATTGTTCGACGACATTCAGCACCATACAGTCAACTATCGGAAACAGGTGTGCAAAATGTAAACAAGAAAATCGCAAAATCCTAGCATATAGATTGGCCTCAAGCTTTCCTAGTGTCAGAAATTCATGTTCAAACCTCATACTCAGTATTACTCACCCTTAGGTTTTAGAAAATTTCCAATTGACCATTTCAGTCCACAATTTTGATCAAATGTAGTAAAATATTTGTTTTCTTAAAGATGGATTATCTCTTTAAATAACAAATTTTAAATAGTTGCGTGGGTATAAAATAATAGATATGAACTGAAGACCTATGTCCGGAAAAGCTTCTATCAATTAATATTGATTTTATTTCGAATATTATATCGGGCCCATTTATGTTACTATTTTTAGAACCGACCATTCGGATGAGACCGTATTGCGATACAGAGCACTGGGCTGTTCCTACGGCTACGCAATGAATGTCAAATGTCACAGATTGGTTGTTTGTATTGTTTTGTTCCACAGATATAAGCGATAATGAGTATAATTAACGTTTATTAGTGACAAAATTGTACAATATAATTTATGGACACTGTTAACAGTAACCACTATTGTTCGTTAGCTGAACAAACACACCTTTTTAGACCAGAAAATATTCGAAATAAAATTAATATTAATCGATAGAAGCATTTGCGGACAGGAGTCTTCGATTCAAATCTAATATTTTATACCCCGGTAACTATATAATACATGTTTACAAAGAGATAATCCACCTTTAAACTAATTAGCAGTTGTTTATTGGCCACGGGGGAGGGACCAGGACAATTTTTTAATCTGAACAAGAAAATTGCAAAATCTTAGCATCTAGCCTTCTTAGAGTTAGAAATTTCAAACCTGACACCCCCGCTTAGGTTGGAAAATTTCCAACTGATTACAATTCCAATGACAATTTTTACCAAATGTAGGGAAATATTGTTTTCTTAAATTAACTAGCAGTGTTTGACTTGCCACGGTAATAGGTAATTGCCAAATATACCCACATGTGAAGTTTCAACTAAATACATCAATAATTACCTGATAGCCATAATGACTAAGTCATTGCATTACCCATATATACATGCACATAAAATACTGATATTTAAATCTAGAATGCTTGGCACTGGGGTTTATTTCCATGTGGCGCGATGGCAGCAAAAGAGTTAAGGGCGAATGATTTGATACGCGTGATCATCGGAATGTGTTATTTCATGTTTCGTCAGGTTGCTTGATTGATTGAAAGATTTCTCACATATATCGCACTAATATGGTCGATCGCCGGTGTGTATCCTCTTGTGGATATTCAAGCTACTCGACTGCAGAAATAATTTTTCACAGATATCACATTGATACGGGCGCCCGCCGGAGTGGATTATTTTATGAATTATTAACTCACTAGATGTAATGAATGTTTTCTCACATATATCGCACTCATATGGTCGATCGCCGGTGTGTATCCTCTTGTGTAAAGTCAAGGTTCCCGAATGCAGAAATGATTTTTGACAAATATCACATTTATACGGGCGTTCACCAGCGTGTATACTATTGGGTGAAATCAATTGTCCCTTAGTTTAAACATATTTTATTAGCAAAGAATAGCTAATTGGATTCGGGCACAAGTTATTGCTAACTTATTGACACCCCTTTCCAACAAACAATTAACAATTAACAAAAGAGTTAGGCTTCCTGCCTGCAATACATATAATACAAAGGTATATAAACAACACTTGTATGATTAAAATATGATAGTAAAGTGGGGATACACGTTAAGATGTCAAAGTGTACTGTTTGCGTCAGAATGAGGGTATGATTGTGGGCCTTCGATTGTGTCCCTTAAATGCGAATGATTTTTCACACACATCGCATTGCTACGGGCGTTCGCCGGAGTGTGTTCTTTTATGTGTCGTCATGTTGCTTGATTGACTAAATGATTTTTCACATATATCGCACTTGAATGGTCGATCACCGATGTGGATCCTCTTGTGTGAAATCAAATGTCCCGACGTGCTGTATGATTTTTGACAAACATCACATTTATACGGGCGTTCACCAGTGTGTATCCTCATGTGTCTATTCAAGTTACTCGCCTGCAGAAATGATTTTTCACATATATCACACAGATACGGGCGGTCGCCGGAGTGGATTCTTTTATGAATTGTTAGCTCACTAGATGTAATGAATGCTTTCTCACATACATCGCACTTATATGGTCGATCGCCGGTGTGGATCCTCTTGTGTGAAATCAAATGTCCCGACGTGCTGTATGATTTTTGACAAACATCACATTTATACGGGCGTTCACCAGTGTGTATCCTCTTGTGTACATTCAAGCTACCCGACTGCAGAAATAATTTTCCACAGATATCACATTGATACGGGCGGTCGCCGGAGTGAACTCTTTTATGAATTGTTAGCTCACTAGATGTAATGAATGCGTTCTCACATATATCGCACTCATATGGTCGATCGCCGGTGTGTATCCTCTTGTGTAAAGTCAAGGTTCCCGAATGCAGAAATGATTTTTGACAAATATCACATTTATACGGGCGTTCACCAGTGTGTATCATATTGTGTGAAGTCAATTGTCCCTTAAGGGCAAATGCTTTTTCACACACATCGCATTGATATGGGTATTCGCCAGAGTGTGTTCTTTTATGTGTCGTCAGGTTGCTTGATTGACTAAATGTTTTCTCACATATATCGCACTGATATGGACGATCGCCGGTGTGTATCCTCTTGTGTGCATTCAAGTTACCCACCAGCAGAAATGATTTTTCACACATATCACATTGATATGGGCGATCGCCGGAGTGCATTCTTTTATGCATGGTCAGAGCGCTTGATTCCGTGAATACTTTCTCACAAATATCGCAGAGATACGGTCGATCGCCGGAGTTGATTATTTTGTGTTTCTTCGGGTTACTTGAATGATTAAATGATTTCTCACATATATCGCACTGCACGGTCGATCACCAGTGTGTGCATCCTCTTGTGTGAATTCAAGCTTCTAGACAGCGGAAATTATTTTTTACAAATATCACATTTATACGTCAGATCACTTGAGTGCATTAGTTTATGTTTCGCCAGGTTAATTGAATATCTAAATGCTTTATCGCATACATGTCACACTGATTTGGCTTGTCACCTGCGTGAATCCTCTTGTGTTCAGTGAATTGTTTCAATACAGTGAATTATTTTTGACAAATTGCACATCGATATGGGTGATCACCGGAGTTAATTTCTGTATGTCTCGTCAGATTACTTGGATAACTAAATACTTTACCACATGACACCGCATATCGCACGATAACAGTTATGGGTCATCGTGTGTACAGATAAAGAGCTTGGGAACGGAAATAATTTCCCGCAAAAACCGTAATGGTAGGCCTATTCTCCGTCATCAGAGAAGGCGCTTGCATGTTCTGTCAGGCTGATTCAATTTAGTGATTGATTTATTGATTTATGAATGGTGACTGATTTACTTGTCCTTTGCCGAAATTGCCGCGTAAAATCCCTTTTGTACAGCCAATATCCGATTTAGTCCGCAATGCGATTATAATAAAATAAGATCCAGAAGTATACGCAGGTTCACAGACTTGATCTGGTAAATATAATATCTCGAAAAAGAACTTCCAATGTCCAATGAGCAAGCGGTGCTACATTTTTCTTCGCACTTTTGTTTCAGGTGCAAGAATATATCTGGTACTGATTACTGAGTATTATTATTGATCGATCGGTGAATAGTTGGTCTTCTCACCTATAGATATTTGTGTTTACCAGCAGGATATGACTATTAGTCCAGTGCATTTATGAGAAAAAAGTGCCAAACCTCAAACTAATTGCAACACAATGTTTCTTAGCAAGATTATGTCTATTAACCAATTAAAAACAACATACATTACTAAAAATAAAAAAAAGGATCAAGAAAGGCGAAATTGGAAAATTTTGTGAAATAAATTTGTTAAAATTTGGTAAAAGACTCAATTTATAGCTGTTCAAGGATGTTTATAAAAATCTTCGTTTCACATGCCCTTCCATTTATATATCCGTTTTGCTGAGTACATAAATACACAGAACAACACGATGTTTAAATAGGTTTGTCGATACGCACGAGTGCTGTCGCAGAAGGATAGAACGAGAGGCGCTTGCGCCTCGAGTTCGATCCTTCCGCGACAGCACGAGTGCCGTATCGACAAACCCATTTACACATCGTGTCGTTCTGTGTTTATTACACGCTTCGCGTCCTAGAATCCGTGCATTAAAATACAGGATTAGAAGGTGTATTTTGGCTCATACAGGGCGTGTTTGTCATGTGTGATGATTCTTTTATAGTTCCAGTTTCATGGTTGAGGCGAACGTCATGTACGTCATTTTACGTCAACGAGATGCGTATGGAACGTACGTTCCATGCGGATTTGTAAATATGGAACAGCAGTAATACTGTACTTCTAGGAACAAGCGTGTAATAATCATGATTACAGAACAGAGAATAATGAAAGGATATCTTGCTGTTGTATTAGTTTCCTCACTATATTGTGCACAAAAAATGATTACTTCATGCATCTGTAAACGGAATGGTGTTTTCTAGTACAGGCGATCTAGCCGAAAAATGGGGTCAACCCAAAACTAATTGCAACACTAATGCCTTTTAGTTTACTGGACAGCTGAATATGTACCGCATTAGAATATATTTTTTTAAATACATGCCTATTGGGACAAATTTGATAAATTTGTGTTTCCATGGCAACGATGGCTAATAATCAGATATTTGG
Organism: Siphonodentalium dalli; assembly: GCA_032622095.1. Lineage (NCBI taxonomy): Eukaryota > Metazoa > Mollusca > Scaphopoda > Gadilida > Siphonodentaliidae > Siphonodentalium > Siphonodentalium dalli. Next base: position 86,051,439 of record CP136061.1, on the reverse strand, counting down.
AATTTAATATTAAATTGTGCGTATCGTGAATAATTGAAAAACTACCTAGAAGTTTACATTGGTTTATGGAAACACTTATATTGGCCGACATTTCTACATATCCGCGGTGACCTTGAAATGTCAATGTCACATATAAAGGTCAAGGTCATTGATAAAAATCAGGATTTTTATCATTTAGTAGTCATATTTTCGACGAACCTGGTTATAATCTATAACCAATAGCGATCACCAACAATATTTGATAAACTTCGGAATTCAGACTTCACGGGAAGGTCAATTTGAATGGATATCGATATCTGCTTTAGAAACTACAGCAGTTTGAAATATGTACTGACAACATTTTGATGTACAACGAGACATAAATTGTGATATTTCTATAGTCGATTGTAGAAACAACAAATCGCAACATAACTTGTTATATGCAAAATGTCAGTTAATATGAACTGGTTGCAACACAGACGTCATTTGGTACACTTGTAGGCGAATGTATACTGCGTTAGAATATCTTTTATTTAGGAAAATCCAATTGGGACAAATTTGATAAATTTGAGTTTCCATGGCAACGATGGCTAATAATAAGATATTTGGAATTTTATATTAAATTGTGCGTATCGTGAATAATTTATCAACTACCTAAAACTTTACATCGGTTTATGGAAACACTTATATTGACCGACATTTCCACATATACACGGTGACCTTGAAATGTCAAGGTCACATATAAAGGTCAAGGTCATTGATAAAAATCAGGATTTTTATCATTTAGCAGTCATATTTTCGACAAACCTGGTTATGATCTATAACCAATAGCGATCACCAACAATATTTTATAAACTTCGGAATTCAGACTCCACGGGAAGGTCAATTTGAATGGATATCGATAGCTGCTTTAGAAAATGAAGCAGTTTGAAATATGTGCTGACAACATTTTTATGTACAACGAGACATAAATTGTGATATTTATATAGTCGATTGTAGAAACAAAAAAATCGCAACATAACTTGTTATATGCAAACTGTCAGTTAATATGAACTGGTTGCAACACAGACGTTGTTTGGTACACTGGTAGTTAAATGTATACTTCGTTAGAATATCTTTTATTTAGGAAAATCCAATTGGGACAAATTTGATAAATTTGAGTTTCCATGGTAACGATGGCTAATGATGGGTTATTTGGAGATTTGACATTAAATTCCTCTTTATACAGAAAACAATTGAAAAATATTTCAACATTAGCACTGGGTTATGAAAGAACCAATAGAGGTCCACATGGCCACATATGTTGTGGGCCATGTTAAGACCAAGGTCACACTAATTACATGTACAAGGTCAAGGTCCCACTCAAAGGTCAAAGTAATTAAACAAAATTATCGTTTAACCAAGATATTTTCGACTGATGTGGTTAAAAAGTACTGTATAATGGGAAAAACAATATTATTTCTGACTTTCCAGAATTCGCCCGTAATGGAACGCTCCATCTTTATATGGTTAATTAAATGAACTAAAAGGTACGGATGGTCTTCTTAACGGGTATTGCTGTTAAAATAGTTACATCCGTTAAAACAACCATAAACAGAAAGAATGTTAAAATATAGACATATCTTGTTCTTATACCAATCATAAATAAATCGCGTAAATATCATGTTATTCTCAAGATCATATGCTGCATTAGTAAACAAAATCCAAATTATGTTACACTGAGTACAGTACGTAAAGGGTGTGCGATAAGCAAAACACTCATCACCGGGGAGACCACACTAATTGGACTTTGACTAAAATAGCCACCATGTTGTTTACAACATACAGGTATGGCTCTCGCTAATCCTCTCCACTCAACATTTCGGTGTTGAATTGTTCACCATGGATCACTCTCCATAAAACATCGCCACGGCTTTGAGTGCTTTGCTTATCGCACACTCTTTACTTTCTGTATATAAACTAATGCTCGGCTTACGCAAAGTGTTTTTTTTGTGGATAACATCGCATTCATACTATCATTATACTATACTATTAGTATAATCTTCTATATATATCTTGAGGAAATTTTCATAATTTGTTTACTTATTTCTAAATTATAATCGACCATCATGGCCGTACGCGCCCTTAAGTTCAGAGCTTAAATGGTGCGGATATAAAGTCTAGAAGAAAAAAACTGTTCTGCATTGATAAGATTCAACTGCATATTATAGTTATTGCGATCATATAAATACTTCTTAAATATGTTCTATTTCTCCCTTTAACAAGTTTTATATAGTTTCCTGGATATAAAATAAGAAAAACAAATAAATCGAAGACCCCTGTCCAGAAACGCTTCAATAAATTAATATTTATTTTATTTAAAATTTTCTGGTATAATACATGGAATCTACTGGAACATCTAGAAGCGTAGCAAGTGGTAAAACTCTATATCTATCTGAGATTGAATGAACAATTCTTTAAGGTATGTTCTATAAATAGTAATAAATAGAGGATCTCACATGAGTTTCAATTTTATACGGAATTTATCAACCGAGTTCACTAAATTCGATTTGAGCCGAGGTTTACCGAGGCTCAAATAGAGTTTAGTGGACGGGGTTGATATATTACGTATAAAATAGGACGAATGTGATATACCTTTTATCACATGATCAAATAAATCCGAAGCAACGCGAAATATTCATCGAAAACAACAATCATAAACTTCAGCGATCGTAAGTTATTTGAAGAACGTTGTAACGTCATCGCACGCGCTGATATTAAACATGTCTCTTACCGATAATTATGAAACTTCTTTTATGGCCAAATTATGTGATAAAAACATGTCCCAATCATGATTATATAAGAACATATGGATATAAAATCATTATTAATTGATATAAGGTGTTTCTGGACAATCATGTCTGCGGTCATATATATTACTGTATACCCTGGAAAAGATATAAACGTGTTTAGGAAGAGATAATCAATCTTTAATCAGAAATAATGGCTCGAAAATTGAGGTAATGCAATATGACAATATTACACAGAATCCAGGCAGTCAGTCGGTAGAGTCTTCCTCATCATCGCCAATTACAACTTTAGTGTTCGTACAATCTCGGCCACTGCTATTTGTACATGCCACAGAGCACTGTAGCCCGTATCTTCGACAACCACATCTAACACCACAAGGTTGGCCTACATCTAGTTTGCATGTGCATGCAACATTTCCATGCAGCTACTTAGTCAGTATATGTGGTCAGTTAGTCATTATATGCAGCTACTTAGTCAATATATGTGGTCAGTTAGTCATTATATGCAGCTACTTAGTCAATATATGTGGTCAGTTAGTCATTATATGCAGCTACTTAGTCAATGTAGATGTATATATTGTCTAACTAACCGCATTTATTATGTGTATAAGTGTATACACATAATGACTCACCTTTCACACATACTGACTAAGTAGCTGCATATAATGACTAACGAACCGCATATATTGACTAAGTAGCTGCATAAAATGACTATCTAATCGCATATATTGACCAAGTAGCTGCATATAATGACTAACTAACCACATATATTGATTAAGCAGCTGCATATACTGACTAACTAATCATATATATATATTAATAAAGTAGCTGGATATATTTCCAATGAAATTGCACATTTTGACAAAGTTGATGTATATATTGACTAACTTACCACATTTATTGACAAAGAAACTGCATATATTGACTAAATAGCCACATTTATTGACAAAGAAACTGCATATAATGACTAACTAACCGCCGCATATATTGACTAATTAGCTACATATATTGACCAACTAACCACATATATTGACAAAGAATCTGCATACATTGAATAACTAACCAAATTAATGGACAAAGTATTGACCAACTAACCACATATATTGGAACAATAGCTGCATATATTGACAAATTAGCTGGATACATTGACTATCTAACCTCCAATATTGACAAAGTAGCCAAATACAATTGCAAAGAGGCTGCATCTATTGACTAACTAACCACATATATTGATATATTAACCGGATCTATTACCTAAGCTTGACATAAGGCAGCTATGGCATACCATATCACCGCATTGCATAGCAATCCTCACTATTATTACACCGCCTGACCCATTTTAATCATGCAGGTCTACATTTGACCCAAAGGGGTTCGGGTGTGATATATTCCAGGAACTTGTTATGCCGTTATTCTGAGTAAGTACAGGTAATTACTATTTAGGGATGTAGCTTATAATCATCAGCTATTTGCTTTCAAATCAGTTTCATAATTGCCAGACAGCGAATCTTTTAAAATTTGATCATAGCATTTTCCAGATACGTGGTGTTGGCTTTTAAACATACCTGTAATTTTTCACACTATTTCCAATAATAAAAAAAATATTGTGCAAAATACATCACTATTTAGACAATTTTCGTCTAGATCCACAGAAACAGCTGAGAAATTGGGAATAAAATGATAAAAACACGTGGACTCTGAGTCTGATGAGTATCATGTCAGGGTGCGTTCACATAATGGTAAATTTGTCTGGTAAACCTGCAGGAAAGTCGTCAGGGGCGCTCTTATCCCCTTATATATGAGTTGAAGATTTTGAGACATCTATAACAGGTTGTTACAATATGTTTTGCTTTATAAAATTCACAATTTAAATGTCCGGTTTATAGGGGAAAACATCATTATTCATTATTCAAAAATGTTAATGTGTCGCAATGGTTATAGAACTTTATTTCTTTACAATAATGAAATTTTTAATATCGTTTCCATGGTGATAGGTATTTCTCAGGGAATTAGGCTTTTTCTGCAGTTTTATCAAAACAAGATTGAAGCACACGTAAGAAGCCATCATAATATGTATAAATTATTACCTTAGCCAATGTAGTATCTAATAAATGTTTCAATTCCAAAATTATCGCATTTTTTGCACAAATTAACAGTTTTTACCCAAAAATGGCAATAAAACCTTCATATCCTATATGTGCATCCTAGTTACTACTTAATTGGAAAATAGTAATCTTTGAAAAAGGTTTTGAGACATCTATAACGGATTGTCATAATACGCTTTGCTTCATAAAATTACATGCTTTAAATGTCAGCTCTATGGGGAAAAAACATCATTATTTGGCGAAATTTGGTCCGTTTCCATGACAACAGCTGAATAAACAGCACCAATTACCCAACACAGAAGTCCGGATTAAAAGTGCATGTCATAGATTTTTTTTTTTAAAGTTATATTGTGTCGCAAGGGTTATAGGTCTTCAATTCTTTCCAATAACGGCATATTTTGTATTTTTAAATATCGTTTCCATGGTAACGGGTATTTCTCTGGGTATTGGGCCTTTTCGACAGTTTTATCCAAATTAATTTTAAGTACATGTATGATGCCATCTTAATAATAAATAAATTATTACTGTAACCAATATATTATCCAATAAATGTTCCAATTTCAAAAATATCGCATTTTTTGCAAAAATCACCATTTTCACCCCAAATTGGCAATAAAGACCCGTATAACCTATATGTGCATCATATTGAATACTGGAATAGTTGGAACATATTTATAGTGGACAAGTCATTAATAAATGATCTTCAACATATGTTCCTGTCCTAGAATGGGCTTAAATTAGTTTTTACCATTTGCGGAAATGGTTTAATATCAAACTGTGTCTACATTGTTTACATTCCGTTTCCATGGTAACGGCACCACTTTCACATTTTACAGCAGAGCTGAACATGAAGCCTACATCTTCTACTTCTATGTGATATATAATTTTTCTGTGTGTACAAAAAAAATTAAACTCGAAAAATAAGGCCCGTTGGGGCCAAGACCGCTCATCTAATAGTAAAAATGTATCAAAATAATATGTATTTATGACAGCAACACCGTTCTGCATTCAGATAACGACAGCTTTAAGTACATCTTCTGACAGTTGATACAAGTATTTGTGATACATATGATGGGGAAGGTTTGGAACTTCAAACTACATGTAATTCAAATGCTCAATATGAGCAGTATTGAGCACACTGCTTTATGTTCTATCAAAGTCAGAAACACTATGTGGTTGTAAATGTGGATAATTGCTAATATTAATGAGTTCCGTAACCATATCTGGTCAAATACCGCAGTATTTTGCTTAGTACGAAAGGCTGCCACCAACTTTGAGAGTCAATATCTCAGTAATGAGTTGATATTATTGGTAAAAACTATACACAAAGCGTTGGTCTTCTAAATTATTTTAGATCTATTTTCGTCTCTTCGCATCTTTAATTTCAATCAAGTGGGTCAAAGATATATGATAACATCGGAAAAAAAACAATTATTTTTGCAATGACCTTGACCTTTGCATAATACCTTGACCTTCGGAAAAGGTGAATATCGTTTCAAAAGTAGGCAACAATGAGTGTTCATATAAACCAACATAATATTTGAGATAATTTAAATAATTCTTGCCACACACGCAATTTAACACCCAGTTTTCACAATCAGTTAAAATCATCCCTCGTTGCCATGGAAACAGAAATTTTGCTATTTGTCCCAAATATTGTTCAGTAAAATTTCTGTATGTTGTATAAACGGACTTACTCTATACCATGGCACCTTTGCCATTAGTGTTGCAATTAGTTTGGGGTTAAACCCTAATTCGCCTGTACTATTCTGGCTTCCTATTGAAGTAGACCCTTGTGGTCCCTTCCCAGGCCGGATAGTGTGGTTGATATTTAAGTAATAAAACATGTTAATTATTTATTCATTAACCAATCATAACTTATCTTAGTGTAAATAAGTTACTATATATGTATCAATATAAGTCAATTTATTGTGAAGACATTAAGTATATATAGGTGTCACTTCCATAGTGATATATGCTACGTTAAGAGTGAAAACTCAAATATGAATATGTAAAGTAATGTGTCACTTTAATAGTGAGATATCAATTATGGATATGGAAAGTAATATGTTACTTTAAGAGCGATAAATCACAGATGTAAAATTATATGTCACTTTAATAGTGAGAGATCAGGCATGTAAAGTTATGTGTCACTTTAATAGTGAATAATCAATTATGGATATGTAAATCAATATGTCCCTTTAAGAGCGGGAAATCACGGAGAGTCTAGACGCACCAATAACAGGGATGTTAAACAGAAATAATCAACGGTAGGGGACATCATGGACTTAAAGGGAGATAATTTATTAAAGATGGATTATCTCTTTAAATAACAAATTTTAAATAGTTGCGTGGGTATACAATAATATATATGAACTAAAGACCTATGTCCGGAAAAGCTTCTATCAATTAATATTGATTTTATTTCGAATATTATATCGGGCCCATTTATGTTACTATTTTTAGAACCGACCATTCGGATGAGACCGTATTGCGATATAGAGCACTGGGCTGTTCCTACGGCTACGCAATGAATGTCAAATGTCACAGATTGGTTGTTTGTATTGTTTTATTTCACAAATATAAGCGATAATGGGTATAATTGGGACATGACAATCTGCGGGATGGGATGGGATATGGGACAAAATGACAATCTGCGGGACAGAATTTCAAATTGCGTGGGACGGCCGATATCTCGATGAATACAAGGCGTAGGGGGGCTCATTTTGATGTCTAACGAAAGGCCCACATTCGCCCTATCCACACATAGTAACCCGCCACTGACCGGGCACCAGAAGTTGCATTATTTGATCGACAACTGACCTAACATGGGGTGGAATTTGGGATAGAATGACAATCTGCGGGACAGGATTTTCAAATTGCGTGGGACGGCCGATATCTCGAGGAATACAGCGCGTAGAGGGCTCCTTTTGGTGTCTCACGAAAGGTCCACATTCGCCATATCCAAACATATTAACCCCGCCACTGACCGGACACCGGAAGTTACATTATTCGGTCGACAACTGACCTAACATAAAATGCCACAAACACGAAAAACTGCGTTCGACATTAATGTTTAGAATTTAGATTTCTCGATGAATACGCTAGTAAACAACAAGTTTTGGGTGTCAAATAACGCAGTGGAATATTGTGCATTCGTTTGTAGCTACAATATGGATGTTTTTGTGCGAATATTGTAATGGCGAACACGCAAACACGCGCCGATAAAACAGCTAAAAATAGACTCGATGTTTACAATTACAGGATCGATTTCAGCTGGTATATTCAATATAATGGGGCGTATGGTATATCAAAATGTAGGATTAGACACAGGGAATATATTTGTTTTAAATGGGTCCACCAGGCGGTGAAATTGTTGCAGAAATTCGCTCCAAGATATTCGCACTTATTGTTATTTCAGTTGTGACTAAAAGCCCAGATGCCGGAGCCCGGCGACTAAAAGCCAAGTTACAAAATAGATCAACTGGTTTGAACGAATGAATATGTCAATGGTAAGACTATTCAAAAGAATATTCAAATCAAATAGTGTTTATAGACTTAAAAACTTATGTGTCCGCCATTCATATGCGGTGGAGGTTCTCATATTATCTGCCAGTCATATGCGGGGGAGGTTCTCATATGAACATATTATCCGCCGGTCTTACGCGGTGGAGGTTCATATTATCCACCGGTCATACGCGAGGGAGGTTCTCATATTATCCTCCGGGCATACGTTGGGGAGGTTCTCATATTAACATATTATCCACCGGTCATACGCGAGGGAGGTTCTCATATTATCCACCGGTCATACGCAACGGAGGTTATCATATTATCCTCCGGTCATACGTTGGGGAGGTTCTCATATGAACATATTATCCGCCGGTCATACGCGAGGGAGGTTCTTATATTATCCACTGGTCATACGCAAGGGAGATTCTCATATTATCCTACGGTCATACGTAGGGGAGGTTATCATATGAACATATTATCCGCCGGTAATACGCGGTAGAGGTTCATATTATCCGACGGTCATACGCGAGGGAGGTTCTCATATTATCCTCCGGTCATACGTGGGGGAGGTTCTGATATGAACATATTATCCGCCGGTCATACACGGTGGAGGTTCATATTATCCACCGGTCATACGTAGGGGAGGTTCTCATATGAACATATTATCCGCCGGTCATACGCGGTGGAGGTTCTCATATGAACATATTATCCGCCGGTCATATGCGAGGGAGGTTCTCATATTATCCACCGGTCATACGCGAGGGAGGTTCTCATATTATCCTCCAGTCATACGTAGGGGAGGTTCTCATATTATCCTCCGGTCATACGTGGGGGAGGTTCTCATATGAACATATTATCCACCGGTCATAAGCAGTGGATGTTCTCATATGAACATAGTATGCACCGGTCATACGCGAGGGAGGTTCTCGTATTATCCTCCGGTCATATGTTGGGGATGTTCTCATATGAACATATTATCCGCCGGTCAAATGCGGGGGAGGTTCTCATATTATCCGCCGGTCATACGCGGTGGAGGCTTATATTATCCGATGGTCATGGTCAAGGGAGGTTCTCATATTAACTGCGGTCATTCGCGGGGGGGGGGGGGGTGGGGGTTCTCATTTTATCTGCCGGTCATATGCGGGGGAGGTTCTCATATGAAAATATCATCCGACGGTCATACGCGGTGGAGGTTTATATTATCTGCCAGTCATACGCAAGGGAGGTTCTCATATTATACGCCGGTCATACGCGGGGGAGGTTTGCATATGAACATATCATCTGCCGATCATACGCGGTGGAGGTTCTCATATTATCCTCATTTGATTTGAGGTAATATGAGAACCTCCCTCGCGTATGACCGGCGGATAATATGAACCTCCACCGCGTATGACCGGCGGATAATATGTTCATATGAGAACCTCCCCTACGTAGGATAATATAAGAACCTCCCTCGCGTATGACCGGCGGATAATATGTTCATATGAGAACCTCCCCCGCGTATGACCGGCGGATAATATGTTCATATGAGAACCTCCCTCGCGTATGACCGGTGGATAATATGTTCATATGAGAACCTCCCCAACGTATGACCGGAGGACTATATGAGAACCTCCCACACGTATGACCGGTGGATAATATATTCATATGAGAACCTCCACCGCTTATGACCGGTGGATAATATGTTCATATGAGAACCTCCCCCATGTATGACCGGAGGATAATATGAGAACCTCCCCCACGTATGACCGGAGGGTAATATGAGAACCTCCCTCTCGTATGACCGGTGGATAATATGTTCATATGAGAACCTCCACCGCTTATGACCGGTGGATAATATGTTCATATGAGAACCTCCCCCACGTATGACCGGAGGATAATATGAGAACCTCCCTCGCATATGACTGGCGGATAATATGTTCATATGAGAACCTCCACCGCGTGTGACCGGCGGATAATATGTTCATATGAGAACCTCCCTTACACATGACCGGTGGGTAACATGAACCTCCACCGCGTATGACCGGCGGATAATATGTTCATATGAGAACCTCCCCCGCGTATGACCAGAGGATAATATGAGAACTTCCCTCGCGTATGACCGGTGGATAATATGAACCTCCACCGCGTATGACCGGCAGATAATATATTCATATGAGAACCTCCCCCGCGTATGACTGGCAGATAATATGAGAACCTCCACCGCATATGAATGGCGGACACATAAGTTTTTAAGTCTATAAACACTATTTGATTTGAATATTCTTTTGAATAGTCTTACCATTGACATATTCATTCGTTCAAACCAGTTGATCTATTCTATTTTGTAACTTGGCTTTTAGTCGCCGGGCTCCGGCATCTGGGCTTTTAGTCACAACTGAAATAAAAACAAGTGCGAATATCTTGGAGCGAATTTCTGCAACAATTTCACCGCCTGGTGGGACCCATTTAAAAAAATACATTCCCTGTGTCTAATCCTACATTGTGATATAATATACGCCCCATTCTATTGAACATACCAGCTGAAATCGATCCTGTAATTGTAAACATCGAGTCTATTTTTAGCTGTTTTATCGGCGCGTGTTTGCGTGTTCGCCATTACAATATTCGCACTAAAACAGCAAAAAACGAATGCACAGTATTCCACTGCGTTATCTGACACCCAAAACGCGTTGTTTGCTAGCGTATTCATCGAGAAATCTAAATTCTAAACATTAATGTCGAACGCAGTTTTTCGTGTTTGTGGCATTTTATGTTAGGTCAGTTGTCGACCGAATAATGTAACTTCCGGTGTCCGGTCAGTGGCGGGGTTAATATGTGTGGATAGGGCGAATGTGGACCTTTCGTGAGACACCAAAAGGAACCCTCTACGCGCTGTATTCCTCGAGATATCGGCCGTCCCACGCAATTTGAAAATCCTGTCCCGCAGATTGTCATTCTATCCCAAATTCCACCCCATGTTAGGTCAGTTGTCGATCAAATAATGCAACTTCTGGTGTCCGGTCAGTGGCGGGGTTAATATGTTTGGATAGGGTGAATGTGGACCTTTCGTTAGACACCAAAATGAGCCCCCTACGCCTTGTATTCCTCGAGATATCGGCCGTCCCACGCAATTTGAAATTCTGTCCCGCAGATTTTCGTTTTGTCCCATATCCCATCCCATCCCGCAGATTGTCATGTCCCGTATAATTAACGTTTATTTGTGACAAAATTGCACAATATAATTTCTGGTCTCTGTTAACAGTAACCACTATTGTTCGTTAGCTGAACAAACACACCTTTTTAGACCAGAAAATATTCGAAATAAAATTAATATTAATCGATAGAAGCATTTCCGGACAGGAGTCTTCGATTCAAATCTAATATTTTACACCCCGGTAACTATATAATACATGTTTACAAAGAGATAATCCACCTTTAATGTTAAGAGAAATGCCATGTTTCCATTGTGTTCTACTAAGATAAATTCATTAAGTGCAATGCAAATATAGATTCAAGTATCACGATGGAACAGAGCTCGCTCATTAACTGTCGATTCGCATCTGACCATTCGAGTTTGCAGACTGAACATTGAGACTTGGTAAGACAGCGCTTGTATACATATGGACTTTTTGTTTATCACGCTCTGGGTGGCTACCTGAAGTCTCGCGACACATTCTCAGCCATTCACGCATCGCGTTCATAGCCCGAACTGTAAGCTGAAACTTCGAGGCAGTTTCGACCAATCAGAGCGCTCCTTTCAAAAAGTCCAAGGCACAAACAGCGTGCTTAAACAGACAGAATAGTAAAATATAGACATACCTTGTTCTTATACCAATCATAAATATGGCATAAACGGTATGTTATTGTCAATTGTTTGCCATGTGTTATGTAAACAGACGGGAAAAAACGTTACGTTACCTGGCTTTTGTTTTGATGTGATAAACATAAAGAGCGTAATTTGTTACTGTTTTCCTGGTATGGAAATAATAAAGAGCGTTTATATAATTTGTGTGTAATTAACCAATAGAATTGCGCTGTGTTACACAACTTCTGTAATACGAGCAGGCTCTTGTTTACGTACACCATCGTACGTCTTGACTTTATATATATACTACTAGAAGGTGACCCGACTTCGTCCGGGCTTTGACCTTGAATTGTCGATTTTGAAGGTCAAGGTCAAGTGAGGTCACGATTTGACCAGTCCAAAACACTGCCCGGACAAAAGTACCCGACAAACGTGCCCGTCGAAATCCATCCGGTTTTACCAGATTTGACATTGAATTGATCATGTTGAAGGTCAAGGTTGGGTCGGGGGTCACGATTCGACCCGTCCAATACACTCAGTGGACAAAAGTAGCCCTACGTATCAAATTTCGTCGAAATCCCATCAAAATTCGCGATTTGACCTTGAATTGACCCGATTTCAAGGTCAAGGTCACGTCGCATGGGCAAATTAATTGGTTTATGCCACTCCCCGGTCGAGGGTACCCTAGTTTCATCGAAATCCCGTGATATTCGGGCGGTTGACCTTGAAATCGGGTAATTTCACGTCACGTCGCACGGACAAATTAATATGCCCATGCCACCACCGGCCGAAAATACCCCCACATACCAAGTTTCATCGAAATCGGCTCGGCCGTTTTCGAGTTCATCGCGAACACACACACACACACCATCACACACACACACACACAGACAGATCTTCCAAAATATATAATATATTTATGCGCTGATTATGTTTGGTATGTGAACACAGCTATATATGCTTTTATATTCCTTCTGTTGATGGCAATTTGAACTAATATGAATATTTCTGCAACGAACGCCGCCTTTAAAAGTTCAGCCGAATTCCATCTGAAGCCAGTTATTTTTATCGATCACGTTATCATCGCCAAGAGTTTGAAAATCTTATTTTGGGCTGATATAATGTGCTGCGTGTGCTAATTTAAAATTCCTGGCAGATTTTGTGAAAATAAATAAGAATTATCTCATCTTTATTATTGGAATCAATCATCAAAAAGCAAAATAAATATAAGAAATGAATGTAGTTTGTGTATGCGGTATTGTGGGCTCAATTAGTGTAAACCGCATCATATACACTACATTTATTTCTTTTTGTATTGCCATGCAATATTAAATGTTGAATGATCATCAATTTTGTTGTTGACAAGATGTCCTAATGTGTCGTTTGTTTGTGTTGTAGGACGATATGGATGCTATGGCTGACGTTTGGGATTCCCATTTGATACGACCATCGAAGAATGAAAATGTGCCACACGGCCGGCCTAACGTTATGTTCACTATGCCTGAAGTGTATGACAACGACTGTCTTGTTGGGGCACTTGAGGTGGAAAGACGTGGTTGCGAATTGAACTCACGAAGCTTACTCATAGGTACGGTGTATATTCCACCGACAAACACAAGGTATTGTAACGATGATTGGCCAATTGAGTTAGAAACTGATATACGCCGTTTGCGTCGCGATGACGAGCTGCTTCTGATTTGCGGAGATATGAACGCTCGCTCAAACAACATGTGCGAACTTAACAATTCAATTAACTTCACTGATTTACAACACATTACGGACGCCACGAATTGTATTCCCATAAATAAACGCTGTTCCGAGGATAAGGGGAAAAGTAACAGCTACGGGTATAAATTGATTAAGTTCTGTGAATCGACATCTATATTTATTGTTAACGGACGATTTGGGGAAGATAATGGCCATGGTAAACTTACGTCATCCGATAAGAGTGTAATTGATAACGCTTTGGGCAATATTAATCTATTGTGAACAATAGAGAATTTTCGGGTGAACGACTTTTCTCCCCTATATTCAGATATACACAACGCACTCCATTTAGAATTGAAATTTGACGCTCGTCACGATGTGGGAGCCCATGGTCCTCTCATAACTACAAATGTGGATCCCGAAACAAATCGTAAAATAAAAAAATGGGATCCTGACAAGAGAAATGATTTCGCTGTGAATCTTGATCACAATAAAATTAATCAAGTAATTGAAAAATTAGAACAATGGCGACCTGAAACTGGTTCTGCGTGTAATCAATACATAGTGGATGAAATATGCGAGGATGTAACGTGTATTTTATTGGATTCCGCAAAAAACACATTTGGAACTTACAATCCAAATCACAGGAAAACAATACATAAACCACCAAATCAAACTTGGTTTGATGATGAATGTAAGTCAAAGAGACAAGCTTTTCACAAGGCAAAACGACTATATAATAGAGAAAAATCATTATCAAACAAACAACATATGAAAAACGCTGGAACTCTTTATAGAAAAACTATGGATTCGAAAATAAAACATCAGCGAGATGCAGATATTTCTGAACTGAAGAGTTATAGAAATAGTTCCAGCAAGGCATTCTGGGATAAACTAAATAAATTATCCAATGATAATAAATTTCAAAATAACACCACGAACTTAGATCTGGAGATATTTTCTGATTATTTTAAAAGCTTAAACGACTCAGACGAATCTGATAATCTAGGTAATTATATAGATGAATTAAATGAGTCGTCGCTCCATGACAGTTATCTAAATAACGCTATAACCGAAGAAGAAATTAAATCTGTAATTTTCAATTTGAAAAACAGTAAAGCCGCTGGTCACGATGGGCTTTTAAATGAATATCTGAAGGCTTCTGTTGCGAAAATGATGCCCATTTATTCCTTACTTTTCAATTTAATCTTGGAATCTGGAAACTACCCCCGGGAATGGGCCGTCGGGATGATAAAACCTATATATAAAAAGTCTGGTGACCGAACTATGCCGGATTCATATCGGGGAATTACACTTTTAAGCTGTCTTTCTAAAGTATTTACAGCCATTCTAAACAATAGAATGGTTTCTTTTTCAGATGATCATGAACTAATTTTAAAAAATCAGACGGGATTTAATAAAATCCCACTCAACCGTAGATAACATATTTGTTTTACACAGTGTAATCAACCTATACCTAAAAAGTGGGAAAAAATTATATTGCACATTTATTGATTTTAGAAAAGCTTTTGATACCATATGGAGGGATGCAATATGGCTGAAATTAGCCCAATGCAATATCAACTGAAAAATACTTAATGTCAGTAGAAATATGTACGGTAAGATAAAAACATGTGTAAAAGACAGTCACAACATTTCAGACTTTTTTGTTAGTAATGTGGGACTTTTTCAAGGGGAAATAATGTCACCTTTTTTATTTTCCTTGTACATTAACGACATCCAAGATTTTATGAATGATTGTGCAATACAAAATTTGAGTTATTTAGATGAACTATATATTGAAAATGTGGGATGTTACATAAAATTGTTTTGTATTCTTTATGCAGATGACACAGTATTAATGTCTGATACAGAAGAAAATATGCACCGTTCTCTCCAAGCATTTGCAGATTATGCAGATGCTTGGAAGTTACAAGTGAATACAAAAAAAACTAAAGTCATAATATTTAGTAATAAGTTACCCAAACCAATTCCAACGTTGAGATATCGAGGTCAAGAACTCGAGACAGTTAAAGAATTTGTATATTTGGGAGTAACCTTTTTTTACAATGGAAGATTTTGCCAAAATTTGAAAAAAATAGTTACAATTGGCACAAGAGCAATGTATGGATTACTAAACAAAGTGAGATCTCTCAAGCTTCCAATCGATATTATGTTAAAACTATTTGACTGTATGATAGTACCCATCCTATTATATGGGAGTGAAATTTGGTGTCACGAAAGAACTAAAATTATTGAATCGCTTCATCTTAAATACTGCAAAATTATAGGATATCTGAAAACAAGTACACCAAATTATATGGTTTACGGTGAATTTGGCAGACACCCTCTGTCCATTGAGATGAAGTGCAGAGCACTATCTTACTGGTCCAAACTACTATCACATGATGGCTCAGAACTTGCAAAAAATATATACATTCTTGTTAAAGAATTGGATCACAACTCTGATGGCTCCTTCAATAACCCATGGCTATTTTTTATTTCTAAAACACTGAAAGAACTTAACATAGAAAGATTATGGACAAATCAGTCAGGTTTAACAAAGACTGAAATTAGAAATATAAAATCAGAGCTTATTGAGCGACACACAACAGAACTATTTACTGAAATGCAGAATGCAAACTCATCTAGAGCACGTTTTTATATGAGTATTAAAACGAGGCCGGGCATGGGTCGCTATCTGAGTTCCTTACCGGCTCACTTAGCAAACATTTTGCTAAAATTTAGAAACGCAAATATAAAACTGCCTGTCGAATATACAAGATGGAAATCTAAATCTGTGGATAATGGTGACAAAACCTGTGATATTCGCGGTGATGGCACGGGTGATAAATACCATTTTATTATTATTTGCAAAGAACTACAGATAATTCGAGCAGACTATATCCCGAAATATTACTGGGAGAATCCTACGAAAGAAAAATTCGAAAGACTATTATCTTTGGAAAATCAACTATTACTGAAAAAAGTTAGTATTTTTATCAAATTGGCATCAAGAAAATTAAAATATGACTGAGCCGATTATTCCAAATTGAAAAACGTGTGATTAGGTGCATTATTTATATCCGTGAATAATTATTTCAGGCAAAATATTATGATAATGATATTATAAAGGATTAAATTATAATATAATATATATAAGATATTATAATACATATTACGATATATCTATACATTTATCATATTATATATTAATATATGTATGATTGTGTAACAATTGTTTTTTGTGACCTATTGTAAATATTGTATATATGTTATAGCATGTTTCGCCTTAATTGACGACTTTGCAATAAACAATCAGTCAATCAGTCAATCAGAGGCGAGTGCCGGTTTCGAAGTTCCATAGCGTGTGACACAGACGTATTCAATCTTTGCACTTATTTTATGGCAGTTCGTAACCTGGGTGTACCCGGGGATGTGTATCATAGGATAAACCTTTACTTGGAATTGCGTCGATTATTCAGAATGCACTTAGATTTGTAAATATATTGCGGTAATAACAAACACAGAAATATGCACCAGGTCGAGGAACCTACCAATCAACGCTCAGAGTGATCAGATATAAATGTTTGAAGTTTTGATATTTCTATTGTTTCTGGCCCAGAAACACGCTGTCAAAAGGATGATCTCAGTCAAAATTGCGTTACTAATACACTTGATTTTAGAGTTATCCATCTTCGCCTGTTTGAATAAGTGTTTCTGTGGAAATTATTAATACACATCTCGAGAAAATTACAAACTTAGGGGCAATTATTAGTGCACATCTCGAGAAAATTACAAACTTCAAAAATCAATATATAATAACTCTGAGCTTTGATGGATGGGTTCCTCGACTCGAATCAAATATTTTTTACCCCTGAAGCCAAAGAAATAGTAATTTATGGGTGCTTAATCGGATTGCGTACCTTTAATGATATATATTTACAAAATCCAAAATGGCCATATTTTTTTTTGCCGAATGACCCCAAAATGACTCGTTCCCATCAAGAGGTCCATCCGATGATCCGTCCGTTTGTTGATGATCATATCAGGGTTGTGGTATGTTGGGTGTGTCAAAGTATTTAGTGCTGCAAAGAGTAAAATCCAAGATGGCCACCAGCGGCCATGTTTTTGGCCGATTGATCCTAAAATGACTCGTTCCCATCTACATGTAAATGTCAACATTCATGACAAATTTTATGATGATCAGTACGGCCTGTAGCCCGCGCCAATGGATTAAAATTTGAAATCCAAGATGGCCACCATGCAGCGGTCATGTTTTTTGGCCGAATGACCCCAAAATTATTCGTGCCCAACTAGGGGCCATCCCAATCATGAATATAAAGTTTGGTGATGACCGGATCAGGGCTGTGAAAGTATTTAGTTATATGCAAATAGTAAAATCCAAGATGGCTGATGGCGACCATGTTTTATTTTTGCCAAATGACACGCTCCCATCTAGAGGTCACCCCGATGATACATATGAAGTTTGGTGATGATCTGATCAGAGATGTGGTCTGTATGATGTGTCAATGGATTTACTGATGCAAAGAGTAAAATAGATTTGAGTACCTTTAATGATATATATTTACAAAATACAAAATGGCCATTGGTGGCCATATTTTTTTTGGCGAATGACCCCCAAATTACTCGTTCCCATCAAGAGGTCACCCCGATGATCCGTCCGTTTGGTGATGATCAGATCAGGGATGTGGTATGTATGGTCTGTCAAAGTATTTAGTGCTGCAAAGAGTAAAATCCAAGATGGCCACCAGCGGCCATGTTTTTGGCTGATTGATCCTAAAATGACTCGTTCCCATCTACATGTAAATGTCAACATTCATGACAAATTTTAGTACGGCCTGTAGCCCGCGCCAATGGATTCAAATTTGAAATCCAAGATGGCCACCATGCAGCGGTCATGTTTTTTGGCCGAATGACCCCAAAAATGTGACGGACGGACGAACGAACGGACGGAGCCCGTTTCTATAGTCCCCCGAAAATAATTTTTTCGGGGGACAATTAGTGATGTGGGGTCAACAGCAGCTATTGCATGATAAAGTTACATGATCTATATCTCTTTATTGCTAAGTATTAGTGCACCTTGAACTCATTTAGGACGGGATTTAGTGAATGATTCTTTTATAATTAAATGTTTTGAGCAGATTAACATGTTGTAAATATAGGCCGATCGCTCAGTGATGGGTCCAGAACGATGTAACCTATTTTTGGCATCATGTGGGGGGGGGGGGGTCGCTTGCCGTGATTTGTGACGTCATTTTATTCCAAAATAGGGGCGCCACATACGCGTATAGACAAGTTTTATGTTGGCACTCACTCTTATTGCTGCACATTCTATACTTGCTTAGGCTTGCATGATTGCCCAGAAATTCGGCGCAATTTGACGCATGCACACAATGCGAAGTAACACCATATTAACTAATCACACACACGCACCCATAGTATGAACTTTAATATAGAGTTACTTCACATTGAGTGCATGCAACTAAATGTCCTCGAATTTCTGGGTAATAAAACCAAATGCCACCGTTGTGAACCACCAAATTGAAAGTACACGCGAGCCAGACTACACTCCTGTAATAAACTTTTCACATGCCAGGACATTAAATATAAGCACAAATTGCACGCTGGCGACTTGAGAGGTCGGTCCATGACAGGTGGTTCTTGACCCCTTTAGCGAAAGGAACCAGAAGAGAGAGCAATTCAAGTATATTTCTGTATCCTATAATTTTAAAATTAATAGCAATTTATTCAATATGTCTCAAACATCTCGTCATATAGCGAAATTACAGCTCCCAAACGTATAATTTTCCGAAACTCAATCGGTCGCAATTTGGTGGTATCTACCCTAAAATTCTGGAAGATTTATAGACTATGGATGATCACCCATCATGTAGTATGAGTTGTCACGTGGAGAATTCTGACATGACAAATGGTCTGCCCCAACATTAAATAAACGCTTCAATTGCTATAAAGTGAGATAAAAGTAAGCATTTCTGCAAAAAATCTCGTCTGTGCATAATGTTTTCCCAAAAGAATCACGTCCGAAACGAGTCAAGTCATTTGAGTTTAACAGCACCTATCCCATGACAATGGGGATTTCGATCGTTATTTTGTTGACAGGAACTTGACAGTTGTCCCACATAGCATCTGTGCTAATAATAAATGCTCTTTATTGATCATATAATTTAAAAGCACCCATTTAAGGCATGAGATCAAAGGCGTCTGTCACATTATAATTCCATAGCTGGTCAGGTGACCCATCTGTATCAATGTTCCTACACATCTTCTAAGCTAATAAGATACGATCTTTATTGCTAATATTCCCCCCTTTTAAGTTATCTGAGGGCAACGGCATATATCTCCAGACACTATACGGGTCAATATATCCCACGTGCTTCAATTTTTACTTACCAGATTGCAACCATATTGGGTATATAGTTAATTATTTAGTTAAATTAATTAGTAGTGCCATTTTAAGACTTCTGAGGTCAACGGGACCTATCTAATAAGATTCCCAGGGTCAACTTACCCATGTATAAAATGTTCAACTCTGAGGGTCCAACCATTTGATCACCTCAGCCTAAATATATATAAAATGAACGTGTCAATGACACTATAGCTCAACTTAGGTAGGGAAATAATTTAATGGTTGACAGTAAATGGAGGAATTAGGAAATGAGCTAATTGAAATGTCTAAGTAAGACAAAATGTAAATGTGAAGAGAGACCAATACCCCCAAAATGACTCGTTCCCTTCTACATGTCAATATCAACATTCATGACAAGTTTCATAATGATCGGATCAGGGATGTGTGCCAAAGGATTTAGTGATGCAAAGAGGAAATTCTAAAACGGCCACCGGTGTTTTTTTGCCGAATGACCCCAAAATGACTCGTTCCCATCTACATGTCAATGTCAACATCCATGACAAATTTCATGAAGATGAAACAAACAGATCGGTCTATAACCCATGCTAATGGATTTTGTAGAAATATTTAGTCATACAAAGAGTAAAATTCAAAATGGCCATTGGTGACCATATTTTTTTGCTGAATGACCCCAAAATGACTTGTTCCCGTCAAGAGGTCACCCCGATGATCCATATGAAGTTTGGTGATGATCAGATCAGGGATGTGGTATGTAGGGTGTGTCAAAGTATTCAGTGATGCAAAGAGTAAAATCCAATATGGCTGACGGCGGCCATGTTATTTTGGCCAAATGACCCCAAAATGACTCGTTCCCATCTAGAGGTCGCCCCGATTATCCATATGAAGTTTGGTGATGATCGGATCAGAGATGTGGTCTGTAGGATGTGTCAAAGGATTTAGTGATGCAAAGAGTAAAATACAAGATGGCCACCAGCGGCCATGTTTTTAGGCCGAATGATACTAAAATTACTCGTTCCCATCTACATGTAAATGTCAACATTCACGACAAATTTTATGATGATCACACAAACAGTTCGGCCTGTAGCCCGCGCCAATGGATTTAATTTTGAAATCCAAGATGGCCACCAGCGGCCATGTTTTTGGCCGAATGACCCCAAAATGACTTGTTCCCATCAACATGTCAATGTCAACATTCATGACAAATTTCATAAAGATCAGACCAAAGATACGACCTGTAGCCCGCGCCAAAGGAATTTGTTGACGGACACACGCACACACGGACGACGGATGCCAAGCCATGACAATAGCTCAAACTTACAAAGTAAGTTGAGCTAATAAGTGTTTGTGCCCTTTTAAAACATCTGAGGTGAACAGGACCTATCTAATAACGATCCCAGGTCAAATTACTACAGGTATACAAATTTTCAGTTACCATGGTCCAGCCGTTTGATTTAGGGGCTAATTGTGTGATAAAATCCGTATTATATTTGAATACATTAATCATTTGGTTTATTTTGGACTGCTTTGACCTAAGTATCTTTTAGAAGCTTGTTTCCATGGTTTATGATTCGACATAGTGATATTCATCATCCTATCGAGGTGATAAAGGGCGATAAATAAATAAAAGGTCAGCTGACCAGTGTCCCCCGAAAACATGGCAAGTTGATGTTAAAGAAATTAAAAAACATATTTAAAATTTCTAAGTCGAAAAGGTTTATATGTTGACAAAATAAATCAACCACCCTTATCACCCATGTTTATCTCACAGTCAAAACTAAATATAACCCAACACATCTCCAATATGTGGGTAACAGTATAGTCTGAAATTTCAAATATCCACGATCAAAACTATAGGAGGAGTTGATTACACCATGAAGGTACCCTCATACAGAAAATTATAAAAAATGTTGAAATTTTCTAAGTCGAAAAGGGTTAATAACTCTGTCAAAAAATAACTATTACGTCATCTATATACATGTTGCACATCTTCAATATATGGGCAACAATATTCTGAAGCTACAAATCTCTAGCATGGAAACTGTAGGAAGAGATGATTACACCATGAAGGTACTCAAAAGTGTGACAGACGAACGGACGGACAGAGCCCGTTCCTACAGTCCCCCGAAAATAAAAAAATTTCGGGGGACAAAAAATAATATCAATACACATACCCTTGTTGCACAAAATTAATGCATGCTAGAGTGCTATATGCAATCACCATTCCCTCTTTAAACCCTCATGATAAAAACACTGAAATCTGAAATATTTCATTGAGACCCAATAACTTTTACAAGATAAACTCACTATTCACTGTGCGAGTGGGGGTATTATTAGAAGATATCCATTGCCTCAGATATTGATACTTAGATGATTCAATAATCACTCTTCATCAGTAAAAGTCAGAATCAGAAACTGCTCAGAGTAGAATGCAATGATTCTTTTAAGTTTCAACCCATTTCCAGTTGCAATCTCAAAAGTTTAAGAAAACATAACTAAACTTTAATATTAAACACTAACTTGAAAATTTAGTTTACAGTTAATTGTCATTCAATATAACAGTTCATTTTGCTATGGTTTTGTGAGCATCAATAATGCAATATATTTTTCATTATATAATTTTATTAAGATGAAATAAGGATTAACTGTCATGTGGACTGTTTTTATGGAGATGTAACCGTGAGGTAAGTGGTCATAACTTGTGTACCCGAAGGGTTTTACATACCAGTTATGACCACTTACCTCACGGTTACATCTCCATAAAAAACATTCCACATGACAGTTAATCCTTATATTTATATACATTTAGCGAAAAAGCCACTTTTGTAAATGTATTTAAATCGAAAAGTGTATCGTGACAAAACCAGCCCAAAATATCCCATAGCAAACTTGTTTTCACACCCTCATGCAATTTTTTTACTAAAGACTTTTTGTGCCCTTATATGACATGTGTAACGGTTTAAAACATACTATAAGAATTTATAACTGCAAAAACTCCATATTTATGTTACTGGGACCTCATATGGGCCTTATGAGAGATGACATTGAGCTATATGACAATATTGTTGCATATGGGGTGGTGAGGTGAAAAATTCCTTCCCAACACCCTTCGGGAAGAGCTTCAGGAAATGTAAAACTGAAATATATAAACTTGTCTTGATGTAACTAAAGCCAAGATCATTGTGTGTATGGAAAAAGAGCAACCAGTGCCTCAAACATTAATGTGATTATCAACGGCTAAAATATAACTGTCATCATATGATATGTTACTCTCAAAACAACTAAAATATCCAAGTCTGGCATGGTGACTGTCCAGTAGACTATAAACAAAAGTTTTAAGGCATAATGCTACTAGTAGATAATGGGCTGGTTGACAGACTAATCAGGAAATGGTTAGAAAAGAGAAATTATGGAATTGTGTGTATCCTATACAATGACATAAGTTTGCATTATATATGCATATGTTACAGTCAGAGTGTGAAACCAGTAATTTCGCGAAACCACTGTGAGGGCCAGTCACTTCATGAAATGACTGAAATTTCCAGTCATTTCATGAAATGACTGAAATTTAGTTATATTATTTACACAATCTGACTAATTTCAGTCAACTTGTGTAATTTCACTTGTATAATGCTATAATTCACAAAATGACTGGGTGAGCAGTTTGATCTTAAGAAAGCACTTCTGAATAGTAATCACCTGATCAATATTAAGATAGACAAACTGTATGATCTTAAGAAACACTTATGAATTGTTGTCACTCGATTACTATTAAGACATGTATGTGAACTGTTTGATACTAAGAAAATACACTTGGTCACTTGGTCAGTACATGTATTTAAGACAGATCTTCTAGCTCATTTCCATTGTTGATTCAGTTTATTGCTCAAACTACTATTCCTTGCCTACAATTAAAATGTCAGTCAGTATAGAGTTTAGGTTCTGTAGTGATTTGTTTGAGAAGTACAGTAAATGTCAGAAATACCTTATTCCCAAGGATGATTACTTTAAGACAATAGAAGAAATCGAACTATTTCAATGTATATTTTATAGTTCTATTACATTTATGATTTATTATTATAAATAAAAATTAAATCAAGTCCTAATTTGATGTTCACAAATGAAGTCCCCGAACCAAAAATAGTATTCAGTCATTTCGTGAAATGTCTGACCACTAATTTCAGTCATTTCATGAAATGACTGGAAATTTCAGTCATTTCACGAAGTGACTGACCCTCACAGTGGTTTCGCGAAATGACTGAAAATTTTAGTCACTTCACGAAATGTAACACGACTGTAACACATATACATGTATAACTAAACTTGTCCTGATGCAATTTTTGCCTAGATCATTGTGTGCATGGAAAAAAAGCGAGCAACTGTCTCCAACATTAATGTGACTATCAATGGGTATATATCTGTCATCAGTGGATTCAGTGCATCAATCCAATCAGTGAATTATTTGCATGTCTTTCAACTCAGATGATCTCTCATCTCACAAGACCGAAAGTATCCAAGTCTGGAATAGTGCTGCGACTGCTTGTCATCTATATATATAAGTTTTCTCTCAGACACCTGGACCGAGGTCAACAAAATTTGGTGCACAGTGTCTCAGGGTACCCTGGCGAATGTGATAATGGTATTAGTTTTTCAAATTAAAAAAAAATAAAATAAAATCGGTTTTGTTTAATTGAACAAGGAATTCAATCTTTAAAAATAAGTATATTAAAATAGTATTTATAAATCAAAATGTTTCAATGACCAAATGTGCTTGGAGTGCACAAAGGGGCCACCGGTAAGTGAAGGGTCTGCCTGAGATCAAAACGTGTGCGAAGTCAACAGGGGGGGGGGGGGGCTGACAGGTATTTCTGATGCTGTATACAGGCTCCCATGAAAAGGGAGCCTGTTTCAGCTAGTTTAGTATAATAGAACTAAGTTGCACCAGACTAACATAAGTGGTATGGAATATGTTAGATAATGGGCTGATTAACAGACTAATCTGGAAATAGTTAGAAATTATGAAATTTTATGTATTCTGCACAATGACCTAGGTTTACAGATGATATTTATAACACTTTTTTTCAATTAAAAAAGCTTCTGAAATAGGTTAAACTGTTATTTGAGCTAATTGAGATCATTCCCATTCATAAGAGTGATATCAGTAGAGTTTTATGAGATTTTAGACCAATTTTAGTGAAATTGGGGGAGGGTGTCAAAATAATGGGACTAAATATTTTTTTGTGTGCAGGTTTGGGGGTCACCAGTGGTAGGTCCCGAGAATGCCAGATGCAAAAAAATTACATACCTTCCCGTAATTGTTTTACTACCCCCCCCCCCCCCCCCAAGGTTCCCTCTCAAAACTTTAAAAAAGTTCCCGGGTTTTGTTCTGGTGGAATATAATCTCTGCGAGTGTTAGCATTAGTAGAGATTCATGGCATGATCTAATATACCCCTAATTTAAATGCCAAAAATGTGAAAGTCGAAAAATGGCTGTAACTCATGTGAAAATAATTAGACATAACCTACTATATTCGAACATGGCCTGTAGTTTTAGCCGAGAAATACACATACCATTACAGGGACATATCCATGCCGTTTTTCATACCGTTTACCGGTTTGGGCGCCCAAAAAAAAAATTGACAACAAAACAAATATTTATATATATTGACATAAGGCATTAAAGTTTACAAAAATGTTTAAGTTTAACAGTTGG
This sequence comes from Siphonodentalium dalli, assembly GCA_032622095.1. Classification (NCBI taxonomy): domain Eukaryota; kingdom Metazoa; phylum Mollusca; class Scaphopoda; order Gadilida; family Siphonodentaliidae; genus Siphonodentalium; species Siphonodentalium dalli. Next base: position 86,025,440 of record CP136061.1, on the reverse strand, counting down.
AATCATACTGTAAAAGAATGTTTGGCTTTATCTAGCCTTTATCTGTGAAAACTTCAAATAGTTTGTGTTCAGGTTTGTTATCATTCAGCCTTCAGTATTTCAATCAAATACAGTACAGGAACAGTGACAATTTGCAAATCAACCTGGTTATTAGGCGAGATCTCATAACACCAAATGAAAAATTAACATAGAGATTAGTACTAATAGTAATTACTAACTTAATAGACATTGTTTCTGTAGTAGTATATTATGTATGTGTCTCTCACTTGAATTTTAGAAAATAACATCTATTATATATTTTGGGAAATCTGTCTGTGTGTCTGTTCGCGATGGACTCGAAAACGGCCGAGCCGATTTCGATGAAACTTGGTATGTGGGGGTACTTTCGGCCGGGGAGTGGCATGGGCATATTAATTTGCCCATGCGTCGTGACCTTGATATCCAGTCATTTCAAGGTCAAATGCCCGAGTATCACGGGATTTCTATAAAATTAGTGTCTAGGGATACTTTAGTATGGGGAGTGTCGTAAGCCTATTCGTTTGCCCGTGCGACATGACATTGACCTTGAAATCGGGTCAATTCAAGGTCAAATCGCGAATTTTGATGGGATTTCGACGAAATTTTAACATAGGGTTACTTTTGTCCACTGAGTGTTTTGGACGGGTCAAATCGTGACCCCGACCTGACATTGACCTTCAAAATTATCAATTCAAGGTCAAATCGGTTAAAACCGGATGGATTTCGATGGGTACTTTTGTCCGGGCAGTGTTTTGGACGGGTCAAATCGTGACCCCACCTCACCTTGACCTTCAAAATGGACAATTCCAGGTCAAATCGCGCAATTCGCGGAAAAGCATAGGGGAAACAGCCCGGACGAAGTCCGGTCAACCTGCTAGTATTATATGAATTAAGAGTGATAATGGTACTCTTGAGTGCGTAATAAAAGTACAGGCTGGAATAATAGTACAGGTTGGAAAATGTCGCGTAACTGAACAATAGTACAGGGCGGAATAAACATACAGACTGGAAATATTAGTACCATACATCCCCACAAAACGGACCATCTGAATGGTTTACTGATGCCATGTGACAGAAATAGTTTCGATGGATAGCCAGGTCTGTGAATCTGCACTGTTCTGCAGTGTGCTGATAACTGTTTGTCAACAATCAGAGTTCATTTCTTTATGAATAACACAATTTAAGATTGGTGAATTATTTCTTTTGGTTAATTTAATAAACGTACAGGGCCAAACAACGATCGTACAGGTGGGAAATTTTCCTCGATTTTAATAATCGTACATGTATATTTATTAGGCACTCAAGAGTAAGTCTCATTTCAAGCAGGATAAGCATAATCCAAATTGTTCAAACCAAAAGATATCTGATAATAATATTAACTTATAGGCATTTCCAATCAATACATATCTAAAAATTTCCAAAGTTATGGTTGAGAAACTTTATCAAATTGACCTCTTAGTAAAATTCAAAATACTGACCCAAATGACCCTAGATTAGCTCTCAATGCAATGGATTTTCCAAAAAAATCCAGGACGAATAACGTACCCCCACCATCAGCAAGGGGTCACCCCCTCCCAAACCTTCCTCCGCTCAGGCATTCAGGATATGCCTTCGGAATATCATTGCCCAAAAACAGGTGTCCCCAAAAAATCCCTGGATATTTCACTGCATTACCAGCTTTGGAAGTTTGGTTCAGTAGGCCTACCAATATTCAAAACTGGAGTTATTGGTCGGAAACCGAAATGTTATGAAATTGGTTATGAAATAGGGCTGTAACTCGCATTAAAATAATTGGACGAAAGCAATATTTGAACTTGGCCTGTAGTTTTAGCTGGGAAATAAACTTAACAACTTTGGTTGAGATTAAATCATCCAAACTGGAGACAGTGGAGGTAAGTGCATGGAGTTCAAGTTATCGATCCGAAACCAAAAATGTTAACGGATGGACAGACGGACAGACAGACAGACTGATTACATAATACAACCTTTTTTCAAAAGGGCTTATAAAAACCAATGAAGGAGGCAAAAAAGTATGTGGCAGAAACAGAACACCATACCAGGGCATCACCAATGGCACCATGTGACCATGTGCTCAGTTTTTTTTGGTCAAACTTTCACGAATTAGAATTTGGATATTATTCATTTACAACTTAAGTTAAAAGTTACCTGTAATAATTATTCTGTAATCAGATCATAAATATGTGTTCGTTCTTTTGGTTCGATAATATCGTTATTATTACTTACATTTCGGCATTTTGATTCAAGTTGAAAATGAAATACTGTGAAAAATAGTTTGTTTGTTTTTTTGCGAGGCGCGCATTGCCACGATGTCTTCAACGACCTTGGCATTGGTTCATGCCATATATGGATGATGGGGATTGCCTTTTTTGGACTCTTTATATAATATAGAACGGTTATTAAGTTTCAAGTCATAATGTTGCCGATTGGCGAAATTGTTCATTAAAAAACGAGCGTGTTAACTAATAATTAGTATTATACTTACGCATATATATCATAAACTGTCCAGAATGCCAAACTCCATGTCAGTGGTACCGGTACCTCAGCTATGCCTCGCTAACAAAGCTGTAGAGTCAACCGTTTACCTTTCTAACTTCACTGAGAGTGTCAGGAGAGTGTGTTGAATGCTGAAAACCGAACACCATGACTGTTGTTACTCATCTAACCACTAACTCGTGGCCACGACTTTATTCTCGTGCCCACGACTTCATATTCTCGTGGCCACGACTTTATATTCTCGTGGCCACGACCATATTCTCGTGGCCACGACTTTATTCTCGTGCCCACGACTTTATTCTTGTGGCCACGAGAATATGAAGTCGTGACCACGACTTTATTCTCGTGGCCACGACATTAGTCATTATTCTCTTGCGTTCACGACTTTATTCTCGTGGCCACGGCTTTATTATCGTGCCCACAACTTTATTCTCGTGGCCACGACCATATTCTCGTGGCCACGACTTCATAGTCTCGTAGCCACGACTTCATATTATCGTGGCCACGACTTCATATTCTCGTGGCCACGACTATATTCTCGTGGCCACGACTCCATATTCTCGTGGCCAGGACATTATTCTCGTGGCCACGACTTTATGCTCGTGGCCACGACTTTATTCTCGTGGCCACGACATTATTCTCGTGCCCACGACTCTATTCTCGTGGCCACGACTTTATTCTCGTGGCCACGACCTTATTCTCGTGGCCACCACTTCATAGTCTCGTGGCCACGATTTCATATTCTCGTGGCCATGACTTCATATTCTCGTGGCCACGACTATATTCTCGTGGCCACGACTTTATGCTCGTGGCCACGACTTTATTCTCGTGGCCACGACATTATTCTCGTGCCCACGACTTTATTCTCGTGGCCACGACTTTATTCTCGTGCCCACGACTTCGTAGTCTCGTGGCCACGACCTCATATTCTCGTGGCCACGACTTCATATGCTCGACTTTATTCTCGTGGCCACGACTTAAAATAAAAAATTCGGATGTCACCTCCGGGGCTCCATAGTTTACCAGATAAGTAACCACAAGAGTTCTGATCTGCCAGATACGGGACCTTTACTGAACGATTTGGAATAGCACATATTTTATGCGTTTGACCACATTCATCGAATGGTTCATTCTTACAACAAAAATGCTGAAGGGTACACATGTTTTGAAATCTTGTTCTAAATTATGTTTAGTTTTCACGTTAGATCAAGTGATGAATTTCTACTCTGTCTAACGCCCGTAGATATCATAATTCACCAGTGCAAAACCTAACCTTTTTGAGTTTTGACAGGGAACCTTATAAAGTTGAAACTATGACACGAGGAATGCATGTCTTAGTTATTATCTGTTCCTTGATAATGTACTTCGCTGTAGGTAAAGGTTCCAAATCGAAATTGGAAGCTCTTCTGTGACTTTTGTGAGCCGATATCGCAATAAACAGTGAATTAATTACCCAGAAGAAATTCCATAATTGTAAGCGACGCAAGGCCAAATCGCTCACCAAGTCATTTAAAATGTGAAATTTCAAAGTGGGACCTTAATCTAGAGTGAAGTACGTTACCAATGAACATATAATAACTAAAACATATATTCGCCGCGTTATATTTTTCAATTTTATATGGTTCCCTGTCAAAACTTCTAAAAGTTCCCAGGTTTTGTACTGGTGGAATATGATCTCTACGGGCGTTACGCAGAGTAGAGATTCATGGCATGATATAACGTGAAAATAACCAAGTACAACAAAAGACACATGGATGTAAAGACACACATAGCACGATGACCGCAGTAGAAAAACAAATGGAGCGCATGGAAGTATTATTAGAAAAAGTAGTCCTTAGTCTTGAACAATATGGTTTGCGTTTTGAACGATTTGAGAAGAAACAACAGACCAGAATGGAAACGCACATAACAGAAATACGCAGTATTATGTTGAAAATGGAAACCAGGATATTCAATGTAGAAAAGCGGTTATCAAATCATGAAGACAGACAAGCTATCGAGAAAGGCACGTTTCAAACAAAACTTGACGCCTAGAAAAGAAAAACGGACAATCAAATCAAGGAATGTCAGAAACAGCAAGCACAATCGTTTGAACTACAGAAAACTGAGATAAAGCAATTACAACAACGGTTAGTAGAAATGAACATAAATAGTCTGGTCGATAAAAGGTTTGACCTAGAAAAAATTACGACTAAGTTGGTTTGTATACCATTTTGGAGAGGAATAAATCCTCTATAACATATCCAAAATCCGCTATGAGCATTTTTTGTAATTCAAGATGGCGTCCAAGATGGCTGCCATTTTCCTATAAGTCAGCTTGATGCAATTATAGTGAGAACATCTTGTCATATGTATACACATGTATACATTTTTATGAAGCTAAGACATAACGCCATCTTTATGTGCCAAAATTGGAACTCCCCGTCCAAGATGGCCGCCAAAATGGCGACCGGAAGTGGAAATTTTACGTTTTTTCACTAATATCTTTAAGATAAGTTTCTGTTTGGAACTGGTTGAGAATTGTGACTTTATTTTGTATTTAGCATGTTAACTGACCATTGGAGCAATGCAATATGCTGTTCGTGGGGTCCACACCGCTTCCGATCACTCAACAATTCGATTTTACAAAACGCGGATAACATTTCACAAAAGATCCCCAAGATTCTAATCATATTTCATCAAGAAGTGGGAAGAACTGTGCAATGTAAGTGATCCATATTCTATATCTTATTGATATTCGAACTCAATGGTACCAAAATTTCACTTTGGCTCAAAATGGCTGCCAAAATGGCCGCCAAAATATGGAAAATGGTAACTATTATCTCAGCGTGCCATGCAACCGCTTACAAGTTGGGGTGATGCACACAATTGACAATTCTGTCTTAATAGCTTGAGTACTAACATTTCTGACACACCTTGGGTATTTGTTACTATTTTAACCACTGAAATTACCAGAACTATTCGAAATTTTCTGTCACAAACCTGATATCAAAATCGGCAAAAAATCGCTGTTCAGGTTTGAGTCATTTTTTGAAAGTAAAATGGAACTATGTTTGGTATCAAAGATTTTTATTGTTTTGATATGTGTTACATGTGTCACACTGAGTTGTTTTAGATAAAATTACTCAAGATGGCTTCCAAAATGGCAAACAAATTTGGTAAACATTATTATATACATATGTGTATATACGTGGTGTATATGTATACATAATCAATTGTGACTCAGATGCTACTTAATCAACTAAATGTTCTATTCCCGGTACCCTACCAGTCATGACATTTTGCCAAAAGCTTCCTTGTTTTTGAACGAAATGGGCAGAAATTTGAAACGGAACTGAGAGGGATCATATTATGTGGCTATTCTGGCCCATTTGCATCAACATTGATCAACTTAATACAGTGTGTATGTCTGTTGACTGTATGGTCATAGGCGAGGTGAGTAGGTATACATGGAGTTATTGTATTCATGAATGATGTGAATAGTTATACAATGTGTGACTATATGGTCATGGGTGGGATGGCCATAGTGAGATGTATAGGTATATAAGGAGTAGCTGTATGGTGATGTGTGAGGTGAACATGTTTACAGTGATTGGCTGTCACTGAAGTGGTGTATGGTCATAACGAGACATTGAAAAGTGTTAGAAAAAACAAAAACATCTATCGTAGAAAACAGAAACAACAAAATCATAGTAGCAAACATACCCGAGGGAACAACAGAAGAAGCAGATCTGACTCAAATATCAAAAACAGTAATAAAAATCACAAAATGTGAGGCGACTGAAGTACTGTCATACCAGTGGATTGGTCACAAAACTGAAAACAAACATCGACCAGTGAAATTGTTATTAAATTCTAAACATTCACGAGACCAAATGGTAAAAGAAGCGATGTTATTCAATAAAAAAGAAACCGAAGTAAAGGGACAACTAAAAATATATTTCAATCGAGAGTATTCAAGAAAGGAAATAGAAGAACGCTATTCACTATGTCTGTACCAAACTTGATCATACATCAAATACATTAAATTCTCTTTGTGTTATCTGAGCGTTTATTTTATACCGGTACAGCACATATGAAGTGTACGATAAGAAAAACATTCAACACCGTGCCGATATTTTTCGGAGAGTGATTCCCGGTCACCCATTCAATACCGAACTCCCGTGGCGAGGATTAGTGAGCGCTATAACGGTGTGTTGCTAGCAACATTGTGTCAGTTTCAATTAACCAAAATACGTTAGTGGGGTCTTCCCATTGTTGAGTATTTTGCTTACCGCACACTATTTATCTACTGTACAACAGGTTCTGGAACATATTTGGCTTTGTTCACATAACGCAACGTACCAACTTGACAATTACATACTATTTACGCGGCGATATTTATGATGGGTATAAAGAAAGGTCTGTGCGAACCACAAACTGAGCTATAATAGCCTGATCGGGCTAAAATAGACCGATCGGTCTTCCTGGCACAGTGCTCACTGTAAGAGAGGGAACTCTAAATTTCGTGATAATTGAAATCTGTTTGAATATTTGTATACATTTTGATTATTCTCAGTAAATAATTATTCGGTGTCTTGCATAAGAAATCAGAATTAATTTGTTTTAAGTATTGGTTGAAAATTAATAATAGAACAGTTTAGAGTGATTCCCCTTATCCCAGATGCATGCTGGCTGTGAAAGACCGATCGGTCTATTTTAGCCCGATCGGGCTATTATAGACCGATCGGTCTATTATAGATCGATAAGTGGTTCACCCTGCCCTGTTTAAAATATCTGATTTATAATGTTTATATGGTTCAAGCCCATTAGTGCCCACGTGTAACAATATATCTTCGATAAATCACAAACCATTGCGATTAATCACAAACCTTTGTGATAAATCGCCAAGTAGTTTGCGATTTATCACAAATATATTTGCGATTTAATGCAAAGTTGTTTTGCGATTTAATGCAAAATAATTTGTTGTTCGCAAAGGCTTGCTATTTATTGTAAAGTAGTTTGCTATTCATCTGGCTATTATAGTTCAATTGGCAGTTCACCCACACCTTTTTAAGATGTTTGATTCATGTTTTCTTTAATTACACAAAAATTAAAAAATTTGACCGGTTATTTCAGACATGCAGACAAATGTTACTCCACGTGCAGGGAACAGGTCAGGGAAATCCTGAAATCGAGGTATTAGACCTCGCATTAAGTACAAAAACACTATGGATGATCTACGCTAATACAAGTATTATAATGTGGATTATTTAATTTTGCACTGTGCAAAGGAGTCCAGATAACTGATGAGGTGATCAAGAAGATCCTCGATCTGGGTTTTGTACTTAATTCGATGTTTAAACGCCGTGGCATCAATTGGAATATAATATGCCACATCGTTAAATTTGCCGCCGAAAAATGTTCCTAATCTGGAGGGCTTGGTACCTGGGCAGGTTATCCACATAGTGCCTATATATTGGGTAGTATGTGGTACCAAATATCTAGGTACTATGAATAGTACCTAGATATTTGGGTGGAATTATTGAACTCGACTATCCATAGTACCTAGATATTTGGTACGCCATAGTACCCGAACGCGTACCCCAGAGTACCTATCTTGATATTTGGTACTCGTACCTGGATATATGGTAGTCCAGAGTACCTGGGTATTTGCTACTACAGAGTACCATATTTGGTACGCCAGAGAAAAATATTTAGTACTCCAGAGTACCAACAATATTCCAAATAAATTCAAGTAAATTCCAAGTATATCGTGGCAAAGTCATGTTAACAATGATATACTCTGGTAAAGTCCATGTAAAAGCTTTGAAGAATGGACATACCCTTGTAAATTGCAATTACACCATGGTAAAGTTAGGTTAACAATGATATACTCTGGTAAAAGCCATATAAAGCCATGCAAAAAGGACACACCTTGTAAATTCCAAGTATATCATGTTAAAGTCGGGTTAACAATGATAAACTCTGGTAAAAGTAATGTACTCCCATATGAACAAGATATACCCTTGTAAATTCCATGCAAGTAAAGGCATTGTGAACCCCACTTTACTCTCGTAAAATGCTGGTGAAACAGGACATACAAGGGTAACAGCTAGTGAATCAGAACATATATATACTGATGCGGTCAAACACCGGAGTGAGTTATTTTATGTCTCGTCAATTTGCTTGGTGCAGTGAATGCTTTCCCACATATATCGCGCTGATATGGTCGATCACCCAAATGAATTATCTTATGACTTGTCATAGCGTATGATTCAGTGAATGCTTTATCGCATATATCGCACGCATGTGTACGTTCACGTTGTGTATGCTCTTGTGTGAAGTCAATTGTCTCTTAAAGATGGATTATCTCTTTAAATAATTTTTTTTAGATAGTTTCATGGGTGTGAGATAATGCGTATGAGTCGGATATCCCTGCCCGGAAACGCTTCTATCAATTATTATTGATTTTATTTCGAATATTTTATTATAAAATGAGATGATATAAAGTTGGACACTTTACTGATATATTTTTAGAACAAACCATTCAGGCGATACCATATGGCGATAGAGATCATTAGGGTGTTCCTATAGTTATGCTCCGAACGCCAAATGTCTCAGATTGATTGTTTGTATTCTTGTATTACATAGTTATAAGCGATAATGAGTCTAATTAACGTATATTTGTGACAAAATTACACACACAAAATTCTGGACTCTCTTTATAATAGTAACCAATATATTCGTTAGCTAAACAACCACGCATTTTTAGACCGGAACACATTCGAAATATTGTCAATATTAATCGATAGAAGCATTTCCGGATAGGGCTCTTCGATTAAAATCTAATAGTTCATACCCGTTAATTTTATAGCGCATGTTTACAAAGAGATACACATGTAGACTATCGTTAATTCTTTCGCTGCCAATTTTGTATAAATGCGAGTTACTCAGTCGCTGCCAACAGCGCATTTATGCGAATTTGGGGGCGTATCTGGTATAAGGGATGTAATTCTATTGTTTTGTTACATTTGAAGGGGGTTCGGATATTTTCAATCGAGTGATGGTGTGCGCTGTCAATTTAGAAGAAAGATCAATCACGGTCATGCTACTACTGAAGTTCCATGAGTACAGTCCAAGCCAGAATATACCGTTGACAAATTCACTTTTGGTGGGATGCGATCGATTAGTGGAAAATAAACATAAGTGTTCCTTTTGAAAAAATACAATAGTTTTATGTACAGTAGTAATACTAAACTACTCTAGTGTATTACTGTGGTGTACAATGTTAAACTGCAGTATATTATGGTTTTACTAGAGTAATTTATCAAATACTATGCATCTATGATCTACCATAGTTATACTATAGTAATACTATGATAAAAAAAAACTGCCGAAAACATAAATTAAGGCAAATCCAAGATGGCCGATAATGTCACGTCACCATGTGAACACCTATTACCTTGAATGGGTTTCCACGGCGGCTGGTGATAGGTCATTGCTAAATATACCCACATGTGAAGTTTCAACTAAATACATCAATAATTACCTGATAGTCATAATGACTAAGTCATTGCATTACCCATATATACATAACATACTAATATTTAAATCCAGAATGCTTGGCACTGGGGTGTATCTCCATGTGGCGCAATGGCATCAAAAGAGTTAAGGGCGAATGATTTGATACGCGTGATCATCGGAATGTGTTATTACTATTGTGTGAAATCAATTGTCCTTAAAATGCGAATGATTTTTCACACACATCGCATTGATACGGGCGTTCGCCGGAGTGTGTTCTTTTATGTGTCGCCATGTTGCTTGATTGACTAAATGATTTCTCACATATATCGCACTTGAATGGTCGATCACCGATGTGGATCCTCTTGTGTGAAATCAAATGTCCCGACGTGCTGTATGATTTTTTTGTCAAACATCACATTTATACGGCCGTTCACCAGTGTGTATCCTCTTGTGTACATTCAAGCTACCCGACTGCAGAAATGATTTTTCACATATATCACACTTATACGGGCGTTCACCAGTGTGTATCCTCTTGTGTACATTCAAGCTACCCGACTGCAGAAATGATTTTTCACAGATATCACATTGATACGACGGTCGCTGGAGTGGATTCTTTTATGAATTGTTAGATCACTAGATTTAATGAATGTTTTATCACATATATCGCACTCATATGGTCGATCACCGGTGTGTATTCTTTTGTGTGAAGTCCAGGATCCTGATAACAGAAATGATTTTTGACAAATATCACATATATACGGGCGTTCACCAGTGTGTATACTGTTGTGTGAAATCAATTGTCCCTTAAATGCGAAAGATTTTTCACACACATCGCATTGATACGGGCGTTCGCCGGAGTGTGTTCTTTTATGTGTCGCCATGTTGCTTGATTGACTAAATGATTTCTCACATATATCGCACTTGAATGGTCGATCACCGATGTGGATCCTCTTGTGTGAAATCAATTGTCCCGACGTGCTGTATGATTTTTGACAAACATCACATTTATACGGGCGTTCACCAGTGTGTATCATCATGTGTCTATTCAAGTTACCCGCCTGCAGAAATAATTTTTCACATATATCACACTGATACGGGCGGTCGCCGGTGTGGATTCTTTTATGAATTGTTAGCTCGCTAGATGTAATGAATGCGTTCTCACATATATCGCACCCATGTGGTCGATCGCCGGTGTGTATCCTCTTGTGTGAAATCAAATTTCCCGAATGCAGAAATTATTTTTCACAAATATCACATTTATACGGGCGTTCACCAGTGTGTATCCTATTGTGTGCATTCAAGTTACCCACCAGCAGAAATGATTTTTCACACATATCACATTGATATGGGCGATCGCCGAAGTGCATTCTTTTATGCATGGTCAGCGCTTAATTCCGTGAATACTTTCTCACAAATATCGCACAGATACGGTGCTACATTTTACTTCGTACTTTTGTTTCAGGTGCAAGAATATATCTGGTACTGATTACTGAGTATTATTATTGATCGATCGGTGAATAGTTGGTCTTCTCACCTATAGATATTTGTGTTTACCTGCAGGATATGACTATGTTTTTACATATTGTTCTGTTGTAATTTATTGTACTAGAAGGTGACCCGACTTCGTCCGGGCTTTGACCTTGAATTGTCCATTTTGAATGTCAAGGTCAAGTGGGGTCACGATTTGACCAGTCCAAAACACTACCCGGACAAAAGTACCCGACAAAGGTGCCAGTCGAAATCCATCGGGTTTTACCCGATTTGACCTCGAATTGATCATTTTGAAGGTCAAGGTGAGGTCGGGGTCACGATATGACCCGTCCAAAACAATCAGTGGACAAAAGTAACCCCACGTATCCAATTTCGTCGAAATCCCATCAAAATTGGCGATTTGACCTTGAAGTTACCCGATTTCAAGGTCACGTCGCACGGGCAAATGAATATGCTTATGAGACTCCCCATACGAAAGGACCCCCACATACCAAGTTTCATCGAAATCCCGTGATATTCGGGCGTTTGACCTTGAAATTACCCGATTTCAAGGTCAAGGTCACGTCGCACCGGCAAATTAATAGGTTTATGCCACTCCCCAGCCGAAGATACCCCCACATACCAAGTTTCATCGAAATGCCGTGATATTCGGGCGTTTGACCTTGAAATTACCCGATTTCAAGGTCAAGGTCACGTCGCACGGGCAAATTAATAGGCCTATGCCCGTTCCCGGCCGAAAATACCCCCACATACCAAGTTTCATCGAAATCGGGTCGGTCGTTTTCGAGTTCATCGCGAACACACACACAGACACGCAGACACACAGACACACAGATCTTCCAAAAATATATAATAGATTAGGCCGTGGCTAAAGAACGGTATACCGCTCTTTAGTACCAAACGCTAAAGAGCGGTATACTGCGCTTTAGCTATATGGGCCTGATACGCTAATTAACGATATACTGCTCTTTAACCCTCGGTGCTAAAGAGGGGTCCATGTTGGATGAGCGGCACGTGCGTTGCCAAGATATTTTGCGTATTGCGCCAACGTATAACGTTATAATCCGTACCGCTCTTTAGCCCTCATCGCTAAAGAGCGGTATATCGAAGATCAGATAAAATTCGGAAGGGTAACCCTACATCAAAATAACTGTAAATAAAGTTCGACTCGCTACTTCGACATCGATTTTAAATAAATACCATCGATTTCGATATACTATTATAAGCAAAGGAGCTATGCCACCTGCACATCTCGACAAATACAGAAACCGAAAATCGGAAAGAATTGCTTATAATGAGAATTTTGCGTCCGCAATTCAAAATCGCGTCCGATTTCCTATTTTTGTGCAGGTGTTAACGCCAACATTTCATGTTCTCCGCGCCATAAACTCATTTTAAAACCGTATACATTGAGTTTCGGGATATTATAAATGCTAAAATTTGAATCAATAACAAAAAAATAACTTTCCCGTGGTTTGTTTGTAAATTTCTTAAGACACAAATTGTTTTTATGATTTTGTCTATTAATGGTAACGCCCACATCGCGTTAACGCTCACATAATATTGGCCTGTTTCTATAGTCTGAGTCGTAGAATATGGTAACATTATTTTCATTACTTGTAAGTATTTTGAGTACGAAGTAATGTTATGGATGGCAGATTAGCCGGAATGCGAAAATACAAATTGTTGTTGTGGAATAATTTGTGTAGTTTTCAAACAAATGTATCAAATAAATGTTAAATTATATGTATACCACTCACATATACTCATAAATTTAAGTTATGTTATAGTCACCACTCAGTAAGTGGCTTGAGTTTACGCCCCGTATCGATATAATTGTTTACACGATCATTAGTGCCACGCGTTGCCCAACCCACTATCCGTGAAATAATTTGATTACGTCTTGTACACGGAAATTCGTAACTTATTTTATGGCTCCAGTCATAAATTAAATATGTTTCAAAGTATTAAAGATGGATTATCTCTTTAAATAACAAATTTTAAATAGTTGCATGGTATAAAATAATAGATATGAACTGAAGACCCATGTCCAGACAAGCTTCTATCAATTAATATTGATTTTATTTCGAATATTAAATCGGGACCGTTTATGTTACTATTTTTATTATGTATTCTCTGATAGTACTACATTCCAGTCACACTCTCATTTAATATAGAGAGCATATAGCTTCATTTCGTATTGTGTTCAAGTCTTTAAATCGGGTAGAGTGTTCTCGAAAAAATTGAAAATTCGCCCTTCATATTTGCCACGCAGCCTCGTTTTGTAAAGTGCCACACTATTTCGGGAACAAACCCATTCATAAACATTGTGTATTTCCTTATACAACTGTCCTGTGTAGTTACGTGATTCTCAATATTGAGATCATATTCTTTCAGTTCGTGGTGTGTTCAAGACTTCTAATATGGCAGGGGGGTCAACATAGAACATATTTGAACTAACGTTTCCACCTTGGTCAAACTAGTTTATGATATATAAAATACAATATCCATTGTTTCTATAATTTGGTCGATTTAGAGGGACTCTAATAATCACTATGGAAGCAACAATGATTTTGTTCTGTATGATTATGTTAGTCTATATTATGTGTCGTTTAGAATAAATACTTTAGTTCCTCAAAGTCGATATGTGTTAATGTAAAATTACATGTTATAAATAAAATGTTTTGTTGTTGTAACTGGGGGTTTGGAAACCTGAGGACATCTATAACCACGATCGCGGTGTGTACTGATCACGTTTTCATCACACGAATTATGATTAGATGCCCATTAGAATCATTTAGAAAGGTCTGCGTTGTCATAAATATGTATTTGTTCTACCAAATATCGTCCGGGGGAGCGGTACCTAATTCCAATATCTGGAAAACCGTTCACAATTTCTGTCAAATTCTTTCTACTTGTGATGTCCAGATAACTACTGAGCCATATGACTTATATAGTAGGTCACGTGTTGTTTATAGCAAAGGTTTTAGTTAATCGATGTTAATGCCTGCAAAATTACCTGTTATCAATAAAATAATTGTTGTTGTTGTAACTGGGGGTCTGAAAGCCTGAACACATCTGTAATCAATTAAACGGTATCTCTGGACAAAACTTTTAGTACAAGATTCATATTGGGTCCCATTCAGATCAATTAGAAAATGTTTGTAATGTCGTTATCAAAAATATGTATTTTTTCGACCAAAAACGTGTTGGGGGAGGGGTAGCTAAAATCCAATATCTCGCAAACCGTTCAAAATTTCTGTTCACATCTTTCTTCATATGCTCGTCAGATAACTACTACACCATATGGAACAAGAAAACTAAGATGCATGCATCAGGTCGGCCGTGAACTATCTACCATAGAATTGTTGTAGCTATCGATTATACATTTTGAAACACCTGTCTGTATGTATGTATGTATGTGTGTATGCGTGAATGCATGTGTGTATGTATTATAGACTCTAACACTGCTCGAATTTGGTATTTAACGTGTCAACTTGACCTCGCTCATAGGCATGTTTCCTGACCTTGACCGATCCGACTAAAAATTTGTGTGTAGGACTACTTCGATCCCGGGAGCAATATGGACGGGTCCAATTTCACGTGGGACCATGTTCTCGAACGTGCTGATATAGGCATGTTTCTGGACCAATTGAACAATAGTTTGGCCAGACGCTGTATATACTGGGTACTGTCCAGAAATCCCTAACTAGCCCGAACGAAGTCGAGTACATCAGCTAGTTTAATATATATTTTGGACATTTGTCTGTCTGTTTGTCTGTTAGCTATGGCCGGGAAAACTGCTGGACAGATTTGACGAAATTTGATACCTAGGGGAAATTATTTCCAGGGAGTATTTTGGACGGGTCAAATCTTGATCCCGACCTGACTTTGACATTCAAAAAGATCAATTCAAGGTCAAATCTGGTAAAACGGAAGTATTTCAACGAAATTTGATACCTACTGTTACTTTTGTCCCAGGAGTGTTTCGGGTGGGTCAAATCATGACCCTGACCTGATCTTGACATGCAAAATTGTCAATTCAAGGTCAAATCGGGTATAAAGCCGGGCGGATTTCGACGGGTACTTTTGTCGTGATTTTTGTCCGGGGAGTGTTTTGGACGGGTCAAATCGTGACCCCGACATGACCTTCACCTTTAAAATAGTCAATTCAAGGTTAAATCGCGCATTTCTCCGAAAATCAGAGGGGAACATCCCGGACGAAGTGGGGTCCACGAGCTACTATTATATATTTCTAGATTTAGTTACAAACTAAATACCTGTATATTGTACAAAGAAATGTTTGACAAATATATCTGTATCAATATTACCATACGGGTCATTAAAATAGATACGACGAAACAAATTTTGAAGGGTGCATGTATCAGGTAAATTTTTATATTTCAAATGATGACAGGAATGCAGAAAGTTGAAGTACCTACGTAATACTGGCTATCCGCATGAAGAGATATACATGTATATAAAAACCAGATGAGGGATATGTCTGTACAGTTGCTAAACAATTCAGTCATGCAAAAGAGGATCAAAGAGTAAGATACCAAATTGCTGCCTGTGGTAATGTTTTTTAACGAAATTCGGGAAAATTAGATTACTCTCACCCTGGTTATCCAGAAGATAATTGTGGAATCTGATGACGATCGGACAAGGGGTCTCGTCTGTAGGATCAACCAAATTATTTAGCCATAAAAATAGTAAAATTGAAGATCACCGCTGGCAGTGATGTCTTCACAAGGACAGTTTGAGAACAAAATATGGCTCACATCTAGCGGTGACCCAAAATATCCACATAAGAAAAAGTTCTCCAATAAAAGCTGGCTGCAGGGTGCGCCAATTGATTCAAATTCGAAATTTAGCAGGATGTACTGCTTGTGGCCATGTTTTCCCCGCAAATTTGATAGACTGATGGACAAAACCACTGAATCCGTTGAATCAATATACATGTATACATGGATTAATTTATATGCATTGTTATACACAGTACTGGTATATAAAGGTACTGAAAATAACTATATTACTAGTATACACAAAATAAACCATATATCATGGCTATGGGTTCTAATATCCGAACATGACAGCTGAGAACTTGGTGTGAATTAAAGAGTGGTGGTTTCTCAAGCATATCTAACCCTCCACGTTAGGAACATGCCATTAAATGTCATAAGTATAATCTAGCTTGAGGACAGAAGTGATCCATAAAACCCCCTTAATTCAACCAGGTCCTCGCGCGATGTATGATCGATCACATGATGATCTAGGGGGGTTAGAATTCATGTATAAAAACAGCACTGCATGTAAATATAAAATAAAATAGTGCTACATCTTATTACAGATTATTGCCATATATAATCAGTGATTATACAGACAGTCTGACAAAATAAAGTTTCAGTGACACTCTATCCGAAGAGGGGAATAATTTCATCTGTTACAGTCAATGGAGCAATTATGAATCTGGAAAGGTGAAATTTCTAAGTAATACTAGATATCGACATGACGCGATAAAATATAACGTAAATGCAATATGGCCACTGGCGACCATTTTTTCCTATGAAATTAAAAAAATATTTGATAGCTCTCATCTGATAGATCAATATCAAGATAAATATGAAGTTTGGTGATGATCGGATGAGTGAAGTGGACTGTGGTCTGTGCTAAACGGTTTAGTAATGCTTAAAAAGATTCTTACCTTAATATTTTTATGTTCACTTTATAAACTTCACTGAGTCATCTTTGTCATGTATTGAGTTTGATATCTTTTGTTAACAGTTTATAAATCATGTATGTCTCATGTTTGTTATTTTAATTTATGTGTTTATTATCATTAAATAAAGTTGCATTCCTTAAAAAGATTCTTACCTCAATGTTTTTATGTTCACTTTATAAACTCCACTGAGTCATCTTTGTCATGTATTGAATTTGATATCTTTTGTTAACAGTTTATAAATTATGTATGTCTCGTGTTCGTTATTATATTATATACACTTTATAGTGTGTTTTCAGAACGAAAACAAATTGAATAAAATCAACAAATTTGTAAATTTAAAAACAATTCAAACGTTGTTGTATTCCATGTCCCAGCCCGGACATATACACCAAATTTCAATAATATTCATTGAGAAACAACGGACCAAACGCTATATAACACCCGTATACATCTTTTATTCCGTATCGGACTCGGGTACATGTTATAGTAGGTACCGAATTGACACACGTCGACTGGGCGAGTTGGCCCTGGGGCGATTAGGCCGATTCCGGCACATTCTAGAATTTACCGTATGTATCCGTTTACGCGTAGTTTACTTTAGAAAGTTCCGCAATTAATACCGTAAATAGAGCGACCTTATTTGACAGAGAATGCCTCTGTTATTGATTATCAAGTTGCTGTACATTAAAAACGACAAATTCACATGCTCGTTCAAGCGCAGTTAGTCTATTTTCCCCATGTTAAAGGACATCCACAAATACTAAATAACGCTAACCTACTGCCGAATGTTTGACACGACAACTGTTAACATATTTGGGCTGAATTCATCTGACGCGGTATTATTCCTCAAAATAAACAACAAAACCATCGTTACTTGGAAATGTAGTTTGGGCTAACATTTACATAAATCCTCCAGATCAATTATCCGACACACACGTCAGATGAAAAAGTCACATGAAGTAACCGGCCAAATTGGCCGAAATAAATATTTCAGCATTATTGCAATATCCGTTTGAATCATAATGTTTGAAAAATATTAGTTTTGTGAAAAAGAGCGATTTTTCAACAAAAAATAAATGTTTCGGCTCCAAATGGCAGGAAAATCTAAATTAACCAACACTTTTTGCATATCAGGTACATATATGGTATGCTGTAGTAATTTTAACACCAACAATGTGGGCAAATAACTTAGGACATAGCCGCAGGGCTCACTTTACCAATATCGTTAATTTCTGGAAAAAGTCACTGGTGGGTATCGTTCATCGTCGATTTGAGAATAGCCACCACCAATTCCGTTGTTTTTCACTATCATTTTCGTCAACAGTATATATTTCTCCTTCAATAAAAGTTGGTTTTAACTTGTTCTACCGTGGGTAGGGGTACCCGACCACTTTTGGCGTTTGGCCGCTGCACTAAACGGGTAAAACAATAATCAGGAGGGGACTAAAACATACTGTCGGAGGGGTGTACAGCTATATATGTTACTAATATTAGCTTAAGTTCAAGTCAACTAAGCGATATTATGATATCATTCCAGGTGTTATTAACGAGAGGATAGCATGCCTGTCTTCATATGTGACCACTGTGAGGTAAATGCTGGCGGCTTCGCTGAGGCAATCGACCATGGGATTGTACAACACCCGAATGAATGCTTGAATATAAAATATGGCCGTATTACCACTTGTTTTAGAGTTATTCATCTTCATTCGCAATTTTGACCGAAACGACCGTTTTGACGGCGTGTTTTTGGGCAGCAATCAATTGAAATAACAAACTTCAATAATCGATATCTGATCACACTTGAGCTTTGATGGGTTGGTTTCTCGACTCGACTCGACTAAAACAGAAGGTACCAGTAATACTGTCGCGAGTCACCCATTTTGATAAAGAAGTTAGGCTAGTTCCCAATCTCAACCATCCAAAGCAATGAAAACAAGGAGGTGATATGTCAATATGAGTTCAGGTTCAGTTATAGATACACCTATTTATTCACCAGGGGTACATAGTTACATATAACCATGAATTGCGCTTAATCGCAAATAATTATGCTTAAGTGCTATTGCTTAACTGCAATTAATTATGAAATGTGAATTGGGCCTGCCATAGAAATGGAAATAAACATTTGCATATTTGATGGCTATGCTATAATATGTAATATTAGCGAAAATTCTCCGAAATATGGTTGGTGTCAGTAGTTTAAAACATAAAAATAAAGGGGTGTGTACCCGAAAATATAGTGAAAACATTATACAATCGTAATCAAAACTGGGGTGGTGGGAAAGTGGCCATAATGAAAAAAAACAGCCATGGGTCCCAATTTGTTTTTCTGAAATTAATCGAATTTTAATTGTTTTTTTCAAGTATCAAATTTCACACTAAATACTGGCTGAAATATCAAACTATTGGAAAATACATCTGCACCTCCCACCATCACAACAATCTGTTGCTACGGCCTTGGTAATGGAGGGCATTGTAATATTATTGTTCTAAAAATATTTCCATAAATAATTCTTTGATTAATGACATTAAACGATCTAAACGAATGTTATGAGAACAAATTGCAAACTGTACTCGGTAGCTAAACATGATCAGTACACCATAGTTGCAACAGAAAAGCAGTTAGCTAAAAACGTGCCACTGTTAACGAAAGGCAGCCAACCAACTAATCCATTTCGACTCTTGATTGAACAACAATAACTGTCCGCCCGGTCTGGTGGATTGCGACTAATTTCCGGGGTGTACAGGACTAACCGGACAGTATTTTCGAGGTGGGTACCCGCATCAAAAGATGAAATTTGGAATTTTGATACAGTCCGTGAAAATACTCAAAATATGCATTTGTGGGGGGGGGGGGGAACAGGCCTTTCGATTGGTATATAGGTTGTTGCGACAGCTGTCTGCGATTAATGTGATAAGTATGATTTTCTGGGATGTTTTGGGGAAGAAATTGTCTCGCGGCGATGATTAAATGGCATTTTTCCGCGATAGAACACTGACAACTGACGTAAATTGATCGTCGGTGTCAGAATATTAGTGAAGAACTATTCACTCACCTTCAGTTGGTCAGAATTTATATCCAACCGTTTATATTCAAAAAAACACGTCGAAAAATGTCAACAAATATTTGTGGACTTTTTTTTCTCCACCTCGAAATCTACGACTTCCGGTTTTGCTCCGTGTCCGTTGATCCACTGTGAATAAAGATCGAGTTTGAATATGGGTTTGATCCGATTTATTATACCCCCTTTAAAAAAAAGGGGGGTATACTGTTTTGCACCTGTCCGTCCGTCCGTGCGTCCGGACGTCCATCTGTCCGTCCGTACGTCCGTCCGATGTCTGTTCATGTCCTAATTTCAACAGTTGGGCTTGGATCGCAACCAAATTTGGTGTGGATGTTCACAACTATGAGGACATTAAATAGAGGGTTCCATCGTTTTGTTCGGATTTTCCATTCTAGAGTTATTCATCTTTGTTTATCTTGAAATGTTGGATTTTTGGTCCGTCTGGTGTCTGTTCATGTCATAACTTGAACAGTAGTGCTCGTATCGCAATGAAATTTGGTACGGATGTTGACTACTATGAGAGCATTCAATAGAGCGTTCCATCGTTTTGTTTGGATTTTCCATTCTAGAGTTATTCATCTTTGTTTATCTGGAAATGTTGGCTTTTTGGTCTGTCTGGTGTCTGTTTATGTCGTAACTTCAAAAGTTGTGCTGGGATCTCAATGGAATTTGGTATGGATGTTCACTACTATAAGGACATTAAAAAGAGTGTTCCATCATTTTGCACCGCTCTTCCTTTCTAGAGTTATTCATCTTTGTGCATCTGGAAATGTTGGCTTTTTGGTCTGTCTGGTGTCTGTTCATGTCGTAACTTCAACAATTGTGCTGGGATCTCAATGGAATTTGGTATGGATGTTCACTGCTATGAGGAAATTCAATAGGGCGTTCCATTGTTCTGTTCCGCTTTTCAATTCTAGAGTTATTCATCTTTGTTTATCTGGAAATGTTGGTTGTTTGGTCCATCCGGATTCTGTTCAGCTCATAACTTGAACAGTAATGCTCGGAACTCAATGAAATTTTGTATGGCTGTTCACCACTATGAGGACATTTAATGGCACATTTAAAAGTTTGTTTTGGTTTTTTGTTCTATAGTTATCTTTGTTTATATGAAAATGCTGATTTCTGGGGCCATATGTCTGAGTATGGCCATCATAAGTTATAGATGTGCCCACACTAGGCGGTATGTCACGAGGGGGTATGCGCCGGACGACAGTCCATCTCTTATTTTAAAGGAGTTATGACCCTTTTTCCACACAAAAAATACAACAACAACAAAAATTATAGATTGAACACCTTGCCCAATTTAACAAAAAAAGGATTAAAAAAAATACCAAAAACCATTGACACTTTCATTTGTTTGAATTTTATACCATTAATTAGGTGTGATGTCCTGTTTTGAAAATAAGAAGATTTTATTGCAATATTTGCATGTAATATAATGATATCAATAAATTACCAACATAAAATATCCATAGTATATGAGAGTACGTTTAATAGATGTCATTCCTAGTGAAATATGTTATTAATTGAGTGATGACATATGGTTCAGAGCTATATGGGTGGTTAGATGAAGGTAAAGATAAACAACTGCTCACTGGCTGGCAAATTGTTTAATCCTATCTGTCCAATTGATTAATGGCAGTATGAGACTCTTGCTATAATGTACATGGACTCCTCCTCATATCTCTTATCTATGGTTATCTTTGCACACTATTCACTTCTAATGATTTTTGTATTGACTGAATAAGTGATTTTTGAAAAATATATTAACCCGTCAGCACATGCTTTCAATTTGAAATTAAAATAATGGCTTATAGCCAATATTATTTATCTACTGTATGCAGTAGGTAACTGGCAGATAAATTTGCATGACTATTGTAGGTGATGCCTTGTTTTGAAAATCAATGTTGTCAATATTTCCAGGAACCTTATTTTCCCATTTGTTCATATTGTCATGGTTGATTGAATTTTGGACTCCAAGCTACTTGTAAAACATTGTAATGTGTGAAACCATTTGATTGAGGGCTACTTACTATCTTTATATGAACTATGGTAATCTGTTTCGATTCAGGGGTCATAGGTGCCAGCATCCTCATCATATTATGTCTGTGTAACATTATATAGATAACACTTTTGTATTGTATAAACTACATATATTTTTTGAAAACCATAACCTCTGTTATGAAACACATAATCTTGCATGTACCTAACAATATAAGCATTCCTTATTACACAGGTCAGATATGATCTTATCTGTCCATATTTTATAAATGTGGGGGGGGGGTGTAGTAATTAAAGTACCATTTAAATATGAGATGGAATCCCATACATGTATGTTGCTCTAAGCAGTCTGGCTTGTCAACAAATTATAATTTGTCTTTAGAAGTGAATGAATTTTGAATATCTGGCATGCCAAAAGTGGCAGAGATAGGGATATATCACTTTTGTTTCCAATGTGTTAACTTACGGTAAACTCATAAACATATCCTCCAAAATCACTAAACCGTTGGATCTCACAGTGAGAGGTCTTTGGGTGAATAGGGACAGAGTTATGAGATTTAAAACTACTCCTCCACACCCCAAATACTTTAACCCCTTCTTAAGACAAATTATTTGAGCTTTTGATTTCAAGATTGGTACTGATGTATGGATTCCTGTGATCATATCTTTGAAAAATTATCAGTAAAAACTAATCGCTATCACCAAGGTATGGGTTAAACATCTGCCGATCGTGATCGGCCTCTCGGTTTATGAGACATTGAACCAAAATTTGTGTAGTATTAGGTGTAATCTTGTAATTCTCCGTTGGTTCTCTCGTATTTAAACAGTCTTATTCCCGGGTTATGTGCTGGTTTAATCATCGGGCCTGTGATCTTCCTCCATGGTGTAACGAATGGCGCAATGAAGATAGGTATCTCTGGTATTCCTAAAACAAAATATGTACAAGAAAACCATAGTCAGAAATGGTAACGCCACCAAGATCATATTATTAGCCATAAATATAAATTATAATATAATTATAATATAAACTAGCTTTCAAATTTCATGTGGGAAATTTGCATACTTCCATTTATCATATGACTCAATCATTATTTACTTTGGAAAGTATGTCATAAATCAATTTCATATGAACTACTAGTTCATATCACCTTCCGATAATTTGATTGGTTTGTTGACAAAAAGTGTGTTCTGATTGGCTGAATGGCAGCCGGGGCCGAGCCGTGTCTCTAACTAAGTGCAGGTCAAATTCGTGCGCGTCAATCAACGCGATGCCGAAATTCTCGCAATTATAATCTTGAAATATATAGTTTTTGACATTGTTATACGATAAATAGAATATGTAATTCGTATTTATCTAATAAACATACGATATAATGTCACAAACTGAGAACAGAATAGCGCACTATATCTTCGCGTGCACATTATTTCTGCTAGTTCACCAGGTGTAATTGGGCTTCCGGTGCAATGAAGTGACGTCACATTAACCTTTTGCTGCCAATGTCATATAGCTATTTAGCGATTTGTATGCGTTTTGGACATCATAATCAATTTATAGGTGTCATATGATAAATAGAATATGTAATTCGTGTTTCTCTCATATGATATTTATGAAACTCGTCACGAATTTTCAGTTTTCTCTCGCCGGAGGCTCGAGAAAACTGAAAATTCTTAGACTCGTTTCATAAATATCATATGAGAGAAACACTCATTTCATATCCTCTATATATCAAGTTTTCCCGTTTCTCGTGTTATACATTACATTCTTCAAACTGTCTTCTTTATTACACTAGCTGATGGGCCCGACTTCGTCCGGGCTGTTTCCCATCTTATTTCCAGCCAAAGGCGCGATTTGACCTTGAATTGACTATTTTGAAAGTCAAGGTCAGGTCAGGGTCATGATTTGACCCGTCCAAAACACCCAGGAGAAAAGTACCCCTAGGTATCAAATTTCGTCAAAATCCGTCCGTTTTACCCGACTGTACCTTTAATTGACAATTTTTAAAGGTCAAGGTCAGGTCGGAGTCATGATTTGACCCGTCCAAAACACTCCCCCGACAAAAGTACCCATAGGTATCAAATTTCGTCGAATCCATCCGTTTTTCCCGATTTGACCTTTGATTGACCATATTGAAGGTCAAGGTCAGGGTCACGATTTGATCCGTCCAAAACACTTCCCGGACACAAGTATCCCTAGGTATCAAATTTCGTCGAAATCCGTCCGTTTTACCCAAATTGACCTTGAATTGACTGTTTTAAAGGTCAAGGTCAGGTAGGGGTCACAATTTGACCCATTCAAAACACTCCCCGGACAAAGGTACCCCTAGCTATCAAATTTCGTCGAAATCCGTCCGTTTTACCCGATTTGACCTTGAATTGACCATTTTGATGGTCAAGGTCAGGGTCACGATTTGATCCGTCCAAAACACTTCCCGGACACAAGTATCCCTAAGTATCAAATTACGTCGAAATCTATGGAAAGCCGAAGGTGACATGCTAGTTGCTAATTGCTAGTTATACGACGCACGACTTGACACGGTTTTCTAAAGGTGTTTCAGGGTGCTTCAAATTAGGAGATAGTAGTATTCTGCGTTTCAAATAGTGATGAATTATAGTATTTTATTCAAATTTGATGGCATAAATTGTTATTAAAACCGTATATACTATAAAAACAATCGATGACTAAAAAATTAAGTGGGCCTTTAAACAAAGTCACAATTGCAGTTAGGTTCATCTCATACTCGTCTATTCAGCGATATTCTGCTGCGCAGTTTGTTATAGCCTCCAGTATTCATTAAGCGTTATAGCCCCACTGTTATAATCCGCCATTAGCTGGCATATTCTTGCCTCTGAGATTATTGAGATATTACGTCACACGTAATGACATTAAATCGCATGGAAACATAGCAATTGTGTGGGCTGCGTGGCGTCAATATGTAATGAGAAATAAAGTCATACGTAATGACATTAAACTCAAGAAAACCCGCGAAAACAAAACAAAATCACATTTAATGTTTTAAGTTATTTCCTTCATAAAAAGAATCTTCGTGATAATGAAACCTCTCAATACTTTAGAATATAGAATTAACCTTAAAATAACAAAAACCTTCGGAATAGAGAACCCTCGGAATAGCAAACCTTCGGAATAGTGAACCTTCGGAATAGCGAACATTCAGAGAACCTTCGGGATAGTGGACCTTCGGGATAGCGAACCTTCGGAATAGAGACATGCCCCCCCCCCCAATATTCATATTATATGCCCAGAGTTCAAAGATATGGGCCCATAAATTTCTAAATTTGGCCCTTAAAATATTGAAACCCAAATTGGAGCCCACACAGAACAGAACTTAAGTCAACTGTACCTGTGTCATGTCCCAATGCAGGAGGGTCCATATATACCGCAACATTCATATTATATGCCAAGAATTCAAAGGTATGTGCCCACGTAATGACATTAAATCTCAAGAAAACCCGCGAGAACAAAACAAAATCACATTTAATGTTTTAAGTTATTTCCTTCATAAAAAGAATCTTCGTGATAATGAACCCTCTCAATACTTTAGAATATAGAATTAACCTTAAAATAACAAAACCTTCGGAATAGAGAACCTTCGGAATAGTGAACCTTCGGAATAGCGAACATTCAGAGAACCTTCGGAATAGTGGACCTTCGGGATAGCGAACCTTCGGAATAGAGACATGCCCCCCCCAATATTCATATTATATGCCCAGAGTTCAAAGGTATGGGCCCATAAATTTCAAAATGTGGCCCTTAAAATATTGAACCCCAAATTGGAGCCCGCACAGAACAGAACCGTAAATCTCAAGAAAACCCGCGAGAACAAAACAAAATCACATTTAATGTTTTAAGTTATTTCCTTCATAAAAAGAATCTTCGTGATAATTAACCCTCTCAATACCTTAGAATATAGAATTAACCTTAAAATAACAAAAACCTTCGGAATAGAGAACCTTCGGAATAGCGAATCTTCGGAATAGTGAACCTTCGAAATAGCAAATATTCAGAATAGAGAACCTTCGGAATAGTGGACCTTCGGGATAGCGGACCTTCGGAATAGAGACATGTCCCCCAATTACACCGGTGGCGTAAACACATGTGGTAATCTGTGTCGGACTATCGTGACTCTATCGGTACTGTTTACTCAAGTACAAAATACCTAATCACCCATAATGCATTCGCCCATTGGTCCACACGCAAATAAAATTACAAAAACATCTTACACCTGTGGCGTAAATGACAGTCAGGGACGTGGTTAGAGGGTCTCCGTGGGGGGTGTCCACCTTGAGGAATTCCAACTGCACCCCCCCCCTTGAATCAGAACGACAAGGTTTTGCATAATTCCATTTGCAACCCCCCCCCTTGAATCAAACCAAAATACAAGATCTAGCATAATTGATTCAATTTGCACCCCTCCCCCTTCAATCAGACTAAACAAAGGTTTGGCATAATTCCATTCTCCCCGTCCACCTAAGTGTTCAGGCCTAATAATATAATATTCATAAACCATTGTTCTATCTACCCGGTATAATAATAGATATTTGAACCTGCAAATTACATAAATCCTAACATCTAGTGGTCTAACTCCAGACAAATGCACACACGACTACGACAAGAGACCAGGAAACATCATGCCGACCATGGTTGTTCGGCCCGGTGTGAGAAAATGTTGAAAACTAAACAAGAAAATCGCAAAATCCTAGCATCTAGACTGACCTCAAGCTATCCTAGTGCTGGAAAGTTCAAACTTCATACCCACCCTTAGGTTGGAAATTTTCCAACTGATGACTATTTGAGTCCACAATTTTGACCAAATATAGTAAAATATTGTTTTCGTAAATTCAGCAGTTTTTAACTGGGCACGGGGAGGGACCAGAACACAGCGGGCGACCATGGTTCGGACCGCCGGTGTGCGAAAATTTTGAAATCTGAACAAGAAAATCGTAAAATCCTAGCATCTAGACCAGCCTCAAGCCTTACTAGAATTGGAAATTTCCAACCTGAGACCCCGACTTAGGTTGGAAAATTTCCAACTGATGACAATTCAAGTGACAATATTGACCAAATGTAGGACAATATTGTTTTCTTAAATTAAGTTTTTGACTGGCCACGGAGGAGGGACCAGGACACAAGCTTTCCAAGTGTTGGAAATTTCCAACCTGCCACCCTCATAAGGTTGGAAAATTTCCAATTGATGGCCATTTCAGTCGAACAAATTTACCAAAAGAAGGAAAATATGCAAATATTGGTCCAAAAACAATAAATTATCCCCAATAAATTGTTTGAAAATCAAACTACAAGGATATTTTCAACCTATTGTTGGTGTGAAATTTCCAACTAATGTTGTGTCAGGTATGAAATTTCCAACTGTTGAAAATTTTGACCAAAGTTGTGGGGGTGAGACACCCCCCCCCCCCCCAAACCCCCCTGTCGCCACGTCTATGATGACAGTTATTGACTGCGAGAGAGAGAGAGATAGAGCGCGGGGGGCGGTATATATCCTCTCCTGGGAAATTTAGAAAAATAAATTTAATTTGATGCCTTCTGGGCAGGTTCTATATGGGAGGTCAAATTCACATTTATTAATATGCCTATTTGCACTAAAGCACAACTCCCTTAGCGCAATTATTGGCACATGCAATGGCCATGCAACACCTCCGAGTAATATTATACAGTTATCGCCCGCGATTGAGTGAGACACGGGGATTTGTCGTCCGCTCGAGACCTGGAATGTCACCCGAGGGCCGCATTCCAGGTCGAGAGCGGCGACAAATCCCCGTGTCTCACGAAAACAAGGGTGATAACTGTTTTGTTATCTGACAAAGGAGTACACACGAACCTCCTTAATAGCAGGCCTAAGTGCGTGCGTATATTCTTTAATCCAATTCGAAGAGTTAATTTTATGTTGGAATCCTCGCTTTTCAGAAAATAAAACATTCACATTCTGGATCAATTAACACACCCATCATTTGCGCAGCTATTCTCCGGTCAGTTTGCTGGTCGCATGGTGGGAATCGGTTCACGGAAAGAGGAGTAAAGCAATTTCGAAGTATAGTAGCCATGCAGCGAAATGTGTTCGGCTTCGTTCAAATGAGCGCAAAGACGCAGGCACATGTGCACGTGTTAATTTCCAGAACGCTAAAATGTAAAACTAACACGTTGTAGTTGTGCAAAAAGAAATTGACATATGTTACAGAGATTGTTACGCAACATAAGTGTATTCTTCTGAAGTCTGAGGAATGTATTGCCGAAAAGAAATAGTCAATTGATAAACAGTAAAGAGTGGCTATGTGATCTTTAGAGCTGATACATAAACGTATTTGTAACGTATGCACATCGCATGTGCAATTGTCTGCAGCACATACCAACTGCATAATAAGGTTTATCTATTTGTCCCACGGTATTTATTATTGATATAAAAAGGTCCAATAGGAACATTACACCTTATAACGGATTTGTGTCACCCAATTATGCAAATTAACAAACACTACAGTTCGCGGTTGTTATGAAACAGTGGGGTTTATAAAAACAGTGTTTTCGGAAATTATTAGAGAGCTGTGAGAGAATCTCTGCGCGTTGAGTTCTTCGTAGTTCTATGTTTACTGGTAACAGCTGAGCGGTCAATAATTGAGAAAATGTTACCCTCGATGGTAATAAGTGATTTACGGCCCGCCATGTGACGCACTCACAGCCAATCAGAAGACAGCCAATCAGAAGGGATGAAATGGGATAACAATACAATTTGTTACCCTTCATCACATTTCATCTCTTCTGATTGGCTGAGAGTGCGTCACATGGCGGGCCGTAAATCACCTTAGTACCATCGAGGGTAACATTGTCTCAGTTATTGACCGCTCAGCTATTACCAGTAAACATAGAACTACGAAGAACTCAACGTGCAGAGACACTCTCACAGCTCTCTAACAATTTTCGAAAACACTGTTTTTATAAACCCCACTGTATCATAACAACCGCGAACTGTGGTGTTTGCTAATTTGCATAATTGTGTGTTTTTTTAGTTGCAATTAAAGCACGCTATGTATAAATGGTGTTATCGCGGATACAAATCCGTTATAATGTTCCTATTGGACCTTTTTATATCAATAATAAAGACCGTGGGACAAATAGATAAACCTTATTATGCAGTTGGTGTGTGCTGCAGGCAATCACACATATGATGTACATACGTTACAGATACGTTTATGTACTAGTTCAAATAGCCACTCTTTACTGTTTATCAATTGACTATTTCTTTTCTTCAATACATTCCTCAGACGTCAGAGAATACCCCTATGTTGCGTAACAATATGTGACATATGTCAATTTCTTTTTGCACTACACCAACATGTTATTTTCACATTTTAGCAATCTGGAAATGAACAAGTCTGTCGGGGTCTTCACGGCCATTTGAAACGAAACCGAACATTTCGCTGCATGGCTACTCAACTTCGAAATTGCTTTACTCCTCTTTCCGTGAACCGATTTCCACCATGCAACCAGCATGGCGACAAATCCCCGGGTCTCACTCAATCGCGGGCGATAACTGTATATTATTACATTATCCGACCATTATTCCATTCAATAAACCAATTCTATAAATTATGATATCGAACCTTCGTTTAATAATAGGAAATAGTGCCAGGTGACCTTTGACTTCCGGATTGTGGTCTGTTTACATTCAGTACGCTACGTCCTAAAATACTATGGCTTCCAATATTTGTCCAAGATATTATTATGAATGAAGAGTTTGAAAAGTTATGTCATTAAATATACACCATTTAATACGCCAAAGAGTCTTTATTTATCTGGGACTATTTCTTTACGCGGGCAAACAACATATAGTCACGTGAAACGTCATCGCATGCCTTATAGAAGCCAATGTTAGTTTGGCGTCCCATTTGTTAATTTAAGTATGTTTTGTCGAGGTTTTGGATCATGTAATACATAGGATCTACAACTCGTCCCCGGTTTATAGCGGAATTTACAAAACTCGTCCAGCAAATTAGGTCTGAACCTCGCTATAAACTGGGAACGAGTTGTAGATCATCTATATCCCAACTAACTGAGGAATAGCCTTTATTAAGGGCCCAGTTAATTTTCGAATCACCAGATCACATATCAACATATTCCATATTATATACCATTTGAAAGAGCAAACTCCAAAAAAAATTAATGTCGACTTATCCGGTCGTATATATAAACTGTGAACATGTTGTTTTTGCCAAGGTACCGACAGGTGTTGTGTGCTTAATTTCGATCTGGTCTGTACTGCCAGTCTAATATTCCAAATGGAAGGGGAATAACTATATATATTAATTGTGAATTATGATGCATTATGGGGTGAGTAACGGGGGAAATCTTGGTTTGAATCTGACAATCTCCTTCACTTGGTGGACACTCCTATGCCACAGCTCTCCCTTATTCTGGTAGCATATATATATTTTTGTATATACTATGGACTATATGTTGCATATAATGTGATCTGGGGGTTCGAAAATTAAGTGAGCTTTAATTGCGCTTCAGCACTGAAGACGTGAGTCTGTTAGGGTGCCTGTGGTATCTGCACCCCCCCCCCCCCCGAAAATTAAAAAACAATAATAAGTAGAATTTGATTTGGCCTTGTCGGTTGCTTTGCATAGGAAGGACAAAGTAACATTTATTAATAAGTGCACTGACTCGAAATCCAATTGGCTGAAGTACAACTCAATTGCGCAATTTAATGTATGGGCGGTCTAGTGTGCTATTTCTTATCCAGTTGGCTTAGTTAGTGTAAACCCAATGAATATTCACCGAACTATCAATGTGCTACCCACCGTGATTATCACATCCCAGGTGCATGGAGAAAAACTATGATATATACACTCACCAACGCCCCGCCCCAAAAAAATTTACTTCCAATGTTTTTGGGACTTCAGCCGCCATGGCCTGTATATTTAGTATATCTGTACTTTAGTTTAACATTACTTCGAGTTTTAATTCCGCGCAATGTCCAAGTTGTGAGAGCTTTTTGCATGTGTGTATAACTCTACGATAGAGTTATCTAACACTAAAATTTTGTAAACACCATCTAGCGATGTCTAATAATTTTAAAGAACGATATTAAATAAAATCCACTTTCCATTAAATAACAAGAAACCAACCATAATCAGAAATGGTAACGCCCTCAAAATCATATTATCTCATATATATTTTGAAGACCTCTGTCTGTCTGTAAGTCCTTTATAGAATCGAAAACGGGTTGACCGATCGAGACCAAACTTCCTATCCAAAGGTAAAATCCCACGGGAATCGTCGACGTCGCATTTTGGACAAGATCTGAGCCCCGATTCTCCACTCCCAATCATCAAAATCACCGCAAACGCCACTTCGGGGAGGTTAAGGCATCAACGATCTTTATATTGACCATATTCGGAGGTGTTAAGGATCAACGCTCTTTATTATAATCGAAGCTGCTAAACGGCTACCCATGCGTAAAATACGGATGCAAAACGAAACGCGGAATGCAATTATCTCGATTAAAAAGGCAGAATGGGTTGTTGTGTCATATATGTCCTAGGAACAGGGGAATTTTTCATCGGGTCAGTCTTTGAGGGACGGGTACCATGAATTAATTCATGAAAAACAAAAAATGCGTGTTGTGCTGTCGTTTCGACCGATCGGGACGAAACTTGGTACTTGTGTGTAGTTTGACCAGGCGGTCGTCCTTGTCGTATTGGCGAACCCGTGCGACGCCCGTGCAGCGCATGCGCATACGAGATCTCGGAAACGGGTGGAGCTATCGACTTGAAATTTGCTATGTTAATGTATCTTGCCCCGGATACGATTTTTATCGGGTCGCTGAGCCCGTGCGACGCAAGCTTCGCGCATGCGCAGACCAGATCTCGGAAACGGTGGAGCTATCGACTTGAAATTTGGTATTTGAATAGCCCGGACAACCTCGGGCTCATCGGCTAGTTAGATATAATATAAAATATTTTTGAGCTTGAATGTGATTTAGTTGTGGAAACTGTATACAGGTAACGCCGTAACGGCTATGGAGTTGATAATATAGAGTTATCGTTCACGATTGAGTGAGACACGGGGATTTGTCGCCCGCTCGAGACCTGGAATGTCACCCGATGGTCGCCAGGCCCGAGGGTGACATTCCAGGTCGAGAGCGGCGACAAATCCCCCGTGTCTCACGAAAACAAGGGTGACAACTGTTTTGTTATCTGACAAAGGAGTACACACGAACCTTCTTAATAGAAGGCATAAATGCGCGCGTATATTCTTTAATCCAGTTCGAAAAGTCAATTTTATGTTGGAATCCTCGCTATTTAGAAAATAAAACATTCATAATCTGGATTAATTAACAGACCCATCATTTGCGCAGCTATTCTCCGGTCAGTTTGCTGGTTGCATGGTTGGAATCGGTTGTCGGAAAGAGGAGTAAAGCAATTTCGAAGTTGAGTAGCCATGCGGTGAAATGTTCGGTTTCATTTAAATGAGCGTAAAGACGCAGGCAGACGTTTTAATTTCCAGAACTCTAAAATGTGAAACTGACATGTTGCAAAATGAAATTGACAACTGTTACAGATTGTTACGCAACATAAGGGTATTCTTGAGAAGTCTGAGGAATGTATAGCCGAAAAGAAATAGTCAATTGATAAACAGTAAAGAGTGGCTATTTGATCTTCAGAGCTCAGTACATAAACGTATTTGTAACGTATGTACATCGTATATGCAATTGTCTGCAGCACATACCAACTGCATAATAAGGTTTATCTATTTGTCCCACGGTATTTATTATTGATATAAAAAGGTCCAATAGGAACATTACACCTTATAACGGATTTATGTCCGTGATAACACCATTTATACATAGCGTGCTTTAATTGCAAATAAAAAAAACACTATTATGCAAATTAGCAAACACCACAGTTCGCGGTTGTTGCGAAACAGTGTGGTTTATAAAAACAGTGTTTTCGGAAATTATTGGAGAGCTGTGAGAGAATCTCTGCGCGTTGAGTTCTTCGTAGTTCAACGTTTACTGGTAACAGCTGAGCGGTCAATAACTGAGAAAATGTTACCCTCGAGGGTAATAAGTGATTTACGGCCCGCCACGACTCGTGACGCACTCTCAGCCAATCAGAAGAGGAAAATAGGATGAAAGGGATGAAGGATAACAATATACAGTTATCGCCCGCGATTGAGTGAGACATGGGGATTTGTCGCCCGCTCGAGACCTGGAATGTCACCCGAGGGCCGCCCGGCCCGAGGGTGACATTCCAGGTCGAGAGCGGCGACAAATCCCCGTGTCTCACGAAAACAAGGGTGATAACTGTTTTGTTATCTGACAAAGGAGTACACACGAACCTCCTTAATAGCAGGCATAAATGCGCGCATAAATTCTTTAATCCAGATCGAAAAGTAAATTTTATGTTGGAATCATCGCTATTTAGAACATAAGACATTCATAATCTGGATCAATTAACATACCCGTCATTTGCGCAGCTATTCTCCGGTCAGTTTGCTGGTTGCATGGTGGAAATCGGTTCACGGAAACAGGAGTAAAGCAATTTCGAAGTTGAGTAGCCATGCAGCGAAATGTTCGGTTTCGTTTCAAATGGCCGTGAAGACGCCGACAGACGTGTTCATTTCCAGATTGCTAAAATGTGAAACTAACACGTTGTAGTAGTGAAAAAAGAAATTGACATATGTCACAGAGTGTTATGCAACATACGGGTATTCTCTGAAGTCTGAGGAATGTATTGAAGAAAAGAAATAGTCAATTGATAAACAGTAAAGAGTGGCTATTTGAACTAGTACATAAACGTATTTGTAACGTATGTACATCGTATGTGCGATTGCCTGCAGCACACACCAACTGCATAATAAGGTTTATCTATTTGTCCCACGGTCTTAATTATTGATATAAAAAGGTCCAATATGAACATTACACATTATAACGGATTTGTATCCGCGATAACTCCGTGTATACATAGCGTGCTTTAATTGCAACTAAAAAAAACCACACAATTATGCAAATTAGCAAACACCACAGTTCGCATACCATAAAAAATCTAACCGATAAATACTCGAGGAAATTTAAAAACAGCATCAAAGAAATATGTCACATTTCAAGAATTTCATCAACCATTTCAAACTGTTCACAGAATTTTCAAAGATCTGGTGAACAGTTTGGAAGATTAGTGTGACGCAGGACCAAAAGATCAAATGAGAATTTCCATCTTTCAACCGGGGCTGGATCTAGGGATTCACATACCGTTCACTGAAGCAAATGACCTGACAGGTGAATTATTGCTTGACAACATAGAAAAAGTTGCACAATCGAACAAAAAATTCAAAATCCATGACGGACAGATGACATTTGATATCACTGTCACGCATATGCCTGCAGGGACCGCAAGACATACCTTACATTATGGAGCATTCGGTGAAAACAATTAAATGAAAACAGTAAAGAAAAGTATTCTTCTGATTCAGAACGCAGAAGATAACATGTGTTTTACGAGGGCTGTCGTGGTTGGTATGTGTAATGTTGACAAAAACGATACCGTTGAATGGAAGCAACAATGGAAACGGATTACGAGACCAGCAAGAACTCCACAACGGGAAGCTGCAAAGTCATTGTTGGATAAATTGGGGATATCACACGACACCAGTTGCGGGGTTGAGGAATACGAAATTATACAGGAACAACTATATCCGGAGTATGTTATAAAAATACATAATCAATTTGCTGACGAAGGCTTTCTTTTTCAACCACCACCAGTTGGGAAAGAAAGTAACGTTGTCCATCTATATTTCAATGACAACCACTACGATGTGATTACAACTGTCACAGGATTCCTTGGATGTCATTATTACTGTGAGCACTGTGATGTCGGTACGAGTAGCCGAGTTGATCATTTATGTCCATACAAGTGTATGTGTTTCGAGGGACAGATATGTCCCTTTGAACGAGGGATACCCTGCACCAAATGTAAGAGGACTTTTAGAAGTAAACGATATCTCGACAATCATTTGAAAAAATTACCAAAACAAGACAAAACTATTTGTGATATGATACACAAATGCCAGAAATGCGGGTTTGAAAGCGTCACACGAAAGGAGAAAAGACATATCTGTTCGGGAACAAAGAAGTTCCATCAGACCACAGATGTCATATTCAACAGTACGAAAAGAAAGAAACACAGAAAGAAGTAAAGGTACCATTCATATTTTTTTATTTTGAATGTCAACAAGATACTGGTGTTCATATACCCAATTTTTGTGTTGCACAAACTGCTTGTGAAAATTGTATATGTAAACCCATTGATGAAATATGTAATTCATGTGATTCTGTATTGTCAAATAGAGAATATGTTTTTAAAGGTGAAAATGTATTGGAAAGAATTTGTAAATGGTTGTTTTACACCAACGACCATAGCGGCAGAACATGTATTGTTCACAATGCAAGAGGTTACGATAGTCAGTTCATATTACATTACTTGGTGAACAATGGACATTCAAAACCTAATGTTATTACGAATGGTAACCAAATACTGAGTTTACAATGTAATGGTGTTAGAGTAATCGATTCATTGAGTTTCATCCCAATGGCATTATCTAAATTTCCAAAAACATTCCAACTTGAAGAAATGGCTAAAGATTATTTTCCACATTGGGCAAATACACAGGACTTTCAGAATTATGTAGGACCATATCTAGACAAAAAATACTATAAACCTGAAATCATGTCTGAGGAAAATAGGGATTCATTTCTGAAATGGTACGAAGCTAGGGGTGAGGCTATTTTTTATTTCCGAAAAGAAATTCAAAAGTATTGTAAATCAGATTTAGACATTTTAAGACGTGGGTGTGGTAAATCCAGACTATGTGTAATGGAAAATGATCAAATTGATCCATTCCGGGAAGCAAAAACATTAGCTCAAAACTGTAACCTTGCATGGAGAAAAAATTCATTACCAGATAATTCTCTAGGTATAATTTAAGTTGCTGGATATCTACAAGCGCGTAAATTTTCAATGAAAGCAATTAGATGGCTAGAGTACATTGCTACAAAACAAAATATAAACATAAAACATGCTTTAAATGGTGGTGAAGATAAAATAGGCACACATTTTGTTGATGGTTATCATGCAAAATCAAACACAGTGTACGAAATGTATGGGTGTTTTTTCCATGGCTGTCCTACTTGCTATCCAGATAGAAACCACCGAAACCCACACAGTAATATAACAATGCATTAATTGTATGAAAAAACAATAAAAACGGAAACTGAAATCAAAAGCTTGGGATGCAAATTTATATGCATCTGGGAACATGACCTGGACAATAAATGTAAAGCAGACAAAAATTTAAAACAAACTATGGATCATTCTATTTGCATCAAGACCCAATTAAACCAAGGGAAGCATTATTTGGTTGTAGGACTAATGCTCTAAAATTATATCATGAAATAGAAACAACATCTAAACAGTTTGTATCCTAGTGTGAATAAATATAGGGAGTACCCTCTTGGTCATCCTGCAATTCCAAGTCAGGAACAAATAGGAGACATCAAATCTTACAAAGGACTCATTAAATGCAAAGTATTACCTCCAAATAAATTGTAAATTTCAGTGCTACCGATCCACTGTAATAACAACATGATATATACATTGTGTAAAACTTGTGGAGAAAATGAAAGTGGACAGTGTAGTCATAAAATTGAACAGCGTGCTTTAGTTGGAGTTTGGACGCATGTAGAATTATTCAAAGCAATAGAATTGGGTTACCAAATTCTGGAAGTGTATCAAGTTTGGCAATGGACTGAGTGGTCGGACAAAGTATTCAGGGATTAAATTGATAAATACCTGAAAATTAAACAAGAAGCAAGTGGATATCCAAATTATGTTAAAAGTGAAGAAGATAAAGATAAATACATTAAAGATTATTATGAGTTTGAAGGTATAAAACTTGAAAAAGAAAAAATTGAGAAAAACCCAGGACTCCGCCAGTGCGCAAAATTAATGATAAATTGCATATGCAGGGGGGGTGTCGGAAAACATTTGCAGGCACGTATGCTGATTGTTGACTGTCGACCCTTGTTGGGACCCACCATCCCCTGCGTCCAATTTTTTTCTCCATTTTCGGCAGTTTTTTCCGTCCATTTTTTGACACCCACCCCCTTTTAACTCTAAAATACAGATTTGTGGGGGGAATTTCACTGTAAACAGTTGTATATGAATTTATGTGCATACTATTAGTCATGGATGTGAACATTGACATGTAAATAGGAACAAGTCATTTTGGGGTTATTCGGTCAAAAAAAACATGGCTGCCCGCAGCCATCTTGGATTTCAAAATTCAATCCATTAGCATGGGCTACAGGCTATACTGTTTGTCTGATCACCATGAAATTTGTCAGTTATGTTAATATTGACATATAGATGTGTTTTAAGCCAAACTCATTGCAAAAACAGTCAAAAAGACTTGCAGGAAAAATATTTTTGAGTTGGGGAAAAAATTGTTTGTTGGTCCTATCGACCACCCACCCACCCCGGCATATATGACCGGAATTTTTTTTTTTTCACCCCCCTGGCATATGGGGAAAAACTTCACAAAATAATATTCTTACTAAAACTGAATATATCTCAGAACCATCCAGATATTTCGAACTACTAACTGATAAAAATATCACCGTCAAAGCAGTTGAACAGGATAAACAGGATAAATTTATATTATTCAGCTATGAAAATAAAACCGATATTATAGAACCACATCCATCTGCCAATGTAGTTGTTGCATCATTTGTCACAGCATATGCACGCTTGGAGTTGTATAAAGTTTTAGAAAAACTCCAAGATAGGGTGTTGTATTTCGACACCGATAGCTGTATGTATATTTTCGATTCAGAAAAAGAAAATATCAAAACCGAAATCAGCTACCTTGGTAAATGGACTGATGAGCATCCGGATGCTAAAATCATGAAATTTGTAGGGTTAGGACCGAAAAATTATGGATATCAGTACGTGAATGATGGTGTCATAAAATATGTATGTAAGGTCAAGGGTATCACTCTGTATTATAAAACTAAACAGCAAATAAATTTTCATTCAATGGTTGAATGTGTCAACGACCGGTCAAACTTTCAACGTGTCATAAACTATCCATGCAGCATTAAACGCACAAAGGACCGAGAAGTAATTAGTGAAGAGCAAGCAAAAACATTACGATCTGTGTACACCAAATGACTTGTTGTGGGTGAATACAACACAATTCCTTATAGATGGAATTGATGTGTTACCAGCAGAGATGCTTTTGAAATTTTTTAATAACTTGATCGAAATGTCAAAAATGGATCAAGAAATCAAACGAGAACTTAAACAAACTTGGTTTTTGAGGGAAAGTAAAATTATGGTGCAGACTTTGCTGAACGGACATTTCTCTGAGGGGCAGAGTCGATTGAGATGTTTGATTGAGAGATCAGAATTTGAAACTGATTTCTTAATGGATATATTGGATCAACTGTTTTCAGATTACTGGATATTTCATGGTGTTCCTAAAAACAAAATAAACGAAATTCGTGAATTAGTTGAAAATAATTTTACTCGTTTTGCTGAATATCAAGACAGGATTCTCAATGAAAAAAATTTGAAATTCGAAGAGGTGACGAGCATATATGGATACATTATTCTCCGAGAACCATGTGCAATTTTCACTGCTGAAAAGTTATTTGAAGTAAAAGTGTCTTTGGATTATATTGTAAAAACCACTAGACCTATTTCAGACTTAGATAATGAACTCATACGGACATTTGGAATAATCTGGAGTTATGGTGATTCTTCATTAAAAATAAAAAAGGTTGTTTCTTACATGATCTGTCTCAGGGTAAAGATGGACTAATCATTGTTGTTCAAACATCCCTGTAACATTTTCATATCGGGACCAAGTGGTTGTGGTAAAACAGAATTTGTTAAGAAATTAATCGAATATATAAAGATGACTTGTTCAAACCTGTTCCATTCAAAGTCGTTTGGTGTTACAAAGAATGGCAAAATACCTATAGTCAGATGCAAGAATTTCTCAATATTCAATTTATAAATGGAATACCGGATGATGACAATGAACTTGTCGATGACAAAGACTTACCGTACCTCGTCGTTTTTTATGACATGTTAGGTGATAAAGATGAAGAAAACATTATGTTGTGGTTTACAAGAAAAGGACATCACAGAAATACGTCTGTTATTTACATAACCCAAAACATGTTTCAGAAATCTAAAGCGAGTAGAACTTTGAGTTTGAATGCACATTACATGGTACTATTTCAAAGTGTGCGTGATAAAGGTCAAATAAAAATTCTTGCCTCTCAAATGCAAATACCTCATTTAATGCAGGCATATGATGATGCAACTTCAACCAATCATGGTTATTTACTACTCGATTTTCACCCAAAAACGGATAAATCGTTGAGACTTAGAACTGATATTTTCCATCGCTGGCTCACAAATGACGACCGAGGTGCGGAAATATATTCATCGGTATAAAGATAAGTGTATCAACATAATATTTTCATTTCCAATCATGGAGTCGCATGAAGCAGTCTTGAGTGTATTTTCGACTATAGCTAAATTAATACTTGATGATCACTTAAAGCTTCCAAAGCAGACACGAACATTCCTGCAAAAACCCAAAAAAGAGCTGAAGAAAATAGCTGACAGTAGAACTCATATCGATTCAAAAAAGAAAATACTTTTAAAAACTGGTGGAGGTGGATTTCTCGGTGGGGTTTTGATCAGAAGTCTTCTCAGACAAAATGAAAAAAAATCAATTGCACGAGTTAGATCAAATAGAGTAAATGCTACTAGAGTAAATTCTACAATTGCACAGCGAGATAGTCCAGTTATAGTTCATTCTACAATTACACAGCGATCTACTCCAGCTAGAGTAAATTCTACTGGATTAAATTCTACATTTGCTAGATTTCAACCACTCAACGATAATGGTCCGCAACCAATTCCATCAGTTCAAGAAGCAGGACATTACCCGTCGGTTCAACGATACTCAAAAATTATGAATCTTTCACACCCATCAAAATTAGCTTTGATGGCATTTGATCGTAATTTTAATAAACGTAAAAAGTAATTCAGTCATTTGACAATCAACTGTTGAAGAGTAAAGATGGCGAAAAAAACTCAACTGATTAAAAAATATGGTAGTTTTGTAATGGCTATGAATCAGGCACCAACTCATTTTCGAAAAAAAATGATAAAAGATGCCCCAAAGAGAGTGATTGATTGCATGTCAGAATGCGGTAAAAATATTTTAAAAGGCAATGTAAAACTAATAGAAGCTCAGAAGCGCAAACTTCGTCCGAGGTGTAGACACCTCAGAGAATTTGCAAGTAAATCATCTTTGAAACGAAAAAAACAAATTTTGAACCAGAAAGGAGGTTTTTTACCACTTCTTATGCTAGCACCGTTGCTTGGTAAAGCAGTCGCTGGAATACTTCGCGGTTAAACATGAAGAAAATGGTCGCTGTTCCCTTCAAAATGTTGGATGACATTAAAAAATGGAGAATGAGTCTAACTAATCCGAAATTACCACCTAATCCTGAAATTACGAATGTTTCAAAACTAAGCAGAGAATTGAATTCAGTTTCTGATCAAAATTTGTCAGAATCTGAGAAGGTTCAATTATATGGTACAACTTTGCACAAATTGAAAACTTCTCAAATATCAGTTAGAGCTATTTCAAACCCGAAAACAGAACAACCATTTAATCATCATAGGGATGTGCTAGAAAGTATTCCGATTAAGATGAGAAAAAAAGTTGAACAACTTTTACAACTGATTTCAAAACATCCGCCAATTAACATATGGTGAAAAAGTTATTAGAGGATAAAATATTGTTGATCTCCTCAATGATATTGTACGACAAAGAAAAGGTTTCGAACCAACAGGCTGGCAAACCTTTTCACAAGGATTGAGCGAACTTAATGTACCTCAAGATTTTGTAGGGAACAGAAACCGTTGGCTTTTGATAAAAAAAACATTTGAAAGATGATTCAGATGATGATTTTTTAAATCCGGTACAAAGCATAAAAACAAAACGATTTGATTCTCATCGATTCACACCAATGAAAGGTATAAAAGCAAGACATTCAAAAACTAAAATAGCAGATAGGTTGACACCAAAGGGTATTAAAACAGAAAAAAACAGTTATCCAAAATTTTCTATAATCCAAAGAAAGTTGGAAGTTATGGCGGTGTAAAGAAGCTTTTTGATGAAGCGAAAAAGCAAAATAAAAAAATAAAACTCATAGATGTGAAGAAATGGTTGCAAGGCCAATCGACATATACTTTACACAAACCAATAATTCGAACATTCCAACGTAGAAAGACTGTTGTAGCTGGAATTGATAGTCAATGGCAGGCAGATTTAGCTGATCTTCAGAATTTGAAAAAACATAATGATAATTACAGATATCTGTTGTGTGTGATAGACGTTTTTTTCAAAATTTGCGTGGGTGCTGCCAATCCGCGATAAATCTGGACAAACTTTGATCGAATCATTCAGGAAAATTTTTAAATCTTCAAAACGTGAACCAAAATCGTTTCAAGCTGATAAAGGTTCTGAATTCAAAAATGAAAAGTTTTTGAAATTTCTGCGATCAGAAAGCATTCATTTCTTCACAACTGAGA
This sequence comes from Siphonodentalium dalli, assembly GCA_032622095.1. NCBI lineage: Eukaryota > Metazoa > Mollusca > Scaphopoda > Gadilida > Siphonodentaliidae > Siphonodentalium > Siphonodentalium dalli. The sequence goes on along the minus strand of CP136061.1, from coordinate 85,983,416 downwards.
ATCCAGAGACTAAAGCAAGTATTGTTGAGCGATTTCAAAGAACTTTAAAAACTCGTATGTGGAAGTATTTCACACACAATAAAACTTCAAGATATATTGATGTTTTACAGCCCCTAGTCGATTCTTACAACAATAGTTATCACCGTAGCATAAAATCGAAACTCTCTGCAGTTACTTTGAAAACTGAAGCTGAAATTTCCAAAAATCTATATGGAACAGGAAATAAAAAAGGAAAATCTACACTGATAGTGGGTGACTTGGTTCGTATCAACAAAACCAAAAGAACATTTGAAAAGGGTTATTTACCAAACTGGACTCGTGAAATTTTCAAAGTTGAAAAAATTTGTAAACTAATCCAATCACATTCAAAGTTTCTGATCATGGTGGTGAAGAGATTGATGGATCATTCTACAAACATGAAATCCAACATATAAAAGACAGTAAGGTGTATGAAATAGAATCAGTTATTGACAAAAGAACGAGGAGAGTGGGTGGTAAAACAGTAAAAGAAATTAAAGTTCATTGGCTTGGATATCCAAAAAAGTTTGACAGTTGGATCCCACCTTCAAATTTAGTATAAAACAAAATTTATCATGTCGCAAAATCATTCAGATTCAATTAATCTCGATGAACCATCACACTTAAAGTTCTGTGGTGAAAAAGTTGCTAAGAACCAAGTCGCCTATTTCACGCAGATAATTATTATTTATATCATAATAATTACATCTATTGTACACATTAGTATCCAGAGCGCAAATAAAGAATTGTGGCTTATTCTTCTAAGTAGTTCTCTAGGTTATATTCTACCAACGCCTGGACTGAAATTATTGAAAAATACTGAGAAAAAATGAATTCATTCTACATAACTCTCATGAGTGATAGTTCAATGTCACTTTACCCAGCCAATTCACAATGTTGTTTCACAGTGAAATTACCAAAAACCATACATATTGATAAAGAGCTTTGGGAAGTTGCAATGGTTGAACGAATTGTACCATCAGAAACATACAACATTATTGGAGATACCTGCAAAATAAAAATAAAAACTTCTGTTCCAAGAATTTTACAATACCTGCACAAGATACCAATAAGTGATGTAGTAATTTCAAAACCAGAAAATGGTATAGAATTAAAAATACCAGAAGGAGCATATTCTGGTGCAGCACATTTGACAGATACAATTCAAGGTGTAATTGATAGTACAGTAAGCAGAATGATTCCAGAACTGAAATTCGAATTCGGATATTCCAAAGCACGACGACGAGTTAAAATTTCAACCAATAGTTATACCAAAGTAGGTCTTGTACTCCCCAGAGCTCTTTTGGATAAACTTGGTTACAGAAAAAAATCAAACACTGTCACATTTGCTACTCCTTCGATAACATTTCCATATGGAGTTGATTTAAATGCGGAGCATAATCAATCGTTTGTTTATTCTAACATTGCTGATTATACAATTGTTAGTGATGTTGAGGCACCGATATTACGAGTGACATCATTCGAGAGTAAAAGAATACATGATGGTCAACATATTAAGCATGAATTCCAAAACTTACATTATGTACCAGTATCAAAGTCTAACTTTGATACCATAAATGTGTATATAACTGGTGATACTGGCAAACCAATTCAGTTTGTTGGTGGAAAGTCTATGGTAAAGTTGCATTTCCGACGCCGAAGTAATTTGCATTTATGATGATCCCCGTGTATAGAGGCGTACCTAGACAGTATGGAAATGGAATTGGTTCACTATTCAAATCTGCAATGAGAACAGTAGTATCGTTTCTAAAACCTATTGGTCAGATTGCTAAACAACAAGTATTCAAGCATGGACTTGCTGCAGTCGAAGATATCATTCATCGTGGTAAAAGTCCGAAAGAAGTATTTTTGAAACAAGGTAAAGAAGCATTGAAATCTTTTGGAAGGGAAACAATAAAGAAAATATCAACACCAAAACGCATAAATAGATCATCGCGGTCTTTGAAAAATCATTCTTCTCACAAACGAATTAGAAGTAAGTCCATTAAAACACCCGTTGAGAAATCAAAACGATCTCTCGATATAATTGATTAATCATGATGATGCAAAATGGATCATGCGAATGCAGCAAGTCCGAGTTAGATGCTTTTGATGTTCCACCAACAATGAGAATGATGTTCGAATCATAATGGATAGAACATCACCCGATTAGCTCTTTGAATAGTTCCGCACTGATAGTATTTGTAATTCCGCCTCAAACTGAAAAATGGACAGATGTGAATCAATCATATTTGTACCTGAAATTCAAAATCACAATAGCAGATGGAACAAACTTGGTTGATGGTACTGATGAAATTGCGCCTATTAACAACTTTTTCCATAGCATATTCAGTAGTATCGATATTTACCTAAATAACAAACTAGTAACGGCGAACGGAGATACCTATCCTTATCGAGCCTACATGGAAAATATCTTGGCTTATTCTGGTGAATGTAAAGAAAATCAACTTGCCGCACTAGAAATGTGGTATCCAGACACCGCTAAACAGTTCACCGAAAACACTAAAGCTGGTCGTAATGATGGATTGAAATCTCGCCAAGCAATCATAGCAGGTAGTAAAACGGTAGAATTGTGTGGTCGTTTACACACAGATATATTTCTACAAGAGAAATACTTACCAAATGGAATTGAGATAAGAATTCTTCTTAATAGAGCGAATCCAAAATTCTCTTTAATTGGTCAGGAAGACGGAAAAATAGTATTTGAAACGGCAGTTTTCAATGTTCGTACAATTACGCTGATGCCAGTATTAGCAAATAACTTGAACCAAACAATAATACAGCAAAATATGAAAATACAGATTAGAAGTGTTGAAGTGAAAACATTCACTATTGGTGCAGGGCTTAGATCAAAAATTGAAGATCACCTTTTTCAAGGACAATTGCCAAAGAGACTTTTCATAGGCTTGGTATCAAACAAAGATATGAATGGCGATATTGAAACGAACCCATTCCATTCCCAACACTTCAATCTGAAAAAGCTTGAAGTTAGTCAGGGCGGACATACCATCCATAACAGACCATTTGCACCAAACTTTGCATCAGAACAATGCCTAAGATCTTAGTTATCACTGCACCAGTCTTCGTGTATGTTTGGACAAAACAAATCCTTTGGTTTGAATCTCGAAAAATACATGAATGGTTATTGTTTCTGGGGTTACGACCTCACACCTGACCAAGGAGCAGAGGAAGGACATTTGCATCCTATAAAAACCGGTAACATAAGGTTAGAGCTTCAGTTTGCTGCAGCTCTAGCTTCAGTGATCAACGTGATAGTCTATGCTGAGTTCGATAATCAAATTGAAATCAACAGTTTGCGAGAAATAATAACAGATTATTAAAAGCATGGATGGATTGCATTTGGAGGGAAAATTGAGACTGCAAGTTGGAGGACTCGATTTCATTCCATATTGTGTTTCTATCCTTGACAAAGTTCGGAAAAAATTTCGAGAAATGTTTCCTTCATTAAATACAAAATCAAATTTCAAAAGAAGTGACACTCAATTGTGAAGGATGTAAAATAGATCATCCAAGTCAGACACGACATTTACTTTGTCTTTGGACACCACATATACAAAGGGTAGATATGTTCATTGATATAGCACTACTTAAATTGAACATCTACCGAGTTATGGAACAATGGTATCCAGAAATAGAATTATTTACACCACAAGAGAAATTTGAGGCATTCAAACTTTGGAAAGATATAAAGGAAGTTGTTCATGCAAACTGTAACCAATTTAATTCTGTTTTTGTTCACCAATGGTGTGAAAAAGTGAAAAATACTACGAAGATGAACACTAGCGAACTTCAGCATATATTAGACAAATCATCCTACCTCTGTTCATTGTATGGTGTGGTGTGTGCAAAAGATCAGTTACCACACGAGAAACCTCATCATGTAAAAGCATACATAGTAAATACACATACGTCAGAAAAACCAGGAGAACACTGGGTTGCAATTTTCTTCAATGGAAACATTGCAACATATTTCGATTCGTTTAGGATATCAGTTATTGATAAATATATCAAATCATTTATTCAAAGAAATTCTATCAAATGTAAAATAAACGTTGGGCGGTTTCAACATCGCGGTACAAACGTGTGCGGTTTCTACTGCATATTTTCTTTTCATTTCTTGAAATGAATTTTGATGGTGACTACTTAAAAGATGATAGAAAAGTATTTGATTGGTTTCATAGAAACTATGAGCCCTTACGAAAAGAATCAGAAACATTACCCAAAACATGTATTTCACAAACTTGTAAGACTTACTGTGAATTTCATTATTGATAAAATGTGCTCATTACCAATTGTTTAAATATGTTAAAATCATAATCATTTGTAAATATTTTGATATTTAATTAATGATGAAATGAGTTATCAAATGTAAATTATGTTCATTGCATTACCAAATATTGATTGTAAATATGATAATTTCATGATCAATTGTAAATATATTGATTCTTATTATTCAAATATAAAAGTTCTGTTGTTGAAAAACAGTGTCTGTTTTTAATGATCGTCTTCGGCAATGTCGATGAAGATTTTAATTCACCAAAAAAAGAAACACATTCGAAATGACGTTCGGGAAAATTGGTAGAAAAACACAATGACGTCGCCAACGACGTCCGCGCGTTTTACATATAACAAAATCCCATTGAGAGCATATCATTTCTCCACGATGGAATACGATGTTACTGATCTTGGATCTTATGTCAGAGCCATCCGTGTATCGGCCCCGAGGGACATTGTGGTGTGGGAGGCCCTTTCCTGAGCAGTGCATGGTGCAGGTGAAAAGTTCTTTGAACTATTCACTTTTGTCTGTGCAACTTGGGCTCGCAATCCTACACTGTTCAGTGGACAGGAGATAGAACACATCGAATGGCTTGGGACAACAGATATCTTACTCACGGTGGCGGCAACCCTTCTGCAGAGAAAACTCGTGTTTTGGAGAGAGAAAAAGCAATACAGATTCAGCATATCCCCAGTGAGGAATGTGAGTATACCGAAAGGTATATTTCCATCTCTCATCGAGGGTTCGCTTGTGTTTCGGGAGTTGGACCAAGAGGATGGATTTGAGTTCATAAAGACCCCTTATCCACTTTTCTTGTGATCTGACGTAACACGGTCCTTTTCAGGGCCACCCAAAACCTGCTATCAGATGGCGCTTGCATGCACATTTCACAGCGCTACCGTGACAGTACCGTCATCGAATCTATTCGAAGACTTTCGCTTTTGTTAAACATGCACTGGTAAAGCAGCACAATTTACTGATGCTTCTATTTTTTGCTCGGTATTATTATAAGTTCAGTGTGTCCAGAGAAGGGGAACGCCCTTCGCTTACCACACTGCCATTAGAATCCGAGAACAAATAGAAGCATCAGTAAATTATGCTCTATTCTGTCAAAAAACATCATATTTCTACGAATAAAAAACACCGATTTGACTCGGTGAAATTTTTATATGTACCATTTTACCATTATCTTTTGTTTTTGTTTTTGTTTTTTTTATTGATAAAGAAGAATAATAACAAAAGAAAGAGACAAAATACATTCACTCATTCATGCTCTCTGTCCAAAACATGGAAGAGTTTCACTCTTCCACGCCCTGGCCTACTTTCTTACCTGTGACATGCAATTAGAAAATATTTAAAGCCACACTATGTGTTAGGACAATTTTAACAGTCATCGTTCAACTTAAAAGCAAGACCAATAATCGATACTAGGTACTACCTTGATATATTTTTTGCATGAAAAGGACTTTCTTTAGCAACAACAATGATAATAAAAAACAATAGATTATTTGTTTGTCTTCAGAATAACTTTAAATTTCCCTTATTAACCGGCTAAAGTGGTCGATGGTTTGCAATATTTAAGGTTTGCATATTCAATGTTCCAACACTATGTGCAGCTTTAATTGATTTAAGTTCTGAATTTAATATTGTGAATATTGCATGGTTCGACAGCAAAGGGGAAAAATACACAACGCTCGCTTGAATTGCTTTTGGGACTGTGATTGTAAAATGTTGTGACGTGGTTAAGCATACCATGTATATATTGACGTTCTTGTGAACTGTATTACTGGACCAATAAGAATGAGAATGATCGCTCGGGTACCGGGTAATTGATTTATGCTGTGTGTTGTTCAGGGTCACTGTTAAGGTAGGGTATACTTTGAGTCTGTAAAAGACAGGGTTTTTAATATAATATAATATTATTTTATTTTTAAGGCATTTCGAAGTGCCAGCCACTGATTATCGAAGTCGTGATTCATGTTACATTTTGCGATGTATCTCTCGCATTCATACCTAAATTGAAGATCGCAAAGGAACGAGCGAAGCGACAGCTGTGTCGGTGTGAATTTGGTCCTATATATATATTGTTTCAACACTAGTAGGAAAAGGTTAATTTTTGAATATCTGTATTCATGATCGATACCTATAATGATATTCTTTTTTGTTAGATCAATTGGAAATTGGTTGTTTCTTGTCCATGTTTTAATTTCTAGTATAAAGGTTTGGACGTGGGGACATTTTTTACCATTATCTCATAACATATTTCACTGAAAGGTAATTTCTACGAGTACATTTTACAACGCTATCGGTTTCGAAGACTTTCTCTTTTGTTAAAAAAATGCACTGGTAAAGTAGCACAATTTACTAATGCCTCGATTTTTGCTCGGTATTATTTTAAGTTCAGTGTGTCCAGCGAAGGGAAATTATGCTCTTTTCTGTCAAAACCATTCGAAGCGCTCACCTTACTCTTTGGAATGTAACACAACCTCTGGACCGACGAACCCGGCCCTGTGCGGCAACTGTGGCCCACCCCCTCTGGGTCGGCCACTCTGGCCCGAGTAGCCGAGCCATGTTTTTTCTGGCCCACCTCTGGCCGACCCAGAGGGGGTGGGCCAGAATGGCCGCCAATACTACTAATGTGATATATAACTAATGAGAACATGATGTGACACAACCGCGTTATGGAGTGTGATGTATATGGCTCAGGATATGTTGAGTCATATACAGTAATACCCTAAATAATCGACTCCTTAACCATAGAAGAATTATGGGTAATTTTTCAGGATTTAGTCTGAAATATAGCTTGTTGTCCATAATTCTGCTGTGGTCAAAAAGTCGATAAGTTAGGGCATTACTGTAGTCCCAACATATTCAACGCCTATCGAATTCTGAGAAGTATGTGCTTCTGTGCATAAGTTGGAGGGAGTCGAATGAGTTCATGGCATCTTCACATAGTACAGTTCACAGTTTGACAGAACAACACCCTGTTACATGTCGCAAGCATATGGGCAAACTTCCCGGAATATCAACACATTAAACTCGGGAACGCATTGTGACATTAAAAACTAACCACGATTGAACATAGCTCCATTAATGGTTTGACAAACTCATACAATAGTGTATGTCGCAAGTACATGAACGCATGCATACACTCTATACATATATCAACATCACTTGGTGTGGAATATATACACAAAACCGCACGCGTGTGGTACTGTTGTTACTGCTACTATCAGGATATCGGACGACTGCAATGAGTAAGGACAGCACGATGTGTGTGTGTGTCGCAATCACATGGACACAATTGACATTGAACCAACATCGCACGTTTGGGATGGAATAAATACACAAAACCGCAATCGCGAGTTGTTACTGTTTTCAGAATTCTTACGCAATTGCTTGTCCAACATATTCTAACTGCCCCTCGACCGTTGTGACCTTTGGATATAGCCATGATTGAACTATATCATTAACGGATTAACAGATTATTGCCAAAGTGTTTGTCGCAAGCATATGGACGCACTTTCCATTGTATCAATACCACATGCTCGGTATGAAATATATATACAAAAACGCATGTCTGTGTTCATTTCGCAAGTTTATCTGATAAGTGTAATGGCGTAATGATAGCTTGACACATCCCAAGTCTAGAATGCATTGTGAATTAAAGAAATAGCAATACCTTACAAATTAGCAGACTCTTGCCACATTTTATGTCACAAGCATATGGACGCACTTGCCACTATATCAATATGATACGTTGGTATGCAATGTGTACACCAAACTGCATGGGTGTGCTATTATCGCAAGTTTATCGGACGAGTGAAATTGCGTAAGGATAGGACAGTCAGTGAAATACCCTACGTGGTGTACTTACGTGATCGCATGTCATAAAGGTTCGGCTAATAACACCAGAGGGGCGTGGCTAGAGGGTCTCCGTTGGGGGTGTGTCCACCTTGGGATTGGGAAATTCCAACTGCACCCCCCTTGAATCAGAATCAATCCAAACAAGTTTTGCATAATTCCATTTGCACCCCCTTGCACCTCAGTGCTCAGGCCTAATATCCTATGTATATATATAAAACCCGTCGTCTGTGTGTGTGTGTGTGTGTGTGTATCTGTGTGAGGGTGTGTGCGTATCTGTGTGTGTATAACTCGGTCACGCTTTTGGCGCGTTTATAACTTTTCAACCATGCAAGCATTGTGGCCCAAAGTTGTGCCATGGCCTATATTGTGTCTTAAAAGATGAATCACCAAATGTCACGCCGATTGGTCTAAGCAAACCTGAGATCTAACATGGTCGCCAAATGCAGTATTTGCACTCAAGTATAGACACATATCTTATAACGTTTGTCGAAATGACGTCGCACGCAAACGCAAACTTGCTTTGCTATTGTAGACGCAACTTCCATGCGCTCTACCAAAGCGTTGTTGGAAATAAGCGCTAAATTAATTTGTCAGTTCAGGTTGAGTGTGAATATAAGTGACGAATATTGACTTTGTCGTGGAAGTGCATGTAGTGGGGTCTAGAGTCGAGACTCGAACTCTCTAACGTCTTTGGGAATGGGTGTTAATATGGTATTTCAATTTACAAGTTCGATGTGAACATAAGTAAAGAATGCTGTCTTTGATATGAAAATTGTGCATTGAGTTTGGAATCGAAGAAGTATCGGTATACCCGGAAGATGGCGAATGGACATTGTCTGACCTCCCGCCAGTGGGTACCGTTGAGTAGATTCGCCGGAACTCAGTTAGAAAAACCAACCCCGGGCCGGGACTAATACGTATAGGTTATAACCCCCTTGGGTATCTGTACAAGAAATATAGACCAAGCCGCGAAGCGGCGCGGTCTATATTTCTTGTAAAGATACCCAAGGGGGTTATGACATATTTATAAAACGGTTCACACCCAAGGCAAACACAATTGAGCCACATTCTATTCGACGATTACCTATCAATTACCATTCAATTAAAAGTTAATTGAATGGATTGTGGTGTTACATATTCCTGTTCAATAATTAGTCAAATGTTCGTTGACAATCGGCTCACTTGGGTCTGCATTATATATCAGCATTGATAAATCATTTTGAGTCCGAATTTGAGAACGTTTTATACTGATGACGTGTTTCTTGATAAAACAGATTCTTCGTTGTGACAATAAACTGTTTCAGCTATTTAAGTTATTTTTCGCCTTGTTGTCATAATGGAACTATCGTTCAGAACACAGAAGACAATGTGCCGGTAGTGTTCGGACTCCGAAGTGAAACTATTCCACATTAATTGCATGAAGTTTGTTTGATGAAATATCACCGGCATTCATAGCAAAAGACGTAAGCAAACCTGTGTATAGTGCCTGTATTTTCCGCGCACATGCATGTATATGAGAACAGTTGTGAAATTTTCTCAATGTATCATTCTGAAGATCATTATGTGATTATTGTGGATTATACATTCGAAACAGGTTTGGATTTCGTTCAGTTTACTTCCAATCGCCCGCCCCTCTCGATAGACAAAAACATATTCAACCAAAAGTGTTGGGCCCCAACCCATGCAGACCAATCCTATATGTCCGCTAATAATGGAATGATCCGTGTTTTAACTTCCCAAGTGACTGGTGCGATCATTATCATGGCGCATTGTTAGAATTTCACACCTACCCGTCCGATCTTCTTTCAGCTTACTATCCAATTAATGTCAATTTATGTGTGATATTTAGCTCAAGTCTGTATTTTGGCCCCGTTGAAATACAGATTCATACAAGAAATATTGTTCATGAATTGGAGCAATTTGATTGGCCGAGGGGTGTGAACCGGTTTATAATACAGTGTAAACAATAGCCTACTGCCTACTGCTCTTTTAATCTTTCAGTTGAGTGCAAATCTGATAAGAATGTTTAAAAGATCAAAATGTGCGCGAAGCGCGCGCTTTTTAAGATCGTATAATGTGCGCGAAGCCCACAAAGGGGCCGCAGGCATGGAACCTGTTTCAGTTAGTATATTAATAAAGTAAAATATCTTGATTATTGCGTTCCATATGTGCATGCATATATGTGGGTTGGGGAGAGGTGGGAGAGGTAGAAAATACAGTTTTATCGAAATAAAGTGTTCCTACAAATAGACCGCAGTGCAGGGGCCTGCATGTGGTCCTTATGCTGCATGCTGAACACAGACTCCAAACGGGGTCCGTTTCCGATCAAAATGTGCCGCAAGCTCCCTTCGTCGCTGAGTAAAGGCTCCCGAATTGAATATGTTTCAGTTAGTATGTAGTAATATTTTAGTAATATGCTAATTTTGTTCCGTTCAATATGTGCATGCGCATTTGTGGGTTGGGTGTGTTAAAGTACTGTTTTTAGTGAAATAAAGTGTTCCCTCGCGCATCCAGTGACAAAAAAGAGAAGCATGACAAATTATAATATATAAATTAGAATTTGTTCATGACTGCGGACACTAGAACGTAACAAAGAACATTTATATACCCGTCATTTTGTGACGGGCAACCCCTAGTATATTCATAAACCATGGTTCTATATTCCCAGTATGAGAACATTCAGATATTTTAACCTGAAAAATTGCATAAATCCTAACATCTAGTGGTATCGAATCGTCATGGCCACTTCAACCATGTGAAGCCGATCCTAAGAATCGGAATTAATAGTTGCAGGGTTTGTGACTTTTCGTTCGGCGGTTGTTTTACTGACAATAAAGGGAAACAGCTTCCGGGATCCAAAATAAAATGTACAATAACTAAGACAGATCTACTTGAAATTATAAAAAATGTCAATTTATGTGGATTTCTGGGACTCAGCACGAATTATTTTTTAGATTGGCCAGGCGATTTGTCGCCCATGTTGTCAAGAAATAACACAAATCAACGGCCACGAATCAAAATTACAATGATGACTATCTGATAAAACAACTACAGAACTAACACAAAAAGTACTTTGACATAACAAAACGATATATCAGTTCCCCAGTATAGACAGTAGCACCACCGCAGCCAAAACGAGCGAAGAGCAACATAATTCTACCACCAACGCCACCGAAACCCACCGACGTTACACAGCCGTATTATTAGCTCCAAATATTTACCAGTTGTACCCAAATTACAGTTGCCCGCAATCCAAATTCCGGTGATTCTTGTTTTTAAACTTTCGACTGCTCGTCAACAATCTACTTTATTTGTCGACTGATTTGTGAATTTCTCTTCCGGTATAACATAACGTCATGGATACTATGTTAACAACTTTTAGCCACAGCTTCGGAATTTCCACACCAAGAGCACGTGACATGTTACTATTTTTTGTTATTGGGGCACATATTTCTTAGAGCTAAGTTTTGATTGGCGGTAATTACAAGGAATCCCGGGTTTGGGAAATGAAAACTGAACGAAAGGTGGTCAGACCCACTATTTTTTCTATGTGGGTATGTAGTTTACTCCAGACTGCCTCAAATCGTACATCATACATGTTGTTATAATTGAGTCGTGATACGAGGCCATGATGATATTTATTAACCGGAAAAGGTACACACAAAAACAGGAATCATTTATAACAAAATGAAGCGGATCGTTACTTCTTCGTAACATCATAACATCTCTCCTTTTATACATAATCATTTAACATCGCAGGTTTCCTAACTGTTCTTCCTGATCTCGTTGTAATTAAATCAGGTGGATGATTTGCAGGCATTGACACACTTTCAGCAGAGTTGTCAGCAGAGATTGTACCACGCACTGGTAAATCATCAAATATGTATGAGTCTGGTTCACTCTTGAATTGTTCATTCGTTCTTAGGAGATGTTTACGATTGCGACGAACAGGGTTGCCATCCTCGTTGAGTATGTGATAGGAACGAGGGTTAATGTCCTTTTTTATCACTTTACCACGTCTGTCCCAATGTTTGCTATTAGCAAATTTAATTCTCACGCTGTGGTCATTTGTTAAATCTGAGAGTGTCTTTTTATAAGGTTTGTGTGTGTTCTTCTTTTGACCAACTGATGGAATTTCCTGGTATGTAGGAAGTCTAGTGCGAATGTTGTGATTTAATAGTTTTTTCGCAGGGGATAGTCCATCACTTCCTGGAGTTGCTCGAAAGTTTAGCAGCGCTAATGATGGATCAGAGTTGGAATCAAGCGCTTTGTTTAAGAGTTTCTTCACAGTTTGTATTGTCCTTTCTGCAAGTCCATTGCTAGGTGAATGCAATGGGCTAGAGGTCACATGTTTGAATTCCCATTCCTTGGCAAATGTTTTGAAGAGAGCACTGGTATACTGGGTACCATTGTCACTGATTAATATTTCAGGAATGCCCCAACGTGCGAACATTGTTTTCATATGAGAAATTACATTGGCACTGGAAATATTGTCTAACTGCATTATTTCCGGATAATTGGAATAATAGTCAACAACAAGCAAATACCACTTATTTCTGAACATGAACAAATCAGACCCTACTTTTGACCAAGGAATGTTTGCAAATTCATGATTTATACATGGTTCTGAAGAATGATTTTTCCGATAGAGAATACATGTTTGACACTTCGACACCAAATCAGAAATTTCACGACACATGCCAGGCCAGTATAAACATTCTCGCTCACGAGCTTTGCACCGCTCAATGCCTAGATGACCTTCATGTATTCGTTTTTTCATATCTGACTGCATCGATTTCGGAACAACAATTTGTGACCCTTTCATCACAAGGCCATCAACACACGTCAGCTCATCCCGCACATGGCTGAACACTTTCAACTCTTCAGGGAGAACTTCGGGTAACCCTATTTTTAAGGAATTCTTTATAGCACACAGAATAGGATCTTTGAGAGATTCATCACGGAATTCTTCTAACTTTCCTGAACTCATTGGTAGCATTCCAAGAACGGAGTGAATATGATACGACACATCTTTATCTGGGATTTCTGAATCGCACTCTGGTAGTGAAGCTCTACTTAATGCATCAGAAACATGTAGGAGAGACCCTTTCACATAACTCATCTCGAAATCATATCTTTGGAGACGTAGTAAGAATCGTTGAATTCTTGGTGGAGATTTCACAAGTGGTCGTGTGAAAATACTTTGGAGTGGCTTATGATCATTTTCGACAACGAATTTACGACCATATACATACTCATAAAAAATTTCACACGCGAACAAGATGCTGAGTGTTTCCTTCTCTATTTGCGAGTAATTAACTTCTGATGGAGTTAACGAACGACTTCCATATGCAACTTGCATCCATTTGTCGTCACGTTTTTGGCCAATAGAGCGCCAAGGCCTATACTTGAGCTATCACATTAAACTTTTACTTGTAAAGTTGGGTCAAAATATTGAAGTATCGGCGTATTTGTAACAGCAACTTTTAGATGGTTTACAGCATCAAGTTGTTCGGCTGGAAAGTTGCATTCTTCCTCTTTTTCAAGGAGCCGTCTAAAAAGGATCTGTCAATGATGAGAGATTCGGAAGAATTCCGAGATAGTTCACCATACCCAAGAATCTTTGTAGGTCCTTCTTGTTTTCAGGAGCAGGCATTTCCAAGATAGCTGTTATTTTACTAGGATCAGCTTTCAGTCCTTTTGAAGAAATAATATGTCCCAAATATATAACTCTATTCTCACTGAAGACACATTTTGATTCATTTAAATTCAGTCCAGAAGATCGCACCCTGTCAAGAGCAGCTTTAAGTCGTGCGTCATGTAATTGTTGATTATCTGCCCATATAATAATATCATCTTGCGAATTTTCTGTGCCAGGTAGTTCCTGGATTATTTCTGCAATGTCCCATTGGAATAGTTCGCTTGCCGATAGGATTCCAAATGGAAGCCGCTTGAAACGCCATCTGCCAAATGGTGAATTGAATGTTAATAATTCTGCATCAACTTTCAAATTCCAGTATCCAGAAGATGCGTCAATTTTACTGAATATCTTCGCCCCTGACATCTTTGCAACGATTTCTTCAGTGGTTGGCAGATGGTAATGATGACGCTTGATAGCTTTATTTAAGTCCTTTGGGTCGACACAAACACGAATTTTTCCTGAAAATTTCTGTACCACAACGAGAGAACTCACCCAGTCACTTGGTTCAGTCACCTTTTCGATTATGTCCATTTTTTCCATCCTGTTCAACTCTTCTTTGAGAGGTTCATATAGAGATTGTGAAATTATCCTGGCAGCCTGAATTACTGGTGTAACATCTTGTTTCAGTTCAATTCGATGAATTTTGTCTAAACAACCTATTTCACCAAAAACATCCTCATAGTCATTGACAAAGTCTGGGATTTTATTGTCAGTTTTGATCATCAGAACTCTCTTTACGAATCCTAACTTCTCACATGTTTCCAGTCCAATTAAAGGTGGAGAGTCTGTTTCGGCAACGATAAACAACACTGGAACTGTAGAATTTTGGTGATCTAGTCGGATTAGTGCCTTACCAACAACAGGAATTTCACCTCCATTATATGCAGTTAATTTCACTTTGCACGGATGGAGCTTTGAGTGAGACATATTCTTGAATGTAGACATTGGCATAACGTTACATTGAGCCCCTGTATCAAGTTTATATTGAACATCACTGTTATTCGATCGAATGTTTACCATCCATTCAGATCGTTGCACTGAATATACAAAATTGTTGATTTCAGAAGAGTCATCTGTTTGCACTTCCTTTTCTGGATCATCTTGCACTTTACAGTCAACTGTACCGATGAAGAATCCTGTTTCAACTTCGTGAAGAGTTTTACGATTGTTCTTCGACTTCGTACATGCCAGAGAGTTTGAATAATGATTTTTTCTTCTACAGATTTTCCCCCATGCAAAACAGTCACCACGTTTATGTGATTTTGAACAATATTGACATTTCTGTATTATGTCCTGTGGAGTTTTTGGATAACCAGTAGCACCTTTATTAGAATGCACATGTGTTTTCTTCTTAACATAATCAACATTGGCATGCGCATTTGTAGAATTAGCTCGTTCCAACATTTTGGCATGAACTCGAGTTTCTTCAGCAGCATGTCCAAGTTCGAGAGTTTTATCAAGAGTAAGTTCAGATTATCGGAGAAGACGTTCCCTGAGCCTATTATCCGAGATACCGCAGACAATGATGTCCCTAATCAAAGTATCTTTGAGCCCTCCTAATTCACAGCCATTCGCTTTTTGTTTCAGTTCAGTAACAAAATCATCAAAACTTTCACCTTCACTTTGTTTACTAGTGAAAAAGACATATCTTAAGAGAGTCAAATTCTTCCTGGGTTTGCAATAGGTTTCGAATTTCGCTATAACAATGTCATAGTTCATATTCTCGCCTGCAGCTTCGCCAAACTGAAAAGTATTGTAAATTTCACGTCCTCGTTTACCAATTCGGGTCAACAGGATTGACGTTTTTATTTTGTTACTTTTGCCGTCTCTCTCAGTGGCTGTCAAGAAGAATTCGAACTCTTGCTTCCATCTAGACCAGTTGTCAGATATATTCCCTTCAAATGACATCACCTCTGGAGGCCCAAACTTGTCCATTTCGTTTAGAAATGGCTCACTTCTGACACCATGTTGTAATTGTGTCGTGATACGAGGCCATGATGATATTTATTAACCGGAAAAGGTTCACACAAAAACAGGAATCATTTATAACAAAATGAAGCGGATCGTTACTTCTTCTTATCATCATAACACATGTCTCGCTTCGTCTCGGAAGCGTGAATTAAATTCACTCATTTCGACTGAGTGTTTCTGCGTCCTAAGATATTAAAAACTTGTGGGATATCTTTGAATGTGCTTAGGAAGGATTGTTTTGATATCGTTTTATTGGATTTACCTCCCAAAAGGGTGAGTTTGATGCCTGCAGTTGTTCAATTTGTAAGTGTTTGTTGTCAATCTGATTCTGACAGCGCTCGTCTACAACTGTAATTGGCAGAATTCGCGTGTTTGATCTGCAAAAGTTTTTTCCACTCGATTCTCTAAAAATGTACCATAATCGGTAAAATCTTAGCTATTATTCGGATCAGATCTCTCCGTCGAGAAAGCGATATTTTGACCAAAACGACACTTGAGAAAATGATTGTTTACAATTTGAGCGCCCAGCCCACGCTGGATTTTTATCATCGAAACAAATCAATTTCTTCCATCTAAAAGATAATTACGTGCTGGACCCTGTCATTTTATGAATATATAAGTATTCCACGCAGACACACCAAGTCTCAGCTTAAAATTTTGAAGAAAAAAAAACAGTTTTATCGACATAAATCGATTTGAATTGGAAAATCCCATATTAAAATTTATCATCGCAAAAAATTCATTACTTCCATCTAAAACTTAATTATGTAATGGACTCTGTCATTTTAGGAATATATAAGTATTCCACGCAGACATACCAAGTCTCAGCTTAAAACTTTGAAAAATAAGAGTTTTATCGACATAAATCGATTTGAATGGCAAATCCTATGTTAACATTTATCATCGAAAAAATTTAATTTCTTCCATCTAAAACATAATTACGTGCTGGAACCTGTCATTTTAGGAATATATAAGTATTCCACGCAGACACACCAAGTCTCAGCTTAAAATTTTGAAAAGTAACAGTTTTATCGACATACATCGATTTGAATGGGAAATCCTGTGTTAAATAAAATTTAGGGCCCTGCGAATGTTTTCTGAGCTGCTCCATATTGGACACCAGGGTACATATTGGACCATTTCTACCTGATAATTGTGCGACAGTACAGTCACGTTACTTTATACGTCAACATTGGTCACTATCACTCGACAAATTTATTTTGGTCTATCGTATCAACCCCTATTATCTCGCATAGCCTGACTAAGTGTCAACATTGGTCTTTATCGCTCTACTAATTTATATCGTTTCATCGGTATGAACCGCATATCCAATTATCCACATGTAACCAACCCAACCTCTAATCGCGGTCCAATTTTTTTTTTTTTTTCATCGGTATAGTCGAGTTACATACATATTTGTATCATGTGATACTTATGTCTATGGTATTACTATGCCGTATACGTATATCAATTGCTATTCCTTTCTATATAATTCTGGTGACATCTATAGAGATAGAGATAATTTCAGACCCCCCCCCCCCAATTTTATATCATTGTCGCTACAGTACAGTTGCGATGCATTACATGGCAACATTGATCGCAATAGGTCTATTAATATATGTCAGTTCATCGTATGAACTCCTTTTTCTCCATATTACAAACCCAACATCTAATCCCGGCCCAAATTATTATTTTTATTTTCATTGGTATAGTTGTGTTATATACATATTTTTATCATTTGATTCTAATATGCATTGTACCACTATAGAAGTCCATAAATAACTATTCTGGCACTATATAGAGATAACTAAGATTCTGACCCCCCTATGTTATAGCCTTGTTGCAACAGTAGAGTTGAGATGCATAATATATCAACATTGGTCATTATCGCTCTACAAATTTATATCGGTATCAACCCATATTTCCCCGTATCGCCCACCTCTCCCCAATTTTTTCATTTGTATTATAGTCTCGTTACGTATAGTATACATTTTATCATTTGATACTAATTTGTATTCTGTATTTCTTTTCTGTTCAACAATGCCAAAATCATACCGGTGCAATGCCTTGTAACTTTTGCTTCAACATGCCGAGTTCCGCTGCAGACGATACAAAACTGACAACATTTCGAAATGTAAACAGGCTTCAAACTCACCAAAACCAAAGGTCCCAAGTCAAGGTTCAAAATCCCCAACACACTTATGTGAGGTTTAATGATAACTCTATCTAAATAACCAATATAAGGATGTGAGGTATAATGATAACTCCATTTAAATAACCAATATAAGGATGTGAGGTTTAATTATAACTCCATCTTACATAACCAATATAAGGATGTGAGGTTTAATGATAACCCCATCCACATAACCAATATAAGGATGTGAGGTTTAATGATAACTCCATCCAAATAACTAATAAATATGTCTGAAAATTAAACAGAAAATTAAATTCCATTATGGCGTCCAATATGGACTACCTAATTCTGCTCCAGAAACATGTATTTTGAATATATGGATGTTTATGGGGAGAGACCGATTATTTCAAAGACATTTTAATTCACTGGGGGCCAAAACCCGACCTACAGGAGCGTGCCTTGTGCGCGACTGTATCTTAAGCATATGTGCATATTTAATAATCCAACAATTGGAATCCCAACAGAGAAGATTGGCGTGGATCCCTTGTGCATAGACATCATTGATGATCTCTATGGGAAACCAAATTGACATTTAATAGACAATTTCGATTAACCGCAATAACTTAAGGGATCTCTAATTGCGCTTAAGCCCAATGAGAATATTTCTCATGGAGCTTATGTGCAATAGGAATGTTCCTTAAGTGATGATTGTGCTTAAGCGCAATTTGATATACCTTATTGCGCTTAAGCAATAAGGAATATTCTTATTGCAATAACACATTCCTTATTACGCTTAACCGCAATTACATCCCCATTGCACTTAAGCGCAATTAATATCTCTCTCATTAGATCACCCTTCTGCAAATAGTAGAATAATCCTATATTTGTTCCACCCATTGTACCATGAAGATGGACTACACCACCTGAATTATAAGGAGTTGTATATGTACTATAATGTCTATATATAATATATTATTCCTTATTAAGAGATTCCTTATTGGGCTTTATAAGCGCAATTTGAATATTCTTCATTGCGCTTAAGAGCAATTAAATATTCCTTTATTATGCTTAAGCACAATAGAGATTCCCTTATTGCGCTTAAATGCGATAAGGAATATTCATTATTGTGCTTAAGTGCATTTAGCTCTTCTTGCGCTTAATTAAAAAACATTGTTATAATTGTATTGTAACTATTGGTTTGTCCTTTAATATTTCCCATACATCATGCCCACATATATTATGATAGAATAGTACTTTTATTATTAATAGTACTCGTAGTAGTTAATACCACCTTACTGTCAGTATTCTAGCATGGTTAGTTTCAAAATCATAACGTTAATTGTTACTACTATTTGTGTGTACTGTACATGTACATCAGTCATCAATTAACAAACTTAAGCAGAGCCTGGTTGAATATCTACCATATATGGTGGGTCATTCCCATCTTCAAGCTGTTAATGTCATTCGTGTTATTTTGCATGCGAAGTGGTAGACCCTCCAATAGCTTATCAATACCACTCAGGACAGTGGGTTTTTTTCCTCAATTAATTGAATTTCTTGTTACAGGCTGACACTTCTTATGTGTGATTGATATTAAATAAAACCAAATACGTCGCATTATTCAACATTATTGGTTCCTATTGTCAGTGATGGCTTTGTTTTGAATTTTATGGCACTGGGGCGGGTTATAGTTTTGCCTATTATCTCAACATTTGTGGGTATATTTATGGTAATAAGGTTTACATTTTAGGTAGGAAATGCTCCATTTTTTCCCCAAAAAACCAAAACCAAAAAACGATAACATATGGGTGCTACTAGTTGACGAGTGACAGTTTGTCTGAATAGTCATGATTCTGTTATTTGCGAAAACTCACAAATAGTCTTACCACACATAGCTTCCGCCAATTCAGATAAGGCCACGAGTCATTTTCGTAAATGATATATGGATTTACCTTCCATAAAAAGTTTGTTACACATTTTTATACCAATGGGGTAACTTGCAAACTAAGGCCCAATTTGGATTTCACCGCTCACTATATACACAGCGCATTTGCAAAATTGGCTGCAAAAAGCGCCGCAAGTCAAACACCGCCAATGCCCTCTTGCACCCACCCTCCTTGCACATATTCTTTCACTTCGTGAACTTGCAAGCGCTATAGGATCATGTTGGAATGACGAGCCAATAACTTTTTTGCCGATCGCTTTCTTCTTCCATTTAGAAATATAGTAGATGAATCAACAGGTTCTATATCTACAGTGGTACAGGCGGCCGGCTTCTCCAGCCATGCAGTCATACTGTTGCTAGCCTAGTACCCAGGCCAGCAAACGTATTTGAGGCCTGGTATAGGCTGAGCTCATGGATATATTCATGAGATGCGGTTGACACGTGATATTTTCGATTGCAATTTATTTACGATTTGTATTACTACAGTAAGATCATCATTTTTATCTACAATTTATATTTGATTACATCTATTTATATCGATAATCAATAAGTTACACCATTAGTGTTTCAGTATACAACAGTTACAGTGTTTATTGATTTCGGGAATGATATGAAAAGTGTGTTTAATTGTGACCAGTTACCTGTTTTCGACTCATGCGTTTCAAGCATGTGGGGTTTGTTTTTTATTCATAGGCGAAAAAGTCGCTGGCCCATAATGTATATTTAGATGTTGATTTCTTAGCAACACTCAGACCATTATTTTGACACCAAAAATTCCACGATGGGCCGATGGGTTCATTTGTCCTGTGACATTTTGTGACTATTGCTGTTTATGAATCTTGAAAGGTCAATCAATCATGATTCATAATTTCATATGTTGATTTTTTAGCAATGATACAGTTAAAATTAAGAATGTCTTTCTTGTGTGTAATCAATTTTTATTAATTTCATTTAGAATGGAGCGAATACCAAGTTTTATACCGAATGATGAAAATAATCCGGCGCCGTCATCAATGTCTACATGTACTAGTAGATCAAAACACTCAAGGGAATTTTCAACACCGACCCGACAAATACCTCTACTAGTACAGGATTCAAAGCGCCACAATTTATGGTTTGTTTTATAAGCTACCGGTATATATGATCTATTTTGTCACATGTAAAGAAAATAATAAACAATTCATAGTATTAGTACATGCATTGGCCGGGGGGGGGGGGGGGGGGGGTTTACTCAAATTTGTTTGTTTTTTAATGCCAGTTTTATATCAGTTTCTACAGCACATTGGTGAGTGCACCTCAGTTTACACTGAGGGGATTGTCAGTTCGAATCTGACTGGAGACCGCTGGTGTTCTAAAATATGAACTTTAGATTGCATGATTATTATGAGAAATTATTATAATATTATATTTTACTTTACATGAGATAAAATAGATCATATATACCGGTAGCCTATTAAACTAACCATAAAATTGTGGCACTTTGAATCCTGTACTGTAGAGGTGTTTGTCAGGTCGGTGTTGAACATTCCCTTGATCGTTTTGATCTAGATCGATAACCATGGAAATTGTATATATCTGTGGAGGAGACGTCCCTTTAATCAAATATACTAGAGCTCCAGGGTGGAGACACATTCATGGGATGCTGATATGCATTTGGAAGTATGTTTTTTCTTCAATTTTCAAGTCTATATACATGTAGGCCTACCATATGAGGGAAGAAGGCCCCCAGTAACCACGAATTCCCTTTTTGTGAGCATGGACATGCTATATATCTGTGCAGGAGATGTCCATTTAGTAGGCATTTACTGAAAAAAATTTACAGCTCCAGTTTGAGACACATATTCAAGGGAGAGGGATGTTGATATGAAAATAGGGGTTTCTACCCAATTTTAAGTCAACAAGTACACCATAGGAGGGAAGCAAGGCCCCAAGGACCCCTAATTCCCTTCTTATGACCATGGAAATTGTATATATCTGTTCACGACATGTCCCTTTAATCAATTATACTAGAATTTAATGTATTTAAATCAACATTTTGTATTGAATTAATATTGACCAGGGCAGTTCATGTACCAAGCCAGAAAATAAGTAGCCTGACCTGACATTTAAAAATTGTGATTCCCAGTGGTTGAATTTCATCATGCATTATCCCAATTGATATAATATTACATGTATATTATAATAAAACAAATTGCTGGAAGGTATGCCGTGTTTTGCATCTGGTATTTTCGGGGAACCACCACCCCAAACCTGCAAAAAAACATTTTTTTTTATTCAAATTTTTGGTCACCCACCCCCAAAATTTCACTAATTTTGGTCTAAAACCAGCTGCTAAAACCACATAAAACCCTACTGATATCACTCATATGACTAGAAAGTTATCTGCTCTAGTTCAAGTGACAGTTTACCATGTTTCAGAAGCTGATTTAATTGAAAAAGAGTTTAATAAAGATTTTTTTTTTAACTGGCTGATAGGCAGTACCACATACCGGTACAATTACACACATACATGCAATCATGTATTGGAGTTTCCAGGTGAGTGTGTCATGAGAGTATTCTAGGTCTACCTGGGTGGTCAAATTGGACACTGCTAAATGGAAATTCTAATGAATCGATGGAAGTGGACATATACAGTACTAAACCATCAAAATCTGAAAGGTGCACAAAAACACCAGTATAACTTACTCTATAAGGTATAACTTATAAAATGGAACATTTCAAACTAAAAGAACTGCTATAATTGTTTTTCACTGAAAGGTTTATGCATCCAATTTACAAATTATAAATTTCCCAGCTTATCTCAGGTACTGCATATCCATTGGGATATCAGTTTCCCCTGCAAGCTATTACATGATCCAAACATGTGTTTTGGCTATTTTGGCTGTAATACATTTTAAGCTGACAATATCTCAGGACAGTGAACTTAATCTTCACTTTCGGGTCATTGTTGACAATTTTGTAGACATATCCATGATAATGATGAAATATCATTTGTTAAGCTCCAATTCAACTAGAATTGACATATTTTGAAAATAAATACATAAAGAGGTCATTTAGCAGGCTGCAATTGGAAATATTATTCTATAAATTGCTGATATCTGCAAACCTACGTCATTGTGCATATTATACACACAATTCCATAATTTCTAACTATTTCATGGTTGGTCGGTCAACCAGCCCATTATCTAGCATTATTCCATACCACTTTTGTTAGTCTAGTGGAGCAACTTCAATTATACTAAATGCTTTTGGCAGTCACTATGCTGGACTTGAATACTTTAGTTGTTGTGAGAGTAACAGATAATCTGAATTGATACACATGCAAATAATTCACTGATTAGTTGTATGCACTGATGACAGTCATTTTCAAGCCATTGATAGTCACGTTAATATTTGAGACATTTGCTCGCTCTTGTTCCAGTTAGCCAAGGTCCCATTTAGCCAAGGTCCCTGTTAGCTGGATACCCCGTGGAATACCTTGCTGCAGGTTACCCCCCCCCCCCCAACTGCAATGTATCGAAATAAATATAGTCATTTCATCTTGCAAGTATACTCATTCTATTATAGAACACTCACATAAATAAGTCGTGAACAACCTATTGACCCTATTTTTCTGTTCTGTGACCAGAAAACAAGACGAAATGTACTTGACTGATAAACAATAAAATAGTAATCAGGTGAAAATTATGACAAATCAAACAACAAGCATGTAAATTATAGTTTACAAATGGTTTATGACATCTTATCGGGTGATAGGGTTTGAAATATACGATATGGGCCAGTAAATTTGAATACGGCAGCGTAAATAGACATACCCGGTATTGCGCGAATTCAGGTAATGGCTGCACTTGATCGCACGATTTTGTATAATTTCATTGTCACTACAAAGCGGAGAATTGCCCAAATAATATAATGTATATGTTTGCACAATGCGATGACAATTTAGGCAACAATTAGTCGTAAAAGTAGTAATTAAATCAATATTTACAGTTGGCACATTTCTGTGATCGCCGCCGACCACGTGTATGGTTTGTTATTGTTTACAATTTCAGCCTGTACGTGACTCTATCGGTAGGATTGAGTCAGTTACGAGACTAACTGTTGCAGGTAATGTTTCTATTTATAGATATTATACCGACTGCTGGAGAGCCGTTATAGAATTCGGCGGATAGTTATAGCCAAATTATGACATATCCACTTTAAATCAAAGATTCTGGACTTCAACATATCTAACATAGAACTTGCCACTCAACTTTTTGATACAATTTAATAAGGGGTGTGACAGTGTGACTAAACACCGCCCGGACCAGCCCGGACCAACCCGGACCGCCCCTGTGGAGTATAGGGGTGGTTTTAGTGCCAATATATGTGCAGTGGTGTCATGGAAACCCACTCACGCACGGACAGGGGTCGCGATCACACAGAAGTGTCGCTATTAACCCTCAAAATACCGGCATCGGCGAATATGTTCACCGCGAATGAAGCTAACAGCCCGGACCACCCCTGTTGCGTCAAGGGGTGATTTTAGTGGCCATATCTGTGCGCGGGTGTCGTCGAAACCCACATACACACGGAGCGTGGTCACGGTTAAACAGAAGTACCGATATTAACCCATAAACTTGCCAGATTCAGCCAGAATTACAACATTGTGCCCCCAATAAAACAAACTCACAGCCCGGACCCCCGTATCGCCCTCCTCTTGCGGAACTACCATCGACTACACTCACGAAGAAACAAGGGCGAATCGCCCACGAAAGCCTGGCAATTAACCCCCAAAATGCCGCCATCGCCGAATATGTTTACCGATAACGAAGCTAACAGGGGGTTCGGGTTGTGAGTTTTCTTTTATTGGGGGCCCAATTTTATAATTCTGACTGAATCTCACAAGTTTAGGGGTTAATATCGGTACTTCTGTTTGGCCGTGACCACCATCCGTGCGTATGTAGGTTTCTTTGACACCCGCGCACAGATATGTACACTAAAATCACCCCTAGACGCAACAGGGGCGGTCCGGGCTGTTAGCTTCGCAATCGGTAAACATATTCCGCGATGGCGGCATTTTGGGGGTTAATTGCCAGGCTTGTATATGGATCTGAAATATGGATTAGTGATTTTGCAGAGAAAGCATTAATCAAAGATACAACCCTTTTTGAAAAGATTAACACAAGATTCTGCAAATACATTTTAGGTATACACCGGAAAGCGTCTAATTTAGCTAGTCGATATGAACTAGGAAGGTCACCATATGTTTTCATTTCCAAGTTTACATTTAAGTATTATAAACGCCTAAAAATGCTTCCATCAAACCGTTTCATCAAGGAGGTCTATGATCTTAACCAAGAACTGTTCTTGTGAGGCCACAAATCATGGTTCACAGCTGTTAACAACATTATTAAAATATTTGAAATGGATAACACCAGTACACTGAATAGCATTAGCTTGGAAAAAAACATTATGACAATTATTTGAAATCCACTCTGAAAACTTTAAAGAATATCGCCAGCAAAGACTCGGACAATAAGCTTCAAGTATTTGGAAAAATATACTCTAAATTTGATTGCCAGAACTACTTAAAATTTGGCATTTCTAAATCACAATCAAAGTTATTAACATCATTCAGACTAATAAGCACACACACATTGGCAATAGAAAGAGGTACACAAACGACCTAAACCTGATAGAAAAGACAGAAAATCCTGACGTGATATATTAGAAGATGAATAACACTTTGTTTTACACTGCATGAAATATGTTCAACAACGTGATGTTTTATTGAACAAAGTAAACATTAATTCTGCCCCTATTGCACAAAATTCGTCTGAATCTTTTAAACCCTAGCGATACTAGATATATCTGCGATTACATAAAATCATGTGCACAATCAACCTAGAACTGCAAGGTACCCTTGATACAGAGCGATACAAGCGTTACAGAAACGTACAGAGTTGATTTTATTTCTAGTGATTATCTGCGTCCCAGTAGTAACCCTTGATACAGAGCGATACAAGCGTTACAGAATCTTACAGAGTTGATTTTATTTCTAGTGATTATCTGCGTCCCAGTAGTAACCCTTGATACAGAGTGATACAAGCGTTACAGCAGTTAAAAATCGTTTTTATTTCCAGTGATTATCTGCGTCTCAGTAGTAACCCTTGATACAGAGCGATACAAGCGTTACAGCAGTTTAAAAATCGTTATTATTTCTCATCGTTATCTGCGTCCCAGTAGTAACCCTTGATACAGAGCGATACAAGCGTTACAGCAGTTAAAAAATCGGAGCCCGTGCGGTGAAAACCTAAGTCAACTATATATTAGTCATGTACGGATGCAGGACGGTCCAGATATGTCCCAAAGTTCATATTATATTTCCAGAATCCAGATATTTAGATTCCTATCCATTCTCTATGATCAGCCCTTAACATGGTGAACCCCAAATTGGAGCCCGTGCGGTGAAAACCTAAATCAACTATATATTAGTCATATAGGGATGCAGGAAGATTCATATATGCCCCAACGTTCATATTATACCGCAATAATCCAGATATTTAGACTCCTACCCATTCTCTATGATGTCCCTTAACATGGTGAACCCCGAATAGGAGCCCGTGCGGTGAAATCCTAAATCAACTATATATTAGTCATATAGGGATGCAGGACGATTCATATATGTCCCAACGTTCATATTATACCGCAAGAATCAAGATATTTAGACTCCTACGCATTTGCTATGATGGGCCCTTAACATGGTGAACCCCAAATCGGAGCCCGTGCGGTGAAAACCTAAGTCAACTATATAGTAGTCAAGTATGGATGCAGGACGGTCCAGATATGTCCCAATGTTCATAATATATTTCCAGAATCCAGATATTTTGACTACTACCCATTCTCTATGATGGGCCCTTAACATGGTGAACCCCAAATTGGAGCCCGTGCGGTGAAACCCTAAGTCAACTATATATTAGTTATGTACGGATGCAGGACGATTCATCTATGTCCAAAAGTTCATATTATATCGCAAGAATCCAGATATTTATACTCCTACCCATTCTCTATGAAGGGCCATTAACATGGTGAACCCCAAATTGGAGCCCGTGCGGTGAAACCCTAAGTCAACTATATATTAGTCATGTACGGAAGCAGGACGATTCATATATGTCCCAACGTTCATATTATATCCCAAGAATCCAGATATTTAGACTCCTACCCATTCTCTATGATGGGCTCTTAACATGGTGAACCCCAAATTGGAGCCCGTGCGGTGAAATCCTAAATCAACTATATATTAGTCATATAGGGATGCAGGACGATTCATATATGTCCCAACGTTCATATTATATTTCCAGAATCCCGATATTTTGACTCCTACCCATTCTCTATGATAGGCCCTTAACATGGTGACCCCCAAATTGGAGCCCGTGTGGTAAGACCCTAAGTCAACTATATATTAGTCATGTACTGATGCAAGACGATTCATATATGTCCCAACGTTCATACTAAATCCCAAGAATCAAGATATTTAGACTCCTAGGCATTTGCTATGATGGACCCTTAACATGGTGAACTCCAAATCGGAGCCCGTGCGGTGAAAACCTAAGTCAACTATATATTAGTCATGTACGGATGCAGGACGGTACAGATATGTCCCAACGTTCATATTATATTTTCAGAATCCAGATATTTAGATTCCTACCCATTCTCTATGATCAGCCCTTAACATGGTGAACCCCAAATTGGAGCCCGTGCGGTGAAAACCTAAATCAACTATATATTAGTCATATAGGGATGCAGGACGATTCATTTATGTCCCAACATTCATATTATACCACAAGAATCCAGATATTTAGACTCCTACCCATTCTCTATGATGGGCCCTCAACATGGTGAACCCCAAACCGGAGTCCGTGCGGTGAAATCCTATATCAACTATATATTAGTCATATAGGGATGCAGGACGATACATATATGTCCCAACGTTCATATTATATCGCAAGAATCCAGATATTTAGACTCCTACCCATTCTCTATGATGGGCCCTTAACATGGTGAACCCCAAATTGGAGCCTGTGCGGTGAAAACCTAAGTCAACTATATATTAGTCATGTATGGATGCAGGACGGTCCAGATATGTCCCAACGTTCATATTATATTTCCAGAATCCAGATATTTTGACTCCTACCCATTCTCTATGATGGGCCCTTAACTTGGTGAACCCCAAATTGGAGCCCGTGCAGTGAAACCCTAAGTCAACTATATATTAGTCATGTACGGATGCAGGACGATTCATATATGTCCCAACGTTAATATTATATCCCAAGAATCCAGATATTTTGACTCCTACGCGTTTGCTATGATGGGCCCTTAACATGGTGAACCCCAAATCGGAGCCCGTGCGGTGAAATCCTAAATCAACTATATATTAGTCATACAGGGATGCTGGACGATTGATATATGTCCCAACGTTCATATTATATCGCAAGAATCCAGATATTTAGACTCCTACCCATTCTCTATGACGGGCCCTTAACTTGGTGAACCCCAAATTGGAGCCCGTGCAGTAAAACCCTAAGTCAACTATTTATTAGTCATGTACGGATGAAGGACGATTCATATATGTCCCAACGTTCATATTATATCGCAAGAATCCAGATATTTAGACTCCTACCCATTCTCTATGAAGGGCCCTTAACTTGGTGAACCCCAAATTGGAGCCCGTGCGGTGAAACCCTAAGTCAACTATATATTAGTCATGTACGGATGCAGGACGATTCATATATGTCCCAACGTTCATATTATATCCCAATAATCCAGATATTTAGACTCCTACGCATAATTTGCTATGATGGGCCCTTAACATGGTGAACCCCAAATCGGAGCCTGTGCGGTGAAATCCTAAATCAACTATATATTAGTCATATAGGGATGCAGGACGATTCATATATGTCCCAACATTCATATTATACCGCAATAATCCAGATATTTAGACTCCTACCCATTCTCTATGATGGGCCCTTAACATGGTGAACCCCAAATCGGAGCCCTTGCGGTGAAAACCTAAGTCAACTATATATTAATAATGTACGGATGCAGGATGGTCCATATATGTCCCAACATTCATATTATACCACAAGAATCCAGATATTTTGACTCCTACCCATTCTCTATGATGGGCCCTTAACATGGTGAACCCCAAATCGGAGCCCATGCGGTGAAAACCAAAGTCAACTATATATTAGTCATGTATGGATGCAGAACCGTCCAGATATGTCCCAACGTTCATATTATATTTCCAGAATCCATATATTTTGACTCCTACCCATTCTCTATGATGGGCACTTAACATGGTGAACCCCAAATTGGAGCCCGTGCGGTGAAAACCTAAATCAACTATATATTAGTCATGTACGGATGCAGGACGACTCATATATGTACCAACGTTCATATTATATCCCAAGAATCAAGATATTTAGACTCCTACGCATTTGCTATGATGGGCCCTTAACATGGTGAACCCTAAATCGGAGCCATTGCGGTGAAAACCTAAATCAACTATATATCAGTCATATAGGGATGCAGGAAGATTTATATATGCCCCAACGTTCATATTATACCGCAATAATCCAGATATTTAGACTCCTACCCATTCTCTATGATGGGCCCTTAACATGGTGAACCCCAAATTGGAGCCCGTGCGGTGAAATCCTAAATCAACTATATATTAGTCATATAGGGATGCAGGACGATTCATATATGTCCCAACGTTCATATTATACCGCAAGAATCAAGATATTTAGACTCCTACTCATTTGCTATGATGGGCCCTTAACATGGTGAACCCCAAATCGGAGCCCGTGCGGTGAAAACCTAAGTCAACTATATAGTAGTCATGTATGGATGCAGGACGGTCCAGATATGTCCCAACGTTCATAATATATTTCCAGAATCCAGATATTTTGACTCCTACCCATTCTCTATGATGGGCCCTTAACATGGTGAACCCCAAATTGGAGCCCGTGCGGTGAAACCCTAAGTCAACTATATATTAGTTATGTACGGATGCAGGACGAGACATCTGTGTCCCAACGTTCATATTATATCGCAAGAATCCAGATATTTATACTCCTACCCATTCTCTATGAAGGGCCATTAACATGGTAAACCCCAAATTGGAGCCCGTGCGGTGAAACCCTAAGTCAACTATATATTAGTCATGTACGGAAGCAGGACGATTCCTATATGTTCCAACGTTCATATTATATCCCAAGAATCCAGATAGTTTGACTCCTACCCATTCTCTATGATCGGCTCTTAACATGGTGAACCCCAAATTGGAGCCCGTGCGGTGAAATCCTAAATCAACGATATATTAGTCATATAGGGATGCAGGACGATTCATATATGTCCCAACATTCATATTATACCCCAAGAATCCAGATATTTATACTCCTACCCATTCTCTATGATGGGCCCTCAACATGGTGAACCCCGAACCGGAGTCCGTGCGGTGAAATCCTAAATCAACTATATATTAGTCATATAGGGATGCAGGACGATTCATATATGTCCCAACGTTCATATTATATCGCAAGAATCCAGATATTTAGACTCCTACCCATTCTCTATGATGGGCCCTTAACATGGTGAACCCCAAATTGGAGCCTGTGCGGTGAAAACCTAAATCAACTATATATTAGTCATGTATGGATGCAGGACGGTCCAGATATGTCCCAACGTTCATAATATATTTTCAGAATACAGATATTTAGATTCCTACCCATTCTCTATGATCAGCCCTTAACATGGTGAACCCCAAATTGGAGCCCGTGCGGTGAAAACCTAAATCAACTATATATTAGTCATATAGGGATGCAGGACGATTCATATATGTCCCAACATTCATAAGATACCCCAAGAATCCAGATATTTATACTCCTACCCATTCTCTATGATGGGCCCTCAACATGGTGAACCCCGAACCGGAGTCCGTGCGGTGAAATCCTAAATCAACTATATATTAGTCATATAGGGATGCAGGACGATTCATATATGTCCCAACGTTCATATTATATCGCAAGAATCCAGATATTTAGACTCCTACCCATTCTCTATGATGGGCCCTTAACATGGTGAACCCCAAATTGGAGCCTGTGCGGTGAAAACCTAAGTCAACTATATATTAGTCATGTATGGATGCAGGACGGTCCAGATATGTCCCAACGTTCATAATATATTTCCAGAATCCAGATATTTTGACTCCTACCCATTCTCTATGATGGGCCCTTAACTTGGTGAACCCCAAATTGGAGCCCGTGCGGTGAAATCCTAAATCAACTATATATTTGTCATACAGGGATGCTGGACGATTCATATATGTCCGAACGTTCATATTATATCGCAAGAATCCAGATATTTAGACTCCTACCCATTCTCTATGATGGGCCCTTAACTTGGTGAACCCCAAATTGGAGCCCGTGCAGTGAAACCCTAAGTCAACTATATATTAGTCATGTACGGATGAAGGACGATTCATATATGTCCCAACGTTCATATTATATCGCAAGAATCCAGATATTTAGACTCCTACCCATTCTCTATGAAGGGCCCTTAACATGGTGAACCCCAAATTGGAGCCCGTGCGGTGAAACCCTAAGTCAACTATATATTAGTCATGTACGGATGCAGGACGATTCATATATGTCCCAACGTTCATATTATATCCCAATAATCCAGATATTTTGACTCCTACGTATAATTTGCTATGATGGGCCCTTAACATGGTGAACCCCAAATCGGAGCCCGTGCGGTGAAATCCTAAATCAACTATATATTAGTCATATAGGGATGCAGGACGATTCATATATGTCCCAACATTCATATTATACCGCAAGAATCCAGATATTTAGACTCCTACCCATTCTCTATGATGGGCCCTTAACATGGTGAACCCCAAATCGGAGCCCGTGCGGTGAAAACCTAAGTCAACTATATATTAATCATGTACGGATGCAGGATGGTCCATATATGTCCCAACATTCATATTATACCTCAAGAATCCAGATATTTTGACTCCTACCAATTCTCTATGATGGGCCCTTAACATGGTGAACCCCAAATCGGAGCCCATGTGGTGAAAACCTAAGTCAACTATATATTAGTCATGTATGGATGCAGGACCGTCCAGATATGTCCCAACGTTCATATTATATTTCCAGAATCCATATATTTTGACTCCTACCCATTCTCTATGATGGGCACTTAACATGGTGAACCCCAAATTGGAGCCCGTGCTGTGAAAACCTAAATCAACTATATATTAGTCATATAGGGATGCAGGACGATTCATATATGTCCCAACGTTCATATTATACCTCAAGAATCAAGATATTTAGACTCCTACTCATTTGCTATGAAGGGCCCTTAACATGGTGAACCCCAAATCGGAGCCCGTGTGGTGAAAAACTAAGTCAACTATATAGTAGTCATGTATGGATGCAGGACGGTCCAGATATGTCCCAACGTTCATAATATATTTCCAGAATCCAGATATTTTGACTCCTACCCATTCTCTATGATGGGCCCTTAACATGGTGAACCCCAAATCGGAGCCCGTGCGGTGAAACCCTAAGTAAACTATATATTAGTCATGTACGGATGCAGGACGACTCATATATGTACCAACGTTCATATTATATCCCAAGAATCGAGATATTTAGACTCCTACGCATTTGCTATGATGGGCCCTTAACATGGTGAACCCTAAATCGGAGCCATTGCGGTGAAAACCTAAATCAACTATATATTAGTCATATAGGGATGCAGGAAGATTCATATATGCCCCAACGTTCATATTATACCGCAATAATCCAGATATTTAGACTCCTACCCATTCTCTATGATGGGCCCTTAACATGGTGAACCCCAAATTGGAGCCCGTGCCGTGAAATCCTAAATCAACTATATATTAGTCATATAGGGATGCAGGACGATTCATATATGTCCCAACGTTCATATTATACCTCAAGAATCTAGATATTTAGACTCCTACTCATTTGCTATGATGGGCCCTTAACATGGTGAACCCCAAATCGGAGCCCGTGTGGTGAAAAACTAAGTCAACTATATAGTAGTCATGTATGAATGCAGGACGGTCCAGATATGTCCCAACGTTCATAATATATTTCCAGAATCCAGATATTTTGACTCCTACCCATTCTCTATGATGGGCCCTTAACATGGTGAACCCCAAATTGGAGCCCGTGCGGTGAAACCCTAAGTAAACTATATATTAGTTATGTACGGGTGCAGGACGAGTCATCTGTGTCCCAACGTTCATATTATATCGCAAGAATCCAGATATTTATACTCCTACCCATTCTCTATGAAGGGCCATTAACATGGTGAACCTCAAATTGGAGCCCGTGCGGTGAAACCCTAAATCAACTATAAATTAGTCATGTACGGAAGAAGGACGATTCATATATGTCCCAACGTTCATATTATATCCCAAGAATCCAGATATTTAGACTCCTACCCATTCTCTATGATGGGCTCTTAACATGGTGAACCCCAAATTGGAGCGCGTGCGGTGAAATCCTAAATCAACTATATATTAGTCATATAGGGATGCAGGACGATTCTTATATGTCCCAACGTTCATATTATATTTCCAGAATCCCGATATTTTGACTCCTACCCATTCTCTATGATGGGCCCTTAACATGGTGACCCCCAAATTGGAGCCCGTTCGGTAAGACCCTAAGTCAACTATATATTAGTCATGTACTGATGCAAGACGATTCATATATGTCCCAACGTTCATACTATATCCCAAGAATCAAGATATTTAGACTCCTACGCATTTGTTATGATGGACCCTTAACATGGTAAACCCCAAATCGGAGCCCGTGCGGTGAAAACCTAAGTCAACTATATATTAGTCATGTACGGATTCAGGACGGTCCAGATATGTCCCAACGTTCATATTATATTTTCAGAATCCAGATATTTAGATTCCTACCCATTCTCTATGATCAGCCCTTAACATGGTGAACCCCAAATTGGAGCCCGTGCGGTGAAAACCTAAATCAACTATATATTAGTCATATAGGGATGCAGGACGATTCATATATGTCCCAACGTTCATATTATACCGCAAGAATCCAGATATTTAGACTCCTATCCATTCTCTATGATGGACCCTTGACACGGTGAACCCCAAATTGGAGCCCGTGCGGTGAAATCCTAAATCAACTATATATTAGTCATATAGGGATGCAGGACGATTCATATATGTCCCAACATTCATATTATACCACAAGAATCCAGATATTTAGACTCCTACCCATTCTCTATGATGGGCCCTCAACATGGTGAACCCCAAACCGGAGTCCGTGCGGTGAAATCCTGAATCAACTATATATTAGTCATATAGGGATGCATGACGATTCATATATGTCCCAACGTTCATATTATATCGCAAGAATCCAGATATTTAGACTCCTACCCATTCTCTATGATGGGCCCTTAACATGGTGAACCCTAAATTGGAGCGCGTGCGGTGAAAACCTAAGTCAACTATATATTAGTCATGTATGGATGCAGGACGGTCCAGATATGTCCCAACGTTCATATTATATTTCCAGAATCCAGATATTTTGACTCCTACCCATTCTCTATGATGGGCCCTTAACTTGGTGAACCCCAAATTGGAGCCCGTGCAGTGAAACCCTAAGTCAACTATATATTAGTCATGTACGGATGCAGGACGATTCATATATGTCCCAACGTTAATATTATATCCCAAGAATCCAGATATTTAGACTCCTACGCATTTGCTATGATGGGCCCTTAACATGGTGAACCCCAAATCGGAGCCCGTGCGGTAAAATCCTAAATCAACTATATATTAGTCATGTACGGATGCAGGACGGTCCAGATATGTCCCAACGTTCATATTATATTTTCAGAATCCAGATATTTAGATTCCTACCCATTCTCTATGATCAGCCCTTAACATGGTGAACCCCAAATTGGAGCCCGTGCGGTGAAAACCTAAATCAACTATATATTAGTCATATAGGGATGCAGGACGATTCATATATGTCCCAACGTTCATATTATACCGCAAGAATCCAGATATTTAGACTCCTATCCATTCTCTATGATGGACCCTTGACATGGTGAACCCCAAATTTGAGCCCGTGCGGTGAAATCCTAAATCAACTATATATTAGTCATATAGGGATGCTGGACGATTCATATATGTCCCAACATTCATATTATACCACAAGAATCCAGATATTTAGACTCCTACCCATTCTCTATGATGGGCCCTCAACATGGTGAACCCCAAACCGGAGTCCGTGCGGTGAAATCCTAAATCAACTATATATTAGTCATATAGGGATGCATGACGATTCATATATGTCCCAACGTTCATATTATATCGCAAGAATCCAGATATTTAGACTCCTACCCATTCTCTATGATGGGCCCTTAACATGGTGAACCCTAAATTGGAGCGCGTGTGGTGAAAACCTAAGTCAACTATATATTAGTCATGTATGGATGCAGGACGGTCCAGATATGTCCCAACGTTCATATTATATTTCCAGAATCCAGTTATTTTGACTCCTACCCATTCTCTATGATGGGCCCTTAACTTGGTGAACCCCAAATTGGAGCCCGTGCAGTGAAACCCTAAGTCAACTATATATTAGTCATGTACGGATGCAGGACGATTCATATATGTCCCAACGTTAATATTATATCCCAAGAATCCAGATATTTAGACTCCTACGCATTTGCTATGATGGGCCCTTAACATGGTGAACCCCAAATCGGAGCCCGTGCGGTGAAATCCTAAATCAACTATATATTAGTCATACAGGGATGCTGGACGATTCATATATGTCCCAACGTTCATATTATATCGCAAGAATCCAGATATTTAGACTCCTACCCATTCTCTATGATGGGCTCTTAACATGGTGAACCCCAAATTGGAGCGCGTGCGGTGAAATCCTAAATCAACTATATATTAGTCATATAGGGGTGCAGGACGATTCATATATGTCCCAACGTTCATATTATATTTCCAGAATCCCGATATTTTGACTCCTACCCATTCTCTATGATGGGCCCTTAACATGGTGACCCCCAAATTGGAGCCCGTGCGGTAAGACCCTAAGTCAACTATATATATGTCATGTACTGATGCAAGACGATTCATATATGTCCCAACGTTCATACTATATCCCAAGAATCAAGATATTTAGACTCCTACTCATTTGCTATGATGGGCCCTTAACATGGTGAACCCCAAATCGGAGCCCGTGTGGTGAAAAACTAAGTCAACTATATAGTAGTCATGTATGGATGCAGGACGGTCCAGATATGTCCCAACGTTCATATTATATTTTCAGAATCCAGATATTTAGATTCCTACCCATTCTCTATGATCAGCCCTTAACATGGTGAACCCCAAATTGGAGCCCGTGCGGTGAAAACCTAAATCAACTATATATTAGTCATATAGGGATGCAGGACGATTCATATATGTCCCAACATTCATATTATACCACAAGAATCCATATATTTATACTCCTACCCATTCTCTATGATGGGCCCTCAACATGGTGAACCCCAAACCGGAGTCCGTGCGGTGAAATCCTAAATCAACTATATATTAGTCATATAGGGATGCAGGACGATTCATATATGTCCCAACGTTCATATTATATCGCAAGAATCCAGATATTTAGACTCCTACCCATTCTCTATGATGGGCCCTTAACATGGTGAACCCCAAATTGGAGCCTGTGCGGTGAAAACCTAAGTCAACTATATATTAGTCATGTATGGATGCAGGACGGTCCAGATATGTCCCAACGTTCATAATATATTTCCAGAATCCAGATATTTTGACTCCTACCCATTCTCTATGATGGGCCCTTAACTTGGTGAACCCCAAATTGGAGCCCGTGCGGTGAAATCCTAAATCAACTATATATTTGTCATACAGGGATGCTGGACGATTCATATATGTCCGAACGTTCATATTATATCGCAAGAATCCAGATATTTAGACTCCTACCCATTCTCTATGATGGGCCCTTA
Organism: Siphonodentalium dalli; assembly: GCA_032622095.1. Taxonomy (NCBI): domain Eukaryota; kingdom Metazoa; phylum Mollusca; class Scaphopoda; order Gadilida; family Siphonodentaliidae; genus Siphonodentalium; species Siphonodentalium dalli. The sequence continues at coordinate 85,946,347 of CP136061.1, read as the reverse complement.
ACTTGGTGAACCCCAAATTGGAGCCCGTGCAGTGAAACCCTAAGTCAACTATATATTAGTCATGTACGGATGAAGGACGATTCATATATGTCCCAACGTTCATATTATATCGCAAGAATCCAGATATTTAGACTCCTACCCATTCTCTATGAAGGGCCCTTAACATGGTGAACCCCAAATTGGAGCCCGTGCGGTGAAACCCTAAGTCAACTATATATTAGTCATGTACGGATGCAGGACGATTCATATATGTCCCAACGTTCATATTATATCCCAATAATCCAGATATTTAGACTCCTACGCATAATTTGCTATGATGGGCCCTTAACATGGTGAACCCCAAATCGGAGCCCGTGCGGTGAAATCCTAAATCAACTATATATTAGTCATATAGGGATGCAGGACGATTCATATATGTCCCAACATTCATATTATACCTCAAGAATCCAGATATTTTGACTCCTACCCATTCTCTATGATGGGCCCTTAACATGGTGAACCCCAAATCGGAGCCCATGCGGTGAAAACCTAAGTCAACTATATATTAGTCATGTATGGATGCAGGACCGTCCAGATATGTCCCAACGTTCATATTATATTTCCAGAATCCATATATTTTGACTCCTACCCATTCTCTATGATGGGCACTTAACATGGTGAACCCCAAATTGGAGCCCGTGCTGTGAAAACCTAAATCAACTATATATTAGTCATATAGGGATGCAGGACGATTCATATATGTCCCAACGTTCATATTATACCTCAAGAATCAAGATATTTAGACTCCTACTCATTTGCTATGAAGGGCCCTTAACATGGTGAACCCCAAATCGGAGCCCGTGTGGTGAAAAACTAAGTCAACTATATAGTAGTCATGTATGGATGCAGGACGGTCCAGATATGTCCCAACGTTCATAATATATTTCCAGAATCCAGATATTTTGATTCCTACCCATTCTCTATGATGGGCCCTTAACATGGAGAACCCCAAATTGGAGCCCGTGCGGTGAAACCCTAAGTAAACTATATATTAGTCATGTACGGATGCAGGACGACTCATATATGTACCAACGTTCATATTATAACCCAAGAATCAAGATATTTAGACTCCTACGCATTTGCTATGATGGGCCCTTAACATGGTGAACCCTAAATCGGAGCCATTGCGATGAAAACCTAAATCAACTATATATTAGTCATATAGGGATGCAGGAAGATTCATATATGCCCCAACGTTCATATTATACCGCAATAATCCAGATATTTAGACTCCTACCCATTCTCTATGATGGGCCCTTAACATGGTGAACCCCAAATTGGAGCCCGTGCCGTGAAATCCTAAATCAACTATATATTAGTCATATAGGGATGCAGGACGATTCATATATGTCCCAACGTTCATATTATACCTCAAGAATCAGGATATTTAGACTCCTACTCATTTGCTATGATGGGCCCTTAACATGGTGAACCCCAAATCGGAGCCCGTGTGGTGAAAAACTAAGTCAACTATATAGTAGTCATGTATGGATGCAGGACGGTCCAGATATGTCCCAACGTTCATAATATATTTCCAGAATCCAGATATTTTGACTCCTACCCATTCTCTATGATGGGCCCTTAACATGGTGAACCCCAAATTGGAGCCCGTGCGGTGAAACCCTAAGTAAACTATATATTAGTTATGTACGGGTGCAGGACGAGTCATCTGTGTCCCAACGTTCATATTATATCGCAAGAATCCAGATATTTATACTCCTACCCATTCTCTATGAAGGGCCATTAACATGGTGAACCCCAAATTGGAGCCCGTGCGGTGAAACCCTAAATCAACTATATATTAGTCATGTACGGAAGAAGGACGATTCATATATGTCCCAACGTTCATATTATATCCCAAGAATCCAGATATTTAGACTCCTACCCATTCTCTATGATGGGCTCTTAACATGGTGAACCCCAAATTGGAGCGCGTGCGGTGAAATCCTAAATCAACTATATATTAGTCATATAGGGATGCAGGACGATTCATATATGTCCCAACGTTCATACTATATCCCAAGAATCAAGATATTTAGACTCCTACGCGTTTGCTATGATGGACCCTTAACATGGTGAACCCCAAATCGGAGCCCGTGCGGTGAAAACCTAAGTCAACTATATATTAGTCATGTACGGATGCAGGACGGTCCAGATATGTCCCAACGTTCATATTATATTTTCAGAATCCAGATATTTAGATTCCTACCCATTCTCTATGATCAGCCCTTAACATGGTGAACCCCAAATTGGAGCCCGTGCGGTGAAAACCTAAATCAACTATATATTAGTCATATAGGGATGCAGGACGATTCATATATGTCCCAACGTTCATATTATACCGCAAGAATCCAGATATTTAGACTCCTATCCATTCTCTATGATGGACCCTTGACACGGTGAACCCCAAATTTGAGCCCGTGCGGTGAAATCCTAAATCAACTATATATTAGTCATATAGGGATGCAGGACGATTCATATATGTCCCAACATTCATATTATACCACAAGAATCCAGATATTTAGACTCCTACCCATTCTCTATGATGGGCCCTCAACATGGTGAACCCCAAACCGGAGTCCGTGCGGTGAAATCCTAAATCAACTATATATTAGTCATATAGGGATGCATGACGATTCATATATGTCCCAACGTTCATATTATATCGCAAGAATCCAGATATTTAGACTCCTACCCATTCTCTATGATGGGCCCTTAACATGGTGAACCCTAAATTGGAGCGCGTGCGGTGAAAACCTAAGTCAACTATATATTAGTCATGTATGGATGCAGGACAGTCCAGATATGTCCCAACGTTTATATTATATTTCCAGAATCCAGATATTTTGACTCCTACCCATTCTCTATGATGGGCCCTTAACTTGGTGAACCCCAAATTGGAGCCCGTACGGTAAGACCCTAAGTCAACTATATATTAGTCATGTACTGATGCAAGACGATTCATATATGTCCCAACGTTCATACTATATCCCAAGAATCAAGATATTTAGACTCCTACGCATTTGCTATGATGGACCCTTAACATGGTGAACCCCAAATCGGAGCCCGTGTGGTGAAAACCTAAGTCAACTATATATTAGTCATGTACGGATGCAGGACGGTCCAGATATGTCCCAACGTTCATATTATATTTTCAGAATCCAGATATTTAGATTCCTACCCATTCTCTATGATCAGCCCTTAACATAGTAAACCCCAAATTGGAGCCCGTGCGGTGAAAACCTAAATCAACTATATATTAGTCATATAGGGATGCAGGACGATTCATATTAGTCCCAACGTTCATATTATACCGCAAGAATCCAGATATTTAGACTCCTATCCATTCTCTATGATGGACCCTTGACATGGTGAACCCCAAATTTGAGCCCGTGCGGAGAAATCCTAAATCAACTATATATTAGTCATATAGGGATGCAGGACGATTCATATATGTCCCAACATTCATATTATACCACAAGAATCCAGATATTTAGACTCCTACCCATTCTCTATGATGGGCCCTCAACATGGTGAACCCGAAACCGGAGTCCGTGCGGTGAAATCCTAAATCAACTATATATTAGTCATATAGGGATGCATGACGATTCATATATGTCCCAACGTTCATATTATATCCCAAGAATCAAGATATTTAGACTCCTACCCATTCTCTATGATGGGCCCTTAACATGGTGAACCCTAAGTTGGAGCGCGTGCGGTGAAAACCTAAGTCAACTATATATTAGTCATGTATGGATGCCCGACGGTCCAGATATGTCCCAACGTTCATATTATATTTCCAGAATCCAGATATTTTGACTCCTACCCATTCTCTATGATGGGCCCTTAACTTGGTGAACCCCAAATTGGAGCCCGTGCAGTGAAACCCGAAGTCAACTATATATTAGTCATGTACGGATGCAGGACGATTCATATATGTCCCAACGTTAATATTATATCCCAAGAATCCAGATATTTAGACTCCTACGCATTTGCTATGATGGGCCCTTAACATGGTGAACCCCAAATCGGAGCCCGTGCGGTGAAATCCTAAATCAACTATATATTAGTCATACAGGGATGCTGGACGATTCATATATGTCCCAACGTTCATATTATATCGCAAGAATCCAGATATTTAGACTCCTACCCATTCTCTATGATGGGCCCTTAACTTGGTGAACCCCAAATTGGAGCCCGTGCAGTTAAACCCTAAGTCAACTAAATATTAGTCATGTACGGATGAAGGGCGATTCATATATGTCCCAACGTTCATATTATATCGCAAGAATCCAGATATTTAGACTCCTACCCATTCTCTATGAGGGGCCCTTAACATGGTGAACCCCAAATTGGAGCCCGTGCGGTGAAACCCTAAGTCAACTATATATTAGTCATGTACGGATGCAGGACGATTCATATATGTCCCAACGTTCATATTATATCCCAATAATCCAGATATTTAGACTCCTACGCATAATTTGCTATGATGGGCCCTTAACATGGTGAACCCCAAATCGGAGCCCGTGCGGTGAAATCCTAAATCAACTATATATTAGTCATATAGGGATGCAGGACGATTCATATATGTCCCAACATTCATATTATATCGCAAGAATCCAGATATTTAGACTACTACCCATTATCTATGATGGCCCATTAACATGGTGAACCCCAAATCGGAGCCCGTGCGGTGAAAACCTAAGTCAACTGTATATTAATCATGTATGGATGCAGGATGGTCCATATATGCCCCAACATTCATATTATACCACAAGAATCCAGATATTTTGACTTCTACCCATTCTCTATGATGGGCCCTTAACATGGTGATCCCCAAATTGGAGCCCGTGCGGTGAAACCCTAAGTCAACTATATATTAGTCAAGTATGGATGCAGGACGGTCCAGATATGTCCCAACGTTCATATTATATTTCCAGAATCCTGATATTTTGACTCCTACCCATTCTCTATGATGGGCCCTTAACTTGGTGACCCCAAATTGGAGCCCGTGCGGTGAAATCCTAAATCAACTATATATTAGTCATACAGGGATGCAGGACGATTCATATATGTCCCAACGTTCATATTATACCGCAAGAATCCAGATATTTAGACTCCTACCCATTCTCTATAATGGGCCCTTGACATGGTGAACCCCAAATTGGAGCCCGTGCTGTGAAATCCTAAATCAACTATATATTAGTCATATAGGGATGCAGGACGATTCATATATGTCCCAACATTCATATTATACCACAAGAATCCAGATATTTAGACTCCTACCCATTCTCTATGATGGGCCCTTAACATGGTGAACCCCAAATTGGAGCCCGTGCGGTAAAATCCTAAATCAACTATATATTAGTCATATAGGGATGCATGACGATTCATATATGTCCCAACGTTCATATTATATCGCAAGAATCCAGATATTTAGACTCCTACCCATTCTCTATGATGGGCCCTCAACATGGTGAACCCGAAACCGGAGTCCGTGCGGTGAAATCCTAAATCAACTATATATTAGTCATATAGGGATGCATGACGATTCATATATGTCCCAACGTTCATATTATATCCCAAGAATCAAGATATTTAGACTCCTACCCATTCTCTATGATGGGCCCTTAACATGGTGAACCCTAAGTTGGAGCGCGTGCGGTGAAAACCTAAGTCAACTATATATTAGTCATGTATGGATGCCCGACGGTCCAGATATGTCCCAACGTTCATATTATATTTCCAGAATCCAGATATTTTGACTCCTACCCATTCTCTATGATGGGCCCTTAACTTGGTGAACCCCAAATTGGAGCCCGTGCAGTGAAACCCGAAGTCAACTATATATTAGTCATGTACGGATGCAGGACGATTCATATATGTCCCAACGTTAATATTATATCCCAAGAATCCAGATATTTAGACTCCTACGCATTTGCTATGATGGGCCCTTAACATGGTGAACCCCAAATCGGAGCCCGTGCGGTGAAATCCTAAATCAACTATATATTAGTCATACAGGGATGCTGGACGATTCATATATGTCCCAACGTTCATATTATATCGCAAGAATCCAGATATTTAGACTCCTACCCATTCTCTATGATGGGCCCTTAACTTGGTGAACCCCAAATTGGAGCCCGTGCAGTTAAACCCTAAGTCAACTAAATATTAGTCATGTACGGATGAAGGGCGATTCATATATGTCCCAACGTTCATATTATATCGCAAGAATCCAGATATTTAGACTCCTACCCATTCTCTATGAGGGGCCCTTAACATGGTGAACCCCAAATTGGAGCCCGTGCGGTGAAACCCTAAGTCAACTATATATTAGTCATGTACGGATGCAGGACGATTCATATATGTCCCAACGTTCATATTATATCCCAATAATCCAGATATTTAGACTCCTACGCATAATTTGCTATGATGGGCCCTTAACATGGTGAACCCCAAATCGGAGCCCGTGCGGTGAAATCCTAAATCAACTATATATTAGTCATATAGGGATGCAGGACGATTCATATATGTCCCAACATTCATATTATATCGCAAGAATCCAGATATTTAGACTACTACCCATTATCTATGATGGCCCATTAACATGGTGAACCCCAAATCGGAGCCCGTGCGGTGAAAACCTAAGTCAACTGTATATTAATCATGTATGGATGCAGGATGGTCCATATATGCCCCAACATTCATATTATACCACAAGAATCCAGATATTTTGACTTCTACCCATTCTCTATGATGGGCCCTTAACATGGTGATCCCCAAATTGGAGCCCGTGCGGTGAAACCCTAAGTCAACTATATATTAGTCAAGTATGGATGCAGGACGGTCCAGATATGTCCCAACGTTCATATTATATTTCCAGAATCCTGATATTTTGACTCCTACCCATTCTCTATGATGGGCCCTTAACTTGGTGACCCCAAATTGGAGCCCGTGCGGTGAAATCCTAAATCAACTATATATTAGTCATACAGGGATGCAGGACGATTCATATATGTCCCAACGTTCATATTATACCGCAAGAATCCAGATATTTAGACTCCTACCCATTCTCTATAATGGGCCCTTGACATGGTGAACCCCAAATTGGAGCCCGTGCTGTGAAATCCTAAATCAACTATATATTAGTCATATAGGGATGCAGGACGATTCATATATGTCCCAACATTCATATTATACCACAAGAATCCAGATATTTAGACTCCTACCCATTCTCTATGATGGGCCCTTAACATGGTGAACCCCAAATTGGAGCCCGTGCGGTAAAATCCTAAATCAACTATATATTAGTCATATAGGGATGCAGGACGATTCATATATGTCCCAACGTTCATATTATACCGCAAGAATCAAGATATTTAGACTCCTACGCATTTGCTATGATGGGCCCTTAACATGGTGAACCCCAAATTGGAGCCCGTGCGGTGAAACCCTAAGTCAACTATATATTAGTCATCTGCGGATGCAGGACGATTCATATATGTCCCAACGTTCATATTATATCCCAAGAATCCAGATATTTAGACTCCTACTCATTCTCTATGAAGGGCCCTTAACATGGTGAACCCCAAATCGGAGCCCGTGCGGTGAAATCCTAAATCAACTATATATTAGTCGAATAGGGATGCAGGACGATTCATATATGTCCCAACGTTCATATTACACCGCAAGAATCCAGATATTTAGACTCCTACCCATCCTCTATGATGGGCCCTTAACATGGTGAACCCCAAATTGGAGCCCGTGCGGTGAAAACCTAAGTCAACTATATATTAGTCATGTACGGATGCAGGACGATTCATATATGTCCCAACGTTCATATTATATACCAAGAATCCAGATATTTAGACTCCTACCCATTCTCTATGACGGGCCCTTAACATGGTGAACCCCAACTCGGAGCCCGTGCGGTGAAATCCTAAATCAACTATATATTAGTCATGTAGGGATGCAGGACGGTCCAGATATGTCCCAAAGTTCATATTCTATTTCCAGAATCCAGATATTTAGATTCCTACCCATTCTCTATGATCAGCCCTTAACATGGTGAACCCCAAATTGGAGCCCGTGCGGTGAAAACCTAAACCAACTATATATTAGTCATATAGGGATGCAGGACGATTCATATATGTCCCAACGTTCATATTATACCGCAAGAATCCAGATATTTATACTCCTACACATTCTCTATGATGGGCCCTTAACATGGCGAACCCCAAATTGGAGCCCGTGCGTTGAAATCCTAAATCAACTATATATTAGTCATATAGGGATGCAGGACGATTCATATATGTCCCAACGTTCATATTATACCGCAAGAATCAAGATATTTAGACTCCTACCCATCCTCTATGATGGGCCCTTAACATGGTGAACCCCAAATTGGAGCCCGTGCAGTGAGACCCTAAGTCAACTATATATTAGTCATGTACTGATACTGGACGATTCATATATGTCCCAACGTTAATATTATATCCCAAGAATCAAGATATTTAGACTCCTACGCATTTGCTATGATGGACCCTTAATTAACATGGTAAACCCCAAATCTGAGCCCGTGTGGCGAAAACCTAAGTCAACTATATATTAGTCGTGTACGGATGCAGGACGATTCATATATGTCCCAACGTTCATATTATAACCCAAGAATCCAGATATTTAGACTCCTACGCATTTGCTATGATGGGCCCTTAACATGGTAAACCCCAAATCGGAGCCCGTGTGGTGAAATCCTAAATCAACTATATATTAGTCATGTACGGATGCAGGACGATTCATATATGTCCCAACGTTCATATTATATAGCAAGAATCCAGATATTTAGACTCCTACCCTTTCTCTATGATGGGCCATTAACTTGGTGAACCCCAAATTGGAGCCCGTGCAGTGAAACCCTAAGTCAACTATATATTAGTCATGTACGGATGCAGGACGATTCATATATGTCCCAACGTTCATATTATATCGCAAGAATCCAGATATTTAGACTCCTACCCATTCTCTATGAAGGGCCCTTAACATGGTGAACACCAAATTGGAGCCCGTGCGGTGAAACCCTGTCAACTATATATTAGTCATGTACGGATGCAGGACGATTCATATATGTCCCAACGTTCATAGTATATCCCAATAATCCAGATATTTAGACTCCTACGCATTTGCTATGATGGGCCCTTAACATGGTGAACACCAAATCGGAGCCCGTGCGGTGAAATCCTAAATCAACTATATAATAGTCATACAGGGATGCAGGACGATTCATATATGTCCCAACGTTCATATTATATAGCAAGAATCCAGATATTTAGACTCCTACCCTTTCTCTATGATGGGCCATTAACTTGGTGAACCCCAAATTGGACCCCGTGCAGTGAAACCCTAAGTCAACTATATATTAGTCATGTACGGATGCAGGACGATTCATATATGTCCCAACGTTCATATTATATAGCAAGAATCCAGATATTTAGACTCCTACCCATTCTCTATGAAGGGCCCTTAACATGGTGAACACCAAATTGGAGCCCGTGCGGTGAAACCCTGTCAACTATATATTAGTCATGTACGGATGCAGGACGATTCATATATGTCCCAACGTTCATAGTATATCCCAATAATCCAGATATTTAGACTCCTACGCATTTGCTATGATGGTCCCTTAACATGGTGAACACCAAATCGGAGCCCGTGCGTGAAATCCTAAATCAACTATATATTAGTCATACAGGGATGCAGGACGATTCATATATGTCCCAACGTTCATATTATATCGCAAGAATCAAGATATTTAGACACCCACTCTCTATGATGGGCCCTTAACATGGTGAACCCCAAATTGGAGCCCGTGCAGTGAAACCCTAAGTCAACTATATATTAGTCATGTACGGATGCAGGACGATTCATATATTTCCCAACGTTCATATTATATCCCAAGAATCCAGATATTTAGAATCCTACGCATTTGCTATGATGGGCCCTTAACATGGTGAACCCCAAATAGGAGCCTGTGCGGTGAAAACCTAAGTCAACTATATATTAGTCATGTATGGATGCAGGACCGTCCAGATATGTCCCAACGTTCATATTATATTTCCAGAATCCAGATATTTTGACTCCTACCCATTCTCTATGATGGGCACTTAACATGGTGAACCCCAAATTGGAGCCTGTGCGGTGAAAACCTAAATCAACTATATATTAGTCATATAGGGATGCAGGACGATTCATATATGCCCCAACGTTCATATTATACCGTAAGAATCCAGATATTTAGACTCATACCCATTCTCTATGATGGGCCCTCAACATGCTGAACCCCAAATTGGAGCCCGTGCGTTGAAATCCTAAATCAACTATATATTAGTCATATAGGGATGCAGGACGATTCATATATGTCCCAACGTTCATATTATACCGCAAGAATCAAGATATTTAGACTCCTACGCATTTGCTATGATGGGCCGTTAACATGGTGAACCCCAAATTGGAGCCCGGGCGGTAAAACCCAAAGTCAACTATATATTAGTCATATAGGGATGCAGGACGATTCATATATGTCCCAACGTTCATATTATATCCCAAGAATCCAGATATTTAGACTCCTACCCATTCTCTATGATTGGCCCTTAACATGGTGATTCCCAAATCGGAGCCCGTGCGGTGAAACCCTAAGTCAACTATATATTAGTCATGTGCGGATGCAGGACGATTCATATATGTCCCAACGTTCATATTATATCTCAAGAATCCAGATATTTAGAATCCTACCCATTCTCTATGATTGGCCCTTAACATGGTGAACCCCAAATTGGAGCCCGTGCGGTGAAATCCTAAATCAACTATATATTAGTCATATAGGGATGCAGGACGATTCATATATGTCCCAACGTTCATATTATACCGCAAGAATCAAGATATTTAGACTCCTACCCATCCTCTATGATGGGCCCTTAACATGGTAAACCCCAAATTGGAGCCCGTGCGGTGAAACCCTAAGTCAACTATATATTAGTCATGTACTGATGCAGGACGATTCATATATGTCCCAACGTTCATATTATATCCCAAGAAACAAGATATTTAGACTCCTACGCATTTGCTATGATGGACCCTTAACATGGTGAACCCCAAATCGGAGCCCGTGCGGTGAAAACCTAAGTCAACTATATATTAGTCATGTACGGATGCAGGACGGTCCAGATATGTCCCAAAGTTCATATTCTATTTCCAGAATCCAGATATTTAGATTCCTACCCATTCTCTATGATCAGCCCTTAACATGGTGAACCCCAAATTGGAGCCCGTGCGGTGAAACCCTAAATCAACTATATATTAGTCATATAGGGATGCAGGACGATTCATATATGTCCCAACGTTCATATTATACCGCAAGAATCAAGATATTTAGACTCCTACGCATTTGCTATGATGGGCCCTTAACATGGTGAACCCCAAATTGGAGCCCGTGCGGTGAAACCCTAAGTCAACTATATATTAGTCATCTGCGGATGCAGGACGATTCATATATGTCCCAACGTTCATATTATATCCCAAGAATCCAGATATTTAGACTCCTACTCATTCTCTATGAAGGGCCCTTAACATGGTGAACCCCAAATCGGAGCCCGTGCGGTGAAATCCTAAATCAACTATATATTAGTCGAATAGGGATGCAGGACGATTCATATATGTCCCAACGTTCATATTACACCGCAAGAATCCAGATATTTAGACTCCTACCCATCCTCTATGATGGGCCCTTAACATGGTGAACCCCAAATTGGAGCCCGTGCGGTGAAAACCTAAGTCAACTATATATTAGTCATGTACGGATGCAGGACGATTCATATATGTCCCAACGTTCATATTATATACCAAGAATCCAGATATTTAGACTCCTACCCATTCTCTATGACGGGCCCTTAACATGGTGAACCCCAACTCGGAGCCCGTGCGGTGAAATCCTAAATCAACTATATATTAGTCATGTAGGGATGCAGGACGGTCCAGATATGTCCCAAAGTTCATATTCTATTTCCAGAATCCAGATATTTAGATTCCTACCCATTCTCTATGATCAGCCCTTAACATGGTGAACCCCAAATTGGAGCCCGTGCGGTGAAAACCTAAACCAACTATATATTAGTCATATAGGGATGCAGGACGATTCATATATGTCCCAACGTTCATATTATACCGCAAGAATCCAGATATTTATACTCCTACACATTCTCTATGATGGGCCCTTAACATGGCGAACCCCAAATTGGAGCCCGTGCGTTGAAATCCTAAATCAACTATATATTAGTCATATAGGGATGCAGGACGATTCATATATGTCCCAACGTTCATATTATACCGCAAGAATCAAGATATTTAGACTCCTACCCATCCTCTATGATGGGCCCTTAACATGGTGAACCCCAAATTGGAGCCCGTGCAGTGAGACCCTAAGTCAACTATATATTAGTCATGTACTGATACTGGACGATTCATATATGTCCCAACGTTAATATTATATCCCAAGAATCAAGATATTTAGACTCCTACGCATTTGCTATGATGGACCCTTAATTAACATGGTAAACCCCAAATCTGAGCCCGTGTGGCGAAAACCTAAGTCAACTATATATTAGTCGTGTACGGATGCAGGACGATTCATATATGTCCCAACGTTCATATTATAACCCAAGAATCCAGATATTTAGACTCCTACGCATTTGCTATGATGGGCCCTTAACATGGTAAACCCCAAATCGGAGCCCGTGTGGTGAAATCCTAAATCAACTATATATTAGTCATGTACGGATGCAGGACGATTCATATATGTCCCAACGTTCATATTATATAGCAAGAATCCAGATATTTAGACTCCTACCCTTTCTCTATGATGGGCCATTAACTTGGTGAACCCCAAATTGGAGCCCGTGCAGTGAAACCCTAAGTCAACTATATATTAGTCATGTACGGATGCAGGACGATTCATATATGTCCCAACGTTCATATTATATCGCAAGAATCCAGATATTTAGACTCCTACCCATTCTCTATGAAGGGCCCTTAACATGGTGAACACCAAATTGGAGCCCGTGCGGTGAAACCCTGTCAACTATATATTAGTCATGTACGGATGCAGGACGATTCATATATGTCCCAACGTTCATAGTATATCCCAATAATCCAGATATTTAGACTCCTACGCATTTGCTATGATGGGCCCTTAACATGGTGAACACCAAATCGGAGCCCGTGCGGTGAAATCCTAAATCAACTATATAATAGTCATACAGGGATGCAGGACGATTCATATATGTCCCAACGTTCATATTATATAGCAAGAATCCAGATATTTAGACTCCTACCCTTTCTCTATGATGGGCCATTAACTTGGTGAACCCCAAATTGGACCCCGTGCAGTGAAACCCTAAGTCAACTATATATTAGTCATGTACGGATGCAGGACGATTCATATATGTCCCAACGTTCATATTATATAGCAAGAATCCAGATATTTAGACTCCTACCCATTCTCTATGAAGGGCCCTTAACATGGTGAACACCAAATTGGAGCCCGTGCGGTGAAACCCTGTCAACTATATATTAGTCATGTACGGATGCAGGACGATTCATATATGTCCCAACGTTCATAGTATATCCCAATAATCCAGATATTTAGACTCCTACGCATTTGCTATGATGGTCCCTTAACATGGTGAACACCAAATCGGAGCCCGTGCGTGAAATCCTAAATCAACTATATATTAGTCATACAGGGATGCAGGACGATTCATATATGTCCCAACGTTCATATTATATCGCAAGAATCAAGATATTTAGACACCCACTCTCTATGATGGGCCCTTAACATGGTGAACCCCAAATTGGAGCCCGTGCAGTGAAACCCTAAGTCAACTATATATTAGTCATGTACGGATGCAGGACGATTCATATATTTCCCAACGTTCATATTATATCCCAAGAATCCAGATATTTAGAATCCTACGCATTTGCTATGATGGGCCCTTAACATGGTGAACCCCAAATAGGAGCCTGTGCGGTGAAAACCTAAGTCAACTATATATTAGTCATGTATGGATGCAGGACCGTCCAGATATGTCCCAACGTTCATATTATATTTCCAGAATCCAGATATTTTGACTCCTACCCATTCTCTATGATGGGCACTTAACATGGTGAACCCCAAATTGGAGCCTGTGCGGTGAAAACCTAAATCAACTATATATTAGTCATATAGGGATGCAGGACGATTCATATATGCCCCAACGTTCATATTATACCGTAAGAATCCAGATATTTAGACTCATACCCATTCTCTATGATGGGCCCTCAACATGCTGAACCCCAAATTGGAGCCCGTGCGTTGAAATCCTAAATCAACTATATATTAGTCATATAGGGATGCAGGACGATTCATATATGTCCCAACGTTCATATTATACCGCAAGAATCAAGATATTTAGACTCCTACGCATTTGCTATGATGGGCCGTTAACATGGTGAACCCCAAATTGGAGCCCGGGCGGTAAAACCCAAAGTCAACTATATATTAGTCATATAGGGATGCAGGACGATTCATATATGTCCCAACGTTCATATTATATCCCAAGAATCCAGATATTTAGACTCCTACCCATTCTCTATGATTGGCCCTTAACATGGTGATTCCCAAATCGGAGCCCGTGCGGTGAAACCCTAAGTCAACTATATATTAGTCATGTGCGGATGCAGGACGATTCATATATGTCCCAACGTTCATATTATATCTCAAGAATCCAGATATTTAGAATCCTACCCATTCTCTATGATTGGCCCTTAACATGGTGAACCCCAAATTGGAGCCCGTGCGGTGAAATCCTAAATCAACTATATATTAGTCATATAGGGATGCAGGACGATTCATATATGTCCCAACGTTCATATTATACCGCAAGAATCAAGATATTTAGACTCCTACCCATCCTCTATGATGGGCCCTTAACATGGTAAACCCCAAATTGGAGCCCGTGCGGTGAAACCCTAAGTCAACTATATATTAGTCATGTACTGATGCAGGACGATTCATATATGTCCCAACGTTCATATTATATCCCAAGAAACAAGATATTTAGACTCCTACGCATTTGCTATGATGGACCCTTAACATGGTGAACCCCAAATCGGAGCCCGTGCGGTGAAAACCTAAGTCAACTATATATTAGTCATGTACGGATGCAGGACGGTCCAGATATGTCCCAAAGTTCATATTCTATTTCCAGAATCCAGATATTTAGATTCCTACCCATTCTCTATGATCAGCCCTTAACATGGTGAACCCCAAATTGGAGCCCGTGCGGTGAAACCCTAAATCAACTATATATTAGTCATATAGGGATGCAGGACGATTCATATATGTCCCAACGTTCATATTATACCGCAAGAATCCAGATATTTATACTCCTACACATTCTCTATGATGGGCCCTTAACATGGCAAACCCCAAATTGGAGCCCGTGCGTTGAAATCCTAAATCAACTATATATTAGTCATATAGGGATGCAGGACGATTCATATATGTCCCAACGTTCATATTATACCTCAAGAATCAAGATATTTAGACTCCTACGCATTTGCTATGATGGGCCCTTAACATGGTGAACCCCAAATCGGAGCCCGTGCGGTGAAACCCTAAGTCAACTATATATTAGTCATGTATGTATGCAGGACGGTCCAGATATGTCCCAACGTTCATATTATATTTCCAGAATCCAGATATTTTGACTCCTACCCATTCTCTATGATGGGCCCTTAACATGGTGAACCCCAAAATGGAGCCCGTGCGGTGAAACCCTAAGTCAACTATATATTAGTCATGTACGGATGCAGGACGATTCATATATGTCCCAACGTTCATATTATATCGCAAGAATCCAGATATTTAGACCCCTACCCATTATCTGCGAAGGGCCCTTAACATGGTGAACCCCAAATTGGAGCCCGTGCTGTGAAACCCTAAGTCAACTATATATTAGTCATATAGGGATGCAGGACGATTCATATATGTCCCAACGTTCATATTATATTTCCAGAATCCAGATATTTTGACTCCTACCCATTCTCTATGATGGGCCCTTAACATGGTGAACCCCAAATTGGAGCCCGTGCGGTGAAACCCTAAGTCAACTATATATTAGTCATGTACTGATGCAGGACGATTCATATATTTCCCAACGTTCATATTATATCCCAAGAATCAAGATACTTAGACTCCTACGCATTTGCTATGATGGACCCTTAACATGGTGAACCCCAAATCGGAGCCCGCGCGGTGAAAACCTAAGTCAACTATATATTAGTCATGTACGGATGCAGTACGATTCATATATGTCCCAACATTCATATTATATCCCAAGAATCAAGATATTTAGACTCTTACGCATTTACTATGATGGGTCCTTAACATGGTGAACCACAAATCGGAGCATGTGCGGTGAAAACCTAAGTCAACTATATATTAGTCATGTACGGATGCAGGACGATTCATATATGTCCCAACGTTCATATTATATCCCAAGAATCCAGATATTTAGACTCCTACCCATTCTCTATGACGGGCCCTTAACATGGCGAACCCCAAATTGGAGCCCGTGCGTTGAAATCCTAAATCAACTATATATTAGTCATATAGGGATGCAGGACGATTCATATATGTCCCAACGTTCATATTATACCGCAAGAATCAAGATATTTAGACTCCTACGCATTTGCTATGATGGGCCCTTAACATGGTGAACCCCAAATCGGAGCCCGTGCGGTGAAACCCTAAGTCAACTATATATTAGTCATGTATGTATGCAGGACGGTCCAGATATGTCCCAACGTTCATATTATATTTCCAGAATCCAGATATTTTGACTCCTACCCATTCTCTATGATGGCCCCTTAACATGGTGAACCCCAAAATGGAGCCCGTGCGGTGAAACCCTAAGTCAACTATATATTAGTCATGTACGGATGCAGGACGATTCATATATGTCCCAACGTTCATATTATATCGCAAGAATCCAGATATTTAGACCCCTACCCATTCTCTGCGAAGGGCCCTTAACATGGTGAACCCCAAATTGGAGCCCGTGCGGTGAAACCCTAAGTCAACTATATATTAGTCATATAGGGATGCAGGACGATTCATATATGTCCCAACGTTCATATTATACTTCCAGAATCCAGATATTTTGACTCCTACCCATTCTCTATGATGGGCCCTTAACATGGTGAACCCCAAATTGGAGCCCGTGCGGTGAAACCCTAAGTCAACTATATATTAGTCATGTACTGATGCAGGACGATTCATATATTTCCCAACGTTCATATTATATCCCAAGAATCAAGATACTTAGACTCCTACGCATTTGCTATGATGGACCCTTAACATGGTGAACCCCAAATCGGAGCCCGCGCGGTGAAAACCTAAGTCAACTATATATTAGTCATGTACGGATGCAGTACGATTCATATATGTCCCAACATTCATATTATATCCCAAGAATCAAGATATTTAGACTCTTACGCATTTACTATGATGGGTCCTTAACATGGTGAACCACAAATCGGAGCATGTGCGGTGAAAACCTAAGTCAACTATATATTAGTCATGTACGGATGCAGGACGATTCATATATGTCCCAACGTTCATATTATATCCCAAGAATCCAGATATTTAGACTCCTACCCATTCTCTATGACGGGCCCTTAACATGGTGAACCCCAAATCGGAGCCCTTGCGGTGAAATCCTAAATCAACTATATATTAGTCATGTAGGGATGCAGGACGGTCCAGATATGTCCCAAAGTTCATATTCTATTACCAGAATCCAGATATTTAGATTCCTACCCATTCTCTATGATCAGCCCTTAACATGGTGAACCCCAAATTGGAGCCTGTGCGGTGAAAACCTAAATCAACTATATATTAGTCATATAGGGATGCAGGACGATTCATATATGTCCCAACGTTCATATTATACCGCAAGAATCCAGATATTTATACTCCTACACATTCTCTATGATGGGCCCTTAACATGGCGAACCCCAAATTGGAGCCCGTGCGTTGAAATCCTAAATCAACTATATATTAGTCATATAGGGATGCAGGACGATTCATATATGTCCCAACGTTCATATTATATCGCAAGAATCCAGATATTTAGACCCCTACCCATTCTCTGCGAAGGGCCCTTAACATGGTGAACCCCAAATTGGAGCCCGTGCGGTGAAACCCTAAGTCAACTATATATTAGTCATATAGGGATGCAGGACGATTCATATATGTCCCAACGTTCATATTATATTTCCAGAATCCAGATATTTTGACTCCTACCCATTCTCTATGATGGGCCCTTAACATGGTGAACCCCAAATTGGAGCCTGTGCGGTGAAACCCTAAGTCAACTATATATTAGTCATGTACTGATGCAGGACGATTCATATATTTCCCAACGTTCATATTATATCCCAAGAATCCAGATATTTAGACTCCTACCCATTCTCTATGACGGGCCCTTAACATGGTGAACCCCAAATCGGAGCCCTTGCGGTGAAATCCTAAATCAACTATATATTAGTCATGTAGGGATGCAGGACGGTCCAGATATGTCCCAAAGTTCATATTCTATTTCCAGAATCCAGATATTTAGATTCCTACCCATTCTCTATGATCAGCCCTTAACATGGTGAACCCCAAATTGGAGCCTGTGCGGTGAAAACCTAAATCAACTATATATTAGTCATATAGGGATGCAGGACGATTCATATATGTCCCAACGTTCATATTATACCGCAAGAATCCAGATATTTATACTCCTACACATTCTCTATGATGGGCCCTTAACATGGCGAACCCCAAATTGGAGCCCGTGCGTTGAAATCCTAAATCAACTATATATTAGTCATATAGGGATGCAGGACGATTCATATATGTCCCAACGTTCATATTATACCGCAAGAATCAAGATATTTAGACTCCTACGCATTTGCTATGATGGGCCCTTAACATGGTGAACCCCAAATCGGAGCCCGTGCGGTGAAACCCTAAGTCAACTATATATTAGTCATGTATGTATGCAGGACGGTCCAGATATGTCCCAACGTTCATATTATATTTCCAGAATCCAGATATTTTGACTCCTACCCATTGTCTATGATGGGCCCTTAACATGGTGAACCCCAAAATGGAGCCCGTGCGGTGAAACCCTAAGTCAACTATATATTAGTCATGTACGGATGCAGGACGATTCATATATGTCCCAACGTTCATATTATATCGCAAGAATCCAGATATTTAGACCCCTACCCATTCTCTGCGAAGGGCCCTTAACATGGTGAACCCCAAATTGGAGCCCGTGCGGTGAAACCCTAAGTCAACTATATATTAGTCATATAGGGATGCATGACGATTCATATATGTCCCAACGTTCATATTATATTTCCAGAATCCAGATATTTTGACTCCTACCCATTCTCTATGATGGGCCCTTAACATGGTGAACCCCAAATTGGAGCCTGTGCGGTGAAACCCTAAGTCAACTATATATTAGTCATGTACTGATGCAGGACGATTCATATATTTCCCAACGTTCATATTATATCCCAAGAATCAAGATACTTAGACTCCTACGCATTTGCTATGATGGACCCTTAACATGGTGAACCACAAATCGGAGCATGTGCGGTGAAAACCTAAGTCAACTATATATTAGTCATATAGGGATGCAGGACAATTCATATATGTCCCAACGTTCATATTATACCGCAAGAATCCAGATATTTAGATTCCTACCCATTCTCTATGATGGGCCCTTAACATGGTGAACCCCAAATTGGAGCCTGTGCGGTGAAATCCTATGTCAACTATATATTAGTCATGTACTCATGCAGGACGATTCATATATGTCCCAACGTTCATATTATATCACAAGAATCAAGATATTTAGACTCCTACGCATTTGCCATGATGGGCCCTTAACATGGTGAACCCCAAATTGGAGCCCGTGCGGTAAAAACCTAAGTCAACTATATATTAGTCATGTACGGATGAGGGCCCATCATAGAGAATGGGTAGGAGTCTAAATATCTGGATTCTTGCGGTATAATATGAACGTTGGGACATATATGAATCGTCCTGCATCCCTATATGACTAATATATAGTTGATTTAGGTTTTCACAGCACGGGCTCCAATTTGGGGTTCACCATGTTAAGGGCTGATCATAGAGAATGGGTAGGAATCTAAATATCTGGATTCTGGAAATATAATATGAACTTTGGGACGTATCTGGACCGTCCTGCATCCGTACATGACTAGTATATAGTTGACTTAGGTTTTCACTGCACGGGCTCCGATTTGGGGTTCACCATGTTAAGGGCCCATCATAGCAAATGCGTAGGAGTCTAAATATCTTGATTCTTGGGATATAATATGAACGTTGCGACATATCTGGACATATCTAAACATATTATACACCGGTGGCGTTAACTTTACAATTTCGGCATCTACGAGATTCTATCGGTACGATTGAGTAAGGTACAAAAATTCTCCAAGAATGCATACGCCCCGTCCACCACACAATATCAAAATCACAGAAACTAGATACACCACATGTGGCGTAATGAGAAATAAAATCAACTCTGTAAGATTCTGTAACGCTTGTATCGCTCTGTATCAAGGGTTACTACTGGGACGCAGATAATCACTAGAAATAAAAACGATTTTTAACTGCTGTAACGCTTGTATCGCTCTGTATCAAGGGTTACTACTGGGACGCAGATAACGATGAGAAATAAAAACGATTTTTTAACTGCTGTAACGCTTGTATCGCTCTGTATCAAGGGTTACTACTGGGGCGCAGATAACGATGAGAAATAAAAACGATTTTTTAACTGCTGTAGCGCTTGCATCGCTCTGTATCAAGGGTTACTACTGAGACGCAGATAATCACTGGAAATAAAAACGATTTTTTAACTGCTGTAACGCTTGTATCGCTCTGTATCAAGGGTTACTACTGGGACGCAGATAATCACTAGAAATAAAATCAACTCTGTAAGATTCTGTAACATTTGTATCGCTCTGTATCAAGGGTTACTACTGGGACGCAGATAATCACTAGAAATAAAATCAACTCTGTAAGATTCTGTTACGCTTGTATCGCTCTGTATCAAGGGTTACTACTGAGACGCAGATAACGATCAGAAATAAAAACGAATTTTTAACTGCTGTAACGCTTGTATCGCTCTGTATCAAGGGTTACTACTGGGACGCAGATAATCACTAGAAATAAAAACGATTTTTTAACTGCTGTAACGGTTGTATCGCTCTGTATCAAGGGTTACTACTGGGACGCAGATAACGATTAGAAATAAAAACGATTTTTTAACTGCTGTAACGCTTGTATCGCTCTGTATCAAGGGTTACTACTGGGACGCAGATAACGACGAGAATTAAAAACTATTTTTAACTGCTGTAACGCTTGTATCACTCTGTATCAAGGGTTACTACTGGGACGCAGATAATCACTAGAAATAAAAACGATTTTTTAACTGCTGTAACGCTTGTATCGCTCTGTATCAAGGGTTACTACTGGGACGCAGATAACGATGAGAAATAAAAACGATTCCTTAAACTTCTGTAACGCTTGTATCGCTCTTTATCAAGGGTTACTACTGGGACGCAGATAATCACTAGAAATAAAAACGAATTTTTAACTGCTGTAACGCTTGTATCGCTTTGTATCAAGGGTTACTACTGGGACGCAGATAACGACGAGAAATAAAAACGATTTTTAACTGCTGTAACGCTTGTATCGCTCTGTATCAAGGGTTACTACTGGGACGCAGATAATCACTAGAAATAAAAACGATCTTGTTTTTTAATTCTCAGCAGTTTAGCAGCATAGCACTGCTAGAATCGAGTTTTAAACTCCCTTTTCTCCAGATTTCGCGTTTGGTCATCCATTTTGAATCGGGAAAATATGTAAACAAATGTACAGTTCGGAAACCAAAAGACGAAACCGCTTTTCCGGCAATAGATATCTTTGACTTTACTTTGATGTAGCAGTTAGCACCTAAAAATACGAATACCCAAAAAATTTTGACCACGTTTCTTGCCATATATGAAGGGTTACTACTGGGACGCAGATAATCACTAGAAATAAAAAAGATTTTTTAACTGCTGTAACGCTTGTATCGCTCTGTATCAAGGGTTACTACTGGGACGCAGATAACGATGAGAAATAAAAACGATTCCTTAAACTTCTGTAACGCTTGTATCGCTCTGTATCAAGGGTAACTACTGGGACGCAGATAACGATGAGAAATAAAATCAACTCTGTAAGATTCTGTAACGCTTGTATCGCTCTGTATCAAGGGTTACTACTGGGACGCAGATAATCACTAGAAATAAAAACGATTTTTTAACTGCTGTAACGCTTGTATCGCTTTGTATCAAGGGTAACTACTGGGACGCAGATAACGACGAGAAATAAAAACGATTTTTAACTGCTGTAACGCTTGTATCGCTCTGTATCAAGGGTTACTACTGGGACGCAGATAATCACTAGAAATAAAATCAACTCTGTAAGATTCTGTAACGCTTGTATCGCTCTGTATCAAGGGTTACTACTGGGACGCAGATAATCACTAGAAATAAAATCAACTCTGTAAGATTCTGTAACGCTTGTATCGCTCTGTATCAAGGGTTACTACTGAGACGCAGATAACGATGAGAAATAAAAACATATTTTGTCAGCTTCTGTAACGCTTGTCCCGCTCTGTATCAAGGCTTTCTACATGGGACAAAAACATACCCCCTTAACGTTTTGCTCACGTTTCTTGCCATATCTATCTATAGAGGTTACTACCCACATAAATAATAGGTATAATTATCTTATGCGCCGCAGGCTCCCCTCGATCATTAGAGTGTGGATAGTGTGGATAGAGTTGTAATGTTATATATTGTATGCCTCCGAAACATAGGTTTGCTCAAGCCTGCAAATAGCGTGTCTGTCATTTGCAGAATGAGGTCCTCAGAGGGTGAATATAGTGATGCTATCCCGCACAGCGGGCTAGCATCACCAAATTCACCCTCTGGGGACCTCATTCTGCTAAGGCCCTCAACTGCTATGGCAGAGCTAGGATCAGATTGAAGTTCCCCAACTGAAGTTGGTGATGTTCACCCATTGGGCACATCAATTATGAATTTTATCTTCTGCAAATTAGGGGATATAGAAACTTCCTAGAAGGGAAATGTAACTAAAAACAATGTTAATTTGATACTATAGACACTTCCCAGAAGATGAGGCCTAAGCAGAATGAGGTCCACATAGGGTGAATTTGGTGATGCTAGCCCGCTGTGCGGGATAGCATCACTAAACTCACCTTCTGTGGACCTCATTCTGCAAATGACAGACACGCTATTTGCAGGCTTGGGTTTGCTATCAATAAGATCTTGAACTCAATACAATCTTGCGTTCGCGTAAGCGCGCCCAGGTTAGTCGTTATAACTGGCGCACACGGTTTCGTGTTCATATTTCGTGATGTCAAAATGGAGATTGCTTGGTTTCCTTTTGATGTTTATCGCATTTATTGGAACAGGATTAGTCGTTATTTCGCCGGATCTTACATCATATCATATTATTAACCTGATTTGTGAGTAATTTCTACATGTATACACTTTAGGAAAAAGGTTCAAAATGGGGTTCTCCGGAGATAGATATGTCCAGATTTGGTGCAAGAAATATATATATATCCTTTATATCCTCCGTTAACGAAGAGCTTTTACAATATAATTGGAATGTTTACACAATACAATACAAAAATCAAATAAATAAATAAATAAGCATTAAACTATGTGGTAGACATATAAGTCAGCCAGAGATTAGAAGAGACAGTCATGCACGTTTATAGATAGACAGGTATGTAAGCAGATTGTTGGTTGTACATACAACAGGCCATACATACATACATTCATATATATAAAACATACACCCATACACATGCATACATATATACATATACATACATACATACGTACACGCACCTACATACACACGAATGCACACGCATACATACAAATATACACACGTACATACACACACCCACCCTCGCATACATATATGCACATATTGATACATACATACGGGGATATTGGCAGGCAATCCAGTGGGCAATCAGACATAAAAAAGCGCACAATCATACGATGTATCGTTATATGTAGATATCTACAAGAGAACACCACGCCCTCATGAAAGCTTTCGATAAATCACTCAAAATTAAACAAAACTATATTATGTACATATCTCGACTTGAAAGACGGTGTGTTTATTTTGATAAATCCAACTTCGAATAGAGGTATTTGCATGTATGTTGACTGGGGCGACCCTGATAACACACCAGCCAATGTCCCACTTGAAAGTTGTTATGGTAGTTTATGTGTTATTATCCAGTTTTCAAGGTGGGCGATAATGATCAAGAGCCGGCATGTGTTACAAAGTTACATTTGGAAGTTGTTTAAAAAATGCGACGTGTTTTTGGTCACATAGTTACATTTGGAAGTCGTTTAAAAAATGCCACGTGTTTTTTGTCACAAAGTTACCAATGATTATCAGAGAATAACTCCAACTAGAAAAATTAAAATATTTCACCTATCCTTGTTTAAAAGGGGTTACAAAGTTACATTTGGAAGTCGTTTCAAAAATGCGACATGTTTTTTTGTCACAAAGTTACTAATGCTTATCAGAGAATTACTCCAACTATAAAAATGAAAATATTTCACCCATCCTTGTTTAAAAAGGGTTACAAAGTTACATTTGGAAGTCGGTTCAAAAATGCGACGTGTTTTTGTCGCATAGTTACAGTTGGAAGTCGTTTAAAAATGCCACTTGTTTTTTTTTACAAGGTTACCAATGATTATCAGAGAATTACTCCAACTATAAAAATGAAAATATTTCACCCATCCTTGTTTAAAAAGGGTTACAAAGTTACATTTGGAAGTCGTTTAAAAAATGCGACGTGTTTTTTGTCACATAGTTACATTTGGAAGTCGTTTCAAAAATGCCACGTGTTTTTTGTCACAAAGTTACCAATCATTATCAGAGAATTACTCCAACTAGAAAGATGAAAATATTTGACCCATCCTTGTTTAAAAAGGGTTACAAAGTTACATTTGGAAGTCGGTTCAAAAATGCGACGTGTTTTTTGTCGAATAGTTACATTTGAAGTCGTTTAAAAATGCCACTTGTTTTTTGTTACAAAGTTACCAATGATTATCAGAGAATAACTCCAACTAGAAAAATTAAAATATTTCACCTATCCTTGTTAAAAAAAGGGTTACAAAGTTACATTTGGAAATAGTTTCAAAAATGCCACGTGTTTTTTGTCACAAAGTTACAAATGATTATCAGACAATGAAATGTATATATAACTAAAACAACAGGAGAAGGAGAATTGCACATGTGATGCTATTTTCTGTCAACAAACTAGGACTTTGGTACACTGAAATTTCCCGACGCTATATAATAATAAAACCTGGACTGACTGGTGGCTATTTATTTTGACATGGGCAACCCGATTCGATATCAGATTTCGAATCTGCGGTAAATTGCCGATTCGTAGATCCCTAGTTGCAGAGTGGTGGATTGGGGGGGGGCACATTGGTGAATTGACGTATATAGCGAAATGCTTATACCTGAATATACTGTAAGAAATAAACTGACCAGCGATGCCATTTGTCCGTGCGACAGGAATGTTTAGAGGCGGGGGGGGGGAGAAACCAGCCTTCAAAATTAGGGAAAATATCCCACAGCAAATTTAATGATGTGGCATGTTAGATTCCACATGTTGACACTATAGTGCTGTACAGTATTTCGATTAATGGACAAACCCGCGGTATGAAAACCAACACCATCTTAAACGCGTGTACCGACCGACACCATCTTACATGCGTGTACAGCCCACATTATTTTCTTCACGATATTTTGGCAGTTAAATAATATCGCGACAGCTGACATATAGCTGTAACTGCATTTTCGTTGATACGGCTTTTATAGTACATGTAGTTGCAAAAAGAAACTACCGATACCAAAAGGTTTGAAACTACACAATCTGAGCACCTTTGTAAGAATATTTATGTAATTCAGATACTGCAATTCTTTCACCACTCAGTTTTATATAATGCAATCATCATCTATCGGTAACTAGCAATAAGAAATTTCCCTTTAATCAATTATACTAGAACTTAATGTATTTAAATCAACATTTTGTATTGAATTAATATTGACCAGGGCAGTTCATGTAACAGAAAATAAGCAGCCTGACCTGGCCTGACATTTAAAAATTGAGATTCCCAGTGGTTGAATTTCATCATGCATTATCCCAATTGATTTAATATTACATGTATATTATAATATAAAGTTTGCAGGAAGGTATGCCGTGTTTTGCATCTGGTATTTTCGGGGAACCACCACCCCAAACCTGCAAAACAAAATATTTGTTATTCAAATTTTTGGTCACCCACCCCAATATTTCACTAATTTTGGTCTAAAACCAGCTGCTAACACCACATAAAACCCTACTGATATCACTCATATGACTAGAAAGTTATCTGCTCTAGTTCAAGTGACAGTTTACCATGTTTCAGAAGCTGATTTAATTGAAAAAAAGTTTAATAAAGATTTTTTTTTAAACTGGCTGAGAGGCAGTACCACATACCGGTACAATTACACACATACATGCAATCATGTATTGGAGTTTCCAGGTGAGTTTGTCATGAGAGTATTCTAGGTCTACCTGGGTGGTCAAATTGGACACTGCTAAATGGAAATTCTAATGAATCGATGGAAGTGGACATATACAGTACTAACCCATCAAAATCTGAAAGGTGCACAAAAACACTAGTATAACTTACTCTATAAGGTATAACTTATAAAATGGAACATTTCAAACTAAAAGAACTGCTATAATTGTTTTTCACTGAAAGGTTTATGCATCCAATTTACAAATTATAAATTTCCCAGCTTATCTCATGTACTGCATATCCATTGGGATATCAGTTTCCCCTGCAAGCTATTACATGATCCAAACATGTGTTTTGGCTATTTTGGCTGTAATACATTTTAAGCTGACAACATCTCAGGACAGTGAACTTAATCTTCACTTTCGGGTCATTGTTGACAATTTTGTAGACATATCCATGATAATGATGAAATATCATTTGTTAAGCTCCAATTTAACTAGAATTGACATATTTTGAAAATAAATACATAAAGAGGACATTTAGTAGGCTGCAATTGGAAATATTATTCTATAAATTGCTGATATCTGCAAACCTACGTCATTGTGCATATTATACACACAATTCCATAATTTCTAACTATTTCATGATTGGTCGGTCAACCAGCCCATTATCTAGCATTATTCCATACCACTTTTGTTAGTCTAGTGGAGCAACTTCAATTATACTAAATGCTTTTGGCAGTCACTATGCTGGACTTGAATACTTTAGTTGTTGTGAGAGTAACAGATAATCTGAATATTTGAGACATTTGCTAGCTCTTGTTCCAGT
Organism: Siphonodentalium dalli; assembly: GCA_032622095.1. Lineage (NCBI taxonomy): Eukaryota > Metazoa > Mollusca > Scaphopoda > Gadilida > Siphonodentaliidae > Siphonodentalium > Siphonodentalium dalli. Next base: position 85,918,672 of record CP136061.1, on the reverse strand, counting down.
TAGCCAAGGTCCCAGTTAGCCAAGGTCCCAGTTAGCTGGATACCCCGTGGAATACCTTGCTGCAGGTTCCCCCCCCCCCAACTGCAATGTATCGAAATAAATATAGTCATTTCATCTTGCAAGTATACTCATTCTATTATAGAACACTCACCTAAATAAGTCGTGAACAACCTATTGACCCTATTTTTCGGTTCTGTGACCAGAAAACAAGACGAAATGTACTTGACTGATAAACAATAAAATAGTAATCAGGTGAAAATTATGACAAATCAAACAACCAGCATGTAAATTATAGTTTACAAATGGTTTATGACATCTTATCGGGTGATAGGGTTTGAAATATACGATATGGGCCAGTAAATTTGAACACGGCAGCGTAAATAGACATACCCGGTATTGCGCGAATTCAGGTAATGGCTGCACTTGATCGCACGATTTTGTATAATTTCATTGTCACTACAAAGCGGAGAATTTCCCAAATCATATAATGTATATGTTTGCACAATGCGATGACAATTTCGGCGACAATTAGTCGTAAAAGTAGTAATTAAATCAATATTTACAGTTGGCACATTTCTGTGATCGCCGTCGACCACGTGTATGGTTTGTTATTGTTTACAATTTCAGCCTGTACGTGACTCTATCGGTAGGATTGAGTCAGGTACGAGACTAACTGTTGCAGGTAATGTTTCTATTTATAGATATTATTACGCCACCGTAGTGTGGTGTTTATTGCTTTTGGTTTTTTTGTATCGCATGGGCGATCGATAATTCACTGGGTGATTGTACATTCGGCAAACCTCGTCAGATTCCGTCACCGTTTCATCGTACCGATAATTACGAGAGTACAACTAAGATTGGCACATGTGTTTACGTCACCGGTGTAATTGTGGGGACATGCTTCTATTATGAAGGTTTGCTATCCCGAAGGTCCGCTATTCCGAAGGTTCTCTATTCCGAAGGTTTTTGTTATTTTTAGGTTAATTCTATATTTTAAAGTATTGAGACTAATTTGAGAGGGTTCATTTTCACAAAGATTCTTTATATGGAGTGTGCGCTCACATCCGAACTGATCATGCGCGCACACCGATACAGATACAGGAGGAAATAACTTAACTTAGAAGATTAAATGTGATTTTGTTTTGTTTTCGCTGGTTTTCTTGAGATTTTATGTCATTACGTGGGCCCATACCTTTGAATTCTTGGCATATACTATGAATGTTGTGGTATATATGGACCCTCCCGCATTGGGACATGACATAGGTTCAGTTGACTTAAGTGGTGTTCTGTGTGTGCTCCAATTTGGAGTTCATTATTTTAAGGGCCAAGTTTAGAATTTTATGGGTCCATACCTTTGAACTCTGGGCATATAATATGAATATTGGGGGGCATGGCTCTATTCCGAAGGTTCACTATCCCGAAGGTCCACTATTCCGAAATTTCTCTGAATGTTCGCTATTCCGAAGGTTCACCAATCCGAAGGTTCGTTATTCCGAAGGTTCTGTGTTCCAAAGATTTTTTTTATTTTAAGGTTAATTCTATATTCTAAAGTAACGAGAGGGTTCATTATCACGAAGATTCTTTTTATGAAGGAAATAACGTAAAACATTAAATGTGATTTTGTTTTGTTTTCGAGGGTTTTCTTGAGTTTAATGTCATTACGTATGACCTTATTTCTCATTACATATTCACGCCAAGGAGCCCACACAATTGCTATGTTACGATGCGATTTAATGTGATTATGTGTGACCTAATATCTCAATAATCTGAGGCAAGAGTACGCCTGCTAAAGGCGAATTATAACAGTTGGGGGTATAACGCTCAATAAATACTGGAGGCTATAACAAACTGCGCAGTAGAATATCGCTGAATGGACGAGTATGAGATGAGCCTAAATGCAATTGTGACTTTGTTTAAAGGCCCACTTAATTTTCGAGTCATTAATTTTTTATAGTATATACGGTTTTAATAACAATTTATGCCATAAAATTTGAATAAACTACTATAATTCATCACCATTTGAAAGGCAGAATACTTCTATCTCCTAGTTTGAAACACCTTCAAAATACCGCGTCGTATATCTAGCAATTAGCAACCAACATGTCCTCCTCGGCTTTCCATAGATTTCAACGTAATTTGATACCTATGGGTATTTGTGTCCGGGAAGTGTTTTGAACGGGTCAAATCGTGACCCCGACCTGACCTTGACCTTTAAAACTGTCAATACAAGGTCAATTTGGGTAAAACGGACAAATTTCGGCGAAATTTGATACTAGGGATACTTTGGTCTGAGGAGAGTTTTGAACGGGTCAAATCGTGACCTCGGCCTGACCTTGACCTTCAATATGGCCAATCAAATGTCAACTCGGATAAAACGGATAGATTTCGACGAAATTTGATACCTATGGGTACTTTTGTCGGGGGGGGGGGTGTTTTGGACGGGTCAAATCATGACTCTGACCTTACCTTGACCTTCAAAATTGTTAATTAAAGGTCAAGTTGGGTAAAACGGACGGATTTCGACGAAATTTGATACCTATGGGTAGTTTTCTACGGGTGGGGGTGTTTTGGACTGGACAAATCATGACCCTGACCTGACCTTGACTTTCGAAATAGTCAATTGAAGGTCAAATCGCACCTTTCACCGGAAAGCAGATGTGAAACAGCCCGGGTGAAGTCGGGCCTATCAGCTTGTGTAATAAAGAAGACAGTTTGATGAAAGTAATGTATGCCACGAGAAACGGGAAAACTTGAAATATGGAAGTACGCAAATTTCCCGCATAAAATTTGAAAGCTAGTTTATAGAATAATTGTATTATTATTTATATTTATGGCTAATAATACGATCTTGGTGGCGTTACCATTTCTGACTATGGTTTTCTTGTACCGACTGCTGGAGAGCCGTTATAGAATTCGGCGGATAGTTATAGCCAAATTATGACATATCCACTTTAAATCAAAGATTCTGGACTTCAACATATCTAACATAGAACTTGCCACTCAACTTTTTGATACAATTTAATAAGGGGTGTGACAGTGTGACTAAACACCGCCCGGACCAGCCCGGACCAACCCGGACCGCCCCTGTGGAGTATAGGGGTGATTTTAGTGCCAATATATGTGCAGTGGTGTCATGGAAACCCACTCACGCACGGACAGGGGTCGCAATCACACAGAAGTGTCGCTATTAACCCTCAAAATACCGGCATCGGCGAATATGTTCGCCGCGAATGAAGCTAACAGCCCGGACCGCCCCTGTTGTGTCAAGGGGTGATTTTAGTGGCCATATCTGTGCGCGGGTGTCGTCGAACCCCACATACACACGGAAGGTGGTCACGGTTAAACACAAGTACCGATATTAACCCATAAACTGGCCAGATTCAGCCAGAATTACAACATTGTGCCCCCAATAAAAAAACTCACAGCCCGGACCCCCGTATAACCCCCCTCTTGCGGAACTACCCTCGACTACACTCACGAAGAAACAAGGGCGAATCGCCCACGAAAGCCTGGCAATTAACCCCCAAAATGCCGCCATCGCCGAATATGTTTACCGATAACGAAGCTAACAGGGGGTTCGGGTTGTGAGTTTTCTTTTATTGGGGGCCCAATTTTATAATTCTGACTGAATCTCACAAGTTTAGGGGTTAATATCGGTACTTCTGTTTGGCCGTGACCACCATCCGTGCGTATGTAGGTTTCATTGACACCCGCGCACAGATATGGACACTAAAATCACCCCTAGACGCAACAGGGGCGGTCCGGGCTGTTAGCATCGTAATCGGTAAACATATTCGGCGATGGCGGCATTTTGGGGGTTAATTGCCAGGCTTGTATATGGATCTGAAATATGGATTAGTGATTTTGCAGAGAAAGCATTAATCAAAGATACAGCCCTTTTTGAAAAGATTAACACAAGATTCTGCAAATCAATTTTAGGTATACACCGGAAAGCGTCTAATTTAGCTAGTCGATATGAACTAGGAAGGTCACCATATGTTTTCATTTCCAAGTTTACATTTAAGTATTATAAACGCCTAAAAATGCTTCCATCAAACCGTTTCATCAAGGAGGTCTATGATCTTAACCAAGAACTGTTCTTGTGAGGCCACAAATCATGGTTCACAGCTGTTAACAACATTATTAAAATATTTAAAATGGATAACACCAGTACACTGAATAGCATTAGCTTGGAAAAAAAACATTATGACAAGTATTTGAAATCCACTCAGAAAACTTTAAAGAATATCGCCAGCAAAGACTCGGACAATAAGCTTCAAGTATTTGGAAAAATATACTCTAAATTTGATTGCCAGAACTACTTAAAATTTGGCATTTCTAAATCACAAACAAAGTTATTAACATCATTCAGACTAATAAGCACACACACATTGGCAATAGAAAGAGGTACACAAACGACCTAAACCTGATAGAAAAGACAGAAAATCCTGACGTGATATATTAGAAGATGAATAACACTTTTTTTTTACACTGCATGAAATATGTTCAACAACGTGATGTTTTCTTGAACAAAGTAAACATTAATTCTGCCCCTATTGCACAAAATTCGTCTGAATCTTTTAAACACTAGCGATACTAGATATATCTGCGATTACATAAAATCATGTGCAGAATCAACCTAGAACTGCAAGGTACACTTTAAAAAACTCATTTAAAATGAACTCAGTAGTACAGTAAACCGTAAGGCACATATTTCTAAGCTATATGCTTCGATATTGATTATATGGTGTGTTGAACTAGGAAGGACATTGTTTTGTACCAGTCACTCTGCATGTATTATTTTAAGTTTTTGTGTTTAAAATGCTTGGCTGACACCATTGTAATGTATATAGGAGGTACGGCACAGCAGCATTCTTATATATTTTATTGCCTCCGAAACATGGCGAGCATTGCTCTTAGAACATAGGTTTGCTCAAGCCTGCAAATAGCGTGTCTGTCATTTGCAGAATGAGGTCCTCAGAGGGTAAATTTAGTGATGCTATCCCGCACAGCGGGATAGCATCACCAAATTCACCTTCTGGGGACCTCATTCTGCTAAGGCCCTCAACTGCTATGGCAGAGCTAGGATCAGATTGAAGTTCCCCAACTGAAGTTGGTGATGTTCACCCATTGGGCACATCAATTATGAATTTTATCTTCTGCAAATTAGGGGATATAGAAACTTCCTAGAAGGGAAATGTAACTAAAAACAATGTTAATTTGACACTATAGACACTTCCCAGAAGATGAGGCCTAAGCAGAATGAGGTCCACATAGTGTGAATTTGGTGATGCTAGCCCGCTGTACGGGATAGCATCACTAAATTCACCTTCTGTGGACCTCATTCTGCAAATGACAGACACGCTATTTGCAGGCTTGGGTTTGCTATCAATAAGATCTTGAAATCAATACAATCTTGCGTTCGCGTAAGCGCGCCCAGTTAGTCGTTATAACTGGCGCACACGGTTTCGTGTTCATATTTCGTGATGTCAAAATGGAGATTGCTTGGTTTCCTTTTGATGTTTATCGCATTTATTGGAACAGGATTAGTCGTTATTTCGCCGGATCTTACATCATATCATATTATTAACCTGATTTGTGAGTAATTTATACATGTATACATTTTAGGAAAAAGGTTCAAAATGGGGTTCTCGGAGATAGATATGTCGATATTTGGTGCAAGAAATATATATATATCCTTTATTTCCTCCGTTAATGAAGAGCTTTTACAATATAATTGGAATGTTTACACAATACAATACAAAAATCAAATAAATAAATAAGCATTAAACTATGTGGTAGACAGATAAGTCAGCCAGAGATTAGAAGAGACAATCATGCACGTTTATAGATAGACAGGTATGTAAGCAGATTGTTGGTTGTACATACAACAGGCCATACATACATACATTCATATATATAAAAGATACACCCATACACATGCATACATATATACATACACATCCATACATACGTACACGCACCTACATACACACTAATGCACACGCATACATACAAATATACACACGTACATACACACACCCACCCTCGCATACATATATGCACATATTCATACATACATACGGGGATATTGGCAGGCAATCCAGTGGGCAATCAGACATAAAAAAGCGCACAATCATACGATGTATGGTTATATGTAGATATCTACACGAGAACACCACGCCCTCATGAAAGCTTTCGATAAATCACTCAAAATTAAACAAAACTATATTATGTACATATCTCGACTTGAAAGACGGTGTGTTTATTTTGATAAATCCAACTTCGAATAGAGGTATTTGCATGTATGTTGACTGGGGCGACCCTGATAACACACCAGCCAATGTCCCACTTGAAAGTTGTTATGGTAGTTTATGTGTTATTATCCAGTTTTCAAGGTGGGCGATAATGATCAAGAGCCGGCATGTGTTACAAAGTTACAGTTGGAAGTTGTTTAAAAAATGCCACTTGTTTTTTTTTACAAGGTTACCAATGATTATCAGAGAATTACTCCAACTATAAAAATGAAAATATTTCACCCATCCTTGTTTAAAAAGGGTTACAAAGTTACATTTGGAAGTCGTTTAAAAAATGCGACGTGTTTTTTGTCACATAGTTACATTTGGAAGTCGTTTCAAAAATGCCACGTGTTTTTTGTCACAAAGTTACCAATGATTATCAGAGAATAACTCCAACTTGAAAAATTAAAATATTTCACTCATCCTTGTTTACAAAAGGGTTACAAAGTTACATTTGGAAATCGTTTAAAAAATGGGACGTGTTTTTTGTCACAAAGTTACTAATGCTTATCAGAGAATTACTCCAACTATAAAAATGAAAATATTTCACCCATCCTTGTTTAAAAAGGGTTACAAAGTTACATTTGGAAGTTGGTTCAAAAATGCGACGTGTTTAATTGTCACATGGTTACATTTGGAAGTCATTTAAAAAATGCAACGTGTTTTTTGTCACAAAGTTACCAATGATTATCAGAGAATAACTCCAACTAGAAAAATGAAAATATTTCACCCATTCTTGTTTAAAAAGGGTTACACAGTTACATTTGAAAGTCGTTTCAAAAATGCGACGTGGTTTTGTCACAAAGTTACCAATCATTATCAGAGAATTACTCCAACTAGAAAGATGAAAATATTTGACCCATCCTTGTTTAAAAAGGGTTACAAAGTTACATTTGGAAGTCGGTTCAAAAATGCGAAGTGTTTTTTGTCGCATAGTTACATTTGAAGTCGTTTAAAAATGCCACTTGTTTTTTGTTACAAAGTTACCAATGATTATCAGAGAATAACTCCAACTAGAAAAATTAAAATATTTCACCTATCCTTGTTAAAAAAAGGGTTACAAAGTTACATTTGGGAATCGTTTCAAAAATGCCACGTGTTTTTTGTCACAAAGTTACAAATGATTATCAGACAATGAAATGTATATATAACTAAAACAACAGGAGAAGGAGAATTGCACATGTGATGCTATTTTCTGTCAACAAACTAGGACTTTGGTACACTGAAATTTCCCGACGCTATATAATAATAAAACCTGGACTGACTGGTGGCTATTTATTTTGACATGGGCAACCCGATTCGATATCAGATTTCGAATCTGCGGTAAATTGCCGATTCGTAGATCCCTAGTTGCAGAGTGGTGGATTGGGGGGGGGCACATTGGTGAATTGACGTATATAGCGAAATGCTTATACCTGAATATACTGTAAGAAATAAACTGACCAGCGATGCCATTTGTCCGAGCGACAGGAATGTTTAGAGGCGGGGGGGGGGAGAAACCAGCCTTCAAAATTAGGGGAAATATCCCACAGCAAATTTAATGATGTGGCATGTTAGATTCCACATGTTGACACTATAGTGCTGTACAGTATTTCGATTAATGGACAAACCCGCGGTATGAAAACCAACACCATCTTAAACGCGTGTACCGACCGACACCATCTTACATGCGTGTACAGCCCACATTATTTTCTTCACGATATTTTGGCAGTTAAATAATATCGCGACAGCTGACATATAGCTGTAACTGCATTTTCGTTGATACGGCTTTTATAGTACATGTAGTTGCAAAAAAAAACTACCGATACCAAAAGGTTTGAAACTACACAATCTGAGCACCTTTGTAAGAATATTTATGTAATTCAGATTCTGCAATTCTTTCACCACTCAGTTTTATATAATGCAATCATCATCTATCGGTAACTAGCAATAAGAAATTTCCCTTTAATCAATTATACTAGAACTTAATGTATTTAAATCAACATTTTGTATTGAATTAATATTGACCAGGGCAGTTCATGTAACAGAAAATAAGCAGCCTGACCTGGCCTGACATTTAAAAATTGAGATTCCCAGTGGTTGAATTTCATCATGCATTATCCCAATTGATTTAATATTACATGTATATTATAATATAAAGTTTGCAGGAAGGTATGCCGTGTTTTGCATCTGATATTTTCGGGGAACCGCCACCCCAAACCTGCAAAAAATATAATTTGTTATTCAAATTTTTGGTCACCCACCCCTAATATTTCACTAATTTTGGTCTAAAACCAGCTGCTAACACCACATAAAACCCTACTGATATCACTCATATGACTAGAAAGTTATCTGCTCTAGTTCAAGTGACAGTTTACCATGTTTCAGAAGCTGATTTAATTGAAAAAAAGTTTAATAAAGATTTTTTTTTAAACTAGCTGATAGGCAGTACCACATACCGGTACAATTACACACATACATGCAATCATGTATTGGAGTTTCCAGGTGAGTTTGTCATGAGAGTATTCTAGGTCTACCTGGGTGGTCAAATTGGACACTGCTAAATGGAAATTCTAATGAATCGATGGAAGTGGACATATACAGTACTAACCCATCAAAATCTGAAAGGTGCACAAAAACACTAGTATAACTTACTCTATAAGGTATAACTTATAAAATGGAACATTTCAAACTAAAAGAACTGCTATAATTGTTTTTCATGAAAGGTTTATGCATCCAATTTACAAATTATAAATTTCCCAGCTTATCTCATGTACTGCATATCCATTGGGATATCAGTTTCCCCTGCAAGCTATTACATGATCCAAACATGTGTTTTGGCTATTTTGGCTGTAATACATTTTAAGCTGACAACATCTCAGGACAGTGAACTTAATCTTCACTTTCGGGTCATTGTTGACAATTTTGTAGACATATCCATGATAATGATGAAATATCATTTGTTAAGCTCCAATTCAACTAGAATTGACATATTTTGAAAATAAATACATAAAGAGGACATTTAGCAGGCTGCAATTGGAAATATTATTCTATAAATTGCTGATATCTGCAAACCTACGTCATTGTGCATATTATACACACAATTCCATAATTTCTAACTATTTCATGATTGGTCGGTCAACCAGCCCATTATCTAGCATTATTCCATACCACTTTTGTTAGTCTAGTGGAGCAACTTCAATTATACTAAATGCTTTTGGCAGTCACTATGCTGGACTTGAATACTTTAGTTGTTGTGAGAGTAACAGATAATCTGAATATTTGAGACATTTGCTAGCTCTTGTTCCAGTTAGCCAAGGTCCCAGTTAGCCAAGGTCCCAGTTAGCTGGATACCCCGTGGAATACCTTGCTGCAGGTTCCCCCCCCCCCCAACTGCAATGTATCGAAATAAATATAGTCATTTCATCTTGCAAGTATACTCATTCTATTATAGAACACTCACCTAAATAAGTCGTGAACAACCTATTGACCCTATTTTTCGGTTCTGTGACCAGAAAACAAGACGAAATGTACTTGACTGATAAACAATAAAATAGTAATCAGGTGAAAATTATGACAAATCAAACAACCAGCATGTAAATTATAGTTTATAAATGGTTTATGACATCTTATCGGGTAATAGGGTTTGAAATATACGATATGGGCCAGTAAATTTGAACACGGCAGCGTAAATAGACATACCCGGTATTGCGCGAATTCAGGTAATGGCTGCACTTGATCGCACGATTTTGTATAATTTCATTGTCACTACAAAGCGGAGAATTTCCCAAATCATATAATGTATATGTTTGCACAATGCGATGACAATTTCGGCGACAATTAGTCGTAAAAGTAGTAATTAAATCAATATTTACAGTTGGCACATTTCTGTGATCGCCGTCGACCACGTGTATGGTTTGTTATTGTTTACAATTTCAGCCTGTACGTGACTCTATCGGTAGGATTGAGTCAGGTACGAGACTAACTGTTGCAGGTAATGTTTCTATTTATAGATATTATACCGACTGCTGGAGAGCCGTTATAGAATTCGGCGGATAGTTATAGCCAAATTATGACATATCCACTTTAAATCAAAGATTCTGGACTTCAACATATCTAACATAGAACTTGCCACTCAACTTTTTGTTACAATTTAATAAGGGGTGTGACAGTGTGACTAAACACCGCCCGGACCAGCCCGGACCAACCCTGACCGCCCCTGTGGAGTATAGGGGTGATTTTAGTGCCAATATATGTGCAGTGGTGTCATGGAAACCCACTCACGCACGGACAGGGGTCGCGATCACACAGAAGTGTCGCTATTAACCCTCAAAATACCGGCAGTGGCGAATATGTTCGCCGCGAATGAAGCTAACAGCCCGGACCGCCCCTGTTGTGTCAAGGGGTGATTTTAGTGGCCATATCTGTGCGCGGGTGTCGTCGAACCCCACATACACACGGAAGGTGGTCACGGTTAAACACAAGTACCGATATTAACCCATAAACTGGCCAGATTCAGCCAGAATTACAACATTGTGCCCCCAATAAAAAAAACTCACAGCCCGGACCCCCGTATCGCCCCCCTCTTGCGGAACTACCCTCGACTACACTCACGAAGAAACAAGGGCGAATCGCCCACGAAAGCCTGGCAATTAACCCCCAAAATGCCGCCATCGCCGAATATGTTTACCGATAACGAAGCTAACAGGGGGTTCGGGTTGTGAGTTTTCTTTTATTGGGGGCCCAATTTTATAATTCTGACTGAATCTCACAAGTTTAGGGGTTAATATCGGTACTTCTGTTTGGCCGTGACCACCATCCGTGCGTATGTAGGTTTCATTGACACCCGCGCACAGATATGGACACTAAAATCACCCCTAGACGCAACAGGGGCGGTCCGGGCTGTTAGCATCGTAATCGGTAAACATATTCGGCGATGGCGGCATTTTGGGGGTTAATTGCCAGGCTTGTATGTGGATCTGAAATATGGATTAGTGATTTTGCAGAGAAAGCATTAATCAAAGATACAACCCTTTTTGAAAAGATTAACACAAGATTCTGCAAATAAATTTTAGGTATACACCGGAAAGCGTCTAATTTAGCTAGTCGATATGAACTAGGACGGTCACCATATGTTTTCATTTCCAAGTTTACATTTAAGTATTATAAACGCCTAAAAATGCTTCCATCAAACCGTTTCATCAAGGAGGTCTATGATCTTAACCAAGAACTGTTCTTGTGAGGCCACAAATCATGGTTCACAGCTGTTAACAACATTATTAAAATATTTGAAATGGATAACACCAGTACACTGAATAGCATTAGCTTGGAAAAAAACATTATGACAATTATTTGAAATCCACTCAGAAAACTTTAAAGAATATCGCCAGCAAAGACTCGGACAATAAGCTTCAAGTATTTGGAAAAATATACTCTAAATTTGATTGCCAGAACTACTTAAAATTTGGCATTTCTAAATCACAAACAAAGTTATTAACATCATTCAGACTAATAAGCACACACACATTGGCAATAGAAAGAGGTACACAAACGACCTAAACCTGATAGAAAAGACAGAAAATCCTGACGTTATATATTAGAAGATGAATAACACTTTTTTTTTACACTGCATGAAATATGTTCAACAACGTGATGTTTTCTTGAACAAAGTAAACATTAATTCTGCCCCTATTGCACAAAATTCGTCTGAATCTTTTAAACACTAGCGATACTAGATATATCTGCGATTACATAAAATCATGTGCAGAATCAACCTAGAACTGCAAGGTACACTTTAAAAAACTCATTTAAAATGAACTCAGTAGTACAGTAAACCGTAAGGCACATATTTCTAAGCTATATGCTTCGATATTGATTATATGGTGTGTTGAACTAGGAAGGACATTGTTTTGTACCAGTCACTCTGCATGTTATATTTTAAGTTTTTGTGTTTAAAATGCTTGGCTGACACCATTGTAATGTATATAGGAGGTACGGCACAGCAGCATTCTTATATATTTTATTGCCTCCGAAACATGGCGAGCATTGCTCTTAGAACATAGGTTTGCTCAAGCCTGCAAATAGCGTGTCTGTCATTTGCAGAATGAGGTCGTCAGAGGGTAAATTTAGTGATGCTATCCCGCACAGCGGGATAGCATCACCAAATTCACCTTCTGGGGACCTCATTCTGCTAAGGCCCTCAACTGCTATGGCAGAGCTAGGATCAGATTGAAGTTCCCCAACTGAAGTTGGTGATGTTCACCCATTGGGCACATCAATTATGAATTTTATCTTCTGCAAATTAGGGGATATAGAAACTTCCTAGAAGGGAAATGTAACTAAAAACAATGTTAATTTGACACTATAGACACTTCCCAGAAGATGAGGCCTAAGCAGAATGAGGTCCACATAGTGTGAATTTGGTGATGCTAGCCCGCTGTATGGGAGAGCATCACTAAATTCACCTTCTGTGGACCTCATTCTGCAAATGACAGACACGCTATTTGCAGGCTTGGGTTTGCTATCAATAAGATCTTGAAATCAATACAATCTTGCGTTCGCGTAAGCGCGCCCAGGTTAGTCGTTATAACTGGCGCACACGGTTTCGTGTTCATATTTCGTGATGTCAAAATGGAGATTGCTTGGTTTCCTTTTGATGTTTATCGCATTTATTGGAACAGGATTAGTCGTTATTTCGCCGGATCTTACATCATATCATATTATTAACCTGATTTGTGAGTAATTTATACATGTATACATTTTAGGAAAAAGGTTCAAAATGTGGTTCTCGGAGATAGATATGTCGATATTTGGTGCAAGAAATATATATATATCCTTTATTTCCTCCGTTAACGAAGAGCTTTTACAATATAATTGGAATGTTTACACAATACAATACAAAAATCAAATAAATAAATAAGCATTAAACTATGTGGTAGACAGAAAAGTCAGCCAGAGATTAGAAGAGACAATCATGCACGTTTATAGATAGACAGGTATGTAAGCAGATTGTTGGTTGTACATACAACAGGCCATACATACATACATTCATATATATAAAAGATACACCCATACACATGCATACATATATACATACACATCCATACATACGTACACGCACCTACATACACACTAATGCACACGCATACATACAAATATACACACGTACATACACACACCCACCCTCGCATACATATATGCACATATTCATACATACATACGGGGATATTGGCAGGCAATCCAGTGGGCAATCAGACATAAAAAAGCGCACAATCATACGATGTATCGTTATATGTAGATATATACAAGAGAACACCACGCCCTCATGAAAGCTTTCGATAAATCACTCAAAATTAAACAAAACTATATTATGTACATATCTCGACTTGAAAGACGGTGTGTTTATTTTGATAAATCCAACTTCGAATAGAGGTATTTGCATGTATGTTGACTGGGGCGACAATGATAACACACCAGCCAATGTCCCACTTGAAAGTTGTTATGGTAGTTTATGTGTTATTATCCAGTTTTCAAGGTGGGCGATAATGATCAAGAGCCGGCATGTGTTACAAAGTTACAGTTGGAAGTTGTTTCAAAAATGCGACGTGTTTTTGGTCACATAGTTACATTTGGAAGTCGTTTAAAAAATGCCACGTGTTTTTTGTCACAAAGTTACCAATGATTATCAGAGAATAACTCCAACTAGAAAAATTAAAATATTTCACCTATCCTTGTTTAAAAGGGGTTACAAAGTTACATTTGGAAGTCGTTTCAAAAATGCGACATGTTTTTTGTCACAAAGTTACTAATGCTTATCAGAGAATTACTCCAACTATAAAAATGAAAATATTTCACCCATCCTTGTTTAAAAAGGGTTACAAAGTTACATTTGGAAGTCGGTTCAAAAATGCGACGTGTTTTTGTCGCATAGTTACAGTTGGAAGTCGTTTAAAAATGCCACTTGTTTTTTTTTACAAGGTTACCAATGATTATCAGAGAATTACTCCAACTTTAAAAATGAACATATTTCACCCATCCTTGTTTAAAAAGGGTTACACAGTTACATTTGGAAGTCGTTTAAAAAATGCGACGTGTTTTTTGTCACATAGTTACATTTGGAAGTCGTTTCAAAAATGCCACGTGTTTTTTGTCACAAAGTTACCAATGATTATCAGAGAATAACTCCAACTTGAAAAATTTAAATATTTCACCCATCCTTGTTTACAAAAGAGTTACACAGTTACATTTGGAAATCGTTTCAAAATGGGACGTGTTTTTTGTTACAAAGTTACTAATGCTTATCAGAGAATTACTCCAACTATAAAAATGAAAATATTTCACCCATCCTTGTTTAAAAAGGGTTACAAAGTTACATTTGGAAGTTGGTTCAAAAATGCGACGTGTTTATTTGTCACATGGTTACATTTGGAAGTCATTTAAAAAATGCAACGTGTTTTTTGTCACAAAGTTACCAATGATTATCAGAGAATAACTCCAACTAGAAAAATGAAAATATTTCACCCATTCTTGTTTAAAAAGGGTTACACAGTTACATTTGAAAGTCGTTTAAAAAATGCGACGTGGTTTTGTCACAAAGTTACCAATAATTATCAGAGAATTACTCCAACTAGAAAGATGAAAATATTTGACCCATCCTTGTTTAAAAAGGGTTACAAAGTTACATTTGGAAGTCGGTTCAAAAATGCGACGTGTTTTTTGTCGCATAGTTACATTTGAAGTCGTTTAAAAATGCCACTTGTTTTTTGTTACAAAGTTACCAATGATTATCAGAGAATAACTCCAACTAGAAAAATTAAAATATTTCACCTATCCTTGTTAAAAAAAGGGTTACAAAGTTACATTTGGAAATCGTTTCAAAAATGCCACGTGTTTTTTGTCACAAAGTTACAAATGATTATCAGACAATGAAATGTATATATAACTAAAACAACAGGAGAAGGAGAATTGCACATGTGATGCTATTTTCTGTCAACAAACTAGGACTTTGGTACACTGAAATTTCCCGACGCTGTATAATAATAAAACCTGGACTGACTGGTGGCTATTTATTTTGACATGGGCAACCCGATTCGATATCAGATTTCGAATCTGCGGTAAATTGCCGATTCGTAGATCCCTAGTTACAGAGTGGTGGATTGGGGGGGGCACATTGGTGAATTGACGTATATAGCGAAATGCTTATACCTGAATATACTGTAAGAAATAAACTGACCAGCGATGCCATTTGTCCGTGCGACAGGAATGTTTAGAGGCGGGAGGGGAGAAACCAGCCTTCAAAATTAGGGAAAATATCCCACAGCAAATTTAATGATGTGGCATGTTAGATTCCACATGTTGACACTATAGTGCTGTACAGTATTTCGATTAATGGACAAACCCGCGGTATGAAAACCAACACCATCTTAAACGCGTGTACCGACCGACACCATCTTACATGCGTGTACAGCCCACATTATTTTCTTCACGATATTTTGGCAGTTAAATAATATCGCGACAGCTGACATATAGCTGTAACTGCATTTTCGTTGATACGGCTTTTATAGTACATGTAGTTGCAACGCCGTTTATAGTTACTATTTTGAGAAATGCTCAGGTAAGCAGTTTGAAAACGGCGGATTTCATGGTACAAACTATGTTTTTGTTAATGTTATATTCTGCTTATATCAGCCTCCAATAGTTGTACACATGTATGTTTTACCATGGGTGACAAAACAATATAATCGCAGGTTGGTGGGAAAGGAAATATTTGTACCAGAACAAAAACTACCGATACCAAAAGGTTTGAAACTACACAATCTGAGCACCTTTGTAAGAATATTTATGTAATTCAGATACTGCAATTCTTTCACCACTCAGTTTTATATAATGCAATCATCATCTACCGGTAACTAGCAATAAGAAATTTCATGCCAGTATGGATTATTTTAGCCGCAAGTTCAGCAACATCCCATTTTCTGACTTTTGTTTACACAACGTAATCGACAATGGCTTCTATTGTGTCGGTACAATGCAAGCGGACTCAAGATTGACTTCAAATGTGTTTGGTAACTTCGGTAATCAGGAATTATTTGGGTTAATACCGGTAATACATTAACATGTAGATGGGAACGAGTCATTTTGGGTTACAGTGAAGTAATTCGATTGGTAGCGCCCTCCAACGGATATTGGACCAAGATGCAGGAGAGAATTAAACTAATTCTGGGCTCTGGTTGGTCAATAGTTGTTTCGATATTTAAACATATAAACTACATGCAATCACTCCTCTTGAAATGTCAGACTACAAACAAAACATTGGCACATTTTAAAGCACGAGGTTCCTGGATTGAATTTTTTTGGTGGGAGGTAAAAAATGTCAATATTATTTTCGTGCAATTCTGACTCTAGATTATAAATCCCAAATTTAAAGGTACATTTCATGCTCGACGATATGATATTTTTCATGCAGAAACTTTGCGCAGATGCCAATCCTGGTGATCATGTGCTCATTTATCACAATTCGTGGATAGTCAGGGCTGCAGGCCATTATATGTTAACACTGAGGCCTATGGGAATAATTACTTCACTGTAACCTTTGGGGTCATTCGGCTATACCAATGGCCACCAGCAGTCATCTTGGATTTTACTCTTTGCATGACTAAATCCTTTGGCACGGACTACAAGTCGTATCTTTGGTCGGATCATTATGAAATTTTCATGGTTGTTGACATTGACATGTAGATGGGAATCAGTCATTTTGGGGTCATTCGGCGATAAAAATGGCCACCAGCAGCCGTCTTGGATTTTACTTTGCATGACTAAATCCGTTGGCATGGGCGAGAGGTTGTACCTTTGGTCGGATCATTATGAAATTGGTCATGGATGATAACATTGACATGTAGATGGGAATGAGTCATTTTGGGGTCATTCGGCCAAAAAACATGGCTGCCGACGGCCATCTTGGATTTCAAAATGCAATCTAGTAGTACGGACTACAGGCCGTACTTTATGTCTGATCACCATGAAATCGTGGATGTTAATATTGACATGTAGATGGGAACGAGTCATTTTCAAGTTTCAAGCAAATGTATCAAATAAATGTTATATTATATGCATACTAGTCCCATATACTCATTAGGTCATTGTATAGTCAATAGTCAGTGAGTGGCTTGAGTCTACACCCCTTATCAACATATTTTGTTTACACAATCATGCGTACCACGCTTTGTACAATCCACTATCCGTGAATTATTTTGATTACGTCTTGTACACGGAAATTCGTAATTTAATTTATGACTCCAGCCATAAATTAAATTTATATCAAATTATTAACTTTTATTTTTAAGATAACCTAATAACCTGAACGTTTACAGAATACATCTTAGACTCAAATTACTTAGTTTTCTATATATTATCGATATTAGATCGTTGATATCACCGGGAATTTATTGAAAATGGCGTACAGTACCCCTTTAATTCACCATCTTCCCGTAACAACACCATCGTCAATTTCACGAGAATTCCTGACTGTAATCATAACCAAGCATGTAATCTTAATCTATGTACATGTATATTTGCGTCACAATAAATATGTTGAACTGCATTCCACACAAATACGATGTGAAGTTCGTAACAAAAGTTGATTAGTTTATATAGATGTGCTTGAGTATTAACTGTTAATATAAAGTCATTGGTAACTTTTATTATGTTTGTAAAACATATTAAAAGATTTAATTTTCTCGGATTAACTATTAATCATCTATATTTGCCTCACTCTAAGAATATTTTGTTTCCTAATTATTCATTGGATCGCTTGATCAGTAGTCCGCGGACTATCTTGTAATAGCTACAATATTTGATTGCGTTAATTTGTCCTACAAATAAAGTAATTATGCTTGATTTTGTATGTCTTCGTATGCCAATGAATAATTCATATTAGTGTAGTGACTTAGCGTTTTTTTTGGAACGGACTGGCCAAAATTGCCATTTTTTTATATTTTGTCAAGTTATGTGTGCTCTTTCAGAAAGTGAACTAGAAACAGGTTTCTGATCAATATTAACCCTTGTTTCCAGTATAAATCCAAGATGGTGGTCAAATTCAATCATTATTTCACACTGACATTCCAACTGGAATAAAAAATTGAGGCGCATGCATAATAAAGGCGTCATTCAACCTGACATTGTCATATTTGGAAGATGGTAGCAACCCAGGCTGACCAAATTGGAAATTTATCACTTTTTGTACCAAAAACATGCAATTTTGTCATATAATCATTCTCGTTTCAATTATTTCGGAATAATAAACAGACAATTTCTCAAAAATGTTTCAGTGCAGATCAAAGATTAAGGTCTTAGAATTTTTGGACATGTATACTCTAATCAAAACATACAATATCTAGGACACATTCTTAACCGTATTTTATAAATTTTGGATTATGTTACCCATCACCCCAAAAATCATGAAATATTGTTTTTGTGATAAGCATCCGACAGAACATGGATGATAATCTATAAAGGACACTATTTGATCACATTTCTAAATACTGCAATGGCAATTACATACCCAATGACCAAAGTTGAAATATAACAGTTTTTTCGACAAAACATATGGAAATTTTGTAAGAAAATCCTCGTCATTTAAAATATTTTGGTCCATTAAATGGTCATTTACACATAGGATATTTGCGATAGGTCAAAATGTTTGGTCTTAAATGTTTTGGAAATATATACTGAAAACAATGAATACATTGTCTGTGGTTCATATGTAACAGCGTTTCAGAAAATTTGGTTTATGTTACCCCTCACCCCAAAAATCACGAAAATGTGACTTGTTGTAAGGATTCAATAAATCTTTGGTTAAATCTTATAAAATGAGTTTGTCGATCGCAATTCGTCATATATTATAATGTAACAATCTCATTGTCAGTATACTGTTGAAATTAACAATTGTATGCCTAATAACAATTTATTTGATCATTTCAAATATGTTCAACCAATAGAATGGCAATATGCAATAATATACAATATGCGGTCTTAATAGTTTCGAAAATGAACATCCAATATATATACAACACATATAAGGGTATATACATGTAATGTTTTGGTGAAATAAAATAAAAATAAAAGAATCTATAATACCATTAATTGATATATTTGACCAAATATCATTGACTTATGTAATCTAGCATTCAAGAGGGGTGTATATATACAGATATGCATTTCAGGTCACAACTTTAAATTTTCAATCAATAATACATATAAAGATGGCCTATCTTTGTTTATAGTGTGTTCTTAAATTCATGTTTGTTATGTTATGTAGCTATAATGTTCACAGACTGATAATACCTAGCAACTCATAGATTGTCATGTTATAATCACGGCTGCCTGTGTTTATACGTTGAACAAATATTTTAAGCACACAATTACATCTACATAACTCTGTGTTTGGTAAATCAGCGTTTGTACATTTGCATCTCTTACAAGTTTGTGATTTGCAACAACAATTAATGAGTTCTGAGCACACAACTGCAGCTTGGCATGACATAAGTGTACCACAATCCTACCTGGTAGGCAGCTCGTTTCATATGTCCCACACCACATATATATGACAATAACACTTCTTAGTCTGTAGAGTAGAAACTTCATTAGTGACTGGGCGTAATCATTAAAAGTAGATACTATATCGCAGGTACAATCATATCCACAAGAACGCCTCCATCAAATATCTTGCACTGAACATTTTTAGGTGGGTCCGATATATCCCCAATTGCTTCCCGGATACATCCCAGAAATCAGATTGTGTTCCCTTGAATTTACCTCCCGTTGATAAGGCGTGGGGAAATAGCCGACTCTCATGAGAGAAAAACACGTCTGGTTCGGGGAGTTGTAGCCATCTCGTTATTGTTGATGAGCTCTCTGTTAAACCTATCAACGCTCCATTTCCTTTCAATTTGATGTTCTCCTGTTCCTGCACTTGATCGTTTGGAATGGCGGAGAAGCGATTTCGGGTTTTTTGAACTGCCCAATTGTTGTTCGAACACACTATTACAAGAAATAAAATATTGGAAGTACGTGCAAGATATTTTATGGAGGCGTTCTTGTACATATAATTATTGTGCCTGCGATAAGATCTACATGTACTTTTAATTATTACAGTCACCAATGAACTTTATACTCTACAAACTAAGAAGTGTTAATGTCATGTGTGTTATGTGGGATAGTTGTTTAGAAGGCAGCACAAAAGGCAGCACTAATGAGAATCGTGGTATAGTTCTTTGACGAAAAGTTGGTGGCCAAACTAAGATTCCAAAAAAATGGAACGACTTCCTCCGTCATTCTGACAATAAGCTTGAACTTTTTGTATTCCTGACAAGTAATGCGTCAGACCATGATGATAAAGTGTTAAACGTGACAGAATGTTCGTCAACTCTCAAAATAGCAAATTCTTCCTAGTAAATCTTGAGAAACTGTTGTCAGGAGGAAGCTGATATTAGAATTGTGCCGCACATTATCCATGCGCTTTCTTGTGGGCTGACGACCATCCGTGCTCGGACATAATTATGTCCTGGTAATGGTCATCGGTCTGTTTTCAAAGTTTACGGATGCTAACAGTGGTGGTGATACATGTGTTTCTCTAGGAACAGGCAAAATTAAAACATTGTACCATGACAACAGCAGAAGGGCAGAAAATGTTTCTGGATAGCATGGAAATAATATCCTGTTATCACATATACATGTACATTTCTTCTATAGGCGAATCAACCTTTTATTCAACTAGATTCGTCCTCACATATTTTCAAAGAACTCAAACGTTTCATTGCCATTAATTATAATAAAAGTTGCTGATAATGAGGCATATGAAGAGAATTCTCCAAAACTTGTCGCTCAAAAGGGGCCCTAATACATCATATGAAATGAGCCATATACCAGGCAGGATTGTGGTACACTTGTCATGACATAAAAATTCCAATACATGGTCCGCATGACTGGGAATGGACATTTGAAGATCATGGATGTAAACCATTGTGGACTACATTACCGAAGCTGCAGCTGCGTGTTCAGAACTCATCAAGTGTTGTTGCAAATCCCAAACTTGTAACAGGTGCCAATGTGCAATAGCTGATTTACCATGCTCATAATTATGCAGTTGTAATTGTGATATTAAGAATGCCTAAAATATTTGTTCAATGTATCAACATGCTCACCGGTGATTATAACATGACAATCTATGAGTTGCAATATATCTGCTGGTATGATCAGACTGTGCACATTATAGTAATACAGGTACAACATAACAAACGTGAATTTAAGAACAGAGTATAAACAAAGATAGACCATCTTTATGTTATGTGTATTATTGATAGACAAATTAAAGTTGTGATCTGAACTACATGTCTATATATACCCCTTCTTGTATGCTACATTTGTAGATTATATTAGTCAAAACCTTCAAATTATTTATGGTATAATAGATTTTTAGAATTTTATTCTATTTCACCAAGACATGACATATATACACCTTTAAATGTGTTGTATTCGACAGTCATTTTCGAAACTTTCAAGGCCGCATGTGGTGTACGATCTTGGGAAATGTTTGAGAAATTGCCCATATATTGGTTGAAAATATTTGAAATGATGGTTATTTTACCATAAAATATAGCTGTTATTAGGCATACAATTGTAAATTTAAACAGTATACTGTCAATGAGATTGTTACATAACAATATATGACTAATTGTCATCGACAAACTCACTTTATAAGATTTAACCAAAGATGTATTGAATCTTTACAACCAAGTCACATTTTCGTGCTTTTTGGGGTGAGGGGTAACATAAACCAAATTTTCTGAAACGTTGTTACATATGAACCACGGAGAATGTATTCATTGTTTTCAGTATATATGTCCAAAACATTTAAGACCAAACATTTTGAACTATCGCAAATATCCTATGTGTAAATGACCATTTATTTGACCAAAATATTTGAAATGATGAGGATTTTCTTACAAAATTGCATATTTTAGTCGAAAAAGTTGTAAATTTCAACTTTGGTCATTGTGTGTGTAATTGCAATTACAGTATTTAGAAATGTGATCGAATAGTGCCCTTTACAGATTCTCATCCATCTCATCCATGTTCTATCGGATGTTTATCACAAAAACAAAATTTCATGATTTTTGAGGTGAGGGGTAACATAATCCAAAATGTCTAAAATATGGTTACGAATTTGTCCTAGATGTTGTATATTTTGTTTGCAGTATACTTTTCTGAAATTTTTAAGATCTTAACCTTTGATCTGCACTGAAACAGTTTTGAGAAATTGTCTGTTTATTATTCCGAAATAATTGAAACGAGAATGATTTTATGACAAAATTTCATGCTTTTGGTCCAAAAAGTGATAATTTTCAAATTTGGTCAGCCTGCATTGCTAATATCTTCAAAATATGACAATGCCGGATAGAATGACGCCTTTATTATGCATGTGCTTTAAATTGTATACCAGTTGGAACGTCATGGTGAAATAATGATTGAATTTGGCCGCCATCTTGGATTTATACTGGAAACAAGGGTTAATATTGACCCGAAACCTGTTTCTAGTTCACTTTCTGAAAGAGCACACCTAACTTGACATAATATAAAAAATGGCACTTTTGGCCAGTCCGTTCCGATATGACAAAATTTTGTCGCTAATTCACTACACTATATGGCCTAATTCATTCTTCGTGCATGCGCCACAACACGCATGCCGCACAATAGCCTGTCATTTAATTTACACGCAATGAGTTGTTCTCTTCTTTACCATGGGTCGACATGCAGACGCGTTTATTTCATATTGAATTGACTTTTACTACCGACGGATTGAAACTCAGTTCGACGTAGCGATAACTGTATTTATCCCACAGGGTTACAGTGAAAGACAACAACTGGAATGCGTTTATAGCTACCTGTTCAGAAAATCATAATTATTTACAGGAAGCCGATACAATAAATGTAGTAGTAACCAATACAAACAAGTGGGTGACAATTTTTTGAGGCACAATAACCGCCTATACAGATGTAAGCCAAAAGGGGGAGACGCCAATCGAACGCGCATGTCCCAAAACAAAACAAAAACAGGGAGGGAGGGAGGGTTGTCAACACAAGCGACTGTCCTCAGCAAATACATTATTGGAAAGAATGTACATGTATAACGCGGTATAACTGCGCGCATCCCCCGGCCAAAGATATAGTTCCCATTAGTCTGCTCTTCAAATTATCCCCGTTCGCTAACTAAATAGCAATACTGCCAAAAATACTTGTACTTTATAATTATGTTTTATTTTCGTCTAAGTACTCCGCAATATCAGTGTATAGCTTACTTATCTGAACTATCATGCGGTATGGTGTAGTGATAGATACGAGTGAAAGATTTCGTGATCAAACATGATAATGTTTGTACCAAATTTTTGGTTTAAGGTTACGCATCTATAACCCGGTGCGAAAAAATACGTCGTTTTGTACGACAATGTTTTATTATGAAAGACAACAATAGATGGCATACCCGACGTTAGTTTATGTGTGATAGCTTATAATTTATATCGGCCTTCCCATTGGAATAAGGAACAATGTGTTTGATCATATTCTCTTCGTGTCATTTGGTGGGGTCATCTTCAAGGTGTTGTGCATAATTATGGTGTAAGTAAAGCTGTGGAAGGTGGTATTGTTGTATGCATAGGATAGGTGAAATATTTCCATTTTTCTAGTTGGAGTTATTCTCTGATAAGCATTGGTAACTTTGTGACAAAATAAAAACACGTCGGATTTTTGAAACGACTTCCAAATGTAACTTTGTAACCCCTTTTAAAACAAGGATAGGTGAAATATTTTCATTTTTTTAGTTGGAGTTATTCTCTGATAAGCATTTGTAACTAAGTGACAAAAAACACGTCGGATTTTTTAAATGACTTCCAAGTGTAACATTGTACCCTTTTAAAACAATTAAATATTGGAGTTAGTTTCTGATAATATCTGGTAACTTTGTGACAAAAAACACGTCGGATTTTTGATACGACTTGCAAATGTAACTTTGTAACCCTTTTTTAACAAGGATGGGTGAAATATTTTCATTTTTAGTAACTTTGTGACAAAAAAACACGTCGCGTTTTTTAAACGACTTCCTAATGTAACTCCAAATGCCAAATGCCGGATTACTGGTCGGAGCTAACACATTTGTAACCGGGTTACTGGTCGGAGCTAACACATTTGTAACCGGGTTACTGGTCGGAGCTAACACATTTGTAACCGGGTTACTGGTCGGAGCTAACACATTTGTAACCGGGTTACTGGTCGGAGCTAACACACGAGCAAACGTTGAGTCGACTTCTAAAAAAAACCACGACGTATTTGTAACCCAGTAACTGGTTACAAATATGTCGTATTTTTTGTATGCATCAAAATCTGCCATATATGTAGATAGATGTCAGGAGAACTAAATACCAGCATAGAACAGGGGGGGGTCCGAAAACATTTGCAACATATAGGGCCTAGGGGGTGGGTCCCCCGCGGCCGGACCATTTTTAAAAAATCCACTTTTTGTCATTTTTTTCACCGATACAAGAAATTTGAGTTTTGCTATGTCTTCAGTGGCCACTTAAGAACATAATAGGTATAAGTTATTGGTTTTATTTGCTTTGAAACTCATTATTTCTGTTTTCATTTTAGTGGGCGTGGCACCTAAAAATCGAAAAAAATCCATTTTCAGCGTGATATGTTTTAACTTTTTGACCGACCCCCCCCCCCCCCCCCCACTTAGAACCACACATTTGGTTCAACACTGCTTAGGTTCAATCTGGAACCAAGCCCTAAGTTTGGTTCTTCATAAACCCACCGAATTCAAGGTTTGGGTACACGTCTAGCTTGGGTATCCCCGTCTAAGACTTAGCAATATTTTTACGTATTTGTGGTTAATATGGTATGTTATCCATGACTGGAAAGTGGTACCAATTTGCTGGGCAAATTCTATCAAAAAGTTTTCTGATAGCTCATAGTCAGGGACGTGGCTAGAGGGTCTCAGTTGGGGGGGGTGTCCACCTTGGGAAATTCCAACTGCACCCCCCTTGAATCAGAATCAGACCAAACACAAGTTTTGCGTAAATCCATTTGCACCACAGTGCACAAGCCTAATATCCTATATATTCATAAACCATGGTTCTATATTCCCGATTCCCGGTATGAGAACATTATTAAGATATTATTCAGACAAATGCGCACGGCTACGGACAAGAGACCTGAGGCCTATACTATAGAATACAATTTTTGTAATATCAGCGTTAATTTGTGATTTACTAATTTTGTAATACATATTTTGTGTTCTATAGTATTCAACTGTATTTCTATCAGTGTATTTCTTTCATTGTAGATTGAAACTCAACATATGCCCAAAACTCTGTATATGCAAAATACATTGATATGTAATGACTTATATGATCTTTTTTGGCGAACGATTTATATGCCGGGATTCACTTAACCGGAAAATCTTTGCATTTTGTGAAGAAAAAGGTGGCCTGAAAGTTTCATCTGTTTCGTTTTCATAGTACTCTAACGCTACAGCTTTGTAATATGTAAACATTCGCAATACGGAATGATAAAGTACGGTCTAAGCTGGTTCTATAGTACAGCGATAATACCATTTTTGTAAAAATTCAGTATTAGATTACAACTGCATAGGCTACATTATTGAGTTTTCACGCCGTGATGACGACGATTTTCCGTGTGGATAATTGTGAGTGCGATTAGCTGGGTACATGTTCTTTGTAATGCAGTCACGGAATCTCAATTGTTAACCCATTGGGGTGGTTTACGCTCAATTGAGTTGAAAGGAGATAGCCATGTCAGCGGCCTAGATTTTAATTATGAATGGAATTAAAGAGTTACAGTTGCCGGGCTTGTGCTCAATACGTATAAACGATCTTTGTGCGAATGTACACGGATACGTGGTGAATCGGGGGTGGTGGCATTTCGTGTTGAAACAGTTACTGATAATTTCAGGCTAATTTGCGTTAAGAATCAGTGGACTCCAAATATTTACCATGACATTATGTAACATATTTGAACCGCATGGAATTTGTGTGCTCAAGAAGTTTGCATTCACCTTGTGGTCTAAACAATTTAATTTGGCCAATAGTGTCGCACAGAATGTTCCATGAGTGAATTCTTAGAAAAAATTGGGGTCCCTTGATCCTTAACTTACCAATGTAGTAGTGCGTGTTGGTTATAAACCAAATGTCATATGTTTACCTAAATTCAGCCGCTTAATTGGGTATAAATGGAAGGTACCGATAATTAGGTATAGTTTAAGTAGATGGTGCTATATATATATTTTAAAATCGAGGTTGGATGACCCCGGAGACCCTGGACGAGGGAGTGTTGGTCCACATTGGAATTTCCAAATGAACACCCATCCTTGACACAGGTCGAAAATACCAAGTCCGAGAACAGCCATCGCACCCAATCATGGGTTGAATTTTTCCAGCTGCATAGTACCTCAACCTCTTCAACAATTAAGGTTTAGATGTTCCCACTTCTAATATTTCAGCCGCTGTCCCTGCCCAAAGCTAGCTAGACAAACCAGGTTCCATCCTTGGTAATATTGCTATATAAAGTTGATGTGGCCATTTGAAGGGCAACTGATATGTGTGCTTGCCGACCTTTTGCGACAAACCGTTAATAAACATGTAACATAAAACATCTGAAAATGGTAAGTATTCCACACGATACCGAAGGAATTATTTTTCATCGTGCGCAATTGTGGTCAAAATAACCCAAGTATCGGAAACTAGTCACACATAATGTACCTTTAATCATCAACTAAATCACTCACCAACTGACACAAATAGGCATTGCCATATCATTCACATATATCATTAGAGTAATTTCCCTTGACAAAATCACAAATGTTTAGATGTGCGTTTAACGAACGGTGGTCAATAGTACTCGATTTGCTGTCATTTTGTGATTTACAAGAAATCGCGTTCGCTGCTAGATTACAGTGGTCCATAGTACTCGACACCTTCTGTACGGCTCAAATAAGCCTGCTATTACAAAAAATGTATTCTATAGTATAGGCCCCTGGACACACTGGGCCGACCATGGTTTTTCGGCCCAGTGTGAGAAAATTTTGAAAACTATACTAGAAAATCGAAAATCCTAGCATCTAGACTGGCCTCAACTGAAGCTTTCCTAGTGTTGGAAATTTCAAACCTCATACTCCCCCTCAGGTTGGAAAATTCTCCAAACTGATGACCATTTCAGTCCAGAAGTTTGACCAAATGTATTAAAATATTGTTTTGTTAAATTAATTAGCAGTTTTGTATTGGCAACGATGGAGGGACAACGACACACCGGGTCGACCATGGTTCGGGCCGCTGTGCGAAATGTTTTTAATCTGAACATGAAAATAGTAAAATCCTAGCATCTAGACTTGCCTCAAGCCTTCCTAGATTTGGAAATTTCAAACCTAACAATTCCAATGACAATATTGACCAAATGTATGAAAATATTGTTTTCTTAAATTAACTAGCAGTTTTTAACTGGCAACGGGGGAGGGACCAGGACACAATTTTAAGCTTTCCAAGTTTTGGAAATTTCAAACCTATCACCCCCCCCCCCCCCCTCCCCCTAAGGTTGGAAAATTTCCAACTGATGACCATTTCAGTCCAAATTTTTTACCAAAAATAGGAAAATATGCAAATATTGGTCCAAAACAATTAATTCCCCCAAATAGATTGTTTGAAAATCAAAATACAAGAACATTCTCAACCTATTGTTGGTGTGAAATTTCCAACTAATGGTTTGGCAGGTATGAAATTTCCAACTGTTGAAAATTTTGACCAAAGTTGGGGACACCCCCCCCCCCCCCAACCCCCCCCCTGTCGCCACGTCTCTGCTCATAGTCTGAACTTTATGTCAGTGCTGGGGCACAATGGGACAGTTTAGCTTAGTGTGTTTCCATGGCAACGGAGTGCGTTTTTGCCGGTATAAAACATATGCCTATATGGTCTATACCAAGAAAGTTGAATGCAGTAACTATATCTTGGCATTGATATGGGGTGCTATCCTTGGCGGGCTTTCATTTGACACTGGAGAATTCACAACTAGATGTCAAAGTCATATACAAAGGTCAAGGTCATTTACCAAAATATTAGCTTTTTCATATCGGTTTATACATTTTCTACCCACTGATTTTATATATCAGTTTTTAATACGTTATCTTTACTCGGAAATAATCTAGATCATATAGGCTACACGGCGAACTGTGTTCTGGTTGCAACTGACAAGCCAGTCATGAGATAAAGACCTCTAAACGTTGTGTCCATTTTCGAAAATGGGTCAAAATCAGTTATTTCCCAAGATATCATGTATCATGTTGCCGTTAAGGAACACGAGTAGAAAAACAAAATTCAACCCCTGAAGGTCCCCAGATAAGTAAATAACTCTATAATATACACATATTATAGAGTTATTTACTTATCTGGGGACCTTTTTTTGGTGAATTTATTGACTAAAGCAGGAAACTTATACAAATCATTTATACTTATAGGGAACACTTTTTGGAGGGCGTGCCCAGGTGAGGGTGGTGTCAAATGTCGTTATAACCCCAGGTTTCCGTGACAACGACACCATATATTTGAAGAAAAATAACAAAAATGCCGCTTTTGAGAATCAACGAACCTTGTGTATTTTTGTTGTTGTATGGCACATTTTAGTCACATTTTAATCTGCATTTGAAGTATTACCTTGTTGTGGTAATTGCGACCGTACATAAGCGACGATGCATTACCATTAAGACCAAAATAACTGCAATTTTGTGACTTTAGTAACTAAATCATGAAACTTCACATATGTGTTGCGTAGTTATAATGGATACTTTTGGGGGGGATGCCCAGTGAGAGGTTTGACAAACTGTCGAGATAAAATCTGGTTTCCATGGCAACGGCATCAAATATTATTATTGAAAATTCAACTGCTGGAAACCTGAGCCTAATTTTGTTTGAAGAAATGATGTGAACTCATGTTGCCGTTAAGGATCCATCAATGGACTGGGCCATATGCCTTATAGGGTACTTAAATTGACTAACTTGACTAAAGCACGATACTGCACTTATCTGTTTCTTGGTTATAGTGAAAACTTTTTAGAGGGGAACGTTCCTAGATGAGGGTCATATAGTAAAATATAGTTCCCATTTCAATGACATTAACTATTTGGGGAACAGTTGATAAGGCCAAAACAATATATACCTGTGCTTCTGGTGACATGCAAGAAAAAAATAGGGAAGGGGTGGCTTTTCATTTTAATTTATTTTTTCAACTTTGCTCAAAATAAATATGAATACCCCCCCCCCCCCAGACTACTTCTCATTGTTTTAATGTACTATAAAATAATAAAACTAAGTAAATAATATTAGAATATAGTGTAATTTATTGTTTTATTGAATAAAACATGAAGAAATAAGTTTTATTCGACTGTGACCTAATTAAAGTGTGGTATAATTTCCGGTTTAACAGTACACGTGATGTTTCAGTTTTACACGGAAATTAATCGGTTTACACAGGGGGTGGAAATATTTTTCTTCCGGGCACGTATGCCGGTGTGGGTGGGTGTTCAATGGGACCAACAACAATTTTTTCCGCAACTCAAAAACAGTTTTCCTGCAAGTTTTTTGATTGTTTTTGTTTGCAATGAGTTTGGCTTAAAACACCTAAGAATAAGAGAACTAATGTAATTATAACTGCTAAACTGACTGCAGGCAATTATCGTGTTGTATTTTGTTGCAAAATTTTAAATCCAAGATGGACGCTGGCAGCCATATTTTTTTGGCCGAATGACCACAAAATGACTCGTTCCTATTTACATGTCAATGTTAACATCCATGACAAATAGTAGGCACAGAAATTCATATACAGCTGTTTAGAGTGAATTCCCCCCGCAAATCTATGTATAAACTTCTCCCTCTCTCTCTCTCTCTCTCTCGCACACACCCTCCCTCACCCTCACACACACACCCTCCCTCACCCTCACACACACACACATACATGTAATATACAGACAATACATAACACTATTGTAGTATCACTGTCTATGTTGGAAAATGTATTCATATGCATGTTCATCAGAAAATATATTATGTTCATAAGTCCAATTAATGCCGATTCCAGCAGGGGGAGGTGTCTGAAAAAAATTCCAGGCAGGTACGCTGATTTTTTCCTTTCGACCCTTGTTGGGACCCACCCCCGTGTCCAAATTTTTTTATGTTTACGGCAGTTTTTTCCCCGACCATTTTTGGACACCCACCCCCTTTTAACACTAAAACAGAGATTTGCGGAGGGAATTCACTGTAAACAGCTGTATATGAATGTATGTGCATACTATTTGTCATGGATGTTAACATTGACATGTAAATAGGAAACGAGTCATTTTTGGGTCATTCGGCCAAAAAAACATGGCTGCCAGCGACCATCTTGGATTTCAAAATTCAGTCCATTAGCATGGGCTAGGGGCTATACTGTTTGTCTGATAATCATGAAATTTGTCATTTATATTGACATTCTGATGTGTTTAAACCAAACTAATTGCAAAAACAGTCAAACAGATTTGCAGGAAAAAAAATTCGAGTTGCGGAAAATTTTGTTTGTTATAAATTCACCCTGCAAGATAATTATACACATTATTTTGTTATTAGAGAAAATGTAGCCACACTACTATAAATGTTATAGGTTTAATAGAGATGCCAAGGTTCAGCATAAACAAAGCCAGTGATTAGTTGACAGCTCTGCTATATAATTGATATTAATAGGTCAGCAGTGAGGTGTCTCATCTTGATGGCTGTGTTGTTGGTAGAATTTGATACATTATCATTGTAAACTTAAATTGGACTCTATTAACCCAAGTATTCCATGTCCGGGTCACATTTTCACATTTAATCCAAGGCTGCGCTGGTGCATCATTACCTATCCTGTGCCAGTGAATTCTCTTGTATTTGCGAGTGACCCATAAAATCCAATAAATACATTTGTCTATAATAGTACATAACAGTATACTCTATAATTCAACATCAACACTCTAATTTATTATTCCGATTATAGTAATTTACAATCGCCAAGGGATGGGTTAAAACATCTGCCAATCGTGATCGGCCTCTCGTTTTCTGTTGCTGATATATTGTCACTGGTGGGTGAATATGCATACATGAAGTAGATGTATGGTCATGGCTGGGGGTTGTGAGTATACAGCGAATGGGGATTGACTATTTCGAGTAACAGGAACGGAACGAGGAACAGGAATGAGTTCCGAGTAACAGAATGACTATTTCGGTTAACAGGAAAATTTTGTTTGTTATAAATTCACCCTGCAAGATAATTATACACATTATTTTGTTATTAGAGAAAATGTAGCCACACTACTATAAATGTTATAGGTTTAATAGAGATGCCAAGGTTCAGCATAAACAAAGCCAGTGATTAGTTGACAGCTCTGCTATATAATTGATATTAATAGGTCAGCAGTGAGGTATCTCATCTTGATGGCTGTGTTGTTGGTAGAATTTGATACATTATCATTGTAAACTTAAATTGGACTCTATTAACCCAAGTATTCCATGTCCGGGTCACATTTTCACATTTAATCCAAGGCTGCGCTGGTGCATCATTACCTATCCTGTGCCAGTGAATTCTCTTGTATTTGCGAGTGACCCATAAAATCCAATAAATACATTTGTCTATAATAGTACATAACAGTATACTCTATAATTCAACATCAACACTCTAATTTATTATTCCGATTATAGTAATTTACAATCGCCAAGGGATGGGTTAAAACATCTGCCAATCGTGATCGGCCTCTCGTTTTCTGTTGCTGATATATTGTCACTGGTGGGTGAATATGCATACATGAAGTAGATGTATGGTCATGGCTGGGGGTTGTGAGTATACAGCGAATGGGGATTGACTATTTCGAGTAACAGGAACGGAACGAGGAACAGGAATGAGTTCCGAGTAACAGAATGACTATTTCGAGTAACAGGAACGAGGAACAGAGATATAAGCTCACATTTCTCGCGTTTTGCGCTATGTAATGATACATATTATACATCACTCGAAAGGTTAGCATATCCCCTTCATTAATATTGCAACATTTAGACACTAATATTGCGAACAAAGCGTACAATTGGCCAGGAACGGCGAGCGTTGAATAAGAAATTAGCTAAAAACGGGAAAAAATCCGACTAACAGGATTCAGGAACAGAGTGTAAGCTCACATTTCTCGCGTTTTACGCTATGTAAAAATACATATTATACATCATTCGAAAGACTAGCATCTTTCCTTCCTTAATATTGCAATATTTAGACAATAATGTTGCGAACAAAGCGTACAATTGGCCAGGAACGGCGAGCGTTGAATAAGAAATTAGCCAAAAACGGGGGAAAATCCGACTAACAGGAATCAGGAACAGAGATATAAGCGCATATTACTCGCGTTTTACGCTATGTAAAAATACATATTATACATCACTCGAAAGGTTAGCATCTCCCCTTCATTAATATTGCAACAGTTAGACACTACTTTTGCGAACAAAGCGTACAATTGGTCAGGAACGGCGAGCGTTGAATCGGAAATTAGCACCCCGAAGAACGTAGATTCAAGATTCAAGATTCAATACAGTTTATTAGATAATAAATGACAAAGTTATATAAACACACAACATGATCCTAATTGAAGCAGAGCTTGTTATATGGAAGGGCCCTCATGGTAATATATTGCTCACATTCATTCTTATACTTATAATAGGGGTGCAGTTTGTGGAGAAGAAATAATTAAGGTGTACCTGTACAAGGTCTAGTTCAGAGTGAGAGGTAATAAGGGGCCATAATAGGTGGGGGCTGATGGGAGGGTTCGGGTGGGGTGGGGATATATTCACACTCATTTTTCATGGGTTGCAGCTTAATATAATGTTTGGAGCTCCAGGTTTGATTAATATATACTAGGTACTATGACTCATGTGATAAGGATATATTGGATGGTTACTTGTATAACTGGTTTAATGTTAATGCTTTGTTTCTTTGGTGACTTTTCAGATATTTTTATTCTGGCTAAGATTAATAAACATAAAAATGCATGTTTAAATGTTAAATATTAGATAATTATGTTATATTATTCCTTTATTTTCCAGATAGCTTGGCTCAGATGACCACTTAATGACTTATAATAAAGCAGCTATGTGTTGTACTTATTTATGAAGTACTTCTTCAGATATTTAGGATAGGTTTGGTCAATTTCAATTCGGAGCTTGCAGTCATTTGGGAGTTGGTTCCACAAACATCTTGCTCTGGTTGATATAGTTTTCCTTGCTTTAGTTGTTCTCCTGTATTCACAATATAGATTTGAGTTTGCTTTAAATCGAGTATTATGATCATGAATTTCATTCAACTCAGTGAACAGTGATAATGATTTTGGGAGTTTCTTTTGTTGAAAATCATGTAACATTTTAATCATCTGCATATTTCCAATATCCCTAATTAATAAAAATTGTTTTCTTTACAGATGTTATTAACATTTACTTTTCTATAGCATAATGTAGCTATTGATAGCATTGCAGTAGGTCAGATGAGGAAGAATAAGCGTGGAATAAAGATTCTTCATGGTTTCTCTTGGAACAACTTCGCTGACTTTCCTCATTATTCCCAGGTTTCTAGAAAGTTTTGAGGTGATTGTATCAATATGTATATCCCAGGACAAGTTTTCTTCAATGTTTATACCAAGGAATTTTGTATTTTTGACCCTGTTTATCACTCCTCCTTTAATGTTTAGTTCAGGTAAGAGAATGTTCTTCTTTTTAAGGTCAGTATTTGTAAAAAGCATATAGTTAGTTTTTTCAAGATTGAGTGATAATTTGTTAGCTGAGAACCATTCACACATTTTATTCATCTCAGTGTTTACTTTCTCATACAGTCTTCCAATATTACTATTTGAATAAAAGGCATTAGTATCATCCGCAAAAAGTATCAATTTCAAATCTTTACATATGTTAGGCAAATCATTCATGTATATGAGAAAAAGAAGGGGACCAAGAAGAGACCCCTGTGGAACACCACAGGAAATAAGTATCTGGCTAGATATATAACCATCATATTGTACTGATTGCTTCCTATTCGATAAATAGCTACAAAACCAATTCAGTGCAACCCCTCGACATCCATAATGTTCAAGTTTGCTAAGCATTATTTTATGGTTTATTGTATCAAAAGCTTTTGATAGGTCTAAAAAGACTCCAATGGTAGTTTCCTTTTTGTCAAGTGCCCCAGTTATTTTTTCTAATAAGTCAGTTAGTGCAAGCACCGTAGAGTGGTTCTTTCTAAATCCATATTGACTGTCATATAAAATACTGTATTTTTCTAAGTAGTTACTTAGTCTATCATACATTAGTTTTTCAATAATCTTAGAGAAGACTGGTAATACTGATACTGGTCTATAATTACTCATAGTTGTTGGATCTTTAGCTTTATAAATATGTATGACTTTAGCTATTTTCATGAGGTCTGGGAATACACCCTGGGAGAGGGAAAGGTTGCATGAATGTGTGAGAGGTTTAATGAAGAGTTCATAGCTTTGTTTTAAGATCGAGCATTTGAGATCATCTATGCCTGCAGCCTTTTTTGAGTTGATATTATTTAGAATCTGTATCACTTCAAGTTCATTTGTTGGGTGAATGAAAAATGAAGAAGTATTTGAATGTTTCAGGTAGTCAGTTGCATTTTGTTCAGATTTGATTTTTTCAGCAAGTGTTGGTCCTATTTTTGTAAAATATTCATTGAATTTTGATGCAATAATCTTTCTATCAGTTATGTATTTGTTCTCGTATAGGAATTCTGTTGTGGTGTTGTTATCTTTTTACTTATTTAGAATAATTTTTAGGAGTTTCCAAGTGGCATTTATATTTCCTTCATATTGTTGGAATTTGTTATGATAATATTTTTGTTTTGTCATGCGGATTACTGAGTTTAGCCTATTCCTGTATGTCTTATATTTATCATTATTGTAATTTGTTCGGCATTCTAGGAATGTTTTGTACAGTTTATTTTTCCTTTTTATGGAGTTGAGTATTCCTTTTGTTATCCATGGTGTAAGATGATTTGTGGCTTTGATTCTTTTTTTTACATTTTGGGAAGCTACTGTTGTAACTATTCATTATTTTCTCATGGAATATTCTATAGGCGTCATTGCATTCATGGCAATTTATTACTTCATCCCAATTAGTGCCAGACATTTCAGAGATAAAACTTTGAATTTTGCAATCTGAAAAGTCTCTTTTATATATAATTTTATCTTTTTTTGTCATCATTCTCTCTTTTACCAGAAGGTAGATTAGTAAATGATCAGTTATGTCCTCCACAAATATACCAGATGTGCTTGAGGAAGATAGGTGGCAGTTGGAAAATATATTGTCTATAAGAGTTGCACTGAAATCAGTAATTCTAGTAGGTTTGGTTATGGTTGGTAGTAACATAAATGATTTCAGTAAGTTCATAAATTTTTTACCAGAGGTATTATCACTACTTATGTTAATGTTAAAATCTCCCATCAGAAAACACTCTTTCTTTTCTTTTTGTATTTTTTCTAGTAATGTTTCTAGTTTTTCAAGGAAAATATTTGTGTCTGAGTTTGGACATCTGTATATACAACCTACCAATTAGCTTTTATTTTTTTTAGAAGGTAATTCAACGAATATACTCTCAATGGATTCACTGAATATCGAAAGATCAGTTCGTACCTGTGCTTTAATACTTGAGTGAACATATAGGCCCACACCACCACCAGTTCTTTCACTTCTGTGATTTTCATAGAAACTATAGTCATTGATTTGAGTTAGTTGTAAGGGTGAGTCATCTGTCAGTCAGCTCTCGGTGATTCCAATTATGCCAAAGCTATGTCTGCAGGTATTTAGAAAAGTAGTCATTTTGTCAATATTTCTCAAAAGGGAACGTATATTGAAATGTATCATCGAGGTTGATATAGTATGGTTTTTTGATTTTACATTCTCATTGAATTCTTCAAGGAGAGTATAGTTGGAAGAAAGTTCAGAATTTTGAGGATCTAATGCGTTCTCATCTTCTTCAATTAGGTGTTCTGTCCGAAAGTCATCATTTAGAGTAAAAGGATTCATAAATAGCGATTTGTTTGATGTGATAGATAAGTGGTCGTGGTCATGCTTCATATCGAATATAGCTAGTCTGAGTAGTGTTTCATCCACTATGTGATTAAATGGGAACATTCGTCCAATGCAATGGTAACAAAACCAAGGTGCTTGATCAAACTCAGTTTAGCATAGTCTTTTTTTGATAGCATAGAGCAACATAGGTGTATCCATTTATCACATGAGTCACAGCATAGGGCATCTTGGTTTATTCTTACTGATTTCTTGCAATTTGTACATGGCTATTTTAAAGGCATATTATTAGGATGGAGGGGTGGGGGTGGGGGGTAATCTGAGCTTTCGGTGTTCAAAATTTGTGAGTTTAGGTATCCAGTTGTGAGTCTTAGTCGCAGTAAACTGACAGGGGGTATGCTGAAATGTGATCAGAGTATATGGATTGAGTGGAATTCATTAGTGAGTACATATACATATATAGTTATATGTATAAATTAGTATGTATATATTTTATCTGAGGTATAGGTTTTACTAACTGAGTATATTTTTAGTATTATGAAAGTATTTAAAGTAGTAGTTAAAGTTGAATGTATTTTGTGATATCATATATATTCAATTTATGGAAGATTCAATGAAATTGAATTAACTTCAAGATTCAATGAAATTGAATTAAATCAACCTACGGTAGGTTTATTTAAAACAATAAAAATAAAAAATTCATTCGAGTTATGGATGATACTGATATTATCGTATATATATTGACATTATAAGAACTGAGTATAGCTGTTTTATGATCAGGTATAGTATGCAGTTGTGTACATATACATGTATACATTTAAGAAGAGAACAAAGATAGAAGAAAGATATGTCATGAGGGGGGTATATATAAACATGTAATAAACAATTGGCATAATGTGCACATATTTAGTGCAAATTATGTTCTCATCATCCTCTATTCCAATTCCTTTAAGTCCTTCAATTGGATTTTAGTGCCACTTTTCAAAAGTGCAATGATCTTGCCATCTAGTGTCCATGTATTCTGTACACTATCGTGTGAGTTTGCTGATTTTAACAGTTCCATATTTCGTCCAGTTAAACTTTCTGTGATCGCTAACTTGGTCGCACCATATAGGGTACAGTTCTTAAGTTTCCTCTTGGACATGAACAGATCATGTTTTACGTCATGTCTGGTTAATCACACTATGATTGCCCTTGGTTTCTTGTTTCCTTTATTTCGCTTACCAAGCCTGTGCGTTCTCCCGATTTCATTGGGTTCTATTGGAACTTTGAGGGCGTCATGAAAGATGTCGAAGGCTATTTTGTTGGTGCTTTCATTTTCCTTTTCAGGCACTCCATGAATTAACAAGCAGTTCCTTCTGCTGTATTGCTCTAGGTTATTAACCTCGTCTTTCAGCTTCAAGTTGTCTACCCTCAACTTACACACTACATTTTCTAAGTCACTTAACCTTTGAGTTATATAATTATCATTTGAACAATCTTCTACAGCTTTAGTAAATTCATCATTCGTAACAATGGCTTGGATCAAGTTGGCTTTCGTATTGTCATCCGATAGTATTTGGTTTACTATTTTGTCCGCCAAATTTTCGAGCAGTTTTTTCAGGAGGGTGTCGTCTTTCAGTAGAGTGTCTGTAATAGTTTTTTTAAGCTCATCCTCCTTTATTTCTTTAGTTGTGTTCGTAGATTTACGTCTAGACATGTTGGTTTATATATGTAATATGTTATTTCTTCCGATTTAGGTCTCAATCTTTCATATTATTCATTTATGTAGCAAATTTTCTGTCAGTTATTTTCCCGCCGATGTGTTTACATTGACACCGGAAAGTCGCAGATTTCTCACGAATTACGCAATGTCACTGCCAAGTATTTACAGAAATGGAAAGAGTATCACTCACTGTATTCATTTCTGTCGCATAAAATGCTTTTTGTGCAATAAAGTTCAGACAAAGTATGAAAATGATTTATATCGTTTAGGCGAAATCTTAGATGCCCGGGACAAATATCTATATATAGGATATATGGCTCAGCCAATCAGAAAATTCAGTAGGCGAAGTTATCTCAAACCAGGAATAGGAACAGATTATGGTACGAATTGACGAATTTGAAGTAACAGGAACGGAACGAGGAACAGGTCAACGAAGGACGAGACCAATTCGAAAGAACATCTGGAACAGTATATGTCAAGACACAGGGCCAGTTCTCGGTTTCCTGTTCAGAGCATCCACCACACGATGAAAGAAAGTGAACACAAAAAAAGTCCATATAATATGGATTGTTTCATAGTGTAAAGCGCGAGAAATATAATGGGGCTTATAGTATATCAATATGTAGGATTAGACACAGGGAATGTATTTTTTTCCAAATGGGTCCACTACGCGGTAAAATTGTTGCATAAATTCGCTCCAAGAAAGAGCGCTACTTTTTCTCGTAAAACAAATAGAATGGCCGACTGAAGCCGTTTTTATCGTTCCAACTAAGCCGTTCTTAGCAGCACTTCATCCACAAAATACGAATATACACCATGTATCAGAAGACGCATCAAATGTGATATTTTAAGGGAATTTTACACTTCATTTCTTATAATTCGCACTTATTTTTATTTCAGTTGGGACTAAAAGCCCAGATTCCGGAGCCCGGCGACTAAAAGCCAAGTTACAAAATAGATTAACTGGTTTGAACGCATGAATGATCAGACTGTTGGAAAGAATATTCAAATCAAATTGTGTTTATAGACTTAAACACTTACGTGTGACACTCGAATTTTAATTAAATCCATGATTGTGCAGTCTCTCGAATATCACGAACACTGCGCAATTTTTGGTTTCTTTGTGTGTGGTGACCTCGATTGGATTGGCCTGAATTGGTTGACCTTAATTTATTTTCTTGATTGGTGACGGCTGTTTCGAGCAGTTGAGTTGGACTTGGCCATGATTCGTAAACACGTTAACGATCCCAGGTGTTCTCTCGTGTTGGTCTGGCCCTCTGAACACCTGGCGATCTCTCAGCAGGAAGAACTCGTAGTTACTGAGGTGGTACGTCTATCCTGCTCAGTAGTGTTTCATGATTGATGTTTTAATCCTCCGTCTTTCCTTCTCTATTGCTTTCTTGTCCTCAGGCGGCGCCGGTCTTTCTTGGTATTCCGGCGTCGCAGGGGCGAAGGTGTTGTTTTCCGCCCCTGGTGGATCATGGCTTGGTGGTGTCGCCATCTCGACGTCGGTGGAAGGGACGACCGGGTGACGTCGGTGTCCCTTGTTCCACTGGTGGCTGCTGTCCGCTGGGTCAACAGCAGGGACCTCCGGGTTCACGTCGGCTTCCCTGCTGCTGCTGGTGGTAACTGTCGCCGGCTGATCTTCTTGCCTGGATGCCAAGTGGGGGAGAACTGGGCGTCTCTCAGTTCTCCTTTTCCACTTGGCCTTCCTGTCGGCGTCCCTGTGGCGCTGTGACGGGGTCTTTTTCTTTCTCTTTTTCATCATTTCTGGTTGAGTCTTCTCCCGTGGTGGTGGGTTGCTGGTGGGCTCCAGCATCCGAGTTACCTCCAACAGAGGGTCCTGAAAAGGACCTTGATGGCGTAACTCGGAAGTCCAGAAAAAGCTTCACGTGGCTACCCGACCTGCGTAAATTCCAGGCCAGGCAGGGATCCACGTGGAGTGAGATGAGAACGTCCCTGACTTCGGCTGGGATTATAGATGAATCCATGTCCGGCCGAAGTCAGTAATCCGAGCGCTGAGCGAGATAGCTAAGTCCCGGAGCGCTCGATCCAGGACGTCCTCTCTCGTCAGCGGTCGGAACACGGATTGGATCGAAAAAAGATTACATGCCATGTTTGTCTTGTGTTGTTTTGTTTAGTTTTTATTTGGCGGCCAAAGATGAGATGTGTTCGTATCACACGGCCAATGAAATCACTGAATTTCAGATTATCAGCTTAACCGCATTATTTCATCAGTATCTGAAGCAAAGGAACACCATAAACAATAGAAAATTAACACAGCTCTTCGTGCGGGATAATCTTTAAAGCCAGTGACACCTCAGTCATCCTGACAGACTGTACAAACATACTGATAATGGGGCATTATGCATCAGGAATATTTTTGTTAATTGGAATTATCAAAGCTAACATGCATGTTGTGGCTTCTAAGTGAACAAATTACCAGATGTTTATGGAGGCATGATGTTAAAGGACTCTTAGTTGCAATTAAGACCCTCGCAATAAATGCTTCAACAAACGCTCTTTATTGGATATCCTATACATGTTCATTCTCCCTATAGTATACATAGAACATGTATAGGGTAGCCAATAAAGAGCGTTTGTTGAAGCATTTATTGCGAGGGTCTTATTGCAACTAAGAGTCCCTTAACATCATGCCTCCATAAAAATCTGGTAAATTGTTCACTTTGAAGCCACAACATGTATGTTAGCTTTGATAATTCCAATTAACAAAACTATTATCAGTATGTTTGTACAGTCTGTCAGGATGACTGAGGTGTTACTGGCTTTAAAGAATATCCCGCACGAAGAGGTGTGTTAATTGTCTATCGTTTACGGTGTTCATTTGCTTCAGATACTGATGAAATAATGCGGTTAAGCTGATAATCTGAAATTCAGTGATTTCGTTGTCCGTATCACAGTATGATACGAACACATCACATCTTTGGCCGCCAAAAAAAGAAACTAAACAAAACAAAACGCAAGACAAAGATGGCATGTATCCCAATAACATGTGTGCGCGCAGTGTTCGTGATATTCGAGAGACTACACAATCATGGATTTAATTAAAATTCGAGTGTCACACGTAAGGGTTTAAGTCTATAAACAAAATTTGATTTGAATATTCTTTCCAATAGTCTGACCATTGACATATTCATGCGTTCAAACCAGTTAATCTATTTTGTAACTTGGCTTTTAGTCGCCGGGTTCCGGCATCTGGGCTTTTAGTCACAACTGAAATAAAAATAAGTGCGAATATCTTGGAGCGAATTTCTACAACAATTTCACCGCGTAGTGGACCCATTTGGAAAAATACATTCCCTGTGTCTAATCCTACATTTTGATATACTATACGCCCCATTATATGAATATACCAGCTGAAATCGATCCTATAATTGTAAACATCGAGTCTATTTTTAGCGCGTGTTTGCGTGTTCGCCATTGCACTATTCGCACTAAACAGCCATATTGTAGCTATAAACGAGTACGCAGTATTCCACTGCGTTATTTGATACCACAAACTTGTTGTTTGCTAGCGTATTCATCGAGAAATCTAAATTCTAAACATTAATGTCGAACGCAGTTTTTCGTGTTTGTTGCATTTTATGTTAGGTCAGTTGTCGACAGAATAATGCAACTTCCGGTGTCCGTA
Organism: Siphonodentalium dalli; assembly: GCA_032622095.1. NCBI lineage: Eukaryota > Metazoa > Mollusca > Scaphopoda > Gadilida > Siphonodentaliidae > Siphonodentalium > Siphonodentalium dalli. The sequence goes on along the minus strand of CP136061.1, from coordinate 85,876,843 downwards.
CAGTGGTGGGGTTAATATGTGTGGCTATGGCGAATATCGGCCTTTCGTTAGACACGAAAAGGAGCCCTCTACGCGCTGTATTCCTCGAGATATCGGCCGTCCCACGCAATTTGAAATTCTGTCCCGCAGATTGTCGTTTTGTCCCATATCCCATCCCATCCCGCAGATTGTCATGTCCATACTCAAATGTGTGTGGCTAGGGCGAATATCGGCCTTTCGTTAGACACCAAAAGGAGCCCTCTACGTGCTGTATTCCTCGAGATATCGGCCGTCCCACGCAATTTGAAATTCTGTCCACCAGATTGTCGTTCTATCCCAAATTCCATCCCATGTTAGGTCAGTTGTCGATCAAATAATGCAACTTCTGTTGTCCGTACAGTGTCGGGGTTAATATGTGTGGCTAGGGCGAATATTGACCTTTCGTTAGACACATAAAGGAGCCCTCTACGTGCTGTATTCCTCGAGATATCGGCCGTCCCACGCAATTTGAAATTCTGTCCCGCAGATTGTCGTTCTAGATATCCCATGTTAGGTCAGTTGTAGATCAAACAATGCAACTCCTGGTGTCAGGTCAGTGGTGGGGTTAATATGTGTGGATCGGGCGAATGTGGGCCTTTCGTTAGACACCAAAAGGAGCCATCTATGTGCTCTATTCCTCGAGATATCGGCCGTCCAACGCAAGTTGAAATTCTGTCCCGCAGATTGTCGTTTTGTCCCATATCCCATCCCATCCCGCAGATTGTCATGTCCCCTTATATCTCTGTTCCTCATGCCTGGTACTCGGATTTTTTCGTTTTTTGCTAATTTCTTATTCAACGCTCGCCGTTCCTGGCCAATTGTACGCTTTGTTCGCAACATTAGTGTCTAAACGTTGCAATATTAATGAAGGGGATATGCTAACCTTTCGAATGATGTATAATATGTATCGTTACATAGCGCAAAACGCGAGAAAAATGTGAGCTTATATCTCTGTTCCTCGTTCCTGTTACTCGAAATAGTCATTATGTTACTCGGAACTCGTTCCTGTTCCTCGTTCCGTTCCTGTTACTCGAAATAGTCAATCCACAGGACGACACCTCTGGTGGTGTACATCAGACACCGTAGATAGGAGGTGGCAACGTCATTAGAGTCACTAGCAATGTGGTTTCCCATACTATTCAACCCAGTTTGAAAGAAAAGTACCTCGTTGACGAACGTTACGAGTTTATCGGCTTCCAATGACAGTGTGGTCGGCAAAGGGCGTTCCCCTTTGCCGAACATACTGAATTTAGAAAAAAAACACCGAGAGGATTGGAGTGTTCGCAAAGTGTACAAATTTACCAATATATTTTTAACAACAGCGAAAGACTTCGAATGCTTCGCATTCAACTTCGACAGCGTTGTGAAATGTACAATATATTATAAATAAGGAAATCTGGTTATAAAATACTACAGAGTTATTGATGTTTTTGTTGTTCAATGCCGGAAATGATGCAGAAACGTAATATGACATTCCAGCCTGTTAATCCTAGTGAAGGACTAAACTGGTGGCGGTGTTAAACCAACAAGCTGTTGCTAGTGGTGATCTCGGCCCGCCGTTGCCGCAAGTTGTAGCGGAATCACAGTCACGACCGTGTTAGCGAGTGGAACGCAAGGCATGGCAATATTAAATGCATGTAAAATGCACCTATTATCACTATTGCGCAAAATGGCCCCCAAACTGCTGTTTCTGAGCCACATATGGCCACAAAGTTTACATAACGGAATGTCTGTTTGTATTGCAGTGCAGAATGTTAAAGGAGAGCCTGATAATTCAACTATCATAATACAACTGCCTGATACAGAAAAATCACCAGAGATTCGATCAGAAAAACACGCTGAAGTCACATCTAAAACCGCAAGTAAGCAAACATGTTCCATCCCTCAAGAATTCCTCAAACTATGTGCCATATATTAGTAGAATGAGGTACCCAGAGGGTGAATTTATTGACGCAACCCGCACAGCGGACTAACGTCACCAAATATATCCGTTGAGGACCTCATTCTTCAAGGCCTCATCTGCTACGTGAAATGTACTTTACACATATTTAAGTTACCAGATGGTGATGCATGTTCGCTCATTGGGCACCTCGATTATTCATTGTCTTGTCTGTCGGGAAATAGAGAAATTAAAAAAGAAAAAGAACTTTTTGAAGACGTTTCTAACGAAAGTAACACACTTGCTAAATTGATATGTAATACATATACATTCCAGAGAAGATGAACTTATTATCTAAGGGATAATTTTTTCGAAGGGATAACTACTCTACTTACTAACATACCAAATGTCCTCATACCGAATCGACCCATCAACTGTTGCAGTTGACAACAGCCTCTCTACAAGTTGAGCAAAATGTTTTTAAAATACAAAAGATTTATTTGGATCACCTCTAGATAGGTGCTATTGAATTGAAAACATGGCCGGCGACAACCATCTTAGATTTAACTCTGTACATGACTATTTGGCATAACATCCCAAATCACTATTCTAATCGTCCCCGAATTTCATCTGGATCTCATTCGGTCGGCACCAAACGTCCTATGGATCTTTAGGGAGACTTTAGATTGCAGATTACCATTTGCCCCGAATTATGTTAAAAAGAGGCCGCCGTTTTTCAATCCGTCTGCGCATCATGCAGCCCACACTTATTGGTGAAATGTGTTGAAAACTTACAGGCATTTTCGATGAAAATCATTATATCTTGGATTTACTCTAAAGACAGTATCCCTCATCCGTTCGTCGCCAAGCCTCACATGAATCCTCGGTGTGACCACTAGATGGGAGCTTACAATGTTTTCCGAATAATGTCTAAATTGGATGCAGGCGGCTATCCGGGATCTTACACGGTGTATGACTAAATTACCTTGCATGTCACAACATTCACCCAATGGGCCCCTAACCGCCTGAGCCACTGAGGCCTTCTCATTTGTATAGAAGAAAGAATCCCGACTATTTTGTTTTCCAAACACATGCTCTTTAATCAATGCGATTAGCTGATAACTTAACATATAAGTATCAAAGTCTATGAAAGACGAGCAGCTCATTTGAATGTATTATGCAATGTTTTACCAGGCCGTATAAGCATTGTGGTATAAAGTATACTGTCATATTAAAACTGTTCGTCAATTAATTACATTGAAAGCTTAATGGGATAGGTTCAACAAAACATAATTGTGATTGATATTCGATTAGCTGTTTAAACTAGATATATATGCAATATGTTTGCCAAATTCAAATGTACATGCGGTGAGTTCATGTATTAACATCTGGGTTTAATAAAAGGTAGTAATAATTATATTTACATAGCCCGTCTGTGTTACACTAAATCCTCTTTGGTGATTGGTCAACTGCCAATTGGTGACCCGTTTTACATCCCAATAAAACGAAGCACGACGTCACAAATTGATGACATAATCTGAATTAATCACTAAACGCTGTCAGCAGAATAATTGGGCATGCTTTTCAAAGTTCAACCGAACTGCATCTTAAGCCAGTGATTTACTTCGATCACGTTATTCTTGCGAAGTGATTGGAAATATTATACTGGGCTGACGTAATGTGCTGCATAGGCTAGTCTCAACTTATTGGCAGATTTTGGGAAAATAAATAAGAATGCACTCAGTTTTTTTATAGGAATAAATCATCAAAAAGCTATATAAATATAAGTCATGTTCCTATAAGCTGGGGTATCTTCCATACATGATACGTAACAGCAATGGTCCGTCGTTCTCATGCGATTCATAGCAGCCAGTTTCGGTATCAGACGGGACCAGTATCAGCTATTGGCTGTGTGAAGCATGGTCCGAACCAGCTAGGGTCCCTTTCAGCCACAATAGTCAGGTCAATAAATTCCACATATCCCGACACGACCGCCAGAATGGCTACAGTCGAATGAAATTTACAATTAAAATGTGTACAAATTGAAAAGCTAGTTATATAAGAGTGAACAAGCACTCGAATTATGCGAGGAAGAATGATTTCAGAGTACAATGGAAACTTTTGACAACTAAGAGATTTTCGAATTCCCTCTAACATATCTCGCGAAAGTGCAAGCCAAACCAGGGTCTCATACAACAGTTAAATCTGGACTTATGGGCACCCAGAAACAGAAAAACAGTCAATAGGGATATATTGAATCTGTGATATGTTCTAGAAGCAGACATATATATGTACTCAGAACACTCTCACGAATGTGACTGATCTTCGTTTATTTTATCTCCAACACAATTCACTATGATAGGATACATTGAGAGATATTCAGAGAGTATTAGGTAAAATGTGTTGATCCTATTGTCCGTGTCTTAAAATGGTAGTCAAAGTTGCCTCCGGTTAAGTGATGAAACACGAATATTCAACCTTTATGAAAATAATGCATGGTGGTACACTATGAACTAAATTTATCCAAATGCAAAGGAATATTATAGTCCAAAAATTACCTACATACTCTGTGTCTGAAACTGTATGTATACCTGGAAATTATATTTGCTGATATTCACTAGGTCAAACATATAAATACGCGGAACGTACTACGTTGTCTGCAACCGCATCACATCGTTTATCCCTGCTCATAATGATGCACATATCTGATTCACACAAAACCATAAATAGTTACATTGAGTGAATACATTTTGGTTAACGACGACCTAATAGCTTTAAATGCCGATGACCTGATATTAGCCCAAGTGCATGCAATCAAAGATATGTTCAAACAACCATACACTGAAAAATAATATTGTGCATTGCGAGGTAGCATATTCCCGTTAACATGATCGTACGTTGATATGTAATGGAGCAACCACCAAGGTGATCATAAAGTTCAATATAATTACAATAAAAGTGTCAATGACACTGTATCTCAACTAGGAAAGGGAATAATATTATGTGCCACAGTCAATTGAGTTATTAGGAATGTGGAAAGTTGAAATGTCTAATTATGCAAAGAGTAAAATCCAAGATGGCCACTGGCAGCCATCTTTTTTTGCCGAATGACCCCAAAATGACTCGTTCCCAATAACATGTCAATGTTAATATCCGAGACAAATTTCATGATGATCCGACACAAGATAGGATATGTAGCCTTTGTCAAAATATTTAGTCATACAAAGAGTAAAATCCAAGATGGTCAGCGGCAATATGTTTTATGGCCGAATGACCACAAAATGACTCATTCCCATCTATATGTCAATATTAACCTCCAAGACAAATTTCACGATGATCAGAAGAACACTCCGGCCTGTAGCCCATGTTAATGGATTGCATTTTGAAATACAAGATGGCCGATGTTGGCCATGTTTTTGTGCCGAATGACCCCAAAATGACTTGTTCCCATCTACATGTCAATGTCAACAGCCATGACAAATTTCCTAACGATCGGGCCAAAGAAAGGTATGACATGTAGCCTGTGCCAAAGGATTTAGTCATGCAAAGAGTAAAATCCAAAATGGCTGCAGGCGGCCATGTTTTATGGCCGAATAACCCCAAAATTATTCGTTCCTATCTAAATCTCATTGTCAACATCTGTGACAAATTTCATGATCATCCGACTAAAGGAACGACCTGTAGCCCGTGCCAAACAATTTAGTCATGCAAAGAGTAAATTCCAAAATGGCTGCAGAATACATTGAATTATATGATCATTTTGGCTAACCATCTATCTACCTGGATTCACTTGACCGGAAAATCCCAGCATTTGGTGGAGAAAAGGGGGCCTGGACATTTCATGCTTCATTTCATGCTTCCATATTACTCGAATGCTACATCTTGGTAATACATTCTTAGGTATAACAATCCGTATAATTCCTTCAGAGTACATATATGTCTGTTAGTACCTAGGCAACAGGTACCGAGAAGTATTAGGTTCTATATATTGATATAATACCTACAAGAATTAGGAACTAGCCGATTTCGAAACCAAATGGTGACCCACAATTCACGATACAATGCACGATACAAGTCACAAAAACATGACGGGTCCGGCCATTTGAGGCGATTGAATAACAATGCAGAAGACAAAAAGTAATAGCAGGCTTACACATTTTATGTTGGAATCGCCCTCGGCATCGGCTTACACGCTTTAGCGAGTGCCCAATTAGATACATTGTATGCTCTGACCGAAGGTATTTGAGAATATACGGAAATTAACTTTCTCGGAAATTTATTAACAATTTGTTTGTGTGAAATTGGACCTACCTTGCTTCTTAATAACCTGGAAAAATGTTAGCACTGTCTGGAATATATTTGTATATGAAAGGGACAAGATGTTATACCCTCCGATAATTATCGGGTGTTAATCATTGATATTTTCCTCTGTAAAACAGTACCAATTGTCAGTGATTTAAGACAGACCAAATTAAAACAGCAAAAAGACTGTGCCATTGTGTGCAATGGGGTTACACTTGACATGCAGGACAGTGTTGTGAATTTCAAAATACAAATACTTAATTTTCACAAAATTATAAATCGCCCAATACTACTCACAAGAGTCAACCACTGGTGACTATGATTACGAGACATACAAATTTGTATTTTAGTTGCGGAAAAAAAAATTTCCGCAACTAAAATAAATATTTCCTGCTTGTTTTTTTAGTGTTTTGGCAATGAGTTGGGCTTCAAAACCACTTTGAATGAGAGAAATAATGTAATTCTAACTGGTAAACTGACTGGAGGCAGTTATCGTGTTGTATTTTGTTGCAAATTTTGAAATCCAAGATGTCCGCTGGCAGCCATGTTTTTTGGCCGATTGACCTCAAAATGACTCATTCCTATTTACATGTCCATGTTAACATCCATGATTAATAGTATGCACAGAAATTCATATACAGCTGTTTACAGTGAATTCCCCCGCAAATATATGTTTTAGTGTTAAAAGGGGGTGGGTGTCAAAAAATGGTCGGAAAAAACTGCCGAAAACGGAAAACAATTTGGCGGTGGGGGTGGGTGGGTACAAAAAATGATCGAAAGGGAAAAAATGCCATACGTGCCTGAATTTTTTTTCCGACCCCCCCCCCCCCCTGATTCTGAGAGAAATCAGGGAATATATATTGTCTTAATTTATTTGTGAGAGAAAAAACAGATATGAAAACTTCCTCTTTTGCAGTTCGATATAATTATGGCCACCAAATGCTCCAACTATATAGGCCTAATGGGCTCATATGGGCCCGATAGAATTTTTATGGTAGATCCCCATATAATGAATATGTTGCCCTCGATATGCCTTCCTTCTTGTACTCTATCCATCTACCCCTCCTTGAACAATATTTTTTCGGATCTAACATATTATCCCCGTCTGCTAAATTTACCCTATATGATATCTACTCCGATATATCTATCTACATCTACAGTATACCCCATACCCTCAATGAACTGAGGAATATTAGGGGGCGCATGAATAAAAGATAATTACATGGGTAAAAGATTTATTTATTTTTTTTACCAAGGGTAAACTTCCTACTCCGAGGAAAAGACCTGATCTAATCCCCGTTTTGAATATTATTATTACTTATATCAATTTGTTTTGTATGTATTACATGTTCTGTTCGAAATTAAATATTGTTTACACCATATTCATGTCACCAAAATGCAGAACAATGCTGTTCTAGCGATTGCTTCACTGAAAGTACCTTTCAAATAATCGAACAAATAACCTGTTTCACAGTGAGTATATACTAACACTTCTAAAAGGACATGCATATGGGTCGGTCGAGCTTTCAAATTGTGTAAATTGACAAATTAAGACGGAATTATTATATACCGGTGGGCTGCATGTGCTCTCAGATATATTTTCCGTGGTAAGCCATGTTCCAGCTGTTTTGAACTGTTCGCACATAAGTAAAAGCAACGCTCTTTAGTTTTACCATATCAGGAATACACTTTAACTCGGACTGCTCTTTTCTGTTTCATGCTGTTATTAAAATGGCTGGGTTTTTTTGGGACACAAATATCGTCTTAAATTAAGTTGTATTTTTAAGACTTCAATGCGTCTTTCTGGGACATAATGCTCGTACAGAAGCTAGGCAGTTCATTTATTTATCGACCTATTTCGATACCGGGTAAAATTGAAAAGCGGATATTGATATAGCCTAGTTGTATTTTGGAGCGCAATTGTAATTATAAAATTATCAGAACAATTTCAACCTATTTTTGCGCTAATATTTTCATCCAACTCTGAACTTTCAGGCATGCGATTTCCCATTTTGATAAAAATTTGATCAAAATACGCCCTCGTCAAAAGTGCATGATATAGGCCTGGCATTTGACACACTGTAGGTTGGTACTTTCGTGCCGAAAATAAAGTCGAATACACCCGCAAATAATTTTGAGGATTTTATCTCATTGAAATATTTTGTTAACCCTTAATAAAACAGAACGGGACCAGAATGAATTAAATATGTTTTAAGTTCTTATTGAGCATGGTATCGTGCAGGCAGTCGATCAGGTAAATATTGAGTGGAAGATGAAGTTCAGGCGGACAAAGATTCTAATTTCACAATTTCGAGCCACACAAAACACGTTCTCATGAAGTTCAGTCAACAGCTGACAACTAGACTGTGTTCCAATTCAGAGGCTATCATGTCAATCAGAATGATTGGTGTCATGATACCATCTTAATACTGATAAGTACAGTGCCGTTCTGTTGCCGGATATTCAGTGTCGAACCGGTGTCTAAGTACAGTGCCGTACCGTCACCGGATATACGGTGTGGAACCGGCAAGAAATTTTATTACAGTGCCATCAGTATCGTATTTTTGGTGCCGGACCGTTGTTGAAAAAACAATACCTAAAGACTGAAAACAACTGTGTCAAGTTTTACCATGTTCCCTGCCAATGCCCATTCAATTACATGCAAAAGGTATGAGATAACTCGTAGTGAGCAGCATTTCATTACTTTTGTTAATTAATGACTGCACTGCATTGAAAATCCGATGCCGGTCAGGCGCTGAGATTTTGTCACCGGATCGGTGCCTTGCATACGGCACTATAACGGCACGGTGTGCTGAATTATCAAAGGTCGGTTTTGATAATTTGCATCATTTAATTGCACCGAATATCATTGTTAAAAAATGTTGATGTACTATTGAGAGATTATTACAATAAATTGGCTAAAGTTCACAACTCATATGTATAAACTCTTGGACGTGTCGGCTGAGTGCCGGATATCCGGCATCTGTACGGCACCGTTATTCAGATGCTCTTTTTTTTTACACAGTATTGATCAGATACCAGAACTTGAAGGTGACATAATTGAAATTGGTTATTTTTCATAACTCTATTTGCAATAAAATATAATACTTTATGTTTCTCGGTATCAGATTAGTACCGATCTTGTGCGGGTATTCGGCGCAAGAAAAGTATTGGTAAATTGGTACCGGTTTGGTGCCGGTCCGGCATCGGTATATCGGAACGGCACCAACCGGCACAAACCGGTAACTATCAGGCACCGTTCCGGCGCCTACATGTTTGCTGGGTTATGGCATAGTGTGGCCAGAGCAGGCACAATTTTGACTAGCAACAACGCGCAAGAGCACTATTTGTTGTAAGATATTGAAAACTTTCCGTGAACAAATTTCAATATTACATAGTATCGTACCTGAACTCGTGAAGCGTGCCTCGCTCTACATTTTATTTAAGAAATGAATGTAATGGCAGTGTGTGTTGTTTGGTGATACGACGATGTGGCGGTTCGGGGTTCATTTCGCGGGTTACACTAAATGTACACAGAACCACCAGTTCGTCGTATATCCCAATAACACACACTACTACGACATTCATCTATACTATATATTTTGAGACTTCCGTATATATATATATATATGTGTACTTTATAGAATCGAAAACGGCTGACTCGATTGAGTTCAAACTTCCCATCTAAGGGTAAAAACCCACGAACACCGTAGTTGTCGCGTTTTGGAGAAGCTCTGAGCACCCTTTATCCACTCCCAAATCACCGCAAAGGCACGGCGGGGGTTAATCAAAATGAGCGTTTGTTTTTGACGCATCGCAATAAAGAGCGTCTGTTTACCATTCAACGTTATTAGCATCTGCAGAGAGATATACGGGAACATTGAGTGGTTTCCTATGCGGGAGATTTATTGGATGCCATAGTACTCTTACAACATCATTGTTATAGAATGTAAGACACTTAGGTCAGGGCTTAGGGGGGTAGCTATAGGCATAATGCTTCTCAGAAATCCCGTATTTACGCAAACGTTATCGCTCGAAATTTATTATGCAGAGGGATATACGGAAAAAAGTGCTTTCCTATTTTTAGAACGCAACACATGTTTACGTCACGTTGGTGATGGGGTTCACGACGGGATTAATTGACTGTCCGCTCTTTGCGAGGATGGGGTTCACGACGGGATTAACTTTGCGGGGACTATTGACCAACACTCACAATTTCGTCTTTTGCATCAGATACCAACACCTCGACCGATCGGGACGAAACTTGGTACGTGAGTGTAGTTTGACCAGGTGGTCGTCGCTGTCGTATTGGCGATCCCGTGCGACGCCCGTGCAGCGCATGCGCAGACGAGATATCTGAAACGGGTGGAGCTATCGACTTGAAATTTGGTATGTGAATGTATCCTGCCCCGGATACGAATTTTATCGGGTCGCCGAGCCCGTGCGACGCCAGCTTCGCGCATGCGCAGACCAGATCTCGGAAACGGGTGGAGCTATCGACTTGACATTTGGTTTTTGAGTAGCCCGGACAACGTCGGGCTCAACAATTTTTCATCGGGTCAGTTCTTTCCGCCCGATGTACCTTAAGCCTGTACGGGGTTACCTTGAAAAACTAAAATTAATGGATCGACCAATCCATGGGACCAATGCCGCCAGTGGCGGGCTAATCTGCTAGTATCTTATATTTGTATAACATTTTGATTATTTATTCCCATAAATTATCTGAGTGAATTAGTTTTAATTTTCTAAAAGATGGCCGAGAATATGAGATTATCCCACTATCGCATATATTCAGCCCAATATAATATTTCAGAACATGTCGCGGTGATATCGTAATGATTGAAATCACTGTAATTTGGCTGAACTTTGAAAAACTCGCCCAATTATTCTGACCGCGTGGTATACATTGATCAGTTGAGATTACATAATCAGAGTGTCAATTCCTGTTTGTGTTACACATCATAATACATGGTCTCTGTGTTATGCGGACATAAAACAAGTTGCCCAAGTGTCAGTTGACCAATCACAGGATAGTATTTAGTGTATCACAGAAGGGCTATGTAAATATTATGGGATAAATATAGTTTTGTTTAACCTTTAATACATTTTAAATCAATTACGATGCAATCCAAATCCAACCATATTTGATAACCTATAGTCAGCTAGCTTGCAATATGACACAGCAATAGTGACATTTTAATGTTGATATATCATGGTATAAGATGTACTATTTTCACGTAAAGTCTTTATATTTCACATGTTGATTTGTTAGAAATTATGTCTTCATGTGAATCACTCGAATTCCCCACTAAAATGTCTGCTATGAGTACTCTAAATGCAGATTGAGAATTAAATATATCATTTGATTCGTAAAACATGGGTGTTTGTTCTTCTCGTATACCACTGGTGGAATTGGGTATCACTATATATATCTCGCTATACATGTATATGATGTTTTATATCAAATACGACCAATTCACTCTTAAGTTATTGTTTTCAGGAACAGGAAAGTGCATTGTAAAGGGTGGGACACACGTCTATATTAAAGACAAAGCATGGGTCTGCGTGGCGAATATTGCACCGAGCGGATTGAAACTTCATTAGCATTTTGTTGAACAATGGGTGGCTATATGCTCCGAACAATCATCATAATATTTAAATTCATGGTTATGGATATCATTGAAATGATCTCGATAAAAGTATAACCACAACTGTGTAGGTTGTTGACTTTGAGAGAATCATTGTATTGCTGTGTGTTTGTCAAATTGTTGGGTTGCCATACGTGTATTTATCTCGAGTTGTATTGAACACGGTATCACTCCAGTGATGTGGATATGGAGACATGATTTTGTGTCCCTTTGTAATGGAATGTGTATATTTCTTACCAGAATTGCAACATCGAAGATGCTACAATGATTCACATATGAATAATGGTCTTCAGTTGCCTTGTACAAGCTCATGTGTACAGCATATTCAGTCCAACCACCCATAGCTTCATATGTGACACATATACATGTACAGCCCTCTAAGTTACATTTTGTAAGGGTATAAACTCAGGAGTCGTACTATTTTTCGCTCAGTGCGCGACAAATAAGACACAGTGATCTCGTTTATTGCGTACTAATGTCACAGGAGCCATGGTGCACGGTTGAATACGCGTAGCTACTTCCGGAGCGCATTAAATTGTCTAAAAATGACAACAGCGCGATTCTAGGAACTCAACCCAAATTACTCTGCACGTCGCACCCGTGTTGTCACTCCCGACACATCCGCGTTGTCAATGTTCTCTACAGCATGTCTTACATTTGATACCTACGATCGGTCATTTCGGGAAATTATGAACTGAAATTCGCAATGGCAATTGCCAAGACATTCCGCTACAGTAATAAGTGAACATATTGACCGGCTGGTGCCAATTTAATTGAAATGACTGTATGTTTCGTCAACTGGATTTCTTTTGCTGTCAGGGGTACCTGTTTTGTACAGCCCAAACATATATAGTGTGCACCTCCTACACCCCTAATACTTTACACGTGTGTGGAAATGGTCCCAACACTGGGTATTCGAGGAGTAATGCAAATATACCTTTCCATTCTCTTCCTGTGCTGTCTAGAGCATGTCCACTCCAGAATCAACGCATGAAAATGACAAACAAACACGTCGCACATTCGTTGTCTGTCAGAAACATCCGCGTTGGCCCGAAACATGGATTATACGGTGTGATATTAGGATTTATGTATTTGGTTGTGGTAAACTTTTGAATTGATGCACTCCCCCATAAACGAGAAATGACTACAGGGACGTTGCCCTCAATGCCCTGTTTTAAACGCCACTTGTTCCTAAAACATAACATTGAACACGCACCATTATTAGACATGATTATTTGTCACCCCCTTTCGTTCAGTTGATATTACCCAACTTTTTAAAACTATCAGTTGTGTTCCCAGCTTTTGTAATATTTATATTTGGGTACCCAGCTTTGTTAAATCAGACGGCAGTAGGCCTACCCATATGACTTGGCTTACATTTCTTCTCCGCTATTATTTTTAAACATCGTGACAAATATAGCCTATATCAATTCATAAAGTGATCACAAATTGAACAGGTTCATTTCACTGACGTTGTTCACTAATTAAATCACGCTCTGTTAGAGATTTCATAAAGTATACCCAACTGAAAATTTAAAAAAGCTGGGTGCCCAACTGAAAATTAAAAAAAAGAAGCTGGGTAGCCCAGGTAGCCGACTGGGCGAAAAAGGGTGACAATGACCATTTCAGCATTATTGCAGGGCCTATATTTCGGCGAGATTCCAAACCTAGATTCTCGCAAATTACCCTGGATTTTCGTGAAAACGTATGTATGGATTCTCGCAAAATCAGATGAAATATATACCCTGTATTGGATGGGGTAATTTTAAATGTTGGCGACATGCACAACTTATGGCATTTTTAACCAATATATATATACATTACCCATCCCATACTTTGTCCGAGGTATTCCTATCAATTATTTACTTGGATTCAACGGATTGGGGCTCACCAAGCTACCAACTAAAATAGTTTGTTGTTCTAACTTCTAACCAGTAGACTTAGAGCAGTTTAGCAGAAGGGCGGACTGCTATCAACATGCTGTTGTCACCCCCCCCCCCCTGTCCGCACGCCCCTGACAGTAAGGATTTCAGGTATGTGACAATGTGGCGACAGGGGGTTGAACTTCGAGGTGTGACCACCCCTCCCCAATCTTTCTCAAACTGTTCATCATTCTGGAATTATCAGTATTAAACACAAATTAATATCGTGTCAGTCATGAAATGCCTAACTTTTGAACATTTTGGTCAAAGTGAAAGGGTTGGACAACCTTGTCCGCATATCTCTGGCAGTAAGATCAAATTGCACACTTTAGGAGGATGTGGTTTAGAACAAATAATTTGGGTGATCGCAATATTGATGAGGTATCACCCCTCCCCTCAAACTGTTCAACGTTTTGAAATATTTTCGATAACTTTAAAAGTTGAATATCATAGGCTAAAACTGTTTGAGATCATTTCGATACTCAATCGATAGTTTACTTTTTCCAATATATAATAAATATCATGGCAGCCATGGAATGCCAACTGTTGAACTTTTTGTCATTATTATGGGGTTAGCTAATTTCATGATTTCATGAGATCATCTGGATAGTTTAAGTTCTCAACTTTGTGATATTTTGGTTTAAACAATATTTTATTTGAACTAAACAGAACATAATTACAAACAATAAATACATAACATATAATCTTAAAGTGTACAAAAGAGGATTGGACAACAAGCTTGGAGGCTTTTGTTAAGTCCTATCCTCAGAAAATAAATGTTACCCCAATCGATACCATTGGGGTATAGCAGACGGGTTTGGTTCTGTATGGTCCGAATAATAAAGTTTATAGCTGAAGGGATAGGATAGAGAAAGGGAAAGGGAGTGCAGGTAGTAGTAGTTGAAAGGGGGGTAGATAACCTTACCATTAACATCAGGATAAGATATAACACGGAGAAATAAGAGATGATTGTATCATGTTAAATTGGTCACCATTTATTGTCACAAGCCAATGAAGAATCTAAATTCAAAACAAATTTGATCATGCTACGACCCAATTGGAGAGAATTTGAAAACAGCGGGTTATCAGAATTATTTCCATTCCATTAATGAGCTGTTTAGTTAATGTATTTAATAAGTATTTCATAAGTGACGAAGTGTGTATGTACCATAACTAATTATTCAATTATTGAGGGCGAGGTGGTAGTGCTAAAATACGCGCAGTGATATTTTGAGTACATTATATTATTTTCTACAAATTGTATTATATCGCTATTTAAATGGTCATGTATGTGTTCGAATTTTAAACTCAGTATCGAAGGGAGAGCAATTGAAACTTAGTCAAGTTTGAAAAACAGATTGGTTCGCGGGTTGTTGCAATTTGTGACCTCAACCAACGAAGGCTCTCTGTCCAAGTCCATGACATATTACCCCCCCCCCTGTTCTCAACCCCCTCCCCGTTCTGTATATTCAATCCGATTTGTCATCAAATGCTGAGTTCAATAAATTTTATAATAAAGCATGTTTTCAAATAGCTGTTTCATCACAGAAACCTGGAATTTGGCCAAAAACCCTCTTTTATTGGCGGAACCAGCACCCGGGACCGCAGGTCGGTCCCGGGTGGTGGTTCCGCCAATAAAAGGGGGTTTTGATCAAATTTCAAGCTTCAGTGGTAGGCCTTGTCAGCATGTTTGAGCCGTGATCAATTGGTTGATTGAGACCAACCAAAGTCGGTGTTATCAGCACATATACTCAAGTCCATCAAACTCGTGAATTCCTCGAGACCAATATAGGTATATATCTATTACGTACCGCATGCAAAGGTAGGCATATGGCACCTCGATACTATCGAGAACCATTCGAATAATTAAAGTTCTCTAGTGTATATATATATATATATAGGAATTTTCCGGATTGGTCTGGTTCTTATCAAGAGGTGTAAAGTGTGTGACATTGTGAAGATGCACACATAAATGCATTGGGGTAACGTTATTAAAATCTACATGTTATCCTGTTTCTGGATCTGGAAATTGTGTGTAGAAGCTATGTTACTATAAGCGGATTCGATCGATGTCTACTCGTCTGTCGAAACCATCAACGGCTTGCAAGACATGGAGATAGCAACTTACATGCACCAGTATTCCAGCATGGTCTATATTGTGTTGCATATCGTTATATTGTGAATAGTATTGCACGCCTGACATCAACGCGACCGACAGAACACCATGTACGACATACATTCACCAGCTTATGGTTATTCACTTGGATGGAAAGTCATACTCGTCCTGTGTTGTGAATTCAATTAGATGCCAAAATTCGGCATGCATCGGTGTGTCAATAATCGGCATTGAAATGATGTGTGTTCTTCTTGTTGTTGCAGTTACATCAGTAATTAATCATAACGATAACCCATGCAGGTGGGTAAATTTCAGATATTCAAGGCGGTGAATATAACATTTTTTCTCTCGGGATATGATTTCTTCAGAAGGATTGTCAATGTATATACGAAACAGTTGCTTCATACAAGCCAAGTCCTGCATACATATATGCATGAGCCATGAGTACACTGAATCCAGTTCATGACACATCATGAAAATATTATATATGATATAATATGTTGGGTTTCTATACATAAATAAATTTTTATGGATCCACGAGTTTAATTTCTCCGAGATAAATCATTCCAACATATACAAGAAGCATCATACGTATGTGCATAGATACAAATAAGCTGTGTAATTGCTCATTTCATATTATGTTTACAGATAAAATTAATTGGCATACTGAATGCATATACCCAGAACAGTATCATGGACTATTTTGAAAACGGCATGCAAAAACGCGATATTCTTTCTGACGTGACATGTTCTATCACCATGCACGAAGTTCCCTCTAAATATATAACATTACTGGTAGTAAACGAGTAAATTACTAGGTTTAATTTAATCATATGCACTTTGGGCTGTTTCAAATTTTGCACATCCACATCAGATCATTCTCCAGAATAATGATGTTCGAAGAAGATATAACCTGACTAAAATTTAAAGCCACATATAATGTTTGAATATTTTTTTCCCAACATTATCAAGAGCACAAAATCGCAAAATGAGCAGAATTGAGCTGAAATAAACATTTCTGAATGGTAAAGGAATATATGAGCTAACAAAAAATATGTAGCGCTTTCGATAACTTTACTTTCTTTAGAGTGAGTGGATGGTCAAGATTCTTAAAATCAACAACTAATAGCATGTCATTTTGTCTTTATTTAAATCGGCAGACAATTTTTTCTGTATGTTTCATTTTCTTCGAGTTTTATACTTGTGAATTTAAATAATATTTCCAATTATAATACTTTGAATTTGCAAACATTATGTGGAACTTTGTATGTATAAACTGGGATGTTGTATCTCAGCGGATGTTAATGTTATAAAGACGCCCTGATGTGAGGGGAATCGCTCCTACGAATGGAGCATCGATCCGTTCTATCGTTGGGCCAACGTTGGGGCAACGTTATTTCTATCGTTGGGCCAAGGTTGGAATTCAACGTTGGGCCAACTATGGCTGTTGCCGCTGGCTCGGCGTCGGCTCGACGTCGGATCCCGTCGTCGACTCGACGGTGGTTCGACGTCGAGCCGACGTTTCGTGCGCCGCCAGGCACCCGACGTTGAAACGACGTCGAACCAACGGTATATTCTACCATTAATACGTTGGCCGAACGTTGGCCCAACGTTGGCCCAACGTCGTATTAATAATAGAATACACCGTTGGTTCGACGTCTTTTCGACGTCGGGTGCCCGACGGCGCGCCAACGTCGGCTCGACGTCGAGCCACCGTCGAGTCGACGACGGGATCCGACGTCGAGATGACGCCGAGCCAGCGACAACAGCCATAGTTGGCCCAACGTTGGATTCCAACGTAGGCCTAACGATAGAAATGACGTTGGCCCAACGTTAGCCCAACGTGTGTGTGCTATCTGGGATTCTTATACATATCACATACAAATTAAATATTGTTCATCATCTCAAGAATTCATATCTCGTGAGGAACCTGGGACCAGTCCTAGAGTGGTACAGGTCAAGTTTGTAGGGTTTTATACAGAACGCTAGTGCAATTGTTGAAAGTTGTATGAGGTCATGAAAATGTAACTTTGCTCATTTTCGGAGGATTGTTAATTATTGATTTGTTTTAAAGGGACATATCAGGATCGGGTGACCCATAGTTATGTGAACCATGCAATATGCCATTAGCAAATTGTCTCCGAGTGGTTACATTTTATGTCCATTGTGAATGGTAGTTCAAGTTAGAATATGCGATGTCACGCAAAACGAACTCCTGTCGGGAAAAAATTCACAAGGAATAGATATATAAAATATATGTCATTTATATAAAATGTCCTTGGTGTATGTGTTGTTTATGTTACCGGATAGTTGTTAGAATTACTATAGGTAACTCGATGGGTAATCCCAATACAGGGCCTGTGAGTCCGGTTGTCAATATTAAATGACTCGATACTCACAGGTTATGTTAAATTTGGCATTTTCGCGGCAATGAAATAGTGATGTTACACGAAGGCGTGGTTTGACACCCCGATGCCAACAATTTTGTAAAAGTTTATGTTATAGGGCATTTCTACATGCTGGTATATAGGGCCTTTAAGCCCAACTAAAATGTCTTGTCGGTTCTATGGGCATTTCTATGCAATGAAACGTGTTTTACGCATATAGCGTGATTTTATACGCTGATGACAATTATTAGAATGTATTCATTTCAGTTCTTACACAACGTATGAAGTCCTATACTATTTAATACGTCGATTCCAATAATTTTGTAAAAAAAAAATTATTGAGCATTTGTACATGCTGGTATAAAGCCTTTAAGCCCAACTAAATGTTTAGTCGGCTCAAATGGCATTTCAATGAATGAACACATGTTGATACGCATATAGTCTGATGTTACACGCTGATGCCATTAGACTAAATTAATTTCAGTTTTTACACAACGTATGAAGTCCTACAATAGACATTACTAAATTGACCCTTAGCCAATATACGCCCGAATTCAAGATCAAGTTGAAATTTATTCAACTTTCATATCGAAACAAGGTGTGATGGGAAGTCATACCCTAGATATTAAACCATATTGACCCTTAACAAAATTACGCCCGAATTCGAGGTCAAGTTGAAATTCAATCTTTAAAATTTAACTTTCGTAATGAATCAAAGCGATTATACAGGATATAGACTGGACGTACGGAATAATAGGGAAAGGCACCATTATTTCCAAACGCTGGATCTGGATCAAATATAAGCCAACAGAAAACAGAGCAAGAACCTATACACTGATGATGACATTCCTATGTTTTGGAACTTATATGGAACAATCCCCTGTTATTTATAAATTCACACATAGGAACTTTTCGGATGATGACATTCCTGTTTTGGAACTTTATGGAACAATTCCATGTTATCAATAATTTCGCCCTAAAGAACTGACATTCCTGTGTTAGGAACTTTTGTGTTATCTTCAGAGCTATCCATATTCAAAATAGGATAGTTTGGATCTCTATCACGAAATCATCAAATTTTTTGTTATAGGACAAAAATCTTGAAAAAAGGTGATAAGAGTTATGTAACAATTTCATTTGATTAGATGGCGTGAGTATGGTTAAAAGTATATAGAGGTTAATGTCCTGGCTTTATCGTAGGATAGCGATTTTGGGGTGAAATGATCCATGGTCATTCACTCACGGGTTCGCTGGCCTCACAACAATGTATTATGCTAACCTGTTTTGAAGTACACAGGCCAATAAACGTGGACATATCAACTGTTAACTTGTAAATATTTGTATTAATAAATTTCATCACCATGTTTTCTGAGAGTTCCGACAATCTATGTGGGTTAGGAACCAGTTGCATATGGTTTGGGGCACTACATGGTGGTTTGGGGAACTCGTTGGGTGGATTATTACTTGCGCCAGTCCATGCTGGACGCAAGTAATGTTTTCGGTTCGGATCTTTGTCTGTCTGTCCTTCCGCGAACATGTTATGTCATACCGGAAGTACACACTGTAAATAATGGACACGCAAAATATGAAATGGTTGCATCAATTGTAATTTAAATCCACATATATACTTAATTTGCATCGTTATCTGGTTTTATTTTGGTAATAAATCGTTCATATTATTAACAATATTCAATGATTTCTTTCTGGAAACCGATCAAGACGCCATGACGTGACGACGCACATCAGGAAGTCACGAGCTACATGGGTGCGCAAAACACCAGACATGACTGCGTCGATGTACAGACAGCTGAGACTCGTATTACACGGACTGGCTAAACCATTCCATCTGCCAACAACTTTTTGTGTTGTTTTATTATAAATATATATATATATACTGCACGAAAACAAAAGTGTGCAATAGTACTGCCCATTAGAAGCCTATATTATGTAACTTGAAACTCGAGCAAATGAGTTGAGATCAAGTCTAAAAGATGCGTATGGAATCGTTTTTTTTACGCAGAGACAGTGAGGTGCGAACATATTTCTAGAAAGTTTAAAACATTTTCGAAAGATCCTGGTGCATATAAATCGTGTCCGGCCAAACAGTCGAGCGCGTGTTCATGGCCTTTATATGAACGATGTCTATCTTGTTCTATAAATATGTCAAACAACTCGTACGTATTACTAAGACTAGCATTAGTGTAATAGATCAACTTGAGATAACAGAGATATTCTGTCCGTACACACAACTATTTCAGCGATTTTTTTGTCGATCTCTCTCAAACGATGGGCCAGCACCCGTGGTTCAAACTGTTATTGGTAAGACACCGCAACACATGCCAAATGTGTGATGGGTGCAAGTATAGGCAGCTCCAGTGAGTGCATTCTAGTTTATCATGCTTTACTCGGGACAATATTTGAATTTGGGGCACCAGACTTATGGGTTTGGATACTCATAGATTGGTTTTGGATACTAGGTAGGTGACTCAGTATATTGTTTGGTACACTCATTAGGTGGTTGGGACACTCATTCGATGTATTCTGAAACTAGTTGGTGGCTTTGGAAACTTGTATGATGGCATATATACCACTACTTATTGGCTTTATAGTTATTCAATATTTGAAGATTTAGTTTTTTTAAAGTTAAAAAGTTAGAAATTAAAAAGCACTTCAATTGTCATTTTCGTTGTCAATTTTGAAAACTCGGGTTATGACTTACTATTAACTGATTAGGATTGGACATCATGTATGGTGGCGCAACTGGCACATATGGTGAATGTTACCGTAAAATGCTCTTTTTGTTACTTCCAGTTGTCATTTTGTCTTCCATTTTGGATTTGTTCAGTCAAATTATGCATGAAATGACATGCATATGCCATGGAATCAAGAACAATGTGTTTTGTTGTAAATGTATGTAGTGAGTGTGTATACTCCCGGAAATGGCTGCCATATTGCCCGGAACATACACTTTCCTTACGAAAAATAAATGAAGTTTAATGCTGGGGGGTGCACGTTTGACTGACCTGGTTCACAGAGTAAATTTTCAATTTTCATTTTCTTACATGTTTTCCTGCATTTTTTTACCCCAAAATAACGAATTTTCCTTCCTCAAACCCACGGAAATTTGGGCTGTTTGGTCATATTCAGCAGTTAGGAAAGGTTTGTGTTCAGTAGATTTGCATATTTATATAAATTTATTCCGGGTTCACCTTAAAATTGTTATGTAAGATGATATGTGTATTTATATCATTCTTATTTGCTGCACGGACATGCATAATGTGCGGGGTCACCAAATGTATGTACTCTGGTATTATTTTCTGTTAACAAGTAACCCTATTTTAATGTATAGCATGATTTGCACTTTTAAATGGAGTTTAAGTGTATTATAAACACGACTTACATTTAAATAAACTTACCGAATTTTGACTCCTTTTGCTGATTATACATAATTACATTTCTCCAATACATAATTAACTTGACTAACTCTTGCTTATACATATTTATGGTTGACATGGGCCAACCTTCCACTTTACTTCATATCCTATATATTTCCCAGTTCACTCGCACCCGTGTACGTTATTATATATGAGACATGTACCAGATTAACAACGATTTGTTGTTTTATATTACGGACCGGTTTGGTGGCTGACAATATGTTACTTTCCAATATAAAACTACTTATCCAAATTCATCATAATCCCCCTGGAAGCTATGTACTGTCGGTACTTTAGGTAGAATCTCGGGAGAAGCCCGGGTTCAAGCTGACTTAGTACAACGTCTTGCAGGTAACGAGACGAAACCTGACGTGACATGCGCTTAGTATGGAACATAGTCAGCAACCTGCAACTGATGATGATTATATCAAACATTTGGCATCTTTTCAACTCATTGGGAGTCAATTTCCAAAATTGTCTAAATTTAAAATTTTGGCAAAAAATGAAATATTGTTTTGAGGGGTATGTTCTAGTAATATTTTCAAAATTCCACTAAACCGCTCCGGGATCCAGCTTCCACCTCAACATTAAAGTCATTAGAACGAGGAGCAATTTGACTGCGATAAATTGGGACCTTGGTCATCATCATATTTAGCCTTGAATCTTCTTTAATATGCGTAGCATACATCCTCCCTTTCTTTTGACATCTATACAATTATGACCACCTTCATTTTATGGGGATATTATATTACGTATATAGGTTGTGAGCCATTGTTTCTTTCACTATACTTATTTTGACGGATAGAAAGGCTTTGTGGTTCGTCAGTCCGTCCTCCGTTCTTACGATACTTATGAATTAACTTATGAAATAACACAGGGACATTTGCGGATTGTACAGCGACAAGTTCCAGGTTCACACCATATATACAAAGGCGGCGACATAACAAACGGCACGACATCGGAAAGATATCGCTGGAATTCGGCCATTTTCGGATAAGTTCCTTACTTCACGTTGATGACGGACATGCCACATTTATACCACGGGAACGCGGCCAATTTGAATTTTTGGACAGGTTCTATGCTTCCCAATTTTGACGGACATACCACAACTTAGTGACAACTATGATTCTTTTGTCCAAGAGATCATTATTGATTGATATAACCTATAGGCTATGCATAGTCAGGGGAATTTTGTATATGCATATAATGCTAAAATATCAGCCACGGAGATATAACCGTAGCTGTTATGATAACGCGTGAATCTGTGAAATATAGTAATTCGTGGGCAATCCGGATCTCGGAGGAATCCGGTACCTCTCGTTAAGAACAACGACAACTTCGATGATTATATAAACAGAATAACTTGTCCACGACTGTGTGTGGTATTTAAAGTTGCAAATGCTGTGCTTTGTAAGTGGACTCCATGCGGTAAGCAATTCATGAGATTCAGGGTTCTCTGCAAATTTATTTATACTATTTTTATTTTTGACTGGCTAAAACTGCTCTGACGGCAGACTGTCTGTTCATCATTAGCAGAATATGAGCTTCTGGTGAGCAAGGCACGGTACCTTGTTTACGGGCCCAGGGCACTGTGGCATCACTCATTGCTCATTGTGATGTGAGCACCATAAAACACTGACAACATAATACTACAAGCCATCCACGAGATTCACAGCGACTACAGGTGACTACTTTGTACCCTATGTAGAGTGCTGATGATCTGTAGATGCTCTGACTAAAACTCAAACTCAAGTGATTTTATTTGATCGTCCATGCATAAATTACAATATGGTAATGGGGCTCTGTCGAAGCCATGGCTTATAGGTCAGAGCCATATAATAATAATACAATATGTATAATATAGACATAAACTACACGTGGGTGCAAGTGCAAGAGGAGAAGAACAGTTGAGAGAGATGTAGGTTAGGGAGGGGTGTGGTGGGGTGGTAAATGGTGTGAATAGATATGATAATAAACAATAGAACTGTATGTTACTTGATTTCAATAAACATTATTAATTCAATGTAATGAGTGTGTAAGGGCTCAGTTGATTTAGACTAAGAATATGAAAGTTTGTTTGTTTTTTTATTCTTTGATGAATTTGAATTATGTAGAAGGTCATTAACACATATGGATCATTTATCATAACATGCATTGATAAAGTGATATTTTACATATTTGGGGTAGTCAATACTCGTTCCAATGAGTAATCTGCAATCCTCAGGGAGGCTATTCCATAAAGCTCGGGCTTTGTTTGAGATTGCGATTTTGGAGGGTTTGATCCTTTTAAATTAATGATATAGATTACCTTTTGATTTTGCGCGATTATTATGGCTATGTATATCTGCTAGGTTTGTGAATAATTTTAATAAGGAATCAGGTAGTGTATGTGTATGGAAGTCATGCAGTATTCTAATTAACTGCATTTTCCCAATTTCATCAAGCATTAGTAGTTTGGCTTGTCTGCAATATGCGGAAATATTACTAGTTCCATTTTAGATAACTTTTAGGGCATTCTCCTGTAATTTGCTGATTTTAGTAAGATTTAGTTTTTCGATAGACGAGCTCCATATGTTTAGCCTACTATTTGTTTTTTCCCTCTATTATTTTCCAGCTCAATGAAAATGCTTTCCAGAAAGTCATTGTTGATAATCAGATCAGTACGGATCTCAGTTTTAGTGATGGATTTATATAAAGTCCAACTCCTCCCCCTTTATTGTCTCTATGACATTCAACCAGGTTATATCCATTCAATTTCATGAGGTTCATAGGTGAGCCATTAGATAACCATGTTTCAGTAATACCTATAATGTCAAAGTTATGTCTGCAATTGTTGAGAAAGGTTGATAATTTATCTATGTACTTACTTATGGATCTCATATTATTGTGAATCATAACTTATGTTATATTAATGTCTATGTGGTTAGTATTTTCATTGAATTCTTCTAATAATAGATAATTTGAGGAAATCGGGTTGTCTAATAAACTCGCACTTTCTTCTGAATCATACTCATTTTGGAAATCATCGTTTAGTGTAAAGGGGTTTGTTAGAAGTTGTTTCATGTTTGGCAGATCTAAATGATTGCAATTTTGTTTCATGTCATGTATTGCTAATTTGAAGAGAGCTTCTTCAATATGATTGAAAGGGAAGACTTCTTAGATACAGTGGTAGCAGAACCAAGATGTGTTGTCTTCATCAAGTTTTCGTCGATCAGTTTATTTAGCTTAGAGCATTTCAAATGAATCCACTAGTCACGCATGTCACACCTAGAGCATCTTGGTTGTTTCCTACATATTTCTTTTACAGGTTGAGCATGGATACTTTATTGGCATTTTAGTTTTTGGTGGGGTGGGGGTGTGGGATTCGCTTTGTGTATGGTATAGAGAACAATAGAAGGGAAGTTTAAGAGATGGTGCAGTTGGATGAGGTTTCCAACGTAAACCAGTGGTTGGCAGTGAAAGGAATCACTTTACTAGTAAATGTATTATTATTATTTCTGGTCCAGTAAAGCCTGATCTGTGTACGATCAATTGAATTGAATTTAAATTATACTTGAATATAAATATGGTAATAAATACAGAATTTTGTTTTTGTTAAATGGAATTATTGAAATCATATATCACATGCTAATACCATAATACAATCTTGATATTACATTGGTTTAATTTTGTATATCTGAATATAGTACCGTAATGTGATCTTCAACTGTGTTTATAAAGCTAAAGGCTATTTATTTATTTAAGAATATAGTAAACATAGTTTGTAATTGTTTGAATATTTATACTGGGGCTATAGTCAATTAATAGCTTATTTAGACAAAACTATATGATCAGGCTTGATTCGGATCCTGTTCTTCTAGACATATTACACTTGTAGAATATGTAGGCTATTTCCTTTTGTATAAACACCAGTATAATTGGGAGATTTTTTATATAGGGAAATGGTAACATGAGCATGATTTGTTAACTTGGGGCAAAATTTTATCAAGATCTGATTTAAATAATCTTTGGGTCAGGTTAGGCCCTGATCCTGATTCGTTATTATATTAATCATTACGTGTCTTATCATTTGAGTTAAGGGTGGTGGACAATAAAGTGATACAAGTTTTGTACATGTATTGTACTGTTTTTAATGTTTCAGATTAATAATTTAGTTAAATTTTATTACAGAAAGTCGCTTTACAGGAAGCAGCGACGAGTGATTTTCTAAGAGTTTAATTAAAGAAGTTCCAGATGGGGGGTATTATTTTATACCTATTTTTTTGCAAGACTTAATATACCCAATATGTATGCAATGACACTACCAGATGTTCTGGAAGTGTTATCGGTATATACTAGGTAGATCAGTGGTGATAGTGATTAGAGGACGTTCTTGGATTCATGTAATCGTGTGGTATAACAAAACATGCAGACAAATAGATAGAGTTATGCTCTGGACTACACGTAGATTTATGAACAAGTAATCATAAAGGTGTAATATGTCGTAAATACAGTATACATAATTATCATGCAAGGCAACATATACAATATCATAACATCATTATTAGGTTCGTGCAATTGATATGCATTTCATGCCCTATTCTTCTTGGTGTTGTTGATGGCATAGTTCACTCACAAGAATTTGACAGTTAAAAATAAAAGAGCCAGATTTTCGCCAAAGGTTAACTGAATGATATTGAATTTTGTAGTGGGTCTTTTACTATGTTTCTGATATGCATGTATCTTTATACGACTCATATAAATTAAATACCACGTTCGTGTGGAAAGGTTCGCCTGATATACAGTTAGTTATGCTGATGAAAGACTGAGTGAAAAATGACCACTATTGTTTAATGTATCTATTGAATGAATGAAGAGCATGCAAGCTACATAACAGTATACATACATATATATTATTATTATGCAGATAGAGAGTATGATTCAACATTTTATGAGGATAGGGTTTATGTATAGTCATGATTTAGTTTTCTATTCATGCGATAAGAGTACATACAGAAGTAGCAAAAGGTAGCAGTAATATTTGGTTATATATAGCACACCAAGGTAGACAAACATACAGTGACAAACAAACATATATACAGAGGAACAAACAAGAACATGTGAGAACATGCAAGAAGACACATCATTGCATGTTGGTTAACCTTGACCTCCTTAGAGTTTCTAAAGATCACTGGGTTTCTGAATGAGTGACTTTGTGTCATGGTGTGTTAAGGCAATAATCGTGCCGTCCATGGTCCAAGAATTCTTAACATTTGCATGTTTATGTACTTCCTTGAGAAGCTCCATGTTTTTTGCGCTATGGCTTTCCGTTATCACAAGTTTGGTGTCATTACCGAATATCTTACAGTTTTTAAGTGGTCGTTTCGCCATGAAGAGTTCATGTTTCTGATCATGTCGGGTTAATCTGACTATAATCGATCTAGGTCTTTGTTTACTCTTTTGTTTTGTCAAACTGTCCAAGGCGATCAGAGCGGCCAAGGTCATTTTTGTCTGTTTCCACTTTAAGCGCTTTCATAACTTTATTTAAAGCTTTCTCATTAGTTGTACCCTAGGTAGAGTGCTGATGATCTGTATAGTTCTTGTGGAATTTGTGTACTTGCATTGCATGAGAGAATTACGTAAATTGTGTGGCACAGTCAGTATACAAAAAAACAGTTAAAGATGCATTATCCGAATTACTATTTCTTTGGCATCAGGGGTAAAACATTTTGATTTGAGTCGATGAACCCACCCATCAAAGCTCAGAGTGATCGGATATCAATTTTTGAAATTTGTTATTTCTCGAAATGTGTTCTTATTTGTGGCCCAGATAAAAGTCGTCAGATCGACGGTCTCGGACAAAATTGCGGACGAGGATGGATAACTATAAAATTAATTGGTAATACGGCAAAATTTCGTGATACTCAAGTGATAATATGGCAATATTTCGTTGTACAACATGTTAATAAATAACACGTTTTGGAAAATTTTATAGCATACATGTAGTTGACAGCGGTGACCGTATTTTGTTGTAATTTATCGAGACTGATAACTAAAGAGTATTTTGAAGAAATGTTGTTGTTGTTGTTGTTGTTGTAACTTAATGATATGGGGAGAGTTTGATCGGATTGAGTACTTTTAAAATGCCTAGACATATATATCGAGCCTCTCTATGGGCCACCGTTCTTCTATTTATTACCTATTTTATATCACGAAATCGAATATATGATATCATAAAATTTTAAGTATTTAGTGATATCACATATTCGGTTTTATGATATCATATATTCATTTTGTGATATAACTTATTCGGAAACGTGCTATCATATATTTATTTTGGGATATCAAATATTCGGATGAAAAGACTATTGATATAACTAAATGCATTTAGTCATATAATAAAATATTTATTGATATCATAAAATGAATTTATGATATAACAAAATCGAATGATATATATATATAAAAGACAGTTTTTTTAAACTATTTTAAAACACTTGTTCAAATATCACCGTTATTTAGTCAATATTAATGTTCAATTAATCGCAAAATTTCGGGGTTTTTTTCGTTCGAAAGAACAACACTGATACAGAAAATACATATGACGCTGACCAGCAGATAGAACATACACATAATGCTATGCAGCATATACAGGACAGACAGCCAAAACCCGAAGTTAGGCCTCACCAGAGAAAACTTGTGAATATGTGATATCACTAAATAATTAAAATTGTATGATAAGATATATTCGATTTTGTGATATCATAAAATTGGTAATAAATAGAAGAACGGCGGCCCATAGATAGGCTCGATGTATATCTCTAGTCGGTCAAAAGCTTTTTTGTAATATGTTTAAATAAATTTATCTTATCTTATCTTATCTTATCTTAACTTCCAGAAGTGGTCGCACTTAAAGCAGGGAACAAGACAATTTTTCGTCCAAAAAATGGTATGTGTACAATACATAGTATATTTGTAGTAACCCCAAACACACACTAACAAAAAACTAAATAGAATGAAAAAAACTTTTACCACAGAACATTATAATTTTTAATTTTGATTTCCAAATTGTTCCAGATGTCTGTTATTAATAAGAGTAAAACGAATACGTTTATCGTTTATTGTGGAAACATATCAAATATGGTGACCAACAAAATTATGGATAAACTCTGGCCGAACTGGCATCTGGAAGAAAGTTCAAGAAACGTCAAAGTTTAAAAACAAATAGAATGGCACAATTACCAGCTCGCATATGGACCTTACCCATTTCATCGATATTGTGCAATGCAGTATGAGATTGAGTCACAATGTACTGGTTGAGAGTGATTATGTCGCCGTTATATATATATATATATATATATATATATATATATATAAATATATATATATATACATATTGTAACTAGTGTCGTCACTTAAACTGTTTATGTCCATGAGGGGGATTTGAGGATCTATTGGGCGAGGCTCTGCAGTCCCAAAGATGCCAAATCCCCCGAGCGGACATAAACAGTTTAAGCGACGACATCAGCTACATATTATATTTATCCATCACACAAAACTTGCATTTTGTGAAGTAAATATGCTTTTCGGCGAATTGCGCGATTTGACCTTGATTTGGCCATTTTGAAGGTCAAGGTCAGGTCGAGGTCGAGGTCACGATTTGACCATCCGAAACACTCCCCGGACAAAAGTAACCCTATATATCAAATAAGTACCTGTCGAAATCCGTCAGGTTTTACACGGTTTG
Source organism: Siphonodentalium dalli (assembly GCA_032622095.1). Taxonomy (NCBI): domain Eukaryota; kingdom Metazoa; phylum Mollusca; class Scaphopoda; order Gadilida; family Siphonodentaliidae; genus Siphonodentalium; species Siphonodentalium dalli. The sequence goes on along the minus strand of CP136061.1, from coordinate 85,847,411 downwards.
ACCTTGAATTGACCATTTTAAAGACCGAGGTCAGGTTGGGGTCACGACTTGACATCTCCAAAACACTTCTCGGACAAAAGTAACCCTATGTATCAAATGTTGTCGAAATCTCGTCAAAATTTGCGATTTGACAATTTTGAATGTTAAGGTCAGGTCAGGGTCACCATTTGACCCGTCCAAAACACTCCCCGGACAAAAGTACACATGGGTATCAAATTTCGTCGAAATCCGACCCGTTTTACCCGATTAGACCTTGAATTGACCTTTTTGAAGGTCAAGTCAAGGTCGGAGTCACGATTTGACCAATCCAAAATACCCCCTGGACAAAAGAAATCTTAGGTAGCAAGTTTGGGCTAATTCCGCCCTGCAGTTTTCCCGGCCATAGCTAACAGACAAATAACAAGCAAACAGACAGAAGTCCCAAAATATATAGTAGACTAGCCGATGAGCCCGACTTTGTCCGGGCTATTCAAAAACCAAATTTCAAGTCGATAGCTCGACCCGTTTCCGAGATCTGGTCTGCACATGCTCGAAGCTTGCGTCGCACGGGCTCGGCGACCCGATAAAATTCGTATCCGGTGCAAGATACATTCACATAGCAAATTTCAAGTCGATAGCTCCACCCGTTTCCGATATCTCGTCTGCGCATGCGCTGCACGGGCGTCGCACGGGCTCGACAATACGACGACGACCGCCTGGTCAAACTACACACACGTACCAAATTTCAAGTCGATAGCTCCACCCGTTTCCGAGATCTCGTCTGCGCATGCGCGAAGCGGGCGCCGCACGGGCTCGCCAATACGACAACGTCGACCACCTGGTCAAACTACACACACGTACCAAGTTTCGTCCCGATCGGTCGAGAATCGTAGATTTGTATAAATGACATACAGACAGACAAACAAAGGTCTTCAAAATATATAAGAGACTAGCCGATGAGCCCGACGTTGTCCGGGCTATTCAAAAACCAAATTTCAAGTCGATAGCTCTACCAGTTTCCGAGATCTGGTCTGCGCATGCGCGAAGCTGGCGACGCATGGGCTCGGCGACCCGATAAAATTCGTATCCGGGGCAAGATACATTCACAAACCAAATTTCAAGTCGATAGCTCCACCCGTTTCCGAGATCTGGTCTGCGCATGCGCTGCACGGGCGTCGCACGGGCTCGCCAATACGACAACGACGACCGCCTGATCAAACTACACACACGTACCAAGTTTCGTCCCGATCGGTCGAGAATCGTAGATTTGTATCAATGACATAGACAGACAGACAGACAGACAGACAAACAGAGCTCTTCAAAATAGATATGAGACTAGCAGGTTAGCCCGCCACTGGCGTGGTTGGTCAGAAACATGACATTTTTTTAAATTATTTTGTTTTTATTTATTATACTTCCATGGTGTAACCAAGGAAGTATATTGTTTTTCTACTGAGGTCGTTTTCCGTTTATTTCGAAATACTCAGAAACTGATTGCAGTAGGAACGCGAAATCTCTAGCGAATGTAGGCATCGAAGGTTTACTAAATATAATGGTATCAGGATTTCCGCCCAATGTTTCTTGGCGGAGTTATGGCCCTTTTGCGATTATTTTTCATTGTTATTATTATTATACTTGACACTTTTGTAATCACTATTACTCGAAAAGTACAAGAAGTAGGACACCAAAACTTGGTAAGTAGGTTGGGGTACATGAGTTCTAACCATATGGCCCATAACGATTTTGTCCGCGCTTTCACCGAGGAGTTATCTCCCTTTATTTGAAAAAATGTCATTTTATTATCTCGGAAATTATAAGAAGCAGAGCATCGAAAATTAGACCGTATGCACATCTCGATATGCACTACTGCCCACGGGCATAAAAACTTGTGTCCGCGCTTTCCCTGAAGAGTTACCGCCCATAGTTGGCAAACCTCTATTTTATTGTACTCTGTTGTCCTCCCGTATTATTCCAGATAACTGCATTTGGTTTTTGTAGTCGTATTGACCGTTGTCAGCTTAGTCCAAGGAAGAAAATTTGACAGGGTTGGACATATATTTTTACAATAGGATGGGGGTGCCAAATTAAAAAAAAAAAAAATTCGTTACGAATCTCGTCTATTTCTGTGTATGGATTGACTGTGTAAAGCTGATCAAATACCGCGAAAACAAATTGAAATCTGAGTAGAAATACCAGAGTTGTGGGCCCTCAAATATTTTTGGGGGGGGGGGACAATCGGGTTGTCGCCCTATCTCCTTTAAAACGGACAATCATTGCAAATAGTGACACACTTCTAAGTATCCAGACTATCTAGTGCTCGGTGTGAGCCAAATTTTGCCAGTGTCGGTTCAGTATTGTTGTTCTGGGGAGGGGTGGTTTATGGTTCCATATTTTATTTAGTCTCCGAATCAGATGAAACTTGGAATATAACATCTACCCTACAAACTTATCACGACGCTGAAAACAGATCTCAGATCCGTTGGAAAATGGCGGAGATTTGGACCCTCAAAGTTTGAACTTGGGCCCATATGCTTTCCAATAACCGAAATGTTTTTCGTCTCTGATTCAGATGAAATGCATTCCATACAATATATGTGAGCAGCAGATCACAAAACTGAAAACAATTTTTAAATCCATTGGAAAATAACGGAGTTACGGGTCTTCAAAATTCGCATTTTGAGCCTGGGTTGACAATTTCCCAATCCCGTCACCCAATTTCGAGGCTGGGGTGGGGTCACTTGCAATCACTTGAGATCAACATAAACATGGTAAGGACGTGATATAATCATCCTACTTCGTATTTTCCGTCCCTAAACTACGATGTTTTCAGCTCAAGATTCGCCCTATTATTATACTTCCATGGTGTAACCAAGGAAGTATATTGTTTTTCTACTGAGGTCGTTTTCCGTTTATTTCGAAATACTCAGAAACTGATTGCAGTAGGAACGCGAAATCTCTAGCGAATGTAGGCATCGAAGGTTTACTAAATATAATGGTATCAGGATTTCCGCCCAATGTTTCTTGGCGGAGTTATGGCCCTTTTGCGATTATTTTTCATTGTTATTATTATTATACTTGACACTTTTGTAATCACTATTACTCGAAAAGTACAAGAAGTAGGACACCAAAACTTGGTAAGTAGGTTGGGGTACATGAGTTCTAACCATATGGCCCATAACGATTTTGTCCGCGCTTTCACCGAGGAGTTATCTCCCTTTATTTGAAAAAATGTCATTTTATTATCTCGGAAATTATAAGAAGCAGAGCATCGACAATTAGACCGTATGCACATCTCGATATGCACTACTGCCCACGGGCATAAAAACTTGTGTCCGCGCTTTCCCTGAAGAGTTACCGCCCATAGTTGGCAAACCTCTATTTTATTGTACTCTGTTGTCCTCCCGTATTATTCCAGATAACTGCATTTGGTTTTTGTAGTCGTATTGACCGTTGTCAGCTTAGTCCAAGGAAGAAAATTTGACAGGGTTGGACATATGTTTTTACACCAATGACCACTGATGATATATTTCAACAGCCATTCCTGTTCGGCGCACTGCGTTAATTGTTATATTGGCTAATGGGTAATCACTCAAAACAATGTCGGCTGTCTGTCTTGTCAATCGGCCGTAATTCTGCAGTTTTATCACGATGCGGCTTACAATTGACATATTTTGAGTCAAAAAAACGCTCTAAATTCATTAGTTTTAGAATAGTAGTTCGTTTTGTTTTCACTTTTTTTAAAACGCCCATTTTTTACAAAAAAAATTCTCGACTTTGACACTTGAGAATTAACAGAACTGTGGTGTCCGTCGTATAATGTTATAACACTTCTCCGCATGGACCACGTTTTCAGAAAGCACAATCCGTCTGATGCGCGGACTTTCGCTTGCAGTTCTCAATTGAATTGAAACTATTTTCTATCCGTTCACGCGCCCGTAAACCATTTTAATATAAGATATATTCAAATTAAATGAATGGGAGTCAGCGTGTCCCGTCCGACACCCCAACCTTGTCGCCCCTAAGTCGCTAATTTTGGTATCATAATTTCCGAACGTAACTATCTAAGGTTTGGTATTAAATTCCCATCTGGTATATAGCATACGTTTGTTGAATTTAGATCTGACCAATTAAAAACTGTCTCTTTATCATCTGTATGTGGCACGAGTGAAAATGTATGACTTTATTGCCCGTTTGTTAAGATCGTTGATTGCATATTTCGCATTAATTGGACGAGACGTAATGCAAAGTGTTATAAGTTAGGAGTAGTCCGACAACGACGTCGTACGTACGTCCGCTAATCGGAAAATATACACAAACATGTCTTAAAGCGCCGACTAATTCACCACCTGCGTGTATTCAAGAATATGAATCACACCAAAATTAAGCGAATTGTATATGGAATGTGTAGGTATAAGCTGCCATGTATATATCATTCCCAGAATGCTACCATATCTATTAGTGAAATAAAACACCTTAAACTGTTGGGGAAATCGCGATATAGGCCCGCGAGCAAAGAGAGCTTAATGTCATCATACGCTATTTCGCTGTTGCGAAATGGGTGATCGTTCAACGTACCATAATTACGTTATACGACATATTTATATTTGTGTGTGAATAACGATTGTTAACTTGGTATTATGAACTTATGCATAACTGCGAAGACTTGTAATAACATATTAAATGGTAAAATACGCGCATTCATACCCGTATATTCAGAAGAATATCCGTCTAGTTTACAAGCTCGACATGCTATATATGTTTCTGGTATACCACCATTTCAACACATCGGCTATTTATCATTTTGCTGGTGAGAAGGCGTATGTTCACTTTGGTGCTATATATGCGCACAGAAAAGGCACCATTACTCGGGAAAGCAACATACTGAAATGCATATAGATGTACGCGAATCAATTACGTTCTCACACAATGCAGTTATCCCAAATCCGCGCTCTTTAAAATAGAATTGCCTTCGCCATGGCTGGCCTACTTCTGATGGTACAGGGTGTTACGCACCTGTCCGACTAAGTCACTTTGAACCCAAAATTTATACAATCTCATACGAGCAGTGAAAAGGTTCGCGATAATAGATAATCCGTACAATTGGTATAAACGTTTGTATCGACATATCGTGCATTCACAGCATTAATTGTTTATCCTCAATGAATATGTTTCTGAATTATATTTAATTCTTGACGCCTGATACAAATGTATAGCGACGTTTTTGTGATCTTTCTAGAACGTTCGCGAGCATGATAGAACTTCAAATAAAATACATTCGCCTATGTCCCATTTTGGTGATCAAAATATTCGTAAAAATATAAATTTAGATTGTAGAGCCGTTGCTCACCAGTCACCATGGACAGACTACCTCAAGTGTAAAAACTTTATTCAGCTTCAGGCTCAGAAATGGACTGTCGTATATGCATACCACAAGGAGAACATAATTATAACGTGTAACTCTACCTAAACTACATTCGAATAAGTCAGGTTCATCCATCCCGATATATGTAATTTCGGTAAATTTGTGACACTTTTCAATAGCATTATCCGTCTAAATACGTGTATATATGACTATGTATATGTGTTTAGTGCTTTTATTTGAGATATGTTTGTCGGCCATTTGGTAATTATTTTATAACTCGAGTCTTTATATTAGGATACAGGTTTATAAATTAAAACCTTCTTTTTGGTACTGTAAATTATGGCAGTAACTGTGATAAAGGTTTTATCGTATATCCACATACATGTAGTACGGTACGCATCCAGAGGGCGTTTTTCTAATTTTCAGATGGAACGGTTTACTCGTGACAACGCTATATATAATAAATATGTATACTTATGTAGTCTATCACTAGCCGGTTTTTAGCCCAAATCCAAACGGGCTGATGTAGGAGCGAGTTTAATGCGGTGGTACATAAGCCGGTATACTGTAGGTATGCCTCTAACATTTGACCTCTCTAATATAAACGCAACCTGCTCAAGGGAGTGTTTGTGTCGGGTGGGTTCAGATTTGGAAAATTCCACCGAAGATCAAATGGGGAAAATTACTCCGAAAATCATATATTGAGATAAAAACTTTTCGATGAGTGGATGTGATAAGTAGTATCTAAACGCAAGATTAGTACACTTTTTAATGATTTATATTGAACGGTTTAACCCTGGTAGCGTATAACGTTGTGACGGGTGATATATATTACTCAAATTCAAACCCTCTTTTCATGACGCAAATTCAAACGGACTTAGCAAGAAGCAAGGCAAATGCATGAATATGCTCACCGATATACTATATAGGTATGTCCGTTCTACTGTAAAAGTAACCTATTGTCACGATTTGACCTGTCCAAAACACTCCCCGGACAAAAGTTTTCCTAGGTATCAAAATTCGTCGAAATCCGATCGTTTTACTCGATTTGACCTTGAACTGACCATTTCGAAGGTCAATGCCAGGTCGGGGTCACGACTTGACCCGCCAAAAAGACTCCCCGAACAAAAGTACCCATAGGTATCGAATTTCGTGGAAATCCGTGTTTTACCCGATTTGATCTTCGATTGTCCTTTTTGAAGACAAATGTCAGGCCGAGGGTCACGATTCGACCCGTCCAAAACACTCCCTGGACAAAAGTACCCACATTTATCATATTTCGTCAAAATCCGTCCAGCAGTTATCCCGGCCATAGCTGACAGACAAACAAACAGACAGACAGAAGTACCAAAATATATATTAAATTAAGAAATGTCAATGCAAGTCCACCATTGGATCGTAAGGCACCAATATGCATTCACATGAAGAGGAACACACATATACGCATAACGCTCACATGGGATGGGATGGAATACCATGGAAGTATATCTGATTCCATGGAATCTGACCTCTAGTTTTTGTTTTATTTTTTTAATATTTTTTTTTTTTTTTTTTTTTTTAATATTAATTTATTGTTTTTTGAATTTAATTAATGTTTTTTTGAATTTTTTAATATTTATTTAATTTTTTTTAAATTTAATTTAATTTAATTGTTTTTTTATAATTTAATTGTTTTTTTATTTTTATTTTTTTAATTTTAAATTGTTTTAATTAATTTTTTCACCCACTGACCGACGCGCGAAGCGCGTCCAGTGGGTGTCTATAATAGTAGGACTTATGCGTTTCTGCTGAATTGAACTAGTGCCTATGCATTTCTGCTGAGATGCACTGACGTTTGATCGCAAAATAAAATTATAATCATTATCAAAGCACACGTTTGGATAACACCGCCATAAACAGTGACATATTATGATGTTGAGCTCGTATCGTCAATAAAATTAGAGTTATAACTTATAACACTAAGAATTACTGCTAAAGTATTTCTACCAATTGGGTAACTAGATTCCTGTTGAGCTGGAACTAGAGAAATTTCAATTTCAACCAATTGAAATGCCGTTGAAAACCGAAGGGTTAAGCGATTATCACAATAGGATATGGGAACACCGTGTGCGTAACGTAACTATCACAAGTATAACGTACTCTGATAACAACTTATCGCCAAATTCTTGCTTCAAACAGTTTAAACATGTCATCTTCGGCTTTTTTTATTTTATTTTTATGAAAATGAATAATAAATGGGGTGATAAATATGTATAATATGTATATAACGACAAATAGAGTAAAATTAGCCATTTTCCCTTGAAACTTAGGATAAGCAAGCCAGGTACAAAAAATTGGTGAAATATGAGTACGAACGTCAAAGTGTTCCCCTATCGTATTGCGATAATTGCCAACTGTCACTGCGAAGCATAGCCGCCAATGGCGATTATTAATTAATTCATTTCGGCTGTTCAGTCTTCTAAGCTATTAAAACTTTCTTTGATATCTTGGAAGGTGTTTTGGAAGGATTATTCTGATATATAAATGTTGAATTAACCTTCCAAAAAGATGAGTTTAACGCCTGCATTTCTTGGCATGAATATTAACGAGCGCTCGTCTGCAACAGTGCAAGTACAGTCATTGCCGAATCGGCGTGTTTTTGTGAAAATATCACCAATATTTCTCCACTCGATTCTCTCAAAATGCACACTAATCGGTCAAATTATTTTGATAATTCTATCTAAATACACCTTAGCTCGAAGTCTCAGCTCAAAATTTGAAAATTGACAGTTTTATCGACATAAATCGATTTTAATGGCAAATGCCATGTTAATTTAAATGTTATCATCGAAAAAAGAAAAAAAAATTCCATCTAAAACATAATTACGTACTGTAACCTGTCATTTTAGGAATATATAATTATCCCACACAGACACACCAAGTCCCAGCATAAAATTTTGAAAAATAAGAGATTTATCGACATAAATCGATTTGTAATTGTATGGCAGATCCCATTTTAATTTAAGTAAATATTAGGGGCCTGCAAATGTTTTCTGAGCTGTTGGGCACCAGAGTCCATATTTGATCGGTTCTACCTGATAATTGTGTGACAGTACAGTCGCGTTACTTTATACGTCAACATTGGTCATTATCACCCGACAAATTTATTTCGGTCTATCGTATCAACCCCTATTTTCCCCTGCGTAGCCTGACTAAGTGTCAACATTGGTCTTTATCGCTCTACTAATTCGTATCGTTTCATCGGTATGAATTCCATATCCAATTATCCTCATAAAACCAACCCAACCTCTAATCCCACTCCAATTTATTTATTTTTTTCATCGCTATAGTCACGTTACGTAATATTTTATTGCGTGATACTTGTACGGTACTTATATGTTTATGGTATTACTATAGTATACCATATATCAATTGCTATTCCTTTCTATATAATCCTGGTGCCATCTACCTGTATAGAGATAGAGATAATTTCAGACCCGCCCTTCCCAATTTTATATCATTGCTGCTTTAGTACAGTCGCGATGCATTACATGGCCACTAATTTATGTCAGTTCATCGGTACGAACCCCTTTTCTCCGAGTCCATATAAACAACCAAACATCTTATCCCGTACCACTATAGGAGTCCATAAATTACTATTCTGACACTATATAGAGATGACTAAGATTCTGACCACCCCCCCCCCTATTTTATAGCCTTGTTGCAACAGTTGAGTTGAGATGCATAATATGTCAACATTGGTCGCTATCGCTCTACAAATTTATATCGGTTCAACCCTTAGTTCCCTGTATCGCCCACCCCTCCCTCAATTTATTTTTTCAATAGTATTATAGTCTCGTTACGTACACATTTTATCTCTTGTAACATTTGCTTCAACACGCCGAGTTCCGCTGCAGACAATACAAAACTGACAACATTTCGAAATGTAAGCAGGCTTCAAACTCATCTTATCCAAGAAAAACTCTGTGCTACATAAGAAATTTGTGTATAAGGTGTACGCGCATTTGTTGCGTTAAAAACCAACGGTCCCAAGTCAAGGTCCAAATCCCCAACACACTGGTGTGAGGTTTAACTCCATCTACATACAGTAATGTCCAAAGTAATTGATCACTTAACCACAACAGAATTATGGGTATTTTTTCAGGATTTTAAATCCTCAAAATTACCCATAATTATGCTGTGGTTAAGTGGTGAATTACTTGGGCATTACTGTAACCAATATAAAGATTTGAGGTTTAATGATAACTCAATCCTCATACAGCAATGTTCAAAGTAATTGACCACTTAACCACAGCAGAATAATGGGTGATTTGTCAGGATTTTAAATGCTGAATAATTACCCATAATTCTGCTGTGGTCAAGTGGTCAATTACTTTGGGCATGTGATCTTTAATGATAACTCAATCCTCATACAGTAATGTCCAAAGTAATTGACCACTTAACCACAGCAGAATTATTGGTCATTTTTCAGGATTTTAAATCCTGAAAAATTACCAATTATTCTGATGTGGTTAAGTGGTCAATTACTTTGGGCATTGCTGTAACCAATATAAGGATGTGAGGTTTAATGAGTACTCCATTCACATAACTAATAAATATGTGTGAACATTAAACCAAAAAAAATAAATTCCATGATGGCGTCCAATATGGACTGCCTAATTCTGCTCCAAAAACATGTGTATTGACTAGATGGATGTTTATTGGGGTAAACCGATTATTTCAATGATATTTTCATTAACTGGGATCCAAAACCCGACCTAGAGGAGCGCGCTTTGCGCGCAACTGTATCTTAAGCATATGTGCATATTTAATAAGCCAACAAATGGAATACCAACAGAAAAGATTTGCGGGGGTCCCTTGCGCATAGACATCGTTGATGATCTCTATGGGAAACCACATTGACATTTAATAGAGAATTTCGATTAAAGTGCAGGTAGTAATAATTAAGATCACCCGATATCTGTTTATTAACCACGCTAAATCTGGTCAAATGTACTCCAGAGTGTTCGAAGAAATAACAGCGCAGACGAAGCGGTTGCTAATTTTGCTCGCGACGTCAATCATAGCTTAAGCCCTCCTCTTTGCTAAGAATAGTCGGCATCTTTCGGAGAACTTCGGAAATGACGTCAGTTCGTGAAGACGTACGTATTTCCCCCAATGCGCGAATGTAAACATCGAATTCCTCCGAATGTTATAAAGATGCTTCGATGAAACACTCACGTTTTCGAGTACTTTGCATGTAATTTGGCACCAGAATATGATTAAAGTTTTGTACACGCAGTGCTTTTCTTGTGAATAGCAGCTATTGCATTCGTCAGATCGCAACCAAATGAGGAAATACTGACGTCAATGTGGGGAAAACGTGTTAGTTTATTTCACAGGCCTTCTAAACAATGATAATTGAGTGCTAAATATTTTTGAATTAATTAGTCCACTTACCGTAATAATACACGTAATATAGAGAATGGATGTATTCAAATTTGTATTTATTAAGAACTCAGTCACTGTTTAGATGGCCTGTACACGTGGTTACTTCAGAAATACAAAAAATCAAACATCGACGACTGTACAGCCTACATGCAGGCTACAGGCATATTCACAGTAATGTACTGGAAATTTGCTTTTGGTGTGTTCAGTTGCTCCCAAAAGCATCGTGAGTGAGTTTTTACTTGATGGCAATTTGAATTTAAATCTAGGTGTTGTCACAAAATTATATTAAAAATGAAATGAAATACAATATATAGTGTTCTTAAACCACCCAATTGTACAAGTTCAAGCGCATGAGTTGGATCTTCAACAGTGATCCGGCCATAGGCCTACCCCTATTTCTAACACTATACCATATGCATCTTCTTAGCAGGGTATGGGAGAAGCTACTAATATGGTGTTAAATGATGAACACATTGATGGTATCCAGATATTAGCGTAGCAGCTGAAATGAGTGTTTCAAAAGACCAACTTTAATGAATGGGGTGATCAATTGAGTTCATATTAAACCTGGCAATTATATATATTGCTAATTTCCAATACGCAGGTAGGACAGCTCCGTTCATCTGGTAGATTACAAAACTTTGATGAGTATACGTGAACTAATTTCTTACCAATGTTGACGCAATACATTATTATGGTCTGCACGATGTGTGCACATTTAAATGCATCATACTGTAAACCAACATGACCAAAGTAGTGTACTTGGAACAAATGCGGCTTCCAGAAGTGTCGGAAATCAATTTGTTATTCTGGTGAATAGAGTGTATAGTTTAACTCTTAGTTGTCCTAAGTTCCAAAATGACATATTTTTCGGAACATAGGACAACCTGGCCATAAAATAGTGTTAAGGTCTGAACTGTCATTTGCGTGTTCGACAACAAATATTTAGTTCTATTTTGCTCTAAGTGCTAAATTTCACACCCTAGGTCTACATTTCTCAAAACCTTAAGAGATATAACAGACTTATGCGCTTATGTCTTGATAAAATTGAATAGCTAAGACATTAAGAAATCCAAAGATGTGACATTTTCCACTGTAAAAAATGCATTTCATTTGTGACGGCAATTCAAACTTTGAAAATCGATTTACTCAAAATCATAAAAAATGCACTTAGAACAGATTGGAACTCAGGTCGCGATATGACGTTGCTAGTCTAAAGTGGACAGCATTGTGTTCAGTTTCTTTAAAGTGACGCTGTATGAATGTGTGCATGTCAAACTTGTCAATCATTGCCAATTATGAACGAACAGACACAGTGTATGCAACACTACATGTACATGTATATATAGGGTGGTCACGTGGTATATCGAGGACGATGCTTGCATTGCGAGGGTTCGAACATAGTTTCTTGACATGAAGTCCCCCCCAATACAGGGTTGTAGTTGAAGTCCCACTCCTATCAACCAATAAGGAGCACATTACTGTTGGTGGATGGGATGTTAATTAAAACATTGTTGTGTCGGACTGTATATACCCAGTAACTTTTCGATAGATCCGATATAGCGCCAGGGTGGGAACAGATGGTTCGATTACAGGCCATACAGCGCTAGACCGATCCACTCCCAGAGTTCAATGGTCAAAGGGTTCAGTGGTCCGATGATTCAATAGTCCGATGGTTCAAGGGTACGATACTCCGGTGTGGGACAGTCCGAGGGTTCAGTACCCCGAGTGTCCATTAGCGGGACGTGGCGATGGGGATTTGTCTCCCCAACTTTGATAAAAAATCCAGTTGGCTTGTTATAGGTCGCGGGTTATATATTACATTTATATAGAATAAGTCAAATACAGTTCATTCATGTATATATTATTGGAAAATAAATACGCAGGACATTCCAAGCTTTACATATCATGTTCTACAAGCGTATAGATCTAACGAATGGGCTATATGCAATGAGTGATTGACTGTCGTTCAATTCCATATATAATATAAACATATTTACTCAAAATATGGGACAACCTGGGTCGTGTGGTCACGCTTCCGGAGAACAACCGAGAACAAACGAGCATAAGGGTACGTTCATACACTCGCAAATTTGCCAGGCATTCATTTGCAGGAATTTCGGTGCAGAAAGCTATACAATGTTCCAGAAACAGATTGTATAAATGCTTATACAATGCATCTATACCACAGCTAGTAAGAGAAGTAAACACTATATAGTTCCACTGGTAGTAAATATCATGCACTTATCTCGAAAGAATAAATCATACAGTTATTTTGAAGCAATGTGTTAACAGCACCGTTACATGTGGAACTACCAAACTGTTACTCCACATGTCGTTAGCTTTGGTAAACATGCTATTTATACGTATGTTACCGTTCATATTCTGGCATATTCTGAGAAAATGCATGAAAACAATTCCATGCAAACTTGCCAACGTAATGAACGAAACCTAATTGAGAAGCTCTTTATCGTCCACTGCTTTTGGGAAACGAAATCATGGACAATTTTTATCAGGTACGATCATTGTAATTTTGTCTTGCCTGACAAACATCAAGAACATGTTAAAACTGCACCTTCATCTGCGTTGAGCTTTGTTCACTATTATTATAATGGCAGTATAATTACACTGACATTTATTAGAAAATTTGCATTAATAGATTTCACATGCTTGGAGCACTCAGACTAATTAAAAGATGTCGAAGCATGTTCTTTAGAAATATACACACTCAAACGCATATTAATTCACTAGGTAAAACTATTATATTTATTTTTAACAGAAACTGGGCGGCATGAAGTAATTAGTCGTAGTCAAACGAGTAAGTGCAATTTGTCCAATTTCGTACATTTTATCACCGAGATTATCAGATTCGGTGTATAATATTTTGGAATTAAACTTACGGGGAATTATATACCGATAGCAGTCTACAGCGCAAATAAAGGTTTTGAATTTTATCTCGAGTTTATGTTGTTGCTTGTGGACACATGCACTAATTCGGTGTTATTATAAACGAGACACTGGTAAGTGCGTATATATATATATATATAGAAGCCAAACTTAAAGATGCAATGTCAAATTTGACACCATAAAACCATCCTCTGTTTGTTTTCCATACCACAACAAACATTAAACCGGACACAAGATCCCATGGATGAGAGGTTTTGATAGCCATATGCCGACTTTCGACAGATGAAGTTTTAACTCGTTTGGATTTAATTGTCAGCCTGGCAAAAAAAAATCAATGATCGCCTCTTATAAAGAGCGTACAATTTTCGCCGACCAAATGTGTTAGGTTATAAGAGCGTTCTCAGTTGGATTTTTTTGTACCTATTTTCAGTGTAAAACTTATACCTTAAACGTTTTTAAATTCGCGCAGTGCTATTTTTCACGCACTCATCGGTGTGCAAATTTAAAACTGAGCGAAAAATAGTACAACTCCTGAGTTTACAGCGAACCACAGGGGAAAGTAGATGTATTATGTTGATGAGTTACGGAAGGCTGGACTGAATATAGGCAACTAGACCTGTTTTATGCGGATATATATTACATGCGGGTGACCAACATAAAAATCATTACTCATAATTATGCAAATCAACAAATTATTCTAACATCGACGGTGTTGAAATACTTGTAAGAAATATACATGTGCTTGGCCGAATGCGCACGAAAGTACGCCCCCTGTTGTCAACGCTGCTTGTAGTGACACCATGACCAAACAGACTAAATTATTTATGCCAACACAACCCTCAGCCAAGTGTTGCTTTTTCTGAAGCCAACTGACTGGTATGTGTCTGTGGTTTTACTTCTTTCGAGTTTATTCCAATGCTGTCTTTAACTATTTCAATTGAGTATCTCTGATAATAAATCCAAATCTTTCAGGAAAATGTTGTTGTCAGTTTTGAATTCGCGCAGCTAGGTGCGCGAATTCAAACTGCGCGAATTCAAAACCAAGCGAAATATAGTACCGCGAATTTAAATAGGAGTAAGGTAGATGTTTTTGTTTATCGAGATGCTGTGCCGTGCGAAAGGTGGTAGGTGATGATTGGCTGTTTGCAGGTTTTCTTTTCAGTTTTCGTATGGTACAATTCTCGAATAGAAATTGTATGGTATTAAGCAGATAGTATGAAGATAACTAAACATTGGTTTTAAAATAATTATTCGAATTTAGAGAACGTATATTGTTTAAGCATGTGCCCACTATTTGCAGCTGCACGTTACTCTGGATCATAAATGCGTAATTTCACAGAAAGTATATATAGAAGGTCGGGGGTTATAGATTACATGTATATATAATAAGTCAAATACAGTTTGTTAATGTATATAGTATAGGAAATTAAATACGCAGAACATTCCAAACTTTACATATCATGTTCTACATGCATATAGATCTAACGATAATGGTGGCAATTAGTGATTGACTATCGTTCAATTCCATATATTATATGGCCCACTTAAGCCAATAACTTAACAATTTTGAGTGTAGGCCTTCATAAAATAACTTTATAATATCGCAAAGGGATATATGGGGATGGTTGGGTTTTGTTATCGTTCCTTATTACCCGAGTCGATACTACACGCGGTCACGGTCCCATACATGGAGACAACATTAGTACATAAAACTGGATCATGTATGAAGACAAACACAGCTATGTCATATGTTCTCACATAATCGGTATATCAAATCCAAAACAGTATTATACCTCTCTAATATACGTGCAGATATTACACAAATAATCGTCAAATATGCTCCAGATTCGCACTCGATAGGTTCAATTTAAAAAAAACATTCCGGGGGAGGCCCCTCGGACCCCCACCTGCGGGAAAGTGACACCCCTCCTGCACCTTCACACGCGCCGCGGTCGGAGCTTTTCGCCTCGGTCCGGTGCCCCACAAGTTAATATTCGAACCCGCCTTTTAAAAATGCTGGCTACGCCCATGCCGATACGCTTATTTATTTCCTAGAAAAGTAACGTGCTTGTATTTGGGATCCTTACGATTTTTTAGCCGGGAAATTAATAAACTTAAGTCATTAGCAAAAACCGAAACAAAATGTATACATTTTAAACAGAATTCGTCGGGCTTCCCCATCTAGGTATGAAACATAACAAAGATTAAATATACTTTTTATTGAGAAATCGAAAATGAAAGTACAATCAGCCACCAGAGTGCTAGTCCAGTGCATTTATGAGAAAATAGGGCTGAACCTCAAAATAATTGCAACACAAAAGATTTTGTTTCATTTTGGTTGGGAGCATCATAGAGTATACTCAGCTAAAAATCAACAAAAATCTGAACATGCGAAATGGCCTTTTTGAGGCAAAAAGTGGCGAAAATTATGAAAAATTGGTGAAAAATGGAGATTAACATTTTTTGCTAATAACTCTTGATGTAAACATACAATTGTTATATTTTCACAATGATAAACTGTGGTACAGTTGTATCCAAGATTTTGTATCATTTTATTATATAAATATTGATTAAATTTTCGAAATTTGGGTCAAAAAGTTGAAAAGTTTGCCAAAATTCAGTGAAACTGGAAGTCTACAATAACTCTTGATGCAGTTGTAAAATTGTCATAACTGGGCTTGGAACTATTGTTATATAGTTATATCCACAATTGTGGGTTTTTTCATGTTGTTACCACAAGCAAATAATCAAACTATTTCAACACCTTGGCATCCCCACAAGACATAGAACACATAATTCCATGTTTTCGGCATGTGCACCTATTACTTTTGCAGTCCGTTTTACATTTACAACAAATGATGTTCAGTAGTTCTTTTGGAGCTGGTGGTTCCTCACATTTGATAGGATTAAGCCGCCCATCCTTAACCTGCCATCCCCAATCAGTTGGTTCCAAATTAACCCCCTTTCAACACTGCACCTGGTGATAGTGTATGTAAATGAAATCCTTTTCTACCTAAAGTCTGACGCCGCAGGTTACATCACCTCTGGTCGGCGCATTGGCAACAGTGATAAGCCTCTGAAACAAGAGTTGTGGGTCGATGTGTACAACGTCGTTGTCGATCTTGAGAGACGGAGCACTCATTATTATTGCTTGGGATGTTCGCTTGAATACATAACTCATAACATCTTTCCCTCCCATGTTCATAAGGATCTTCATTCTCCTATTAGTTCAGTGCATTTATGAGAATAAAGTGCCAAACCTCAATCTAATTGCAAGACAATGTTTCTTAGCAGGAATAAGTATACTAACCAATTATAAACAACATACTAAAAATCTAAAAGGATCAAGAAAGACGAAATTGATAAATTTTGTGAAATAAATTTTGTAAAATTTGGTAAAATACCCATTTTATAGCTTTTCAAGGATGTTTATAAAAAACTTCATTTCTCATGTCCTTCCATTTATATATCCATTTTGTTGAGTACACAATCCTGATTACAGAACAGAAAACATTTTCCAGATATGTTGAGAATTTTTCGAGTTATGTGCCTCCAAAATTGGGAGTTTGTCTAATTTCGGAGCCTCAATTTCTGAAGATTTAGCTAAATTCCATATTTTAGGGTCTAGTATTTTAAAAACTAGAGAACAATGAAGGGATATCTTACTGATGTATTAGTTGCCTCACTATATTGTGCACAAAAATGATTTTGTTATGCATCTATGATCGAGAAGACAAAAATATTCTTAAACAAAATGTGTGTTCCATTGTATGGACTCAGCCAAATTTGCCTTGTGACACAGAACTGGTGTGATGAAATACCATATTTGAGGTCATACAACTCAATAAATTGATATCCATATGCCCTGTATTTCTCATAACCTCTTACGTATACTAGGTTAAATACGCTGTGCTGGAATTGCTAAACACATATGTGCCATAATCAACTTATGGCCCTATGAATCCTTTCTATTGACTCTTTTCCAAAAATGTCATTTTGGACTGTTTTGTGGTATTTTTGTTCATTTTAAAGTTTTTTGTGTGCACAAATAGTAAACAACAACGAATACAATTAGTGTTTAATGTGTAAAATCATTTGAACGTTCCTCCTAAAACACTTAGTGTTGGAAAAAATATGATTACATTGGTTATGCCAATCAACAGTCACTGGATTTCACATATTTTTCAAGAAACTGACTCCAAATTTGAATGTTGATAATGGGGTAGGTGAAATCACAAAGGCTATGATCTTGTCACCATATTCTAGTCATTGGAGACAAAGTGTTGTTTTATTCCAGTTTGTGCAGATTATTCTTGCATGGTAAACAGTTTAGTACTTTAATAATTATTAGATGTTTATTTAGAACTTTATCAGCATGTTATATAGAACCAGCCCGAAATAATGATTCGCCATTTCGCCATTGAGTTACAACAAAAAGGATCGTAGCTCTAAATATGAACATCAAAACAGGAAGCAGTTTACTCTGTATGAAAGAATAAGGTTTGTAGGAGCTGGTGATGTTAAAGTTTTATGCATCAAGATCAATATTTTCTAGATTTTGTCAATATGGTTTCCCCTACCCCATTATTCAGATATTCAAATTTGCATCAGTTTCCAGAAAAATTAGTGAAATTCAGTGACATTCATTGACATATCCAACATAAGGCATTTATTTCAAGACTAAAGTGTTTCAGGAGGAAAGTTCAAATGATTTTGCACATTAAACATACATTGTTTTTACAATTTATACACAAAAACCTTTAAAAATGAAAAAACAACGCCCCAAAATGGCATTTTTAGATGAGTCAATTCTAAAGATTCATAGGGCCATAATTTGATTTTCTACGCCATGATTTGGGAAATTCCTTTACAATGTGTTTAACGATGTATACTTAAGTGATTATGAGAAAGACAGGGAATATGGATATATAATTATTGATTTGTATGACATCAAATATGCTATTTCATCACGCCGGTTCTGGACCACAGGCAAATTTGGCTGTCCATACAATGGTGGAACACACATTTTGTTTAAGAATATTTTTGTCCTCTCAATCATAGATGCATAAAGAAATCATATTTTGTGCACAACCTAGAGAGGAAATGACTAAAACAAAAAGGAATCCCTTCATTTTCTTTATTTTTTTAAATACAAGACCATAAAAAATTGATTTTAACTAATTTTGAGAAATTGAGCCTCCGAAATTAGACAAACTCCAAATTTTGGAGGCACATAACTCAAAATATACTGAACGTATCTAGGAAAGGTTTTCTGTTCTGTAATCAGGGTTGTGCACTCTATAAAATGGATATATAAATGGAAGGACATGTGAAAGGAAGTTTTTTATAAACATCCTTAAAAAGCTATAAAATGAGTATTTTACCAAATTTTACTAAATTTATTTCACAAAATTCATCAATTTCGCATTTCTTGATTCTCGTTGATTTTTAGTATATTATTTGTGATGGGTTAAAGTACTTATTCCCACTGAGAAACTTTGTGTTGCAATTATTTTGAGGTGAAACCATAAATGCACTGGACTATGCATGCATAGACCTACATTATATAACCGCGCTGCCATCTGGACTGGTAACATGCATCCATGGACGCGTCCGAACTTTTGGGCGAATGGTTGGCTATTTACTTGAGTAATCGATTCCATTTTTTAACCAGCGAGGGGTAGGCCAATATATAGCCCTGTATTCATATGATATCGCATATATGGTTATCATTGCCAACTCGAACAGGTCTAACAAATACACGTGTTCCGTACATTGGGGCCACAGTACATTGGGGCCACATAGGGTGCACATGCTAACTAGTATGAAGCGTATTTTGTTCTTTATAAATATTTAAATGAAAATGAATCGCTTTGGTTTGGCACGAAATCCTCGCCAGCCGATCTTGTAAATTCCATGCGCGGACTTTTCAAATCTACGTATGTTGATCAGTAGCTGGGTTTTTAAAAATCACATGGCTCACCATAAAAATGGAATATGTTTTCCGCGATAGGCATAAAAAATACTCATTGAAACAAAACAAAAAATTAGCAGATAAATATGAAAACAAAATATGAAAATGAATCTGCTGAAGCGAAAATGATACGAAATAAAAAAAAATTGTGAAGCGGGGCCCCTATGCCTCAGAGGAATATATCGCAAGAATCGCTGAAAAACGCCAAATCTAGTGATGCCAACTTGATGATAAAAGTTGCTCGAGCAGGCAGGCGGACCCATGAGAAATTAGTTAAACACATTAAACATACATTGTTTTTACAATTTATGCACAAAAACCTTTAAAAATGGAAAAATAACGCCCCAAAATGGCATTTTTAGATGAGTCAATTCTAAAGATTCATAGGGCCATAATTTGATTTTCTACGCCATGATTTGGGAAATTCCTTTACAATGTGTTTAACGATATATACTTAAGTGATTATGAGAAAGACAGGGAATATGGATATATAATTATTGATTTGTATGACATCAAATATGCTATTTCATCACGCCGGTGAAAATGAATCTGCTGAAGCGAAAATGATACGAAATAAAAAAAAAATTGTGAAGCGGGGCCCCTATGCCTCAGAGGAATATATCGCAAGAATCGCTGAAAAACGCCAAATCTAGTGATGCCAACTTGATGATAAAAGTTGCTCGAGCAGGCAGGCGGACCCATGATAAATTAGTTAAACAACAGAGGGAAAGTTATTGTTCAGCAAACCGCACAAACAGTACAAATAATGTTCAGAGATTGTACTTATATAGCCTACTATAGGTCTAATATTTTAATGGCCAACAAATGTGGACTAAATCACGAAAAAGTACCTTACCCAATATTCTACAGTGGGTGAGGTATCAATTAGTTATGGTATCAATTTATTTCTCTGAAATATGTGAACAACAGTTTCTGGGTATATCAGTCTATCAGAAACACACACAATCCCCCTGTACTATTAATATTGCGCCCCGTAGTCTTATTTATATGGACCCCCCCTGTACTTTTACCCACCCCTGCTATTATTTGGATCCCGATCGAGAGTAGTGCTACGTACAATCTATGCACCGACCAAATTATTTCTAGAATGTTATATTGTTGCTGGCATTTGGTGGATCTGTGACATTTGATCAACAATTATGAGAGTTCAAACTCTGATCGGTGAATTGTCGATATGTACGGTAGAAAGTCTATCGGAAATCCGAAATCACAATGTCGCAGACAACAACAAAAATAGAACAGCTCAACATCGAAATGCATGCTGCGTCGACCAATTTTAATCAACGTACACAAACAATGCTGTGTTCACTAAGTGACGTCACAAGTCACGGAACGTTGCTTTTCATGATTTCGCCGATTCAGAAATATTTTTCCGTGACGTCGTCTTTGATAACGCGCTGTATCAAAACAAAGCCGGCGTTTTGCAGAAGCGACTTTTACTCTGCCGTGGGTCACTATTTGGAGTTGAATTAGATAAATGCGCGCATATAACCGAAATAGTCAGGACCTACCCTTTAACTGGAATAACTTAAGGAATCTCTAATTAATGCTGCACGGTAATGAAAAAAAAACATATCGAATAACTTATTATTTAACTAAACGAATAACTAAATGCGCTCAAGCCCAAAAAGAAAATTCCTTTAGTTATTGTGCTTAAGTGAAGTTAGATATACCTTATTGCGCTTAAGCTCAATATGATATTCCTGTGCAATAAGGAATATTCTTATTGCGCTTAAGTGTAATAAAACATTCCTTGTTACAAATAAGCGAAATTACATCCATATTGCACTTAAACGCAATTAATATATATCTCATTAGATCGCCCTTGTGCAAATAGTAGAATAATCCTATATTGTTCCACCGATTGTACCATGGGAATGGACTACACCACCTGAATTACAGAGAGTTTATGTACACTATATAATATATTCCTTATTAAGAGATACCTTATTGAGTTTTATTATCTAATCGCAATATGAAAATTCCATCATTGCACTTAAACACAGTTAAATAATTCCATATTGCGCTTAAGCACAATAGAGATTCCCATATTGCACTTAAGCGCAGTTAGCTCTTCTTGCGCTTAATTAAAAAATTGTTATAACTGTATTGTAATTATTGTTTTGTCCTTTAATATTTCCCACACATCATGTAGGCCCTACACATATATTATGCTAGAAAAGTAGTACTATTGTTACTAATAGTACTCGTCGTAGTTAATACCACCTTACTGTCAGTATTCTATCATGGTTAGTTTCAAAATCATAACGTTAATAGTTATTGCTATTTGTGTGTATTGTACATCAGTCATCAATTAACAAACTTAAGCAGGGCCTGGTTGAATATCTACCATATATGGTGGGTTATTCCCATCTTCAAGCTGTTGATGTCATTGAGACATTCAATGTTATTATGCTATTTTGCATGCGAACCAGTAGACCATCCAATAGCTTATCATTACCACTCGAGATAGTGGGTGTTTTTCCTCAATTAATTGAATTTCTTGTTAAATGATTTTTTTGTTTCTGGCGGAAAAATTGACCCGATTTTTCAATGAGTTAATTCATGGTACCCGTCCTAAACTTCCCCGTTCCTAGATACCCGTCCCTAAAAGAGGTATGATTTTTTTTAACCTGCCCGTACCCGTTCTAAACTTCCCCGTTCCTAGATACCCGTCCCTAAAAGAGGTATGATTTTTTTAACCTGCCCGTGGCCATTGAGCAGCCCCTGTCAGAGGTTGTCCACCCTTACCAGATGGCCAATAGTCCCCGCAAAGAGCTAAACATGAACATGTCCCCGTTCCTAGGAACGACAGGCAATACAATCAGACTCCTGTCATACAGATAAGTAGAGTTACGCCTCTTTGATCTGAATCGATAGCGAAAACGACGCTCTTTATGTAAACACTGCGAAAAAGAAACGCTCTTTATATATCAACGCTATTAACCCCGAAGTGCCGATTGTGGTGATTTTGATGATTGGGAAGGGAGAAGCGGTGCTTTGAGCTTCTCCAAAACGCGACAACGGCGGTGTCTGTGGGATTTACCCTTAGATAGGAAGTTTGAGCTCAATCTGTCCACGCGTTTTCGATTCTATGAAGTAACCACACATATATATACGGAAGTCTCAAAATATATATATATGTCCGTGGGGGCATTTGAGAATCTATTGGACGGGGCTCTGCCGAGTACAAAAGATGCCAAATCCCTCGAGCGGGCATAAACAGTTTAAGCGACGACATTAGCTACATATTTTATAACAACCACCAGCTCGCCGCACGCGAGCGTGGTTGTTTATACCTTAGGCAGGTGAATGACGTCATATAACTTTTTAAATATTTTCTATACGAAATTCATGAAAGAGTGTAGGCTATTTAGCGAAATTGATACGTGACTTCCTGTTAGCAACTGCTTGGAGATTGTAAAATTTCCGAATCGGAAGTGGAACAACGAGATGAAATGTGATTTAGGCATTCTAGTTTCATTTAGACCAATCTCAGCGGTTAGTTAGCTTAATGAAAACCAGAGACGTCATGCCACGGCTCATGACGTCATTTACGTCATGTTGGCTGCGTAGGTGCAGGTGCAGCATTAACCCTTTCATGACGGGGAGCTGTGCTGTGCTGTTTCAGCATTAACCCTTTCATAGTGAGAGCTGCGCTGGTGCATCATTAACCCTTTCATGACGGGAGCTGTGCTTATGCATCATTAACCCTTTCATGACGGGAGCTGCCCTGGAGCAGAAATAATAATTTCATGACGGAAGCTGCGTTGGTGCAGAATTAATTATTTTATGATGGGAGCTGCGTTGGTGCATCATTAACCCTTTCATGACGGGAGCTGCGTTGTCGCAACATTAACCCTTTCATGACGGGAGCTGTGCTGGTGCAGCATTAACCCTTCCATTATGGGAGCAGTGCTGGTGCAGCATTAAACTTTTTTATGGCGGGAGCTGCGCTGTTGCTGCATTAACACTTTCACGACGGGAGCTGTGCTGGTGCTGCATTAACCCTTTCATGACGGGAGCTGCGCTCGTGCAGCGTTATCCTTGTCATGAAGGTAACTGTGCTGGTGCAGCATTAACCCTTTCATGATTGGTGTTGTGCTGGTGCAGCATTAACTTTTTTATGACGGGAGCTGCGCTGTTGCAGCATTAACACTTTCATGGCGAGAGCAGTACTGGTGCCGCATTAACCCTTTCATGACGGGAGCTGTGCTGTGCATCATTAACCTTTTTATGACGGGAGCTGTGCTTGTGCAGCATTCATTCTTTCATGACGGGAGCTGTGCTGGTGCAGCATTAACCTTTTTATGACGGGAGCTGTGCTGGTACTGTATTAATACTTTCATGATGGGAGTAGCTAATTAATTCTTTCATGACGGGAGCTGTGCTGGTGCAGCATTAACATTTTTATGACGGGAGCTGTGCTGCTGCAGCATTACTTCTTTCATTACGGGAGCTGCGTTGGTGCAGCATTAATTATTTTATGACGGTAGGTGTGCTGCTGCAGAATTAACCCTTTCAGGATGGGTGCTGTGCTGGTGCAGTATTAACCCTTTCATGGTTGGACTGTGATGGTGCATCATTAACCCTTCCATAACGGGAGCTGTGCTGGTGCAGCATTAACCATTTCGTGACGGGAGCTTTGCTGGTGCAGCATTAAACTTTTTTATGACGGGAGCTGTGCTGGTGCACCATTAACCTTTTTATTACGGGAACTGTGCTGGTGCATCATTAATTATTTCATGACGGGATCTGTGCTCGTGCATCATCAATTCTTTCATGACGGGCGCTGCGCTGATGCAACATTAATTATTTCATGACGGGAGCTGTGCTGGTGCATCATTAACCTTTTTATGATGGGAGCTGTGCTGGTGTAGCATTAACACTTTCATGACGGGGTCTGTGCTCGTGCATCATTAACCCTTTCATGATGAGTGCTGTGCTGGTGCAGTATTAACCCATTCATCTCGGGAGCTGTGCTAGTGCAGCATTAACCCTTCATGACTGGAGCTGTGCTGGTGTAGCATTAACACTTTCATGACGGGATCTGTGCTCGTGCATCATTAACTCTTTCATGATGGGTGCTGTGCTGGTGCAGTATTAACCCATTCATGTCGGGAGCTGTGCTGGTGCAGCATTAACCCTTTCACGACGGGTGCTGTACTGGTACAGCATTAACCCTTTTATGACAGGAGCTGTGCTGGTGCAGCATTAACCCTTTCATGACGGGAGCTGTGCTGGTGCAGTATTAACCCTATCATGGTGGGAGCTGTGCTGGTGCAGCATTAACCCTTTCATGACGAGATCTGTGCTGGTGCATCATTAACCCATTAAAGACGGAAGTTGTGCTGGTGCAGCATTAACCTTTTATGACGAGAGCTGTGCTGTTGCATCATTAACCCTTTCATGACGGGGGATGTGCTGGTGCAGCATTAACCCTTTCATGACGGGAGCTGTGCTGGGGCAGCATTAACCCTTTCATGACGGAAGCCGTGCTGGTGCAGCATTAACCCTTTCCTGGTGGGAGCTGCGTTGGTGCATCACTAACTCTTTCATGACGGGAGCTGTGCTGGTGCATCATTAATTCTTTCAAGCGGGGAGCTGTGCTGGTGCAGCATTGACCCTTCAATGACGGGATATGTGCTGGTACAGCATTAACGTTTTTATGACGGGAGCTGCGCTGTTGCAACATTAGCCCTTTCATGACGGGAGCTGTGCTGGTGCAGCATTAACCCTTTATGACGGGAGCTGCGTTGGTGCAGTGTTACCCCTGTCACGAAGGGAGCTGTGCTGGAGCAGCATTAACCCTTTCATGACGGGGAGCTGTGCTGGTGCAGCATTTACTATTTCATGACAGGAGCTTCGCTTTTAAACCACACGGAAGCAAAGTATACCATGATATTAATGGCCCAAGTTGTAACTGAAGTTATAGCAACCACCAGCTCGCCGCAGAAGAGCGTGGTTGTTTATAACTTAGGCAGGTGAATTACGTCATATAAATCTGTTTATATTTTCTATACGAGACGAAATTCAGAAAGAGTGTATGCTACTTAGCGAAATTGACACGTGACTTCCGGTTAGCAACTGTTTGGAGATTGTAAAATTGCGGAATCGGAAGTGGAACAACGAGATGAAAATAAAATTATCAACTTCCGAAGAATTCCCATGTGATTTAGTCATACTAGTTTCATTTAGACCAATCTCAGCGGTTAATTAGCTTAATGAAAACCAGAGAAGATGTCATGCCACGGCTCATGACGTCATTCGCGTCATGGTTGGCTGCGTAGGGCAGAATCAAGAAAAGATTGCACAATCCATGACAATACTTGACAAGTCGTCTTCACCGGGGCCATTGCATGCTGTTACATAAATTATTCTTAGCGTCATGTCGCCGATGAAAAGCAAATTCGGGATACAGCAAGTATGGTTGCTCCACTACGTGTCACGTATGATTCATATTGTATCCATCACACAAAACTTGCATTTTGTGATGTAAATATGTAATTTTCCTAAGTTTTACATTCGTTACTTCGACGACGCCCTTACATTTATTAGGTCAAGCAAACTAATTAGCATTCATGACGTGCAACAACCGGAGTGCTGCTTAGAGCGAAAGAGTTCGTCGGTATTGTTATAGTTATTCTAAGCTGACCTTGTACTAATGGTCTATAGATCTTTTAGAGCGAAAACACATATCCGTTTACGAATTTTGTATCAATTGTGGTGAATTATGGACGATAAAAAGTCCCAAAATCACAATGACAACATTTAGGTCTAGTTACCTGCGCAATTTGCATGTGCAACTAGAATGCACTCATAGAGATGCCGACTTGCGCAAAGCTAATGATATTATACACTGTAGGAAAGCAGGAAGGTATGCCGGGTGGGTAGTCCGAGAGGCAAAAAAACATATTTTTTACAACCTCATACAAATGTTTTACTAAAGACCTTTTGTGCTCATATTTGACATTTTTAACAGTTTAAAACTTATTATAGCTGCAAAAACACCTTATTTATGTTACTGGACCCGTATATGGGCTTTATTGGAGGTGACATAAAGCTGACATGTTGCATATGGGACGGTGAGGTGAAAAACTTCCTTCCCGACACCCTTCGAAAGAAGCTTCGAGAAATGTAAAACTGAAATAAATAAACTTTTCCTCATAATGTAACTACCTGTAGGACTTTTAAACCTAGATCGTTGTGTCCATGGAAAAGAGCGAGCAGCTGTCTCAAACATTAATGTGACCATCAATGGCTAGAAAATAACGTTCATCAGTACATCAAGCTAATCAATGAATTATTTGCATGTTTATCAACTCAGATGATCTGTTGATCTCACAACACCTACAGTCTGACAAAGTGTCTGCTTGTCATTTTGTATAAAGAATATGTTCCATTAGACAAGTTGTATGGAATAATGGTAGATAATGTGCTGGTTAACAGACTAATCAATCTGGAATTAGTTAGAAATTGTGTCTATCCTGCACAACGACCTAGGTTTGCAGATACACCTATCAGCAATTTATAAAATAATATTTCCAATTACATCCTGGCAAATACATGTATCCTCTCTAGATATGCATTTATTTCCAAAATATGTCAACTCTAGTTGAATTGAAGCTTAACAACTGATATGTCATGGATATGTCTACAGAACATCAACAGTGACTCGAAAGTCAAGATTGAGTTCACTGTCCTGAGATGTTATGAGCTTAAAATGTGTTAGAGCCAAATAGCCAAAACACATGTTTGGTTCGTGTAATAGCTTACTGGTGGAAATGATACCTCACTGGATATACAGGGGATATGCTGGGAGATGTATCATTTTTTTTGTAAAATTGGACGCATATGCCTTATAATAGTGTTTTATGTGCAACTATCAACTGCTGATGGGTTACTGCCGCACTGTATAAGTGTATTTGTCCACTATATTGATGCGTTAGAATTTCCATTTAACAGATTGGAATTTGACTACAAGAATAACTATAGCATACTCTCATCACACATTGACTTGGAAACTCCATTGAATGTATGTGTATGTGGTAGACAAATGCCTATCAGCCCGTATTTAAAGAAAAATATTTCCATTTTTGTATATAAAGGAGATCATTTCCCAGTCTTGTGAGTGATATCAGTAGGGTTTATATGCGGTTTTAGACATACAATTAGTGAAGTGCCAGATGCAAAAAAACAGCATACATTTCTGCAATTTTTTTACTTGGGCTTGGGCTACAGAGGCTAACATTTTGAAAATTCCCGTGGCATCCTCATACGTGTACTCCCCCAAACCTCTAACTGTTTATGTATTACCATTAATCCATTTGGCAATTTAAAAATTATTTATGAATAGAACCTGGTGCAAAAAGGAACAGTTGAAGTTTCGGGCAATTTCACCTCTTCACAATACAAACAGTTAATAAAACCATGCATACATGTAGCTCAAAGACGAGTATGACTCGCCACACTGTAACATTTCACCAGGCTCTGTTCATAAACTTAAGTGAATTCACAACTCTTTGAACTCAAGATATAATATGACCATATGCTAGCGTAATTAACGAACCACAGCTAAAACACACGCATAAGCTAGGATATATCTGCCTTTTTTAAATCTTATAAAAATAACTTCATACATTCATATTCCCATAAATAAGATTCAATTAGGCCTTATGTCGTATGATTAATTACACTTCAGACATGCACAATGGTTCATTAAATTTCGTATATCAATTAGGCCAATCACATATCAGGGCTAGGCTTGCCACGATTATTCGACTAACCTTCGGCAGATGTGGCAGTAAACCTTCAGACGACCACGATTCAATCGTAAGTCGAAGGATTTCCGTCGTAGGAAGTAACAGGAAGATGGAGTGTGCATGTTCACGTCTAAATCGTAGGTAAAAATGGCGTATCCTTGGTTACCTCCACTTGCGACGTGATCGCAGCCGTATGTACGTCAAAATCGTACATGGAAATGGTCGTAGGGTAGTCAATCACATGCTTTAGAACAACCTACGATAGAATAATGGACGTCACATCGAAATCGTCTGAACAAACTATCCACGATCTCGTCGGGCCCGATTCCTCCACTTACGATGTGTACCGTGGTCGTCTGAAGGTACACGTAGTCGACGGTTATTTACTTTCGTCGACTAATCGCCCAAACGGGGGGGGGTATGGTTGTCTATTTAAGTACTATGCGCAAATACAATGCCTGGCTGGAAGTAAAAGTTAACAGACTGTTCTGTCGCCACTTCTGATGCGGCTTCCTTTGATAATGCAGCCGCCGTTTGGTGGTCATCTTCAAAGAGTTTGGTGTGCCTTTGATGTCGTGTTCCAGGCTTGCCATTGTTTATATATTATGTTTAACTGTAAATCTATCTTCCTATGGATCTGTAATTATCGATCATCATATCCAAAATGGACGACGTGCATGGGACTGCATCTATATTTCTTTTTTCAAATTTCATACTGTAAAACGTTCACCATTATTGATAATAATTGACAAAGTCACAAAGTTCGCGGGACATGGAATGTTCAGTGTTAATCCATAACAAGTTGGTGTCATCACTTATTAGTTAGACATATATTACATTCTCAATCTTGGCAACGTATATACCCCCACCCGCTACCGCGCTGCACAATGCGTTGCATGCACTTTGAATAACAAAACTAAAAGTTCAGTAACAGGCAGGGCGCACACACACGGAAACCCGCGAAATAAAATTAAATGCTATAATATGTCAGGTGACGCAATCGGTACACAATGGGATTTTCTATAGTCCATTTTCAATAAGTATGCGTCAATTCCACATGATTTCATTTGGCACCGTGACCGCGATGCATGTTCACGGGGAACATTGATTGACTGGACAGATATTGTTTTAATGTCTCGTCCGTGGGAATAGCGATGAGGATAGCGTTTACCTGCTACGTAAATTTGAGTTTAGGTGGCCGATGACCGGCGGGGGCCTCAGAATGACCAGCCTGCTGATTGACAGATTATAACTGTGTTCAGACTGGATGTGATGTAGTCATTGTAATTTCGATTTGATCACGTCTTTATCTGGGTGCAATATAGGCCACATATATAAACGATTAATCGACTAACCGTTGAATGTAGCAGACGATTAGTCGATTATGAAAACTCATAGTCGTGGCAATCCTAATCAGGGCATGTGAGAAATAGGAGATTCACAATGCAAACAGAGTACGAGTTCACCAAGTCAAACTTAAAACCTACAAAAAACTTTTAAAAGCCGTATATACCTTTTGTACAAATTATTATAGAATATAAGCTCCCTAGATCTGACAGTGTTCAAAAGATTTAATCATGCAAAGATTAATATCCATGATGGCTGCTGGTGGCCATGTTTTTTTCCGAATGACCCCAAAATGACTCGTTCCCATCTACATGTCAATATTAACATCCATGACCCATTTCATGATGATCAGACAAACAGTATGACCTGTAGCCCGTGCTAATTGATTGAAATTTGAAATCCAAGATGCCACGGCCATGTTTTTTGCCGCATGACCCTAAAATGACTTGTACCCATCTACATGTCAATGTCCACAGCTATGACAAATTTCATTATGATCCGATCAATGGTACGACCTGCAGCCTGTATTGTTGACGCGTCACACACCCACACACATGGACAGGACGACGGATACTAAGCCATGGCTTTACAAAGTAAAGTTGAGCTAATCAGTTTGGTATGCATACATGTACATGTACATGTATACTAGTAGCTTTCTGAAAATTTGCGAAAACCCTCACATCTATTTACATGCAGAAGAGAATACATTGGCCTAACAATATTTACCTCAACCTTGTAAGCCAGTGCATTCTCTTATATATACGAGGCTCCTTATGGGACACTTGTATATACAACATAAGAGAATGCACTGTAGTGCGATCTGGTCATTAGTTCCCGAGAAACCAGTCTGTCCATGCAGATATGACGTCAAAATGTGAAAATGGAAAGAAACCAGATGCAGACCATGTTACACAAAGTGCTGAAATACATAAATGTACATGCACCGGTGTAACGTGTTATCTCCCCCTGGATGTCTCCCCCACCCTTGATATCCCCCATATATGACTAAAAAATAATTTCACTCATTTGATATTTTTTTACCCTGAAATGGCCAGAATATTTTTTTTAATTTAATATTTTTGTTTATATTTAAAAATAAAAAACTGACACAAATTTTTTTTCACGCAATTTGATTGTTTCTTTTTGAAATGGTCAGAAAATGTTGTTTTTTTTATAAAAAAAAAATTTCAAATGTCCAGGCTTGACATCCCATCCACTCCTCCCCCCACCCAATACCTACATGTACATGACAAAAAAATCATTTCATGGTTTTATCACTTATTTTTTTACATGATATTGTCATAAAACAGCGAGAAATTAACTTCTGAGAAAAAGTTGTTTGAGTCAGGGTTTGGGGTGTGGGGATGTCCAGGTTAGGATATCTGCCCCCTCTCAGCACCTACATGATTTTTTGTCATGTAGGTGCTGGGTGCGCGGGGAAGATATCCTAACCCTCACATCTTCCCCACCCCAAACCCTGACTCAAACAACATTTTCTTGGAAGAAGTTACTTTCTCGCTGTTTCATGACTATATAAACCAAATGGGCAATAAAACCATAAGATGATTTTTTTGTCATGTTGGTGCTGGGTGGGGGAGATATCCTGACCTGGACATCTTCCCCCCACCCCCAACCCTGACGCGAACAACTTTTTCTCAGAAGAAGTAAATTTCTCGCTGTTTCATGACGAAATAGAACAATAAAATTATAAGGTGATTGTTTTTGGTCATGTAGGTGTTGGGTGGGGGGAATATCCTGACCTGGACATCTCACCGCCCCAACCCAAACCCTGACTCAAAAACTTTTTCTCCGAAGAAGTTAATTTCTTGCTGTTTCATGACTATATAAAGCAAAATAAGCAATAAAACCATAAGATGAGTTTTCGTCATGTACATGTACATGTAGGTGCTGGGTTGGGGGAAAGATATCCTGACCTGGACATTTCCCCCCATAAAACCATAAGATGAGTTTTTTGTTATGTAGGTGCTGGTGGGGGGAAATATCCTGACCTGGACATTCCCCCCCCCCCACCCCAAACCCTGACTCAAACAACTTTTTCTTGGAAGAAGTTTCTTTCTCGCTGTTTCATGACAGCGATAAAACCATAAGATGATTGTTGTGTCATGTTGGTGCTGGGTAAGGGGGATATCCTGACCTGGACATCTCCCCCACCCCAAACCCTGACTCAAACAACTTTTTCTCAGAAGAAATTAATTTCTCGCTGCTTCATGACTATATAAAGCAAATTAAGCAAATAAAACCATAAGATGATTTTATCATGTAGGTGCTGGGTTGGGCAAGATGTCAAGACCTGGACAATTAAATAAAAACAAATTTAAATCTCAAAAGTTATTTTTCTGGCCATTTCAGGATAAAACAATCAAATGTGTGATAAACCAATTTTGTCACTTGGAAAACACATATTTTAATAAAAATTATAAATTAATTTATTAAAAAAAACATTTTTCTGGCCATTTCAGGATTAAAGGTACGGTTGGCCTTGGCGGTGGGTATCATGTGAAAATATTTCCACCCGTCAAAAACCGCCACAAACAGAAAGAACAACAAAATGTAGACAGACTTTGTCCGTATACAAATAAGAAATATCGCATAAACAGTATGTTATTGTCATATTTTTGACCATTGTTATGTAAACAAAAGCATAAAAAGTTACTTTTCTTATGTTTGTTTATATTATGATGGTAAACATAAAGAGCGTTCTTTGTGGGTGAATTCCTGATATGGAACGAATAAAGAGCGTTTATGCCATTTGTGTGTGATTAGCCAGCAGCATTGTGTTGTCTTCTGTAACACAATCAGGCTCTTGCTTCGGTAAAATATAGTAAATCTTTATGATAACATGCTGTTTACGCGATGGTCATGGAAAATATGAACGAAACTGTATGCGTTTTAATGTTTTTCTGTTTACGGTGATTGGAACAAATATGAATATTTTCGACAACTAAGGCCTCACGTGCCTTTAAACTATGAAAAGTGTGGAAAAAAATTTGAGAAAACAATTGAGAAAATAAAATTTAAAGAAAAAAACAAATTAAATCTCAAAAACAATTTTCTGGCCATTTCAGGGTCAAACAATATCAAATGAGTGAAATTATTTTTTACTGATATATGGGGGGAAATATCCAGGGTTGGGGGAGATATCCTAGGGGGATGACGTGTTACACCGGTATCCATGCCAAATTTCATCGCAGTCAGTGCTGAAATGTGGATGGCTTGATGTACATGCATATGGAACATACCACTATGCTCAAAGTCATTGACTTGAAAAATGGGGTGAGACCCCAGTAATGACCACGGTATTACCGGTTGTATACTGTATCCACAGCAGTATCAAAATGGGAACTCTGGTGGAGTTACGGTACCATTTGGTAATGCTACCACGGTCTATTAGCAGGTCGTCACACCAAAAAGACAATAATACGTCCATGAGGATCTTGTTAAAGACACAAGTACGGTAAGTGTTGCCGGTGGGTTCATGTACATGTATGGTTAAAATAGTCACATCGGTTAAAACCGCCATAAACAGAAATATTGTACATGTATTATAAACAAACCTTGTTCTTATACAAATCATATACATGTATATTGTGTAAATTGCGGCATGTTATTGGCATGTTAGTACTCTGTGTTACATGTATGTAAACAAACGCCATGTTATGTAAACAAACAGTATATGTACACAAAAAGTATGTAATAAGTAAAACACTCAACACTAAGGAGACGCCCACTATTTGAACTTTTGTTAGAAATGCCCACAAGTTGATTACAACATACCCGGTACAGGTATACCGGTAGCTATCGCTTATCTTCACCTCTCAAGAGTTTTGTGTTGAATGGGTCACCATGAATCACTCTCGACATGAATCACTCTCGCCAGTCGCCACAGTGCTGCATGTTTTGCTTATCGCTCACTATTTATGTGCTGTACCATATATAAACAAACGATTGGCTCATACATACGTACAAAGTGTGATTTGTGGATAATAATGCATTCATAATATGATCATTATTCTATATTATTAGTATATTTTTGGGGACATTTTCAGAATTTGGTATTAAACTGTTATTTATAAATTACAACCTACATGTACATTATAACGAAGGCTATCCATGTCTTTAAGTGCCACAGATATAAGGAGAATCACTGCATTTTATTTTCATGTATGCGAACCAGGACCACATGTGTCGTGGTGCAACCAAGTTACTAGTACTAGTACTAGTAGTACATGTACATGTATTAGTACATGTAGTGTTCAAGCGGTAACCTTACCCCGGTGTTGGAGATTACGGCAGTATTACTTGGATAACACCACGTTAGAGGTGGTCAATTACTTTTAAGTACCGTTATAGCTGGACATACATTTACATGTACTGAAGAGAAAGAGAGAGGGTCAGAGACACATTCGCATTTATATATTTAATAGATACATGTACAGGCATTGTATTAATGTTCATTTAGGGCAATTAAAAATAAATTGAATTAGATAAATTGAATTAAGAGATACGGTAGCAATTTCCTATATAAATAGCCCTCTAATTTAATTAAACCAAGTCTTCTCATATCACAACAACTTATGATACTGTATGATGTTGGTTGGGTCGATGCTGTTTTGGACCGAGTCCCGTCCTGTTACTCTTCTATATAACAGACTTTATGCCCAGAATCGTGGGCGTGAGTAAACTTGCTTGTACATGTACATGTATGTCCTCGGATTACATGTACATATACAGTAATGCTCTAAATAAACGACCCCTTAACCACAGCAGAATTATTGGTAACTTTTCAGGATTTAGTTGGAAATACGGTTTGTTGCCATTCATCGGAAAGCTCTCAGTGAGATCCAAGATGGCTGTCAGAGTCCATGTTTTTCATCTGAAATTGTACAAATTCAATAGCTCCCATCTAGATTTGATCCAAAATGCCTGTAATTTTTCAACGCATTTCACTTTATATAATTGTAGGCTGACTGGTGTAACGATGGATTAAAATTTGAAATCCAATATTACCACCGGTGGCAGGGGGGGGGGGCGGAAAAAACTGCAGACAGAGGGTGGAAAATTGTTTTCTTCGGTTTGGGTACCCCCCCCCCCTCCCCCCCCAAAAAAACAGCAAAAACTGTCGTTTTTTCCACTGACCATTGGCCCCCCCCCCCCCAGAAAAATCGAATCTACCCCAGCCGGACAACAACTCGGTTTGACCGGAAACCGAAAAAAACACCGGGGTGTATATCATATATTGTTACAATTCACGAGAAGGTGCTTGGTAACTTAGTTTAGATTATTATGACTAAAATGGTTATTGTCTACCAGTACAACGCAGATTTGTACCTCGTGATGTCATGACATGTACAAACATGTATATTGGTGATCGCAACGCTTTGTATGCAAAAATGACAACTAGTCATTACCTCGACTTTGAAAAAGATGCAAATGAGATGAGTGAGATACCAGCATATAACTGTTTTATGATACCATTGGAGGAGAAATTGCTTAATACATGGGATAGTTCTGCAGTAAAAATTTGCCAGATAAGCGATCGCAGGGTAGAATTCTGCATTCGACTGGTAGACACTGACATAGTCGGCATTATTAAGAGGGTTAATGGGGTCAATATCACATGTAAACCAAGACAGTGGTTATCCAAAATTGTTTTATGTGGATTGTACTACTCATGTATATATGATTTGGATATTAAGGTTAATCCATATTCTATACAATGAGAGAAAATTGAAGTTGTGAGTCTGAAAATACATATTTGGAAAAAAATTACATGTAATTTTTTTCCGACAACCCCCCCTAAATGAATAAGGAAAAAAATTATGTGTAAATGCTTGACGCCTAGGTACCACCCCCCCCCCCCCCCCCCCCCACCCCCGGTACGTTGTGTTCCGCAGTTTTTTTCCGCCCCCCCCCCCCCTGCCGGTGGCCATGTTTTTTAAATAATTCTGAAATGAAAGTGTCAATGACACTGTAGATCAACTTCGAAAGGGAATAATTTCATGTGTCACAGTTAATGGAGTGATTAGGAATGTGGAAAGTTGAAAAGCCTAGTTATGCAAAGAGTAAAATCCAAGATGGCTGCCGGCGGCCATGTTTTTTGGCCGAATGACCCCAACAGGACTGGTTCCCATCTACATATCATTGTTAACATCTATGACAAAATTCATGATGATCCGACAAAAGATACGACCTGTACCCTATGTGAAAGGATTTAGTCGTCTAAAGAGTAAAATACTGCTGCCGGCCATGTTTTTGGGCGAATGACCTCAAAATGACCCGGTTCCCATCTACATGTCATTGTTAACATCCATGACAAATCTCATTATGATCAGACCAAAGATACAGTACGACTTGTAGCCCGTTCCAAAGGATTTAGTCATGCAATGAGTAAAATCCAAGATGGCTGCTGGCGGCCATGTTTTTTGCTGAATGACCCCAAAATTACTCGTTCCCATCTACATGTCTTTGTTAACATCCATGACAAATTTCATGAAGATCCGTCCAAAGCTATGACCTGTAGCCCGCGCCAAAGGATTTAGTCATGCAAAGAGTAAAATCCAAAATAGCTGATGGCGGCCATGTTTTTTGGCCGAACGACCCCAAAATAACTCGTTCCCATCTACATGTCAAAATTAACATCCATGACAAATTTCATGATGATCAGACGAACAGTACGAGCTGTAGACCGCGCCAATGGATTTAATTTTGAAATCCAAGATGGCCGCCAGCGGCCATGTTTTTTGGCCGAATGACACCAAAATGATCCGTTCCTATCTACATGGCATTGTTAACATCCATGACAAATTTCATGAAGATCCGACCAAAGCTACGACCTGTAGCCCGCGCCAAAGGATTTAGTCATGCAAAGAGTAAAATCCAAGATGGCTGCTGGTGGCCATGTTTTTGGCCAAATGACCCCAAAATGACTCGTTCCCATCTACATGTCAACATTCATGACAAATTTCATGATGATCAGACGAACAGTACGAGCTGTAGACCGCGCCAATGGATTTAATTTTGAAATCCAAGATGGCCGCCAGCGGCCATGTTTTTTGGCCGAATGACACCAAAAT
Organism: Siphonodentalium dalli; assembly: GCA_032622095.1. Lineage (NCBI taxonomy): Eukaryota > Metazoa > Mollusca > Scaphopoda > Gadilida > Siphonodentaliidae > Siphonodentalium > Siphonodentalium dalli. Next base: position 85,810,535 of record CP136061.1, on the reverse strand, counting down.
GATCCGTTCCTATCTACATGGCATTGTTAACATCCATGACAAATTTCATGAAGATCAGACCAAAGGTACGACCTGTAGCCCGCGCCAAAAGATTTAGTCATGCAAAGAGTAAAATCCAAGATGGCTGATGGCGGTCATATTTTTTGGCCGAACGACCCCAAAATGACTCGTTCCCATCTACATATCAATATTAACATCCATGACAAATTTTATGATGATCAGATGAACAGTACGACCTGTAGACCTAGCCAATGGATTTAATTTTGAAATCCGAGATGGCCGCCAGTGGCCATGTTTTTTGGCCGAATGACCCCAAAATGACTCGTTTCCATCTACATGTCAATGTCAACATTCATGACAAATTTCATAAAGATCAGACCAAAGGTACAACCTGTAGCCTGCGCCAAAGGAAATTGTTGACGGACACACGGACACACAGACACACGGACGACAACCCATGGCAATAGCTCAAACTTACAAAGTAAGATGAGCTAAATATAGTAAGCTCCCATCTAGAGGACACCCCGAACTTGGGCCGAAGATCCATATGAAGTACCGGTATCCCAATATAACTTTTAAATATGGCTTATACACCGAACCAACACGATACAGACGCATACATTGTATATTATAAATATGACATAATATTTCTGATTTAAAAATTCAACATGCAAATGAAGGCTGTATTGCAATGGCAGAATTTTTATTTACATCGCATATTGTTGAATTGCCTTGAAAATTCAGGTTGACTCAATACTGTCCACTAGGAATTTGGGGGTCGTTTGGGCTTAAACTAGAGTTTGGGCACCCATACCTGTAACATATATCAAAACAACCCTGGAAATTTCCCTGTATACTGCGGTAACTTCCAACACAGCAGTAAGGTGTATACTGTGACTGTGTGTACTGGGGTTGCACAACGATGCATGTGGTCCCAGTTCTCAGGCATGAAGATAAAATGCAGTGATTCTCCTTACATCTGTGGATCTTAAATGCATGGATGGCCTTTGTTATGCGTGTAGGTTATAATTTAGAAATAACAGTTACCAAATTATGAAATTTTCCCCAAGAATATACTAAGAGTATACAGGTACCGGGTAGAAGATGATAATGATAATATGAATGCATTCTTATCCACAAAAGTTGAAACACACTTTGTGTGAGCCAAGCGTTTGTTTACAGGTACATGTATATTCATGTACAGCACGTAAATAGTGAGTGGTAAGCAAAACACTCCACACCGTTACGATTATTAGGAGAGTGATTGATCGTGACCCATTCAACACAGAAATTTTGAGGTGAAGATTAGCGATAGCTATACCGGTATGTTGTGAACAACTTGGTGGCATTTCTAACAAAAGTTCAATTACATGTAGTGGCAGTCTCCTCCGTGTTGAGTGTTTTGCTTATTGCATACTCTATGTACCAGTACTGTTTGTTTACATAACATGGCATTTGTTTAAATAACACTAGACTCACAGAGTACTAACATGACAATAACATGCTGCAATTTATACTACACATTTATGAATGGTACATGTATGTATACATGTAAGAACAAGGTTTGTTAACTTTGTTTATAATATAATATTATTTCCGTTTATGGCGGTTTTAACGGATGTGACTATTTTAACAGCATTACCCTCCGCCAATGCTTACTTTTCCCTTAAACAAGATCCTCTTGGACATATTATTGTCTTCAACTTTTTGTATGATAACCCACTAATAGACCGCGGTATCATAAAGTTGATAAACAAACGGTACTGTACTATTAACTCCACCCCAGTGACCATTTCGATACTGCTGTGGATACTGTATACTACTGGTAATACCGTGGTCATTACCGGGGTATCACCCCATTTTTCAAGTCAATTACTCTGATTATAGTGGTAATCTGTAGGTTACCACCAGTCATACTACTGATACTAGTACATGTAACTACATGTACCGGTACATGTACCCATCTGGACAAAACAAATGTCCATTGGCACCGCGGTGTATTTGCCGTTCGGCCGCGGTGTCAGAGTTTGTAGCTGCAGTTGAGCACCGCGGCCGAACAGCAAGTACATTGCGGCCGAACGGCAACTACCCTCGCGGCCGAATGACATGTACACCGTGGTTATATTTCTGGTTAGTATCGTCTTTTTTCAGTTTAATGAAAGTACACCGCAGCAACTACACCATTCCAAATAGCAAGTAAACAGCGGCCCAACTGTAGTTAGCCGGTGGAGCCGCGGTGTAATTGCATTTCGGCTGCGGTGGCAACGCTAACTGCACCGCAGTTAAGTGGACACTTGTTTTGTCCAGCAGGGTATGACAATTTTGCCAACAACTATAGCTATCCTTAATGTAATTGACCATCGATACCATGGTGTCACCTCGGTAACACATGTACGGTGGTGACCACTAACCACCAACAATGCATAAAGGTTACCACTTCAAACCATGATGGATCAAAGAGAAATGTCACAACAGTAAACATGTTACTAAAAATCATGTGCACTTTTTGTGAATTCGACATGAACATGTTTTCAATGTAATATTCCAGCTGATAGCACACTGTGAACTTTACACGACTTTGAAGTTGCCCACATTGTTTCAGCCATCAAATTATAAACTCCACCCATCGCCTGGTATCTGGCCGCATTGATTGACATTACACATGGAAGTATGAACATCAATTGCAGTGATTCTCCTTAAATTAATACATGTATATAAGAAATGAACAGCAGTTTTAATGTGGTCATGGGAATTTGACCGCAACAAAAAATTTGCTGGATTTTTATCGCTGGCAAAACCCATGACCACGTTGAATCCACCATTTACATCTTTCTCAAAACCTATACCGGTATATATCTGGATCATTATGCCTCCATATTGACTTTATTAGCGAGGCGCTACTTAAAATACCGTAACGCGCCCAGCACAGGAATTACTTGTGTTGGCTGTTGCATACACATAAGCAGGGACGTGACTATAGCTAGAGTAGGGCTATGGGAATCGAGTATTGCATCAGGTACCATAGTCAATGTCAACATCATAAAGTGGGCCTTAAAATAATAAAAGCACATTTATGATTCGCGACAGAATAGCCAAACAGGCTACGTTATAAATAAATATATCATTATTCTGCTGCTCGCCGCAAAATAACCATTATCAGTCCAAATACTATTACGCCGATAGCGGCAGGGCTTACATGTATATTTCTACGGTAGATTATCGCAAATTACTGTGGATTCTAGTGAAAAAGTATATACTAGTATGGATTCTCGCAAATCCAGATGAGATACCGGTATACTAGTATGCCCTGAGTGGCATAATAAGATTATCCCACCAGTAGCGGAAAATTAGCCACAGGAAATATCGTACATGTACCCCGCAGCGGTCCGCTCGACAAAACACGTGTCCATTGGCACCGCAGTGTATTTGCCGTTCGGTCGTGGTGTCAGAGTTTGTAACTGCGGTTGAGCACCGCGACCGCAAGGCAACTACAACGCGGCCAAATGGCATGTTCACCATGGTTAGATTTCTGGTTTGTATCATCTTTTTTCAGTTTAATGAACGTACACCATGGCAACTACACCATGGCTGAATGGCAAGTACACTGCGGCCCCACCGTAGTTAGCTGTTGGAGCCGCAGTGAAGTTGCATTTCGGCCACGGTGGCAACGCTAACTGCACCGCGGTTAAGTGGACACTTGTTTTGTTGAGCAGGGTACCTAGTTGGCTAGTATATCTATCTATCTACTTGATACTCCATCGCCCTCAATGTGCTGAGGATTATGTGGAGGTCCAGGTGCTACCACGGCCGAGTAACTTTATAACCCTGTGGTGACTCCAGTAGCGTTCTTTAACGTGCACACACCGAGGCGTGTACACGGGTCAGCCATTAATGTCCGCGCCCGATCGGACAGCGTACTGCACCCACGACAACATACCTGGACAAGTGTTGTAATGGGGGAAGTCGGAATTTTTGCATTCGGATCTTTATTCAGTTATCTCGAATGAGACTTTTAAGCCTGGCAAACTTGGTATCTGACCGAGTTCTGATTTTTGTCAGAATACCCTGACCAGGCTGCAATCCCCGGTCTGATAGCACGAGAGACCAGTACGCTACCTCTCGGCCACCGACTTCCATATAGATATATATCCCATAAATATTCATTCAAATTACATGTCAGAATTTTCTCGAAATTATTTAAAATGTGCATTTAGGCTATAGGCTATAAAATTTATATTAAAACCGAAATAGTAAGACAGTTTTCCCCATTTCCGAATCAGGCGAATGATTTAGATTTTCACAGCATTTGTCATGATTTGATTTGTGGTCACGTGAATTTTCTCTCAAATTGTGTGATAAATACAAGAAATCCGACTTACCTAACTCAGAATTAATAACACGATGAGTTCCAATAGCCGTGAATAGGAATTGTAACAGTAAAATCCCTAAATTAATTTAAACGAAGTGTGATTTCAGAATTTGGAACAGAAAACAGTCAACAAACAATGGACCTATCCGTACGTCCCGTCCACCTGTTAACTGCATGGTTACTGTTACTACGCACCACAAGCTATCTCAATTCCGCTATCTCTTCAGTGCTAAAATAGCTTCCGATGAGAAAGGACTGTGTTGTTAAACACCATGTAACACGATAATATAGCTTCGTTCTGAATATCACGATTTTCAAGATACCTTTGTGTATATATGCAACATGTAAAAGTGACTGTCATTAGATATAAACAAAAATAGAACCAGTTTTTAAACAAAAAACAGGTGTGATTGTTAGGCCACTTATAAACAACAGATAAATGTCTAGGCATACGTTGAATCAAACGGTGTAAATGAAGCCATTATGAAACTTCAATATCAATTAGCGAATTTATTATCGAAGCTATGCTAATGGTTCACACCTTGATGCAATAAACCAAACGGGGGTGTACATGTGGTAATTAATCTATAATCCCTCTTTTGTCGAAATAAATATAACGATATCAGTTTACCATACACGAGCGTCCTGAATGAACCCTGGTGACATCAGGCCGGATGCAAAGGATTATCAAATAATGGCCTTTTAAAATTGCACATCCTATTTCCCCGTAAATAAAGTACATTAAAGAAAACACCGACTATCATGGAGTCAGATTGAACTTGTTTGGTGAAGGTTGCGTGTACACCGCGAAGCACGTGCAATGTGTGAAATTTCGTGTAATTCTCTTGGAAAACATCTGTTGATTCTCATTTACACATACATTGTCGGAGGAAGATTTAGATTCTCAAATGGATTCAGTAAGATCGACGTTCGCACGAGATCCTACAGGTTAGTGCGAATAGCACGATGTTATAACACTAACAAATGTATACATTTATAACGAAAAACACTTCACATAAAACACATACTCGCGGCACAATTAATATTCATAACGCATCACCGATCGGGACTACTATTTCCACGTTTTAGTCTGAAATCTGTTATATATAAATAATGAAATTTAAATAACACTAGGATCCGAGTGTGGTCGTTGGCATTGTTTAATCCAGCCTAAAGAGATGTCATAGTTACTTTTTTTTATTTAGGAAACTGAACTAAAACATGTATAAATATCGTTCGTCAATCGGACATGTTCCAAATGCACATATCAACAACATTGTAGCTTTTTAAGACATATTTTGCTTACAACTGTAGTTAGGGACCGGCTTGTGGTGCGATTCATATCACTAGGTAGGCGTGTGTCGCTTCCGGGTTTAAGCTATCGGCTCATTGGCTATAATTGAAATTGGGGCGGTACCTACGGATAGGTCCATTGATCAACATGACCGCTTTCTGTAAAGTTTCACAGAGCGCTGCGACTAAACAAACAACATCTCCGTCAGCTGTCCATGACCTTGTCTTATCTTCGTAAAATCCTGTGTTAAGTATCGCAGCACCACTGATTCGGTTGAGCCATAGTAAATTTTATTTCATAAAGTCTGATTTCATACGATTATCACTAATGCACACTCATTCAGCCGCGGATATGATTGGAATTTCCAACTTCAACGCTTCGAAACAAGAAATTCAATTAATTGAGGAAAAACACCCACTGTCCCGAGTGGTAATGATACGCTATTTGTCTACTAGTTCGCATGCAAAATAGCAAAATAACATTGAATGTCTCAATGACATCAACAGCTTGAAGATGGGAATAACGCACCGTATATGGTAGATATTCAACCAGGCTCTGCTTAAGTTTGGGGACCCCCGCCAATCTTCTCTGTTGGGATTCCAATTGTTGGCTTATTAAATATGCACATATGCTTAAGATACAGTTGCGCACGAAGCGCACTCCCGTAGGTCGGGTTTTGGATCCAGTTAATGAAAATATCATTGAAATAATCGGTTTACCCTAATAAACATCCATATATTGAATATACATGTTTTTGGAGCAGAATTAGGCAGTCCATATTGGACACCATCATGGAATTTATTTTTTTGGTTTAATTTTCACATGTATTTATTAGTTATGTGGATGGAGTTCTCATTAAACCTCACATCCTTATATTGGTTACAGTAATGCCCAAAGTAATTACCACTTAACCACATCAGAATTATTGGTATTTTTCAGGATTTAAAATCCTGAAAAATTACCAATAATTCTGCCGTGGTTAAGTGGTCAATTACTTCGGACATTACTGTATGAGGATTGAGTTATCATTAAACCTCACATCCTTATATTGGTTACAGTAATGCCCAAAGTAATTGACCGCTTGACCACATCAGAATTATGGGTAATTTTTCAGAATTTAAAATCCTGACAAATTACCCATTATTCTGCTGTGGTTAAGTGGTCAATTAGTTTGAACATTACTGTATAAGGATTGAGTTATCATTAAACCTCAAATCCTTATATTGGTTACAGTGATGCCCAAAGTAATTGACCACTTAACCACAGCATAATTATGGGTAATTTTTCAGGATTTAAAATCCTGAAAAAATACCCATAATTCTGCTGTGGTTAAGTGATCAATTACTTTGGACATTACTGTATGTAGATGGAGTTAAACCTCACATCAGTGTGTTTGGTTTATAACGCAACAAATGCGCGTACACCTTATACACAAATTTCTTATGTAGCCAGAGTTTTCTTGGATAATATGAGTTTGAAGCCTGCTTACATTTCAAAATGTTGTCAGTTTTGTATTGTCTGAAGTGGAACTTGGCGTGTTGAACCAAAAGTTACACGAGATAAAATGTGTATGTAACAAGACATACAAATGAAAAAATAAATTAAGGGAGGGGTGGGCAATACAGGGAACTAAGGGTTGAACCGATATAAATTTGTAAGCGATAATGACCAATGTTGACATATTATGCATCTCAACTCTACTGTTGCAACAAGGCTATAAAATAGGGGGGTGTCAGAATCTTAGTCATCTCTATATAGTGCCAGAATAGTCATTTATGGACTTCTGTAGTGGTACAGGGTAAGATGTTGGGTTGGTTACCGGTATATGGACTCGGAGAAAAAGGGGTTCGTACCGGTGAACTGACATACATTAATGGAGCGATGTTGCCAACTTGTCATGTACTGCATCACGACTGTACTAAAGCAGCAATGATATAAAATGGGGGGGGGGGGTATGAAATTATCTCTATCTCTATAGATGGCACCAGGATTATATAGAAAGGCATATCGATTGATATACCTATACAGTATACTATAGTAATACCACAGACATATAAGTATAAGTATCACGTGATAAAATATTTATGTAAAAAATTATGAAAAAAATAAATAACTTGGACCGGGATTAGAGGTTGGGTTGGTTATATGTGGATAATTGGATATGGAATTCATACCGATGAAATGATACAAATTAGTGGAGCGATAAAGACCAATGTGGACACTTAGTCAGGCTACGAGGGATAAATAGGGGTTGATACGTTAGACCGAAATACATTTGTCGGGTGATAATGAGTCTGACCAATGTTGACGTATAAAGTAACGCGGCTGTACTGTCGCACAATTATCAGGTAGAACCGGTCAAATATGGAATGTGGTGCCCCATATGGAACAGCTCAGAAAACATTTGCAGGGCCCAAAAACTTATTTAACATGGCATCTGCCATTCAAATCGATTTATGTCGATAAATCTCTTATTTTTCAAAATTTTAAGCTGAGACCCGTGTGTCCGGGTGGGATACTTATATATTCCTAAATTGACAGGGTACAGTACGTAAATATGTTTTAGATGGAAGAAATAATTTTTTTTCGATGATAAAATTTAACATGGAATTTGCCATTAAAATCGATTTATATCGATAAAACTGTCATTTTTCAACATTTTGAGCTGAGACTTCGTGTGTATGTGTGTAATACTTATATATTCTTAAAATGACACGAGTCCAGCGCGTAATTATGTTTTAGATTAAGAAATTGAAATTGTCCACGCTATAATAAATATACAGCATGGACGGGTCATCGAGTACGATATTTTGTAAACAAACTATTGTCAATAGTCGTTTTGGTTAAACTAAACCTTTTTAGACCGGGTCAGCAGATCCGAATAGTAGCTAAGATGTATTTAGATAGAATTATCAAAATAATTTGACCGATTAGGGTGCATTTTACGAGAATCTAGTGGACAAATCTTGGTGACATTTTCACAAAAACACGCCGATTCGGCAATGACTGTACAAGTTTGCAGACGAGCGCTCGTTAACTTAATATTCATGCCAAGAAATGCAGGCGTCAAACTCATCTTTTTGGAAGGTTAATCCAACATTTATATATCAGAACAATCCTCCCAAAACTCCTTGCAAGATATCCAAGAAAGTTTTAATAGCTTAGAAGACTGAACAGCCGAAATTAATTAATTAATAATCGCCACTGGAGGCTTCGCTTCGCAGTGATGGTTGGCAATTATCGCAATACGACAGGGGAACACTTTGACGTTCGTACTCATATTTCACCAATTTTTGTACCTGGCTTGCCTATCCTAAGTTTCACGGGAAAATGGCTGATTTTACTCTATTTGTCTTATATACATATTATACATATTTATCACCCCATTTATTATTCTTTTTCATAAAAAATAAAATAAAAGAAGCCGAAGATGACATGTTTAAACTGTTTGAAGCATGAATTTGGCGATAAGTTGTTATCAGAGTACGTTATACTTGTGATAGTTACGTTACGCACACGGTGTTCCCATATCCTATTGCGATAATCGCTTAACCCTTCGGTTTTCAACGGCATTTCAATTGGTTGAAATTGAAATTTCTCAAGTTCCAGCTCAACACGAATCTAGTTACCCAATTGGTAGAAATACTTTAGCAGTAATTCTTAGTTTTATAAGTTATAACTCTAATTGTATTGACGATACGAGCTCAACATCATAATATGTCACTGTTTATGGCGGTGTTATCCAAACGTGTGCTTTGATAAATGATTATAATTTTATTTTGCGATCAAACGTCAGTGCAGCTCAGCAGAAACGCATAGGCACTAGTTCAATTCCTCAGAAACGCATAAGTCCTACGATTATAGACACCCACTGGACGCACTTCGCGCGTCTGTCAGTGGGTGATAATTTTCTGGTACAATAACACATGCGCGTTGTACATAGTTTCTGCTTCCGTTATATGACGTATGACGTAACATATTCACGGAAGGAAGGAAGGATAACAGACATCCGAGCCGAAAACATTACTTGCGTCCAGCATGGACTGGCGCAAGTAATTACGTCATGAAAGTAGTACTAACCTAATAAAGCTACATTGACGTAATAAACTAACGTTTATTATGCAGGCTTTATGTAGTCAATAGCGGTAGTGAGCGGTAGATAAATTATAGTCTGCTTTTAGTCAACTTATCGTTCCCTCCTAGATACGACATTTTCTACGTCGTCTTGTTGCTCATATGCGTCGTCTTGGTGCTCGTTCGTCTTCTTGGTACTCGTCTGCGTCGCCTTGGTGCTCGTTCGTCGTCTGTGTCGTCTTGGTGCTCGCCTGCGTCGTCTTGGTGCTCGTTCGCATCGCCTTTATTTTAGTATTTTTATGTGGAGTTCCAGTGGTTAGGATGTCGGACTTGTATCCACTGTAAACACATCGATGCGAGTTCGCAGCTCGCCGCTGGTATATGAGTCTTCACACAGCAGTATATGAACACTATATATATTCCCGGATGTGTGACACGGATTTGACTGAATGGGACAATTTCCATTTGGGCAGGGGTGTAATTTTATATCCGGGATTTTCAATTTACAACACCCCCCCCCCCCCCCATGTCACCACCACGTCCCTGATATTTTTCTACCGATCTGGAAAATGCTCAAAACAAAACAAAACTCATCGTGAAGCAAAATAGACGTATTTAGTTTCACAATTGTTCAATATAGAAGTCACAAGACATCATTTTCGCAAACGAGTTTTCATTAATCCCGTAAGCATATGCGATATAATATATGAAGTAACTACGTATACTAGCACAAGCGGGTCGACGTACATGCAGGTTTGACCACTACCGTTAATAAATGAGTTTTCTGAAGATATATGTTCAAATATTAACACTGAATGTTCAATAACTGAACACATGCGGGGCTAAAAGCGTTCAAATCTGAACATTGTTATTTGCTGTGTAGTTAGCGTGTAGGACTTGTATTCGCTCTAAATACAGCGATATGAGTTCGCAGCGCGTCGCTGGTCTGTTGTGATACTTCACACAGCAGTGGCGTGGCCGCATTGAGCGACGTGCAATTGTCGGATTGTTCGCTGTTTCAAGTTCCCCAACCCATTAGCTCTACAAACTTGTAGGTTATGCGGCGTCAAATATGTGACTGTATGTGGAGCTCCGTGGTCCGGTGGTTAGTGTGTAGGACTTGTATTCGCTCTAAATACAGCGATATGAGTTCACAACGCGTCGCTGGTCTGTTGTGAGTCTTCACGCAGCAGTGGCGTGGTCGCGTTGAGTGACGTGCAATTGTTGGATTGTTCGCTGTTCTAAATCCAGTCAGCTTGTCATACATTACGACAACGACCCCATTAGCTCTACAAACTTGTAGGTTATGCGGCGTCAAATATGTGACTGTAGGCAGGGTTCGCGCTGGCTCAAAATTTCCAGGTGCCAACAATGTTGCCATTTGCATTATTTTTAGAGCCACTTTATACTATCTGTTGCCACTTTTTTCCGACCAATATATTTGGAGCCACTATGCCATTATTTTAGTAAAAATAACACTCTGTCAAAATTAATATCGAAGATTTCCGGACGATCCGAGTAAACCCGAGAAGTTCCGACTAACAATAATAATGAACATAAATGGTAGAGTTACATCCCATTTAAAAAAATCGGATATCCTCGGCAAGCTCCGGCAATGCCGTACTTGTGACGTATAGAATACAATTGTGTGTGAAAATGACAGAAATGAATGATAGAGTTACTTCCCGTTGTACATAGCGTGATATTTAAATATAATTGAAACATTGTATACATACCTTTGGTTAGCTCGTGTTTCAGAATAAGATCTTTCTTCGTGATACTACAACCAGTTACGAACATGTTGTTAACATTCGCAGCACGGCATGTAGAACAGAACATAACATTTTTGACTCCATCGAATGATAGCCATTCGCGAGATATTTTCCACTCATTTCGGAATTTTCGTTTTAGCGAACTTGCAACGTTTTGTGGCGTTCTCGTCACATTACTCGGTTTAGGTGGTGTAGCACACGTCGATGTTAAATCAACCACTGTGTTTGGACTATCGGTATTATCTGAATGTCCGAAGAAATAAGTAACTTTCTTCATTTTAGGAGGATGTTGCATGTCTGATGCATTGTTGCTAAAATCTAACTTGCGCTTACGATTCAAATTTGTTGTATGTCACAGTTTGTGAAAACTCAGCTCCGAATGACATATTTATGGTAATTTATCTAACACCTACTATCAATACACAGCTTCCTAACGATGTAGACTCAAGGAAGACCTTTGTTTGGCTAATGTTTGTCAAATTAGTGTCAATAGCCGTGCTTAGTGTTATTATCGAGTAGAAATTCGAAACCCTTTCACCACAGCGATAAAATAAGTCGATCTGGCATAAACCGCGAATCTATTATAAGATTTTAATTAGGAGCTACATTGTATGTCGCGACCGGATATCAATGTGTGTTTTGTTTCCGACCGATTGACTATAAGCTTTATTATATGCCCGATTGGTACAAATTGCCAAATGCCAAAAAGCTAGGTGCCACTTTTTGTAGCCAATCGGGATTTTTTTGGAGCCATTTCATTTTTTTTATAGCAATTTGCTAATTTGGCAATAGGCAGCGCGAACCCTGACTGTAGGTGGAGCTCCGTGATCGGATGGTTAGCGTGTTGGATATGAGTTCGCAGCCCGTCGCTGGTCTGTTGTGAGTTTTCACGCAGCAGTGGCGTGGCCGCGTTGAGTGACGTGCAATTGTCGGATTGTTCGCTGTTCCAAATCCAGTCAGCTTGCCATACTGTTGAGTATCAGAGCATGTTCTGATCAAACCTTTCGCCACCATCGGGGCCTATATCCACAAACGTGTGGTTTAGGCGGCCTCATATATGTGACTGTATGTGGAGCTCCGTGGTCGGGTGGTTAGCGTGTTGGACTTGTATTCGCTCTAAATACAGCGATATGAGTTCACAGCCCGTCGCTGGTCTGTTGTGAGTCTTCACACAGCAGTGGCGTGGTCGCGTTGATTGACGTGCATCATATAAATCCAGAAGTTCGCTCTCAATATTTTCGGAAGAGTGAACCTTCTGAATAGAGAATCTTCGGAATAGAGACATGACCCCCGTAGTTCTTATCGTTATTAGTTCGCTATGCGCTAGTTGTCCGCCAGTACTGTCGTTTGCCCACCTACCATCACTAAGGGAGGTGATCCTAAATAACACTATCTTTTTCCCAACTGTCGTAAAAGTTGAAGTATGGTCCGATGAAAACTTTAGTTTGATATGACGTCATAACACTAACACAGGGCCAAGAACCTACATCACGAATGTAGCCGCTAAACCGTCGCTTCAGATGTTCAGGAAACTACGTCGCTAATGTAATGTCTAAACCATCGCTTCAGATGTTCAGAAACATACGTCAATCGACCAACCTCGACTATTTCTGACAACTGCAATAATCCGAGAAGTTGCGATTAGAACCTACGTCACTAATGTAGCCTCCAAACCGTCGCTTCAGAATGACGAGAATATTTAAAGATCTGAATCCGAACACATCTGAATAAATTGGCGTAACACTATTTACCTTGACTGTTTAAGTGTGTGGATTCTCTTATATGTGTGAGGCTCCCTATGTGAGACTTGCATATATATGTAAGAGAATGCACTAGCACATGATCACTAGCACATATTTATAATGCTGCACCAACGCAGCTCCCATCATGGAAGGGTCAATATAACACTCTGGTATTGGGCCTCACACAGACCCAAGCAGACGATAGTCATATGTGCCTTGCTCTCTGCCTGGGGCTCCATACAGGGTTAAAGTCAGAACACTACCAAAAGGTTGTGATTTATTATTTGCTATTTTTTCTTGTTATATGATCTATCTTATTTTAATTGTCTTCTCCTGGTCTCGATTCAGATGTTCGGCAACCAGGTCACTAATGTTCACCCCCTCCCTTAAAACAAACCAATTGAACCCTCTCCTTTTAGGCCCTGATTGGCTCTATTGGCAATATTGGCCCGTGGCGAGAATATTTAAATCCAAACACTGCAACTTCTAACATCTAGTGGTGTAACTCCAGGCAAATTCAGACCCCGATTTGTTTGTCTTAAATTGATTGGCAGTTTTTGATTGGCCATGGATGTTGGACCGAGACACACCGAGTCGACAAGCCACCACCCACATTGCCCATGTCCGAAACTGACGGTACGCTGTGTTCTCCATTGCAGATACTTACGCTATGATACCGTACCTGTTGGAACAAAGAAAAAAAGAGAATCTCAAGTCAAAGAACACTAAATGTGCTATCGCGAAATTGTGCCCTAATTTCGACACGAACGTTTTCTATGGAACTTGGGTTCCACGGCAAGTTAGTCAGTTCCATGCGAATGAGATGCATCTGTGGAACAATGCTTTCCACCGCATTAAAGATGAGTGCACTATGAAACTACCGAATGAATTCTATCCTGAGCTGGCAACATGGAAAACACGCGACCCGGCTTGTCAGCCAATCACATTTACTCCCGAAGAGGTTTGCCGACAGTTCACAGGAAAGAGATTTCTGTTCGTCGGTGATTCAATAATGCGTCAGGTTTATGAGTCGTTTTTGCTCACGATGACCGAGGGCATCCGACCGACTCTAGGTTAGTTAACCCTTCATATATTGAATGGATTCTCCCATCCAGTTACAAAAGTATACATTGGAATGTTCTATTATCAATTTGGAGAGATATTCAAGTAATAAACCAGACCACAGACAAGCGAAAAGATAATAAAAGTGCAAAATAATTCATATTCCTTGGTGGGAAATATGCAGATAATAATTTCAACAAAAAGACCTATATGGTCATTTGTTAAACTAATTATCTGAACGTGTCCTATGGTAACTACTCGTCAACGAGTGATAATATAGAAAGGGTTAACCTGTTGTATTATAAAGTTGAACTTATTTTCTGAACATGTCACATGTTAACTACTCGGCAATGTGTATTTAGTATAGCAAGGGTTAAACTGTTGTATTATACTGTTAAACTTATTATCTAAACATCTCCTGTTGTAACTACTCGTCAATGAGTATTAATTAATAAGGTAACTACTCATCAATGATTGTTTAATATAGAAAGGTTGATAAGGTAAATACTCGTCAATACGTATTTGGTATAGAAAGGTTCAATAAGGCAAATACACGTCAATAAGTATTCAGTATAGAACGTTGTTAATAAGGTAAGTACTCGTCAATGAGTATTTAGCATAGAAAGGGTTAATGAGATAACTACCCATCAATGAGTATTAGTTAATAAGGTAACTACTCGTCAATTTGTATTTAATATATACAGGCTCAATAAGGTAACTACTCGTCAATGATTATTTAACATAGAAATGGTTAATAAGGTAACTACTCGCCAATGAGTATTTAATATATACAGGGTCAATAAGGTAACTACTCACCAATGAGTATTTAATATATAAATGTTTAATAAGGTAACTACTCGCCAATAAGTATTTAATTTAAAAAGGGTCAATAAGGTAACTACTCGCCAATGATTATTTAGCATAGAAAGGTCAATACGGTAACTACTCGTCAATGAGTATTTAATATAGTAGAAATGTTTAATAAGGTAACTACTCGCCAATGAGTATTTAATATAAAAAGGGTCAATAAGGTAACTACTCGTCAATGAGTATCTAATATAGAAATGGTTAATAAGGTAACTACTCGTCAATGGGTATTTAATATAGACATGGTCAATAAGGTAACTACTCGTCAATGAGTATTTAATATAGAAAGGATTAATACGGTAAATACTCGTCCATGAGTATTTAACATAGAAAGGTCAATAAGGTAACTACTCGTCAATGAGTATTTAATATAGAAATGGTCAATAAGGTAACTACTCGTCAATGAATATTTAATATAGGAAGGCTTAATAAGGCAACTACTCATCAATGAGTATTTAATATAGAAAGGGTCTAATATGACTATACTAAAACGTAATTTGCGAGCCCTGAAATGTACTTTTATGGCTGTTTACTTTGACATGTTAACGTTAACAAATCATTTTGGGATCATTCGGAAAAAAACATGGTCACCAGCGGCCATCTTGGATTTCAGAATTTAATTCATTAGCAGGGCTACAGGCCGGAGTGTCTTATCATCATTAAATTTGTGATGGATGTTAATATTCACAATGAATCATTCCCATCTACATGTCAATAGCCATGACAAATTCCATAATGATCCAACCAAAGGTACCGGTACGATTTGTAGCCCATGGTTAAAGATTGAGTCATGCAAGGAGTAAAATCCAAAGTGTTTTGCTTATTGCTCACTATTTATGTGCTGTGTGTAAACAAACAGCTCATGCACAGTGTGTTTTGCAGATAATAATGCATTCATATTATGATAATTATTCTATGTTCTATATACTTGTGTTATGTAAACAAATGCCATTTTGTGAAAACAAACATTACAAGTACGTAAAGAGTACATGTACAATGTACATGTATGTGATAACTTATAAGCAAAATTCCCAGCACCGAGTAGGCCCCCACTAATTGAATTTTTGTTAGAAATGGCACCAAATTGTTTACAACATACCGGTATAGCCATTGCTAAACTCCACCTCTCAGGGTTTTGGTGTTGAATGGGTAACTTTCAACCAAAATAATTGCCATGGTCCTGAGTGTTTGATTATCGCTCAGTATTTACATGCCATATACATGTAATGTATGTAAAACAAATGCTCGGCTCACACAAAGCTGCTGGCGCCATCATAAACATCTTTCTCGGCCGTTGTACATATCATGCGTAACTGCCCTACTCTGGTAAGGTTCTCTAATGAATAAATCCCCAAATTGAATAAAAGTACAGATCTAAATAATAGTGCGGGCCGGGTGGATTCTGTTCGTGCTTTCCACAATCCACATGCAGAGTCATAATCAGACAAGTGATTTGGCCAAGTTTTGACAGAAACTTGTACACTTCCATTATGAGTTCCATATATTTGGTTCTGAGATGATCTGAGGACATATCTTGCAGGTGAGGCTGCTGAGTAAAATTAAATAAACATACATGTACATGTGTAGTACACACCCAACTACGGATCATAGTTAATACAGTGTGGATGTTTTGCTGAAAATTAATGGATATACACTGTTATACAGCCTATTTATGATATTCTTTTTATCTCAAGAGCATGTAACTTGACATTTGAACAAGAAATTTTAGTTCCAAAATATTTTGCATGGAAATAAATTACATTGGAATCAGTTGTTGAATTTGATTTATGAACAGAACCTGGTGTGAAATAGTACAATGAGGTTTACGAGCAGTTTCACCCTTTCAATATACAAACCGTTAATAGCACCATCATACATGTTAACATGGCATCAGTTGCTCGAAGACGAGTATGACTCGCCACAAAATATCACTTCAACCAGGCTCAATTCAATTTGTGATTCCAAAACAATTTGCTATGACTATGAATATGACCCTACTCTTAGTCACAATATGCTGCAGGTCTGCTCACACAGATTAGTACCGGTATTGCTATACATTTGTAGTATAGTATTTTCGGTTATCTACTGTTATTCACAATTGAGAAGAAATTCCAGAATAGGAAATCACCAATTTCTAAGGAAATATACACCATTCCAAAAAAAATACGTTCACTATGCATGTAAGGTGCCACGTGGGTCTGAGTGTATTTTCCCCAGAAATCACACTCCACTGGCTCCAGTCACACTCCCAGTCTAAAATTTAAACTAATAGTAACCTATAGTGTACATGTATACACATGCACCTTGGTTTGCGACTCATTGTGACTGTGTATCACTCAATTATACCGTTTAGAAGGCCTGTGTATTAAACCTGAAGTGGAGAATTACTTAATTTAAGTAAATTACTAATTAGTGATAGGCCTACTGTGATAGATCATGCCATGAATCTCTACTCTCTGGCTAACGCCCAGAGTCAGAGTTGAGAATGAGAGTAGAGATTCATGGCATGATCTAATACTGTGATTTTGATAGTCGTCTATTATTTTATTTATATTACTAGTATTATTTTTCCATAATTACATGTAGTTCAGTATCTAATTGGCACGAACCAAGTCGTTTAATACATACATGTCGTTTGAAAAAGGCAGCGATTGATGAATCTGATTTAAATAAACAGTAATTGTCAACTTCGTTAAATTTGAACCTGACTCGGAAGCTGTCAAATTCGCGTTGTCAAATATTCATTTAAACACAAAATATTGGGAATTTGAGACATTACTTCATTAAACTACATACCATCATGAACCCAACGAGTAATGTAATCAAATATACAGACAGAAGTTCCAAAATTTATAATAGACTTGCTGATGTGCCCGACTTCGTCCGGGCTATTTGGGGAACACCATTCAAAAGTATTAGGAGAAAGAAAAAAACTATTTGAGTCGAATTGGTTAATGTCCAGACACATGGCTATATGGGCGAGGTCAAGGACATGGCCGCGTATGCAATTTGACCCGCCCATAATGTTCCCGGGATCAAAGTAGGCCTACCAGTACATACCAAATTTGACCCGGATTGGTCAAGAAACATGTACATGTATATGACTGAGCGGAAATGAGCAATGTCAAGGACACGGTCGCATGTGAAATTAGACCCGCCCATATTGTCCTGGTAACAAGTACATGTACATGTATATACCAAATTTGAATCGGATCAGTCGAGGTCCAGAAACATGCCTGTACATGAGTATACATGTATATGAGCGAATATGAGTGAGGTCAAGATCAAGGGCACGGTCCCACGGGAAATCGGACCTGACCAGATTGTGCCCGGTATCAAATTTGGCCTACATGTACATGTACCGTACATACCAGTACCAAATATGAGTCGGATCGGTGAGGTCCAGATACCGGCACATGTATATGAGCAAGATCAAGGACAAAGTCGTGCATTAATTAGGACCCGCCCATGTTGTTCCCCGAATCAAAGTACCGGTAGGCCCACAGGTACATGTACATACCAAATTTGAGTCGGATCGTCAAGCAGTTTTCGAGTCTACATGTACAGGTTTAACATACATACATGTACATGTGTACCGACAGAAGTTTCAAAATATATAATAGACTAGCAGGTTAGCCCGCCACTGGCGGCAATCGTCAGAAACATGACAATTTTTAATTTTTCTAATTAATTTTTTTAATGAATTTTTTAATTTAATTTTTATGTTTTTCAATGAGTTAATTGTGCCTTTTTAATTTTTTAGCTTAATTTTTTGTTTTTCACTTTTACACGACTTGACCTTGAATTGATCATTTTCAAGGTCAAGGTCAGATCGGGGTCACAATTTAACCCGTCCATGACACTTCCCGTAGGTAGCAAGTTTGAGCTCAATCGGTTCGAGTCTATAAAGGACACAGACATATATATCATTTGTGGGTACCCGTTTCAAGGTTAAGATCACCTCGGGCGGAAAAAAGTGACCCGATGAAAATCTCCCTCGTTCCTAGGAAGCCCTAAGTACGTAAGAATCACACAACACACTCATGTCTGGATACAGTCACGCTCACACCGGACCCAGACGTAAGAACCACATTACACGCATACGCTCTTTATCAACGACACTGCAGATACGAACGCTCTTTAACTATCAACGCGATTAACTCCACAGTGCCGTTTTTGTGACTGGGAGTGAAGAACGGGTGGTCGGAGCTTCTCCAAAACGCCGCGACGACCATTCCCGTGGGTTTTTACCCTTAGATGGGAAGTTTGGTCTCGATCGGTGCAGCCGTTTTCGATTCTATAAAGTACAAATATATATATATATATATATATATATATATATATATATATATATATACATACACATATATAGGGAAGTCTCAAAATATATAGTAGATATTAATAAAGGCCATCCATGCCTTTATGTTACACAGATACATGTACTAGTAGTGTTGAAGCGGTAACATCAACACAGTGTTGGAAGTTACCAAGGTGTAATACCGCAGTATTACCAGGGTGACACCATGTTAGATGTGGTCAATTACTACATTGTAGTACTTTAAGTATGCATGTACCTTGATTACATGTAAGTTGATTTAGTCACACACAAATGTCTTCATGAATTAAGCAATTACAGATACTTAATCTGATTCAATGGTCCCCATATCAAAGCTTCAAACAAAAGCAATTTTGACCATGTTGTAAACGGCTAAGAGTCAGGTCAGCATTCAAATTAAATGCAGTGACTTGGGAATCAATGCAGTCAATTTGAGTCGAGCTCACCCATCAAAAGTTCAGAGTGATCGGATATTGATTTTTGAAATCTATTAATTTCACCACCGATAATTTTTAGTGGCCCATTAAAAGGTTATCAAGCAAACGGTCTCGGACCAAATTGTGTATGAAGATAAATTTAAAATCAAGTGGTTTTCTGACGAGCTGGCAAAATATAGATGAACCAAAATGTTGATAAATACATGTAACAGGTTTTGGACAATGTTGTACTATAGTTAACTGCGGTCAGCATTCTTTTTAGGTAATCAATCAATTCTGATAAGTGGAGCAGCATTTTTAAAAATTGAGCTTTTAAGATATTTGGGGGGGCTGCAGCCATCACAGTGTCGTATGGCTATGTTAAATTGTATTGTGTACATGGATGTGGTTTGGGGGTGTCCATTGGACAACAACATGGCTAAAGGTTCTTTGTGACAGGGTTTCAAATATCCAACTGCATCCCATGTTCCAGACCGAAATTTCCATATGATACAAATTTAACATGACGACCAACAACGACGACAAACATACATGTACGTAAAAACAACCAGAGCTGAATTTAACTGGATTCGCATCGCCATTTCCGATGCAATTTAAATACTGACCATTTACAATGAAAATGCATGTACATGCATTTGTAGGGAATGCTACATGTACATGCATATAAATTTTCCCATTGCCTCCATATATTCTAAAGTCAAATGTGGATTAATTGTCAGAATTGGCATAGTCTTGAGAGAACTCTAACCCATAAAAATTACGGGTGCTGTATGGTTTTATCATGGGTGCCATGGGTGTTGACTCGTCTTCATATCCTTAAATCCTACCGAGAGGCCCACACTTTTGCATGTAGATGCAGAACTTTCCAGAAACAGTATAAGTACTGTGCTGAAACATACATAATGGATCACAGGGCCAAATTAAAAAATGCCTATTAAAAAACCCATAGTCCCCACCCTGAGCCCAAAATCCCTTTCAGGTGCCCAATATGTTTTGTTGATTTCCTGTCTTAGACTAAATACAAATATGGAATAAGTTCCAGAATGAGTAAAGTCTGAGAGAACACTGACTCAGAAATATGATTTTAAAGGCACAGTTCTATATGATTTACCATAGATGCTGTAGATTTCGGGCTGGCTGTTTGTCCTTAAATCCCACTGCGAGTCCAAACTTTTATATTGATGCAAACATATTCAGAAACACATAAAAGTACTGGAGCTAAACACATACATGTATATGTATGTGTTGCAGAGCCCAATGCAAGTTAAAAATACCAATGTAACTGTTAAGAAACACAAATATTCACCTCCTCTGCACTGAGCCCAAAATCCCTTTCAAATGACCAAATTGTTTGTGTTCAGACAGTGCCTATATTTTGAAGTCAAATGTGTACAGTCTGAGAGAACTTTAAAGTTTGGCACGGGTGCTGTGTGGTTTTATCATGCTTGCGGCGATTGTTGGGCCAGCTCCATGCTCTTAAATCCCAATCATGAGCCCAAATTTAATTAAATCTTTTATATAGATGCCGACCTACAGGTATCCATCCAATCAGGAGCCCAAATTTCAGTAAATGTTTTTTTCATTCATTCCATATTTTATTGAACATCCCATACATTAACATATTATAAGTAATAATACACAAGCTGTAATAACATAAACATATGGCATCTGATGGGAGTACAATGGGGATCGGAGCACAAGTTATTTCAACTTAGAAAACGCTCCTCTCCCCTAATATAAAGACACGAACATAAATTTAATGCGGATTGTTGAATGTTCCTACAAAAGTAAATCTTTGTTTATATACACATCAGGCTGGTTCAGGATATATGGTAAGGTAATTGAATCATCGTAGAGTATGCAGGTAATAAATTTGGTTATATAGAATCATTTGGTGGTCTACTATTCCAATCGATATTCTCATTACAAAAACGGTGAGACGATATGATGTATTTCTGTACAGCTGTGAAGAGAATACAGTTTTCTTTATAGGAAATCAGTGGTGATCCGCAAAGTAAATCTGCAGAGTGGACAATATGTAGTCCAATGCCAGCTATTTTTTCTTCCATTATAGCTCTTTCATTTAAGTAAAAAGGACAAGTACACAGAAAGTGATCAGCATCTTCGACTTTGTATCCACAGCTACATTTAGGATTTTTTGTTAAATAATTGTTGAGCTTGTCTCCGTTTAAATCACTACATCTGTTTCGGAGTCTACATAGTAAAATGTTATCTCTTCTTCTTCCTATACAATATGAGTTTGGTGGTATCAATGTCTTCAACAGGGGGTTTACAATATTTGAGAATATGGAGATCGAGGTACATTGTTGAGCTACTTTATCCAAACTATTCCAAATCGAAACCAATGTAGGAAGAAACTACAGTTTGTGTGTTGAGAACCGGGTGTAAAATTTCGAACGTAATTAGGGTTTCTGAATTCATATCTCTGTTTAGTTATTTCTCCTGTTGTTGCGGGAAATTTATCCAATATATATAGGGGTGCGTTTCGTGTCATTATTCGGTATGTAAGTCGTAACTTGTGCCATGCTCGACGTTGTGAAAGGGTGTTCCCTCTGAGTTCACGTAGTAATTTATGTTTGAGACAGATTTGGCAAGGCCACTAACAATTCGTGCTGCATCATAATGTAGATCGTCCAGGTTTTTTAAGGAGGTATGCTGGTGCATTATCCCATATGATATCACCATAGTCCATTAATGGTAAAACAAATGTATTATTCATCAAATCTAAAGTACGTCTATTTAAAGTATATTTCATCTTTCTCAGCTGGGCCAGTCGAGATGCAACTTTCTTACACATATTTGCAATTTGAATGTCCCAATTCATATTAGACTGAATGACGATGCCCAAATGTTGATGTGATGTAACAATTTCGATGTCAGCGCCGTTGAATTTCAATGTCGTGGGATTTTCAGATAAAATAGCTTCTGCTCTGTTCGATCTATAAGAAAACAACATTGCTTTTGTTTTGTCAGGATTAAATGTCACTACCCATTGTTTTGCCCAGTGTGTGATACGATTTAAGTCGGTAGATAAGTTTGAGCGCGTCTCTTCTATGGTTTGTGAAGAATTTGTAAAACAAGTTACCTACGTTAAGAATTTGTTAAACCAGTTACCTACTTTCGAGACAGGTGGATTGTATGGATCCGAGTAAAGCGCTGTGTAAAATGAGGTGGAGCGAAATGAGCTATTTCGGGGTACACACAGGATTAAAAGATAATAGTTAATGATATCAAGAAAGAAAGAGAGTACGATTTAATATTTAGGCTGTACATTTATAGTGCATATAGTTAGTCTTTATTTGTATTCTGAGAGAAAAGAAAGCAAAAAAAATATATATATACTATTTAGGTCAAGGTGAAAAGTGTACTCGAATCCTGTGTGTATCCCGGTACAACATTTTAATTTAAGCATGAGTTATAATTTAAGTAATTTATGTTATGCGATATATGTACGAGCGAGTGAAAACTCGATATTCTATCAGTATTAACAAAATAATGTTCGCCAAATTGAGATAATATAGATACTATGTTTAATCCAATGTGTATTTGCAGAAGCAGGTCAAACTATACGGTGCCCCAGATACGCACAGTAGTAAACAGTTAAACTAATTTATCACGTGTGAGTCACTTATGAATATTTTAATGATAACCCAGATAAAGCTCCGTAGCTATTGGTTCAGAGTAACTTTGAGCGCAAAGGTCAGACACGTGTCATGTATAAATATGCAAATTATATACATAGGGTCACGTGTTTGTTGACCCATATGTCATTAAGAGCAGCGATTGGTCGACATGCACACACGTCTGTTTTGGGGCATCAGAAATAAACATTATTGTATAATCGGGTAAAGCTGATGTCCAAAATACTGGACGTCAATAAAAGTGAATATTTAAGCTGAAAATGGTTGAAGCAACACAAATGGAATTGTCGGAGATAAAGTAAGTTCATAGAAAGTAACTATTCAAGCTGAACATGGTTGACGGAACACAAATGGAATTGCCACACACGAATTTAAAACAAAATTACATATATTTTTATTGTTACTATAAGTGAGAATTTGGTCTCCTGTAGTACACAAAAGTGGCACTGTATATATTTTTCGTAAGTTAAATTAGGTCAGAAGTATATAGGCAACATAATAAATATATCATGTGTTGCAATTGAATTTAACAGGATACTTCAAAGGGATTACTAACATGGCAGTGTAAATATTATTATGATGTTGGTGCCACACAAAATTGTTGAACACAGGAGTGTCCACAAAAGCAAACCATTGTGGTGTTAAAACTATGGTAAAATAAACCCCAAAAAACAAATATGTCACATATACAGTAATGGCCAAAGCAATCGACCCCCAACCAAAGCAGAACCATGGGCAGCCCCTCGGGGCCCAGTTGGAAACATGGCCCGCCGCAATCCATCGGGTAGCTCTCAGCGAGAGCCCTCCGGTGAACGGCAACAAGCCACACCCCAACCAAACCCCGAAAAGCCATCCACAACTCTGCCCCGATTAAGAGGTCGATCACTCAGGGCATAACCGTAGACTAGTTATTTTGGTATTTCAACCGGAAAAATACGAAATCATTCAGTACATGAGAGTTGATTGTATTGTTTGTAAATATATATGATTAGTTATACATATACACACATGAAACCTTATATAAACATTAATAATAACACATGGAAAACAAGAAATAATGTTCAAATAAATCGGTTGTAAGAAACTATACACAATACTGACCGTTCGGTGAGATTTATGGTGCACAACATAATCTAGTATGTTTACCCAGCGTCTACTGGTTATAAACAATGAATTACAACCTTGGCCAGTTTTCAAGTATTTTCAGGAATAATATGAAAACAAAATAACATTTGTCAATTTATTCTTTGGAAGCAGCATTAGTTATACAACCATAATTAATAAAAAAGTATATATAAAATTGTGGAGCTAAATAAATGGCTCAGTCGGTTATAGGAAACTATACACGAAACTGACCGTACGGCGAGATTTATGGTGCACAACAGAATCTAGTCTGTTTACCCAGCATTAACTGGTTATAAACAATAAATTTCAACCATTGGCCAGTCTTGAAGTATTTTCAGCAATAATATGAAAACAAAATTACATTTGTCAATTTATTCTTTGGAAGCAGCACTAGATATACAACCATAATTAATAGAAAGGTGTATATAAAGTTGTGGAGCTAAATAAATGGCTCAGTCCGAAACTCGGTTATAAAAAAAAAACTATACACAAAACTGACCGTTCGGTGAGATTTATGGTGCACAACAGAATCTAGTCTGTTTACCCAGCGTGTACTGGTTATAAACAATGAATTTCAACCTTGGCCAGTTTTGAAGTATATTCAGCAATAATATGAAAACAAAATTACATTTGTCAATTTATGTGCCCAGAATGTTGGTTGTAGGTATTATGATCCTATAATACATGTATGTTTGGAGATAGCAAATAGCTACATAAATGCATACACGATCACACATACACAAGGTCATACCTACGAATATGACCGCGCACATTTACATGCAGCTAATTTACCTATATCAAGTGCAATTTGAGATTATGGTAGCCCAAAATGGGCCTTAAGGTCACAGTCAGTTTTAACAAAAATCTTTTCAGCAAACTCAGATGGTTTATAAAATAAATTCCTTCACGTGACCAATATGAAAAAATTTCAGCAATAATATGAAAACAAAATTACATTAGTCAATTTATTCTTTGGAAGCAGCACTAGATATACAACCATAATTAATAGAAAGGTGTATATAAAGTTGTGGAGCTAAATAAATGGCTCAGTCCGAAACTCGGTTATAAAAAAAAATTATACACAAAACTGACCGTTTGGTGAGATTTATGGTGCACAATAGAATCTAGTCTGTTTGCCCAGCATGTACTGATTATAAACAATGAATTTCAACCTTGGCCAGTTTTGAAGTATATTCAGCAATAATATGAAAACAAAATTACATTTGTCAATTTATGTGCCCAGAATGTTGGTTGTAGGTATTATGATCCTATAATACATGTATGTTTGGAGATAGCAAATAGCTACATAAATGCATACACGATCACACATACACAAGGCCATACCTACGCATATGACCGCGCACATTTACATGCAGCTAATTTACCGATATCAAGTGCAATTTGAGATTATGGTAGCCCAAAATGGGCCTTAAGGTCACAGTCAGTTTTAACAAAAATCTGTTCAGCAAACTCAGATGGTTTATAAAATAAATTCCCTTCACGTGACCAATATGAAAAAAAATTCTTCTCTTTTTTAGCTGCCTCTAGAGTTTTCAGTAGTCCATAACGACGTTTGGTGAGATCCTCACTGATGAAAATACCTGTTGTTGACTTTACTTCAGCCCTAGATTTTAGAAAGTTAATCCTTGGTTCGTCGGTCACGAATCGGGCAATAAGTTGGACTAATCTTAGGGTACTCGATGAACCATTAGCATTTTGTTTGGTTGTTATCCTCACAGGACCCAAAGGATGGGCTTTAGAAATATCCTTTCTGGTAATATTAAGCCGAGAACTCATTTTGTCAGCAATGTCCACAAGTAACTTTTTACTATCAACATTTGTGCCACTGGTTCCAGGTGGTAACGGAACATTATGAAATCTCAAACAGCTCTTTCTCCCATGCTGCTCGAGTGCTTCAACAAGCAGTTCATTCTTTTGTAAGGATTTCTCCAATTTTGATTCCAGATTATCAATCTTATTATTTTGTGCTGTTATTTTCACATTTTGATTATCAACTGCTTTCTTAAACTGTTCTATATCTGCAGAGGTTTTAACCATTTGGTTGCTCACATGTTGAATATTAGTTTTGTTCTGGTTTATTTCAGAATGAACAGGTAGCAGGGCATTTTCAACAGTAATTTTTAAGGTTGAGGTCAGTGTAGAAAACATTGTTGTTAGAGATTGAAGTTGCTCCTGGTTGTTACCCATCGAGTTATTCACAATTTCTTCCACATCATGTTTGAGGTCGTCTCGGTTTAAACTTTGTTTGGAGAAATCGCGGCTTGGTAGATCAAGATACGGTATATTTACAAGTTTACTGTCAGGTGTGGCTTGAAATTTTGATTTCCTCTTTTTTAGCAGAATTTGGCGTGTTAACTGGTGATAGCACATTCATATTAATTCCATGAAAAGTTGTGGCCGGAGGTGTGGAGGGCACAAAATCACCTTTCGCTACTGTGAGGCAGTGTCATTTATCGACGAACCAGTACAAATATTTTGAGTTTTGGAGCGTGTATTCATTATTCCACACTGAGAGCTGGCCACTTCAGGAAATGATTTTATAGCTATCGAGGAAGTAGAATCCATAAAGTTTTGGTCGCTAGTAGTCGGAGTTTGTATCTTAGCACTAAATGTAGGAGAACAGTTACCTATGGTGCCGTTTGCTGTAGTATAGACAACTGTTGTAATGCTGTTTTCTATCTGTATTCCGGTATGAGTTACACATGCTGCTGGTGAGAAATTTGCACTGCATGGGCTAGCACTAATAGTATCAGTACTATTAGTAATTGTACTTGTGCAAGTAGTGGGTTTTTCATGAATGTCTACTTGAATTTCCATGGTCAGTCAAGTTTGTGAGTAACTACTGTCACTTGCTAACTGTATATATAAGTAGTTAGATTCGCCATTCACCGAAAACAGTTATAAATTGTCCAATTTATTTTGGTCGCTTCTGTACCGCGATGAATTTTTTTCACGTGCTCTTAACATTTTGAGATTGAAAATGCTTCTTTGCCACGTACCATTGCCATTAATATTGTTCACTTTGACTTACACATGTCAGTGAGGACTTGCAGCTATAAAATAACTTGGTCCCATGTTTAAATTCTAATTATATTTGCCGCTCCACCGCAATTAAACGCGCAGAAATTATTACCCATTTGACAATTAAAAACACATATATTCACCTCCCATTGAGCACAAAATCCCTTCCAAGTGCAAATAAGTTTTGTTACATGTACATGTACTGTATACATAATGGGTTACATGTATATTCTAAAATAAGCCATGGAATAATTTCCTGAATGAGCACTGGAATGAGTAGAGCTTGAGAGAATATTGACCCCGAAATATGATTTTAAAGGCACAGGTACATGTATATACTGTACAAAGTACATGTACATACATGTATGGTTTATTATGGGCACTGTTAGAGTTGGGTCTGCTTCTTGCACTCAGGCTTAATTTCCATTGAGCAGCCCAAACTTGTTGAAATCTGCCTACATGTACATATATACATGTAGATGCATACCTTTTCAAAAATACTATTTGTAAGTAATGGACTAAAATACATGTATATGTACTATATAAATAATGGGTTACATGGGAAAATAAAAGTTAAAATACTAATTTTACTATTAAATAACCCAAATGGTCCCCACTCTGAGCCCAAAATCCCTTCCTTAGGCCCAGATATGTTTTGTTGGTTGCCTGCCTATATTTCTAAATTAAAATTAAAAACACAAATATTCCCCGCCCCATGAGCATACTAGTATATTGCATGAATCCGGTACATTTTTCCTCCACTAGGCATTTTGTAACATGTTACAAGTGTTACAATCTTTTGCTAATCTTTTATATACATGTACTAGTAGGCCAAACACACTAACAATGGTGGCAATAAAAAACATATAAAAGTGTCAATGACACTGTACATGTACATGTAGCTCAACTTAGGTAGGAGTATAATTTAATGGTTGACAGTAGATGGAGGAATTAGGAAAGGTGCTTCATGTACATTGTAATTGAAATGTCTACAGGTAAGTACAGGTAAGTAGTACTGAGTACAGATGTAAATGTGAAGAGAGACAAAAAAATCAATATTGGTGTACATGTACATGTAATGAGAAATGGAATGACAATGTACATGTATATGAATGAACAATGTTATCTACATGTACATGTAGATAGTAACATCTGTAACAAATTTCATGATGATCAGACAAACATTACAGATTGTAGCCCGTGCTAGATTCAATTTTGAAATTCAATATGGCCACCAGCATGTTTTTACCCCAAAATTACACCTCGTTCTCATCGAGATATGATCCTGATGATCCATATGAAGTTTGGTGATGATCTGTTCAAGGATGTGGTCTGTAAGGTGTGCCAAACATTTTAGTGATGCAAAGAGTACATTTTAAATAGTTACCGACGGCCATGTTTTTTTGGACAAATTACTCTCAAAATGATTCATTCATATCTACATCAATGACAAATTTCATGAAGATCAACCAAATAGATGGGCCTGCAGCCCATGCTAATGGATTTTGTAGAAATATGTAGTCATACAAAGACTAAAAACCAAACTGGCCATTGGCGGCCATATTTGTTTGCCGAATGACTCCAAAATGACGCGTTCCCATCTAGGTCACCCTATAATCAATATGAAGTTTAGTGATGAGGAATATGGTCTGTAGGGTGTGTCAACGGATTTTGTGATCCTAAGAATAAACTTCAAGATGGCCGCTGGCAGCCATATTTTTTTGGCCGAATGACCCTAACTTGTTTCCATCTTCATCTCAATGTTAACATCCATGGTCATTTTCATGAAAATCAGACAAACAGTACAGGCGGTAGCCCGTGTCAACGATTCAATTTGGATATCCAAGATGGCCACCAGCGGCCATGTTTTTTGGATGAATGACCCCCAAAATGACTCGTTCCCATCTACATGTATATGTCAATATCAACATTCATGACAAGTTTCATAATGATTGAATCAGGAATGTGGTCTGTATGGTGAGCCAAATGATTTAGTGATGCAAAGAGTAAATTCTAAATGGTCACTAACCAGCAAAAAATCCAGGGCTGTTTTGTTACCTGTTACAGGTATGGGCGACCAAAATCGATAAGCCCAAATGTCCCCAAATTCCTAGTGGAAAGTATTGAGTGAACCTGGATTTGCCAAGGCAATTCAACAATATGCTATGTAAATACAAAAAATCTGCAGTTGCAATAGAGCCTTTATTTACATGTTTATTTTGAAATCAGAAATAATGAGTCATATCTACAATAAATGTACATGTACATGTATCTGTGCTGGTTCAGAAAAGAAGCCTTATTAAGTCATATGGAAATAAACAATCTGTATCGCAATCGTATAAACAAACTAAGCACAATTTTGTGTTATGATTAGAGCTGCAACGATTCATCGTGATTTCGATGTACCGGTATTGCGATACGCTTTTGCATGATAGTGATGGTACACGTATCGTAATGTGTGAAGTGTATCACAAATATCACAATTTTAGGTCATCAAAAGCGAAAATAACCCATATATACTGTGGTGTTTTTTTTAGCAATATAGGTAGACAATCCTCCCAAAACATGTTTTTTGCGTAACATGATACGTATCGTATCGTTGGTCAAATGAATGACAACTTGCATTGTTGCAGCCCTAGTTATGATTGAATTGTGGACTGGTCGTCTGAACATTCACTTAGACTTACCGGTACGGCGGTAGGATTTATTTTCCTTTCCAAGTTCCAGAAGATTTTCAGGCATTTGCATGAAGTTTATTTTGTTCTGGCTCAATCAGTCAGTGAGTGCAGTAGTCTATCACATATATCATACTCATAGATGTGCCTGTCTGTAACACTCAGTGTCACTAACAGTTCATTCAAGACTCAAGCTGCAGTCTGGTTTTAATTCAGACAGAAAACCACAGTTACTTGTTTCAGTTTGATTATTCAATGTATTACATCGCCATCGATCGGTTTTTCAATTTCACTTTTAGATAGGTTCGCTTTTCAAGTAAAATTCGACAAGTTTCGTGTCGAAAAATTGCGATATATAACTCCAAATTGATTCGTCATGGTGTCGTTTCCAAATTACTGCTGTTGTTAAATCACAATAGAATGAAGACGTTCATTTGGCCGGGACATTAACATTAACCAGAACAACTAAAACAGTTGTTGATCGACTCACCTCAAAACTTAAAACAAATCGCTCCGTCGGCAGGTGACACAAAATATTATTGTTCCCAGGATGCTATGCAGAAGCAGGCCGGAAGACACGTGAATTTTAACCCATTTTTTTGTGCCGTTTCTCATCAAATTCTGTTTCATGGTATTGTAAAAATTTATGATGTCATTCACGCCTAAACGGCGGCGCGTTGTGGTTGTTATTAATTTGTATGATATGATATGAACAGTATTTAATCACAGTTTTATAAACAGTTTCATATATGAGAATGGCACTGTGACACTGCCACTTCATGTATGCATGTAGTTAATAAGGAGTTTGGAACTTTGGAGTCAATTGAGCCTGATTCAAGTCATTGCAAATAAAAACTCTTCTGCGCATGTACGCTTCACCCTGTCATGCATAACAGGCACGTGGCATTAGTGTGATGTCAAAATTACGCACCGTGACTTGGGAATGGTGCATACCTGTATATATGCAAACAGGATTACAGGAACTACTGTATAGTATCCCAATTTGGGCCTGATCAATCGAGCTGTCATGAAAGCTGAATGGTCAACAATATTCCATGTCCAGGATAACATAAGCTGTTGAGAAATGAAAAGATGTTGATCGGATTTAGAAATGACACGTTCGAGCCAAAAATGTTTATTTAATATATTTGTATCTTTTCAAATTTGAAATTAAAATGAAAGTTTCAATGACACTGTAGCTCAACTTGGAAAGGGTGATTAGGGATGTGGAAAGTTGAAAGGCCTAGTTATGCAAAGAGTAAAATCCAAGACGGCCACTGGCAGCCATGTTTTTTTGCCGAATGACCCCAAAAAGAATTGATCCCATTTACATGTCAATGTCAAATTCCATTACAAATGTCATGATGATAAAACCAAAGCTGCAACCTGTAGCCCGTGCCAAAGGATTAGTCATGCGAAAAGTAAAATGCAAGATGGCTGCTGGCGTCCATTTTTTTTGTCCGAAAGACCCCAAAATGACTCGTTCCCATCTACATGTGAATATTAACATCCATGGCAATTTTTTTGACGATCAGACGAACAGTACGACCTGTAGCCTGTGTTAATGTATTGAATTTTGAAATCCAAGATGGCTGCTGGTGGCCATGTTTTTCTGCCAAATGACCCCAAAATGACTCTTTCCCATCTACATGTCAATGTCAAAATCCATGACAAATTTCATAACAATCTGGCCAAAGGTACAACCTGTAGCCCGTGCCAAATGATTTAGTCATGCAAAAAGCAAAATCCAAGATGGCTGCTGACGGCCATGTTTTTTGGCCGAATGACTCCAAATTGACTCGTTTCCAATCTACATGTAAATATTAACATCCACGACAAATTTTATGATGATCAGACGAACAGTACGAACTGTAGTCTGTGCTAATTGATTAAATGTTGAAATCCGGCCATGTTTTTTTGCCGAATGACCCCAAAATGACTCTTTCCCATCTACATGTCAACATCCATGACAAACTTCATAGTAATCCGACCAAAGGTACGACTCTAGCCCATGCTAAAGGAATTTGTTGACGAATCACGCACACACACACACGGACGACGGATACCAAGCCATGGCAATAGCTCAAACTTTACAAAGTAAAGTTGAGCTAAAAAAAACATTTGATTGAGCCGAGTAACACAATAAACATGGCTTCTCTGGTATTAAAGAAGATCAGATATTAGTACATGTACCGACATACAAAAAATTACAAATATGGCCCACAAGAAATTAATTCGCTTTGGCAGCTGGGGCCGGGCTATATCGCGCCACGATTATGGTACAACTGTGATGAACACGCAAACCATCACAGACCTACTAGTACCTGCAGGTTGCACGAGTAACACAGACCTTCCACCAGACCTGTTTAATATTCCGGATCGTGTGGGAGACTACCGGTTTGAGGCCTCATCTCCCAAACTCCCGGATTAGGCTTGTAATCTCACGGTTTCAATCAAACCTACAACAACTGTAATCAACCTATATAACCACACCACTACTCACGCCTATCATCCACGAAGACAACTAGAATCATCATATATAACCACACTACTCACGCCTATCATCCACAAAGACAACTATAATCAACCTATATAACCACACTACTCACTCATATCACCCACGAAGACAACTATAATCAACCTATATAACCAAACTACTCACGCCTATCATCCACGAAGACAACTATAATCAACCTATATAACCACACTACTCACGCCAATCATCCACGAAGACAAGTATAATCAACATATATAACCACACTACTCACGCCTATCATCCACGAAGACAACTATAATCAACATATATAACCACACTACTCACGCCTATCATCCACGAAGAAAACTATAATCAACATATATAACCACACTACTCACGCCTATCTTCCACGAAGACAACTAGAATCAACATATATAACCACACTACTCACGCCTATCATCCACGAAGACAACTGTAATTAACATATATAACCACACTACTCACACATATCATCCATGAAGACAACTATAATCAACCTATATAACCACACTACTCACGCGTATCATCCAAGAATACAACTATAATCAACCTATATAACCACACTACTCACGCCTATCATCCACGAAGACAACTATAATCAACCTATATAACCACACTACCCACGCCTATCATCCACGAAGACAACTATAATCAACATATATAACCACACTACTCACGCCTATCATCCACGAAGACAACTATAATCAACCCATATAACCACACTACTAACGCCTATCATCCACGAAGACAACTATAATCAACATATATAACCACACTACTCGCGCCTATCATTCACGAAGACAACTAGAATCAACATATATAACCACACTACTCACGCCTATCATCCACGAAGACAACTATAATCAACATATATAACCACACTACTCACGACTATCACCCACAAAGACAACTATAATCAACCTATATAACCACACTACTCATGCCTATCATCCGCGAAGACAACTATAATCAACCTATATAACCACACGACCCACGCCTATCATCCACGAAGACAACTATAATCAATCTATATAACCACACTACTCACGCGTATCATCCACGAAGGCAACTATAATCAACCTATATAACCACACTACTCACGCCTATCATCCACGAAGACAACTGTAATCAACATATATAACCACACTACTCACGCCTATCATCCACGAAGACAACTATAATCAACATATATAACCACACTACTCACGCCTATCATCCACGAAGACAACTATAATCAACCCATATAACCACACTGATCACGCCTATCATCCACGAAGACAACTATAATCAACACATATAACCACACTACTCGCGCCTATCATCCACGACGACAACTGTAATCAACCTATATAACCACACTACTCACGCCTATCCCACACGAAGACAACTATAATAAACCTATATAACCACACTACTCACGCCTATCATCCACGAAAACAACTATAATCAACCCATATAACCACACTAATCACGTCTATCATCCACGAAGACAACTAGAATCAACATATATAACCACACTAATCACGCCTATCATCCACGAAGACAACTATAATCAACCTATATAACCACACTACTCACGACTGTTATCCACGAAGACAACTGTAATCAACCTATATAACCACACTACTCACGCCTATCATCCACGAAGACAACTATAATCAACCTATATAACCACACTACTCACGCCTATCATCCACGAGTACAACTATAATCAACATATATAACCACACTACTCACCCCTATCATCCACGAAGACAACTATAATCAACATATATAACCACACTACCCACGCCTATCATCCACGAAGACAACTATAATCAACATATATAACCACACTACTCACGCATGTCATCCACGAAGACAACTATAATCAACATATATAGCCACACTACTCACGCCTATCATCCACGAAGACAACTAGAATCAACATATATAACCACACTACTCACGCCTATCATCCACGAAGACAACTATAATCAACATATATAACCACACTACCCACGCCTATAATCCACGAAGACAACTATAATCAACATATATAACCACACCACCCTCGCCTATCATCCACGAAGACAACTGTAATCAACCTATATAACCACACTACTCACGCCTATCATCCACGAAGACAACTATAATCAACATATATAACCAGACTACTCACGCCTATCATCCACGAAGACAACTATAATCAACCTATATAACCACACTACTCACGCCTATCCCCCACGAAGACAACTATAATCAACCCATATAACCACACTACTCAAGCCTATCATCCACGAAGACAACTATGATCAACATATATAACTACTCTACTCACGCCTATCATACACGAAGACAACTATAATCAACCTATATAACCACACTACTCACGCCTATCATCCACGAAGATAACTATAATCAACATATATATCCACACTACACACGCCTATCTCCCACGAAGACAACTATAATCAACATATATAACTTTACTACTCACGCCTATCATTTACGACGACAACTATAATCAACATATATAACCACACTACTCACGCCTATCATCCACGAAGACAACTGTAATCAACCTATATAACAACACTACTCACGAATATCATCAACGAAGACAACTATAATCATCATATATAACCACACTACTCACGCCTATCATCCACGAAGACAACTATAATCAACCTATATAACCACACTACCCACGCCTATCATCCACGAAGACAACTATAATCAACCTATATAACCACACTACTCACGCCTATCTTCTACGAAGGCAACTATAATCAACATATATAACCACACTATTCACGCCTATCATCCGCGAACACAACTATAGTCAACATATATAACCACACTACTCACGCCTATCTTCTACGAAGGCAACTATAATCAACATATATAAGCACACTACTCACGCCTATCTTCTACGAAGGCAACTATAATCAACATATATAACCACACTACCCACGCCTATCATCCACGAAGACAACTGTAATCAACCTATATAACCACACTACTCACGCCTATCATCCACGAAGACAACTATAATCAACATATATAACCACACTACTCACGCGTATCATCCGCGAACACAACTATAGTCAACATATATAACCACACTACTCACGCCTATCATCCACGAAGACAACTGTAATCAACCTAGATGACCACACTACTCACGCCTATCATCCGCGAACACAACTATAGTCAACATATATAACCACACTACTCACGCCTATCATCCACGAAGACAACTGTAATCAACATATATTACCACACTACTCACGCCTATCATCCACGAAGACAACTATAATCAACATATATAACCACACTACTCACGCGTATCATCCACGAAGACAACTATAATCAACATATATAACCACACTACTCACGCCTATCATCCACGAAGACAACTATAATCAACATATATAACAACACTACTCACGCCTATCATCCACGAAGACAACTATAATCAACATATATAACCACACTACTCACGCCTATCATCCACGAAGACAACTATAATCAACCTATATAACCACACTACTCACGCCTATCTTCTACGAAGGCAACTATAATCAACATATATAACCACACTACTCACGCCTATCATCCACGAAGACAACTGTAATCAACCTAGATGACCACACTACTCACGCCTATCATCCGCGAACACAACTATAGTCAACCTATATAACCAGACTACTCACGACTCTCACCCACGAAGACAACTGTAATCAACCTAGATGACCACACTACTCACGCCTATCATCCGCGAACACAACTATAGTCAACCTATATAACCACACTACTCACGCCTATCATCCACGAAGACAACTATAATCAACATATATAACCACACTACGCACGCCTATCATCCACGAAGACAACTATAATCAACCCATATAACCACACTACTCACACATATCATCCATGAAGACAACTATAATCAAGCTATATAACCACACTTATCACGCCTATCATCCACGAAGACAACTATAATCAACATATATATAACCACACTACTCACGGGTATCATCCAAGAATACAACTATAATCAACCTATATAACCACACTACTCACGCGTATCATCCAAGAATACAACTATAATCAACATATATAACCACACTACTCACGCGTATCATCCACGAAGACAACTATAATCAACATATATAACCACACTACTCACGCCTATCATCCACGAAGACAACTATAATCAACATATATAACCACACTACTCACGCCTATCATCCACGAAGACAACTATAATCAACATATATAACCACACTACTCACGCCTATCATCCACGAAGACAACTATAATCAACATATATAACCACACTACTCACGCCTATCGTCCACGAAGACAACTATAATCAACATATATAACCACACTACTCACGCCTATCATCCACGAAGACAACTGTGTCAACATATATAACCACACTTATCACGCCTATCATCCACGAAGACAACTATAATCAACATATATAACCACACTACTCACGCCTATCATCCACGAAGACAACTATAATCAACATATATAACCACACTACTCACGCCTATCGTCGACGAAAACAACTATAATCAACATATATAACCACACTGATCACGCCTGTCATCCACGAATACAACTATAATCAA
This sequence comes from Siphonodentalium dalli, assembly GCA_032622095.1. Lineage (NCBI taxonomy): Eukaryota > Metazoa > Mollusca > Scaphopoda > Gadilida > Siphonodentaliidae > Siphonodentalium > Siphonodentalium dalli. The sequence continues at coordinate 85,772,932 of CP136061.1, read as the reverse complement.
CATATATAACCACACTACTCACGCCTGTCATCCACGAATAAAACTGTAATCAACCTATATAACGACACTACTCACGCCTATCATCCACGAAAACAACTATAATCAACATATATAACCACACTACTCACGCCTATCATCCACGAAGACAACTATAATCAACATATATAACCACACTACTCACGCCAATCATCCACGAAGACAACTATAATCAAGATATATGACCACACTGCTCACGCCTATCATCCGCGAAGACAACTAGAATCAACATATATAGCCATTCTACTCACGCATGTCATCCACGAATACAACTATAATCAACATATATATCCACACTACTCACGTCTGTCATCCACGAATACAACTGTAATCAACCTATATAACGACACTACTCACGCCTATCATTCAGGAAGACAACTATAATCAACCTATATAACCACACTACTCGCGCCTATCATCCACGAAGACAACTATAATCAACATATATAACCACACTACTCACGCCTATCATCCACGAATACAACTGTAATCAACCTATATAACGACACTACCCACGCCTATCATCCACGAAGACAACTCTAATTAACCTATATAACACACTACTCACGCCTATCATCCACGAAGAAAACTATAATCAACCTATACAACCACACTGATCACGCCTATCATCCACGAAGACAACTGTAATCAACATATTTAACCACACTGATCACGCCTATCATCCACGAAGACAACTATAATTAACCTAATTAACCGCACATGGTCATTATTACGCACGGTCCAGGAGTTCACTCGACCTAAAATAACAGCGCAACTGTCGGTCCGTAACTAATACAAATTAGGGTCGAACGTCCATAAACATTTTTCTGTTCACTTCTTCCAGATAAAGGTTGTATGGGCTTAAAGGCGATCTCCATCGAAAAACCAATGATGATGTTAAATCAAACGAGTAAGATGCGGATATGTGACGGGAACTTAAGTATCGATTATCATCAACAATTTAATTTGGAACCAACTTTCCTCAAAAATGCTATCCATGAAGCTTCTGGGCGAACAGGTGACTATATCACAATCGTGCACGGGATACAACCTAGGTTCAATGGCGAACTCGTAATTAAGGAGTTTATTTCGAAGGCAATGTCGGAAATGGGGAATTCAACGTGGCCGCGGGTGATGTGGATCGGCGCTCACAGGATTGGACAGAGACAACGTTATCATTATGGCAATGATCATCGTTCAGCGGAACAAATTCTTAAATATAACCACGCTATAAGATCCTACTTGAAGAAGACCCCCTGGGCGTGGCTTGATATGTACTCTATCATGGATCAAACTATCGCATGTGATGGTATTCATACTTCTGTAGGTGGGAATCTACAGAAATTGGACATTCTACTCCAACATTTCTTAAACAGAGAGTGCGCATAGTTTGGTGATTTACAATGACAATTAGACATTTGGCCGCTAAATGCCAAATATACCAAACTGCCAATTTTAGCGGCTGGTCGTCTCAATTGGCCTGCTGATTGTTATCTAAACCAACATAAATTACTACCAAATAACACAAAATATCAACAAAATAAGCCTTGATATAAGTTTACCTTTGGTACCCAGATAGCACACACACGTTGGGCCAACGTTGGGACAACGTCATTTCTATCGTTGGGCCAACGTTGGAATCCAACGTTGGGCCAACTATGGCTGTTGCGCTGTCTCGACGTCGAGCCGACGTTGGCGCGCCGTCGGGCACCCGACGTTGAAACGACGTCGAACCAACGGTGTATTCTACTATTAATACGACGTTGGGCCAACGTTGGCCCAACGTATTAATGGTAGATAAATACCGTTGGTTCGACGTCGTTTCAACGTCGGGTGCCCAACGGCACACGAAACGTCGGCTCGACGTCGAACCACCGTCGAGTCGACGACGGGATCCGACGTCGAGCCAGCGGCAACAGCCATAGTTGGCCCAACGTTGGATTGCAACCTTGGCCCAACGATAGAAATGACGTTGGCCGAACGTTGGTCCAACGATAGAACGGATCGATGCTCCATTCGTTGGAGCGATTCCCCTCACATCAGGGCGTCTTTATAACATTAACATCCGCTGAGATACAACATACCAATTTATACATACAAAGTTCCACATAATGTTTGCAACTTCAAAGTATTATAATTGGAAATATTATTTAAATTCACAAGTATAAAACTCGAAGAAATGAAACATATAGAAAAAAATGTCTGCCGATTTAAATAAAGACAAAATCACATGCTATTAGTTGTTGATTTTAAGAATCTTGACCATCCACTCACTCTAAAGAAAATAAAGTTATCGAAAGCGCTACATATTTTTTGTTAGCTCATATATTCCTTTACCATCCAGAAATGTTTATTTCAGCTCAATTCTGCTCTCATTTTGCGATTTTGTGCTCTCGATAATGTTGGGGAACAAATATTCAAACATTATATGTGGCTTTAAATTTTAGTCAGGTTATATCTTCTTCGAACATCATTATTCTGGAGGATGATCTGATGTGGATGTGCAAAATTTGAAACGGCCCAAAGTACATATGATTAAATTAAACCTAGTAATTGCTCGTTTACTACCAGTAATCTTCTCTTCTATATATTTTGAGAACTCCTTGTATTCGAGAGATAGCCCACACCCTCCGGACCTCAATGATATGATCGTGAATGAGTATTGATATACCCCACTAAACTTTGACAAACACCAGTAAGGGTGTGTAGATCATTTACATATCTCTCCTATATATTTTGATACAATCTATCTAATTTACATATCTCTCTTATATATTTATGTTTGTGTGTGTGTGTTGTACTTCATACAAATCTACGATTCTAGACCGATCGGGGCGAAACTTGGTACGTGTGTGTAGTTTGACCAGGCGGTGGTCGTTGTCGTATTGGCGAGCCCGTGCGACACCCGTGCAGCGCATGCGCAGACGAGATCTCGGAAACGGGTGGAGCTATCGACTTGAAATTTGGCATGTGAATGTATCTTGCGCCGGGTACAAATTTTCATGCGCAGACCAGATCTCGGAAACTGGTGGAGCTACCGGGTACAAATTAAAAAAATATATATAAAAATGTCATGTTTCGGACAAGCCGCCGGTGGCGGGCTAACCTGCTAGTCTACTATATAATTTGAGACTTCCGTATATATGTGTGTATATGTGGATATGTGTACTTCATGGAATCCAAAACGCGTGTTCAGATTGAGCTCAAATTTCGTATGTAAGTGTAAAATCCCACCGACACGGCCGTGGTCGCGTTTTGGAGAAGCTCAGAGCACCGTTTCTCCAATCCCAAATCACCGCAATCGGCACTTCGGGGTTAATAGCGTTCATATATAAAGAGCGTTCGTTTTCCGCAGTGTCTATATAAAGAGCGTCGTATTCGCTATCTACTTATCTGTATGACGGGAGTCTGTAGCCTGTCGCTCGAAATATTATGCAGAGACATTTCACGACGGGAAGCGTTTGTTTTCAATTCAATGCAATGTTATCGCTCGAGCGTTGTCTGTCGTTCCCAGGAAGGGGGGATTTCTACGGGTTACGGGTAAATTTTTCCGCCAGAAACAAAATTTTTTATTAAAACAATTTAAAATTAAAAAAAATTAAAAATAAAAAAACAATTCAGAAAAAAAATATATTAAATTTAAAAAACAAAATAAATAAAAACAAAATAATGTTTCTGACGAAATTTGGTACAAATGCAGCACAACTGTCTCGGAACCTGTTGCAATTGCTTTTTCGAACAAAGACATGGGACGAATGCCGCCAGTGGCGGGCTAACCTGTTAGTGTTATATATTTAAAGGGAACGTCGTGCATGGTGATAGAACATGTCACGTCAGAAAGAATATCGCGTTTTTGCACGCCGTCCATGATACTGTTCTGGGTATATGCATTCAATATGCCAATTAATTTTATCTGTAAACATATTATGAAATGAGCAATTACACAGCTTATTTGTATCTATGCACATATACGTATGACGCTTCTTGTATATGTTGGGATGATTTATCTGGGAGAAATTAAACTCGTGGATCCATAAAAATTAATTTATGTATAGAAACCCAACATATTATATCAAATATAATATTTTCATGATGTGTCATGAACTGGATTCAGTGTTCTCGTGGCTCATGGGTATATGTATGCAGGACTTTGGCTTGTATGAAGCAACTGTTTCGTATATATAGATTGACAATCCTTCTGAAGAAATCATATCCCGAGAGAAAACATGTTATATTCACCTCCTTGAATATCTGAAATTTACCCACCTGCATGGGTTATCGTTATGATTAATTACTGATGTAACTGCAACAACAAGAAGAACTCACATCCTTTCAATGCCGATTATTGACACACCGATGCATGCCGAATTTTGGCATCTAATTGAATCCACAACACAGGACGAGTAAGAATTTCCATCAAAGTGAATAACTATAAGCTGATGAATTTATGTCGTACATGGTGTTCTGTCGGTCGCGTTGGTGTCAGGCGTGCAATACTATTCACAATATAACGATATGCAACACAATATAGACCATGCTGGAATACTGGTGCGTGTAAGTTACTATCTCCATGTCTTGCAAGCCGTTGATGGTTTCGACAGACGAGTAGACATCGATCGAATCCGCTTGTAGCAACATAGCTTATACACAAAATTTCCAGAAACAGGATAACATGTAGATTTTAAGAAGTCCTGAAAGAAACGGAGAATAACGTTACCCCAATGCATAGTTTGATGGACTTGAGTATATGTATGTGCTGATAACACCGACGTCGGTTGGTCTCAATCAACCAATTTGTCACGGCTCAAACATGCTAACTAGGCCAACCACAGGAGCTTGGAATTTGATCAAAAGCCCCCTTTTATTGGCGGAACCACCACCGGGACCGACCTGCGGTCCCGGGTGCTGGTTCCGCCAATAAAAGAGGGTTTTTGGCCAAATTCCAGGCTCCTGTGATGAAACAGCTATTTGAAAACATGCTTTATTATAAAATTTATTGAAGTCAGCATTTGGTGACAAATCGGATTGAATATACAGAACGGGGAGGGTGGTTGAGAACAGGTGGGGGGTAATATGTCATGGACTTGGACAGAGAGCCTTCGTTGGTTGAGGTCATAAATTGCAATAACCCGCGAACCAATCTGTTTTCCAAACTTGACTAAGTTTCAATTGCTCTCCCTTCGATACTGAGTTTGAAATTCGAACACGTGCATGACCATTTAGATAGCTATATAATACAATTTGTAGAAAATAATATAATGTACTCAAAATATCATAAAGTTGAGAACTTAAACTATCCAGACGATCTCAAAAACATTCCAAATCTTGAAATTAGCTAACCCCATAATAATGACAAAAAGTTCAACAGTTGGCATTCCATGGCTGCCATGATATTTATTAGATATTTGAAAATGTAAACTATCGATTGAGTATAGAAATGATCTCAAACAGTTTAGCCTAAGATATTCAACTTATAAAGTTATCGAAAATTCAAAATGTTGAACAGTTTAAGGGGAGGGGTGATACCTCATCAATATTGCGATCCGACACCCTAATTATTTGTTCTAAGCCACATCCTCCTAAAGTGGGCAATTTGATTCTTACTGCCAGAGATATGTGGGCAAGGTTGTCCCACCCTTTCACTTTGACCAAAATGTTCAAAAGTTAGGCATTTCATGACTGACACGAAATTAATTTGTGTTTAATATTGAGAATTCCAGTAACACCTCAAAGTTCAACCCCCTGTCGCCACATCCATTTTATTTACAAATATGGCCATATTTATTACAACCCAAATTGTCACAGACCTGAAATCCTTACTGTCATGGGGTCGTGCGGACAGGGGGGGGGGGTGGTGACAACAGCATGTTGATAGCAGTCCGCCCTTCTGCTAAACTGCTCTAAGTCTACTGGTTAGAAGTTAGAACAACAAACTATTTTAGTTGGTAACTGTATGAGCCCCAATCCGTTGAATCCAAGTAAATAATTGATAGGAATACCTCAGACAAAGTATGGGATGGGTAATGTATATGTATATTGATTAAAAACGCCAAAAGTTGTGCATGTCGCCAACATTTAAAATTACCCTACCCAATACAGGGTATATATTTCATCTGATTTTGCGAGAATCCATACATACTTTTTCACGAGAATCCAGGGTAATTTGCGAGAATATTTACGAGAATCTAGGTTTGGATTCTCGCCGAAATATAGGCCCTGCAATAATGCTGAAATGGTCGTTGTCACCATTTTTCGCCCAGTCGGCTACCTGGGCTACCCAGCTTTTTTTTTTATTTCAGTTGGGTACCCAGCTTTTTTTAAATTTTTAGTTGGGTATACTTTATGAAATCTCTAACAGAGCGTGATATAATTAGTGAACGACGTCAGTGAAATGAACCTGTTCAATTTGTGATCACTGTATGAATTGATACAGGCCTAGGCTATATTTGTCACGATGTTTAAAAATAATAGCGGAGAAAAAATGTAGGCCAAGTCATATGGGTAGGCCTACTGAAGTCTGATTTAACAAAGCTGGGTACCCAAATATAAATTTTACAAAAGCTGGGAACCCAACTGATAGTTTTAAAAAGTTGGGTAATATCAACTGAACGAAAGGGGGTGACAAATAATCATCTGTATCTGTATATGTTTCAGCGCTGAAGCCTCTCGACTGTGTTTGCGCTGTCTGTATCTGTATATGTTTCAGCGCTGAAGTCATGTCTAATAATGGGGCGTGTTCAATGTTATGTTTTAGGAACAAGTGGCGTTTAAAACAGGGCATTGAGGGCAACGTCCCTGTAGTCATTTGTCGTTTATGGGGGAGGCATCAATTCAAAATTTCACCTCAACCAAAGACATAAATCCTAATATTGATCAATACAACGTTCTTGTTTGCTATTCGACTACATTCCAGCTGAAATAATTATTGTGACAACGTCATAACTTCCTTCCAACAGCTCCAGTCATTTGAACATTGACACAACGTTTTGCTCACGTTTCTTGCCATATCTATCCCAGCGCACTACGTTCATGATTGAACTATTCCTGCCGCCATGTCCCTAAATCCATGCATCACCATACATGGATCGTGAAATTTAGGTAGTAATTAAAATGCCATCACACGAAACTGACACAATTTTGTTTTCGTTTCTAAGAATTGAAGGGTTAAACTTCAAATTCAAACTTTAAGTTGCTTGTGTCGGAAATCAATCCGACGACGCACGCTTATCGTTGAAATTCAAGTTATTCGACACGATATTCTGAACTAAAGTACTTACCGGAACTTCTTCGAGCCCATAGCTGGTGATGACGTTAGGTGGTGCATTATCCAAATAATAATCCATTAAATGAGAATGATCGCCCAAAATCAAATGCAAATTCAGTCAATAAACCAGAACGTTATTTGAACAAGAAACACGCGACCTGTTAAGAATGACGTTACAATTACGCTGCGACGTAATCGACAGATTTCTCTGCACTGCGACCAACGTTGGGTCAACATTGGTCCAACGTCGACATCTAACGCACTTACTAACCTCACATATCGCTTTGTGTGTTACGTTTTCAACGTCGGGCCAACGTTAAACCAGCGGTAAAACACAACGTTGGCACAACATTGGTTGCCCAACGTCGGACCAACGTAGCCGTGCTATCTGGTAAGGATAGCGTAATCCGAAATAAAAACATTATTTCCAATTCCTAAAATGGACTGCCATGTTGAACATGTGGTATGACAGCTGATGAATGTGATGTCATCAAGCAGTGACCAAAAGGTGGAAATTACCCCAATGTTCTCCTGCCACACAAGATGTTGACCCCGGTTTTCCCAAAACATGTAGTGTGTTTCCTGGAAATATTTTGGGGGTTCACCATTTCTCTGTTTAATTCAAGGAAACACTGTATAAACATTGAGATTTTTTTGATTATGCTATGCTTACCAAAGGAATATTTATACCAGTCATTTTTATTATATATTCATCAGAAAATATCAAGGCTTATTTTGTAGTATTTTGTTTTATTTAGTAGCAATTTGTGTTTGTTTAGATAACACTTAATATAGTAATGGCCCCACCATAGATCCCCGTAGGATTTTCATGTGGAGAACTGACAATATGTGCACTTCAATAAGTAGGTTTTATGCTTTAAAATAATAATCACACAAAGTTGCTCGGTTGCCAATGGCTTAAATAAACTTGCCAAATATTGAGGTTTCAGCAACTAGAATGCTTACATATAACCACTTATTTCGCGTTGGATTCGTTAAAACTGTGTGCACATATCTATAAGTTTGATATATAAACATATTTAAATTTAATCCACGAAGACAACTATAATCAACCTATATAACCACACTACTCACGCCTATAATTCACGAAGACAACTGTAATCAACCTATATAACAACACTACTCACGCCTATCATCCACGAAGACAACTACATGTATAATCAACATATATAACAACACTACTCACGCCTATCCCCCACGAAGCTACTCACGCCTATCCCCCACGAAGAAACTATAATCAACCTATATAACCACACTACTCACGCCTATCATCCTCGATGACAACTGTAATCAACCCATATAACCACACTACTCACGCCTATCATCCACGAAGACAACTGTAATCAACATATATAACAACACTACCCACGCCTATCCACGAAGACAACTGTAATCAACCTATATAACCACACTACCCACGCCTATCATCCACGAAGACAACTATAATCAACATATATAACCACACAACTCACGCCTATCATCCACGAAGACAACTATAATCAACATATATAACCACACTACTCACGCCTATCATCCTCGAAGACAACTATAATCAACCTATATAACCACACTACTCACGCCTATCATCCACGAAGACAACTATAATCAACATATATAACCACACTACTCACGCCTATCATCCACGAAGACAACTATAATCAACATATATAACCACACTCCTCACGCCTATTATAGTTGTCTTCGTGGGGGATAGGCGTGAGTAGTGTTGTTATATATGTTGATTATAGTTGTCTTCGTGGATGATAGGCGTGAGTAGTGTTGTTATATAGGTTGATTACAGTTGTCTTCGTGAATGATAGGCGTGAGTAGTGTGGTTATATAGGTTGATTATAGTTGTCTTCGTGGATTAAATTTAAATATGTTTATATATCAAACTTATAGATATGTGCACACAGTTTTAACGAATCCAACGCGAAATAAGTGGTTATATGTAAGCATTCTAGTTGCTGAAACCTCAATATTTGGCAAGTTTATTTAAGCCGTTGGCAACCGAGCAACTTTGTGTGATTATTATTTTAAAGCATAAAACCTACTTATTGAAGTGCACATATTGTCAGTTCTCCACATGATCCGGGGATCTATGGTGGGGCCATTACTATATTAAGTGTTATCTAAACAAACACAAATTGCTACTAAATAAAACAAAATACTACAAAATAAGCCTTGATATTTTCTGATGAATATATAATAAAAATGACTGGTATAAATATTCCTTTGGTAAGCATAGCATAATCAAAAAAATCTCAATGTTTATACAGTGTTTCCTTGAATTAAACAGAGAAATTGTGAACCCCCAAAATATTTCCAGGAAACACACTACATGTTTTGGGAAAACCGGGGTCAACATCTTGTGTGGCAGGAGAACATTGGGGTAATTTCCACCTTTTGGTCACTGCTTGATGACATCACATTCATCAGCTGTCATACCACATGTTCAACATGGCAGTCCATTTTAGGAATTGGAAATAATGTTTTTATTTCGGATTACGCTATCCTTACCAGATAGCACGGCTACGTTGGTCCGACGTTGGGCAACCAACGTTGTGCCAACGTTGTGTTTTACCGCTGGTTTAACGTTGGCCCGACGTTGAAAACGTAACACACAAAGCGATATGTGAGGTTAGTAAGTGCGTTAGATGTCGACGTTGGACCAATGTTGACCCAACGTTGGTCGCAGTGCAGAGAAATCTGTCGATTACGTCGCAGCGTAATTGTAACGTCATTCTTAACAGGTCGCGTGTTTCTTGTTCAAATAACGTTCTGGTTTATTGACTGAATTTGCATTTGATTTTGGGTGATCATTCTCATTTAATGGATTATTATTTGGATAATGCACCACCTAACGTCATCACCAGCTATGGGCTCGAAGAAGTTCCGGTAAGTACTTTGGTTCAGAATATCGTGTCGAATAACTTGAATTTCAACGATAAGCGTGCGTCGTCGGATTGATTTCCTACACAAGCAACTTAAAGTTTGAATTTGAAGTTTAACCCTTCAATTCTTAGAAACGAAAACAAAATTGTGTCAGTTTCGTGTGATGGCATTTTAATTACTACCTTAATTTCACGATCCATGTATGGTGATGCATGGATTTAGGGACATGGCGGCAGGAATAGTTCAATCATGAACGTAGTGCGCTGGGATAGATATGGCAAGAAACGTGAGCAAAAAGTTAAGGGGGTATGTTTTTGTCCCATGTAGAAAGCCTTGATACAGAGCGGGACAAGCGTTACAGAAGCTGACAAAATATGTTTTTATTTCTCATCGTTATCTGCGTCTCAGTAGTAACCCTTGATACAGAGCGATACAAGCGTTACAGAATCTTACAGAGTTGATTTTATTTCTAGTGATTATCTGCGTCCCAGTAGTAACCCTTGATACAGAGCGATACAAGCGTTACAGAATCTTACAGAGTTGATTTTATTTCTAGTGATTATCTGCGTCCCAGTAGTAACCCTTGATACAGAGTTATACAAGCGTTACAGCAGTTAAAAAATCGTTTTTATTTCCAGTGATTATCTGCGTCTCAGTAGTAACCCTTGATACAGAGCGATACAAGCGTTACAGCAGTTAAAAAATCGGTTTTATTTCTCATCGTTATCTGCGTCCAGTAGTAACCCTTGATACAGAGCGATACAAGCGTTACAGCAGTTAAAAAATCGTTTTTATTTCTAGTGATTATCTGCGCCCCAGTAGTAACCCTTGATACAGAGCGATACAAGTGTTACAGCAGTTAAAAATCGTTTTTATTTCTAGTGATTATCTGCGCCCCAGTAGTAACCCTTAACACAGAGCGATACAAGTGTTACAGCAGTTAAAAATCGTTTTTATTTCCAGTGATTATCTGCGTCCCAGTAGTAACCCTTGATACAGAGCGATACAAGCGTTACAGAAGTTTAAGGAACCGTTTTTATTTCCAGTGATTATCTGCGTCTCAGTAGTAACCCTTGATACAGAGTGATACAAGCGTTACAGCAGTTAGAATATCGTTTTTATTTCCAGTGAGTATCTGCGTCTCAGTAGTAACCCTTGATCCAGAGCGATACAAGCGTTATAGCAGTTAAAAATCGTTTTTATTTCTCATCGTTATCTGCGTCCCAGTAGCAACCCTTGATACAGAGCGATACAAGCGTTACAGCAGTTAAAAAATCGGTTTTATTTCTCATCGTTATCTGCGTCCAGTAGTAACCCTTGATACAGAGCGATACAAGCGTTACAGCAGTTAAAAAATCGTTTTTATTTCTAGTGATTATCTGCGCCCCAGTAGTAACCCTTGATACAGAGCGATACAAGCGTTACAGCAGTTAAAAATCGTTTTTATTTCCAGTGATTATCTGCGTCCCAGTAGTAACCCTTGATACAGAGCGATACAAGCGTTACAGAAGTTTAAGGAATCGTTTTTATTTCCAGTGATTATCTGCGTCTCAGTAGTAACCCTTGATACAGAGCGATACAAGCGTTACAGAAGTTTAAGGAATCGTTTTTATTTCTCATCTCATCGTTATCTGCGTCCCAGTAGTAACCCTTGATACAGAGCGATACAAGCGTTACAGAATCTTACAGAGTTGCTTTTATTTCCAGTGATTATCTGCGTCCCAGTAGTAACCCTTGATACAGAGTTATACAAGCGTTACAGCAGTTTAAAAATCGTTTTTATTTCCAGTGATTATCTGCGTCTCAGTAGTAACGCTTGATACAGAGCGATACAAGCGTTACAGCAGTTAAAAAATCGGTTTTATTTCTCATCGTTATCTGCGTCCAGTAGTAACCCTTGATACAGAGCGATACAAGCGTTACAGCAGTTAAAAAATCGTTTTTATTTCTAGTGATTATCTGCGCCCCAGTAGTAACCCTTGACACAGAGCGATACAAGTGTTACAGCAGTTAAAAATCGTTTTTATTTCCAGTGATTATCTGCGTCCCAGTAGTAACCCTTGATACAGAGCGATACAAGCGTTACAGAAGTTTAAGGAACCGTTTTTATTTCCAGTGATTATCTGCGTCTCAGTAGTAACCCTTGATACAGAGTGATACAAGCGTTACAGCAGTTAGAATATCGTTTTTATTTCCAGTGATTATCTGCGTCTCAGTAGTTGATTATTGTTGTCTTCGTGGATGATAGTCGTGAGTAGTGTGGTTATATATGTTGATTACAGTTGTCTTCGTGGATGATAGGCGTGAGTAGTGTGGTTATATAGTTTGATTATAGTTGTCTTCGTGAATGATAGGCGTGAGTAGTGTGGTTATATATGATTATGTTGATTATAGTTGTCTTCGTGGATGATAGGCGCGAGTAGTGTGGTTATATATGTTGATTATAGTTGTCTTCGTGGATGACAGGCGTGAGTAGTGTGGTTATATATGTTGATTATAGTTGTCTTCGTGGATGATAGGCGCGAGTAGTGTGGTTATATAGGTTGATCATAGTTGTCTTCGTGGATGATAGGCGTGAGTAGTGTGGTTATATATGTTGACTATAGTTATCTTCGTGGATGATAGGCGTGAGTAGTGTGGTTATATATGTTGATTATAGTTGTCTTCGTGGATGATAGGCGTGAGTAGTGTGGTTATATATGTTGATTATAGTTGTCTTCGTGGATGATAGGCGTGGGTAGTGTGGTTATATATGTTGATTATAGCAGTCTTCGTGGGGGATATGCGTGAGTAGTGTGGTTATATATGTTGATTATAGTTGTCCTCGTGGATCATAGGCGTGGGTAGTGTGGTTATATATTTTGATTATTGTTGTCTTCGTGGATGATAAGCGTGGGTAGTGTGGTTATATAGGTTGATTATAGTTGTCTTCGTGGATGATAGGCTTGGGTAGTGTTGTTATATATGTTGATTATAGTTGTATTCGTGGATGATAGGCGTGAGTAGTGTGGTTATATATGTTGATTATAGTTGTCTTCGTGGATGATTGGCGTGGGTAGTGTGGTTATATATGTTGATTATAGTTGTCTTCGTGGATGATAGGCGTGAGTTGTGTGGTTATATATGTTGATTATAGTTGTCTTCGTGGACGATAGGCGTGAGTAGTGTGGTTATATATGTTGATTATAGTTGTCTTCGTGGATGATAGGCGTGGGTTGTGTGGTTACATATGTTGATTATAGTTGTCTTCGTGGATGATAGGCGTGAGTAGTGTGGTTCTATATGTTGATTGTAGTTGTCTTCGTGGATTATGGGTGTGAGTAGTGTGGTTATATAGGTTGGTTACAGTTGTCTTCGTGGATTATAGGCGTGAGTAGTGTGGTTATATAGGTTGATTATAGTTGTCTTCGTTGATGATATGCGTGAGTAGTGTTGTTATATATGTTGATTATAGTTGTCTTCGTGGAGTATAGGCGTGAGTAGTGTGGTTATATAGTTTGATTATAGTTGTCTTCGTGGATGATAGGCGTGAGTAGTGTGGTTATATATGTTGATTATAGTTGTCTTCGTGGATGATATGCGCGAGTAGTGTGGTTATATATGTTGATTATAGTTGTCTTCGTTGGATGATAGGCGTGGGTAGTGTGGTTATATATGTTGATTATAGTTGCTTTCGTGGATGATAGGCGCGAGTAGTGTGGTTATATAGGTTGATCATAGTTGTCTTCGTGGATGATAGGCGTGAGTATTGTGGTTATATATGTTGATTATAGTTGTCTTCGTGGATGATAGGCGTGAGTAGTGTGGTTATATAGTTGTGTGGTTATATAGGTTGATTATAGTTGTCTTCGTGGATGATAGGCGTGAGTAGTGTGGTTCTATAGGTTGATTATAGTTGTCTTCGTGAATGATAGGCGTGAGTAGTGTGGTTATATGGATTGGTTATAGTTGTCTTCGTGGATTATAGGCGTGAGTAGTGTGGTTATATAGGTTGATCTTAGTTGTCTTCGTGGATGATATGCGTGGGTAGTGTGGTTATATAGGTTGATTATAGTTGTCTTCGTGGATGATAGGCATGAGTAGTGTGGTTATATACGTTGATTATAGTTGTCTTCGTGGATGATAGGCGTGAGTAGTGTGGTAATATAGGTTGATTATAGTTGTCTTCGTGGATGATAGGCGTGAGTAGTGTGGTTATATAGGTTGATTATAGTTGCTTCGTGGATGATAGGCGTTGGTAGTGTGATCATATAGGTTGATTATAGTTGCTTCGTGGATGATAGGCGTTGGTAGTGTGGTCATATAGGTTGATTATACTACTCACGCCTATCATCCACGAAGACAACTATAATCAACCTATATAACCACACTACCCACGACTATCATCCACGAAGACAACTATAATCAACCTATATAAGTACACTACTCACGCATATCATCCACGAAGACAACTATAATCAACCTATATAACCACACCACTCACGCCTATCATCCACGAAGACAACTATAATCAACATATATAACCACACTACTCACGCCTATCATCCACAAATACAACTATAATCAATATATATAACCACACTACTCACGCCTATCATCCACGAATACAACTATAATCAACATATATAACAACACTACCCACGCCTATCATCCACGAAGAAAACTATAATCAACCTATATAACCACACTACCCACGCCTATCATCCACGAAGACAACAATAATCAAAATATATAACCACATTACCCACGCCTATCATCCACGAAGACAACTATAATCAACATATATAACCACACTACTCACGCATATCCCCCACGAAGACAGCTATAATCAACATATATAACCACACTACCCACGCCTATCATCCACGAATACAACTGTAATCTACATATATAACCACACTACTCACGCCTATCATCCACGAAGACAACTGTAATCAACATATATAACCACACTACTCACGCCTATCATCCACGAAGACAACTATATTCAACATATATAACCACACTACTCGCGCCTATCATCCACGAAGACAACTGTAATCAACATATATAACCACACTACTCACGCCTATCATCCACGAAGACAACTGTAATCAACATATATAACCACACTACTCACGCCTATCTTCCACGAAGACAACTATAATCAACATATATAACCACACTACTCACGCCTATCATCCACGAAGACAACTATAATCAACCCATATAACCACACTACCCACGCCTATCATCCACGAAGACAACTATAATCAACCTATATAAGTACACTACTCACGCCTATCATCCACGAAGACAACTATAATCAACCTATATAACCACACTACTCACGCCTATCATCCACGACGACAACTATAATCAACCTATATAACCACACTACCCACGACTATCTCCCACGAAGACAACCTTAATCAACCTATATAACCACATTACTCACGCCTATCATCCACGAAGACAACTATAATCAACATATATAACCACACTACCCACGACTATCTCCCACGAAGACAACTATAATCAACCTATATAACCACACTACTCGCGCCTATCATCCACGAAGACAACTATAATCAACATATATAACCACACTGATCACGCCTATCATCCACGAAGACAACTGTAATCAACATATATAACCACACTACTCACGCCTGTCATCCACGAGTACAACTATAATCAACCTACACTGAAAAAAAAAACTTAGTTAAAAGTAACTAAGTTACCTTAGTCAGAACCCCCGTCTCAAAACTAACTAGCTTAGCTTAGTCAGAAATGACTAAGGTTGCCCTTAGTCATTTCTGACTAAGGCCTTAGACCTTAGTCAGAAATGACTAAGGGCAACCTTAGTCATTTCTGACTAAGCTAAGCTAGTTAGTTTTGAGACGGGGGTTCTGACTAAGGTAACTTAGTTACTTTTGACTAAGTTTGTTTTTTTCAGTGTAGATATAACATATAATATAAGGCCTTAGTCAGAAATGACTAAGGCCTTAGTCAGAAATAACTAAGGCCTTAGTCAGGAATAACTACGGCTTGACTATGTCATCACTGTATACATTAGTACATTTAATTGGACCTAATTATTGGGGGTATCATAGCCCTGCAACCTCAGCTGAACATCGCAACTGCAGATTAAAATAACTGAAAATAATGACTTACAGGTATCAAAATAAATTTTATTAACTATTAAAACAATGTTTTATCTTGAAAGAAAATTATTCATCACAAAATACTAGTATGCATTGAATATACATTCAATATCTGACCAGTCGATAATTGTTTCAAATTGAAACAAAAATTTATGCTTACATTAAAATGATAACGAGCGACCAACATAGAAGATTAAATCGGAGGAAATGAAGAGTTTTTTTTTTAGAAGAAAAATTATATGATAAATATCTTCACCGCTATGTGTGGAACTGAGCGCTTGTATCAAGCCACGGTGGAGTTTCCGACACACATCGTGACTTGCCTTCAGGCTCGTCACAATAATTTCAGGAATACCGCCTTAGCTTGATACAAGCGTGCATATCCATCTCTATTTAACAAATGAATGTTTGTTTTCAGAAATGCATGCAATTATGAACGCTTGTTGCGGTCACATTTTGAGTGAATCGCGAAAACAAACCTCGCAATAGTTGATTTAAATGTCACAATTTTGAGTGCAAAGTGTCACCATATTAAGGCGCAAAATATTGCAATAATATCACAAGCGACATGCTTATAAGCGTTTCCACTTGCGAAAATAGCATGCTTAATATACCACTTCTTTTGACTGGTACTGTATACATCAACAACAACTATTTGGGATTGGTCCCTTCAAGACAACAGCAGATCCAATATTTAAACGTGTAACTGTGCGCAATGACTTGGCGACAATGTTCTCATGTAGTCGCACATTTTCCATGAAATATCAGTGAATCAGCCGAAGGTAGTTTGATAAGAACATCCAACCAATAATAGTGTACTCCTGGTAAATTGTCGTGATACCGGTAACTTGACGATAACATGGCGAACAATGACAATGTCTCATATCCACACGTTTCAATGAACAATGATGAACACAGGATGAATTGGTCGGGGTCATTGTAAAGTTGGAATTGTAGATATGTGATCATCCATCACGACACAGCATCGGTTTCATTGTTGTTTGTCTATTTGTTGACATTGAAGCTCGTGTGAGTTACACTGGTGCGCACATATCAGTACTAGTACACGTATGTCCTCTCTTGTAGTTGTACATGCATGTCGATCATATTGATGTGCTCTGAAAGAATTAGATTCTGAACAAGTACTGTCATGAACTGCATTTTCAACATTATAATATTAATAGCTGCTCGTTGAGTCGTTGTTATTATTGTCACTATTGCTTGACATCGAAACTTGTGTTCATCTGAATGAAGTCAGACCATTGATTCGATTGAATGGATCATATCATGATTCATCGATTAATTGGCATGCATCTCTGCTCTCGATGAATTTAGTGGAAATTGTCAATGATTAATAAGCCTTTTTTTCGCAGAATTTAAACTTGTCCGGTTATCAAAGGAACCGAAATCAGACCGTCTTTAACAACTGTCCGCAATCGAACAGGTAACAGCCTCGATCACCAAGCCGGAATGAACATCAAGTTCAAGTTAGGGTGCTCGTCCACACTGAATGCCACTGCGAAAAACGTTCACCACACCGTATGTACTGTACTGTGTACATGTAACCTTGAAGGAGTCATCAGTCACACATCTAATTTTGGCAGCAAATATTTCAGGCGCCGTTCTTTCACATGTAGAATAAAGATTCAAACCATTATTGACAAATTGTCCACTTGTTGAATGAAAACAGAGCTCTGACTCTGAGTCTGAATAATTAGTTCAACAATACACGATGAACGGTTTCGCAGATTATTTTCATAACTTCTCTTTTATCCTGATTTTATCCGCTCTCTAAATACGCCATGGTTGTTATTTATGTAATATGTCGTCTCTTTTAGTTCGTTCGACGCCAATATACGTCTAAATCACTCTGATTTTAGTGATTAAAATGTCGGCCACAAAATGGAGAAACAATAATTTGAGTTAAAATTACGTACTCGCCATATACGTACCGACCCGATTAACACAGAATGAATGCGATATTATATATATAATATACATTGTTTGTTGTCTATTTGTTGACATTGAAGCGTGTGAGTTACACTGGTGCGCACAGTGCAGTACTAGTACACGTATATCCTCTCTTGTAGTTGTACATGCATATAAAATGTTCACTGAAAAAAAACTTAGTCATAGCCTTAGTCATTATGTTACTTTTGGCTAAGTTAGTCAAAAATAACTGAGTTACGGGTTGACTAAGGCTATGACTAAGTTGTTGTTTTTTACGAAAATATTAACCTAAGTAACTAAGAATTAGTAAGATGTGACTAAGGTCAAACTTAGTTACTTTTGGCTAAGTTAGTCAAACATATCCTATCCATCGAAACAATTTTTCATTATCACTCTTGGTTAAGGCCAATTGGCGGTTTGCGTTCACTTGTGCAAAACATTGAAAAAAGCAGTTATACTGTATGGAGCAGATTAAGATTCAGTTATACTGTATGGAGTCATTGCCGTGTATAATATGTCGCCGATAAGTATACTATTGAGTTTTGCCGGCATGACTGAATCACAAAAATATCAACCTTAGTAACTAAGAATTAGTAAGATGTGACTAAGGTAAAACTTAGTTACTTTTGGCTAAGTTAGTCAAAACTAACTAAGTTACGGGTTGACTAAGGCTATGACTAAGTTTTTTTTTCAGTGTATATAACCACACTACCCACGCCTATCATCCACGAAGACAACTATAATCTACATATATAACCACACTACCCACGACTATCTCCCACGAAGACAACTATAATCAACATATATAACCACACTACTCACGCCTATCATCCACGAAGACAACTATAATCAACCTATATAACCACACTACCCACGCCTATCATCCACGAAGACAACTATAATCAACATATATAACCACACTGATCACGCCTATCATCCACGAAGACAACTATAATTAACCTAGATAACCGCACATGGTCATTATTACGTACGGTCCAGGAGTTCACTCGACCAAAAATAACAGCGCAACTGTCGGTCCGTAACTAATACAAATTAGGGTCGAAAGTCCATAAACATTTTTCTTTTCATTTCTTCCAGATAAAGGATGTATGGGCTTAAAGGCGATCTCCATCGAAAAACCAATGATGATGTTAAATCAAACGAGTAAGATGCGGATATGTGACGGGAACTTAAGTATTGATTATCATCAACAATTTAATTTGGAACCAACTTTCCTCAAAAATGCTATCCATGAAGCTTCTGGGCGAACAGGTGACTATATCACAATCGTGCACGGGATACACCCTAGGTTCAATGGCGAACTCGTAATTAAGGAGTTTATATCGAAGGCAATGTCGGAAATGGGGAATTCAACGTGGCCGCGGGTGATGTGGGTCGGCGCTCACAGGATTGGACACAGACAACGTATGCATTATGCCGCTCTTCAGTCACCGGAACGAATTCTTAAATATAACCACGCTATAAGATCCTACTTGAAGAAGACCCCCTGGGCGTGGCTTGATATGTACTCTATCATGGATCAAACTATCGCGTGTGATGGTATTCATTCTTCTGTAGGTGGGAATCTACCGAAATTGGACATTGTACTCCAACATTTCTTAAACAGAGAGTGTGCACAGTTTGGTGATTTGCAATGACAACTAGACATTACGCCGCTAAAATGGCAAGTATAACAAACTGCCAATTTTAGCGGCTGGTCGTCTCCATTGGCCTGCTGATTGATATTTAAACCAACATAAATTACTACCAAATAACACAAAATATCAACAAAATAAGCCTTGATCTATTTTCTTATCTATATATATAAAACCCGTCGTCTGTCTGTGTATCTGTGTGTGTGTGTGTGTGTGTGTATCTGTGTATCTGTGTATAACTCGGTCACGCTTTTGGCGCGCTTATAACTTTTTAACCATGCGTCCAATGTGGCCCAAATTTGTACCACGACCTATAGTATGTCGTAGAAGGTGATTCACCAAATTTCACGCCGATTGGTCAAAGCAAACCTGAGATCTATAACATGGTCCCCAAATGCAGCATTTGCACTCAAGTAAACACTATTTCTTATGACGTTTGTCGAAATGACGTCATGTGACGTCGTGCGCAAACACAAACTTGCGTTGCTATTGTATTGACGAAATTTCCATGCGCTCCACCAAAGCGTTGTTGAAAATGGGCGCTATAAATTAATATTGTCAGATCAAGTTGAGTGAGAATATTATAAGTATATAGGCCTAATGCATGTTGCTTTTGTCGTGAAAGTACATGCGGTGTAGAGTCGAGACTAGAACGTTCTATACCATCGTTCGAAATGGGTGCTGAATGGTCTTATAATATGCCACTTCAGTGTGAATATAAGTAATGGATTGTGTCTTTGTTAATAATATGAAAGTTGTGCATTTGTGTGGAATCGAAAGAGTACATATACGGAAAACGGCAAATTGATCAATAACGTTTTATACAATATAAAAATGTGCGCGAAGTGCGCAAATTGCCCGCAGTCCAAGGGCCTGTGGCCCTAGGCCTATATACGCTGCTGAATAAAAGCTCCCGAAGGGAGCCTGTTGATGATCATAATGCATGTGCGCGAAGCGCACAGAGGGGCTGCAGACCACTCCGTATATCTGTGTATAACTCGGTCACGCTTTTGGCGCGTTTATAACCTTTCAACAATGCGTGCAATGTAGCTCAAATTTGGACAACGGTCTATATTGTATCGTAAAAGGTGATTCACAAAATTTCACGCTGATTGGTCAAAGCAAACCTGAGATCTAACATGGTCCCAAAATGCAGTATTTGCACCCAAGTCGACACTATTTCTTATGACGTTTGTCAAAATGACGTTATGTGACGTCGTACACAAACCCACACTTGCGTTGCTATTGTATTGACGAAATTTCGATGCGCGCTACCAAAGAGTTGTTGAAAATGGACACTATAAATTAATTGTCAGATCAGTTTGAGTATGAATACAATTAAAGCATGCTGCTTTTGCCGTGGAAGTGCATGGTGTAGAGTCAATACTAGAACTTTATATACCGTCGTTGGAAATTGTGTTAATATGATAATATGCAAGGCATATAGAACGATCCCGCTATTTGAGAGTAGAAGCAAGGAATATAATAGACTAATATGTTGCTAAATATATACACATTGTGTATTACCTGTACTAGTATATAAATAAATATAATATATACAAATCCTGCATCAAAAATTAATAGGCTTTGTATACCACCATCCTTGATGTGAGTTTTGGGGGCTCGTGCTGGCCTTGCACCTACTTGACCTGGTGACCCTGATTGAACAAATCTGAACCACAATCACCAAAGGAGCAAGCCTGCAAATAGTGTGCCTATTCCTACATTGTATGTGCCTGGCCCCAAGCAACACAATGTATTATACAATCAAGCCTTGAAATAGTGTGATAGTTTGTCTGTCATTTGCGGAATGAAGTCCTCCAGATGGTGACTTTAGTGACACTATCCTGCAAAGTGGGCTAGCATCACTAAATTCACCCTCTGGGGACCTCATTCCGCTAAGGCCCTCAACTGCTATGGCAGACCTGGGATAAGATTGAAGTTCCCCAGTTGAAGTTGATGTTCACCCATTGGACACCTCAATTATGAATTGCATCTTCTGCAAATTAGGGGATATATAAACTTCCTAGAAGGGAAATGTAACTAACAACAATGTTAATTTGATACTATAAATACTTCCAAGAAGATGAGGCCTAATCAGAATGAGGTCTCCAGAGGGTGAATTTGGTGATGCTAGCCCTGCCCGCTGTGTGGGATAGCATCACTAAATTCACCCTCTGGGGACCTCATTCTGCAAATGACAGACATCCTATTTGCATTGTTGAACAATACATGATAGATTGTGCCTCTTATTAATGATTATCTGACCTGCAAATGTCAGACACACTGAATTCAGGCAGTTTGTTTAAAATTGCAAGCAGTATGTTTATACAAGCTGTCAGTGACATTTTATTTTAATCTAGATTAATGACCTGTGTTTCTCTCTGTCTATCCACAAAAAGATATCTGCAACTTTAATAGAACAGGTATTAATGTTGGAAGCTAGAAATGATATCAGTTGGAAGGGATGTTGGTTGAGTGTAGGCCACAGCAGGGTGGGGTGGGTCTGGGCCATGTGGTAGGGGGATGGGTAATGGAATATTTCTGTAATTTTAGAAGAATAAAGATTAAAGTTTCATAACTCTGCAGATGTTATAATGGTTTTTCAAATTTTATAACATGCTTGAAAATAAAAATTGTTTGTTAAATTGAGTAAGGTGAAAATGCCAAAAATATAAATTTAACAATTTTTTTTTAGTTATGACACTGGTTCCGCCCACATTCGACCCAGTGACTTTATTTGAACAAATCTGAATAACAGTCCCCCAAAGACCCTTTGTACCAAATATGAACCCATTCGGCCCAATGAAATTTGAGAAGAAGTTGTTGTAAGAATTACATAGTTATGGCCCTGGTTTCACAACTATTTGACCCAGTGACCTCATTTGAACAAATCTGAATGAGAGTCACATAGGGAACATCCCCACCAAATATGAACCAATTTGGTCTTACGGTTCCAGAGGAGAAGATGTTCAAAGAATTGTTGACGGATGGACGGACGGACGGACGGACACCGGCTATTTTAATAGTCCCCCGAAATTTTGTTTTCGGGGGACAACAAATATGATTGTGAGACACCTATGGAACATGCACACTGAAATATATAAACACATTCCGTCTTTAATATGGAGACGAAAACAATTGTTGATAGACTAATGGATAGACATCCCAATAGGTAGACGGATGGAGGCCTGACAGATAGAAGACAAATTCAATCCAATATATACCCCTCAATTTTTCTTTGAAAAATCAGGGTATGATTTCATCTGGATAAGTGGTGGTTAAGAACATAATATGAAATGGCCAAGCCTGAATTTAGTATGTCTGACATTTGCAGAATTAGGTCCCCAAAAGGTGAATTTAATGACACTATTCTGCAAGGTGGGCTAGCATCACCGACTTCATCCTCAATCTGATTAGGCCTCAATGGCCAATAAAACAAGACAGTCAAAGACTGTGGGGTCGCTCACCAGACTGCAAAGACTGATGAGACTGGGACTCTTGAGACCATAACAGTCAGAACTTTTCATAATCACTTTAAAAGAAGTAGATCTAAACAGGATATGTGGCTAGAGAGGCCTCATGTCGATCGGTGAATATCTATCTTTAAATTACCAATGGAACACTACAGATCACCCCCCCCCCCCCTCCAGCTCAACACATCCCCTCCTGACCGGGCTCCAGACTCCCAAGTCTTAGGTTGGAATTTCACAACTGACGTCTCAAACTTTCTCAATTGTTCGAAATTTCCAATCTCACAAGCACCTTTTTATAAACTATTTAGACATGTTTGAAGCCCAATTATCAATGGACCCGAAAACACCACATATATATATATATGTCAGATTAATCAGTCAGGTAGTTCCAAGGTAGATGTTTTAAGTGAAGTCCCCATAGCCCCGTCATTTCTTAACAGGTTGACCTCATGTTAACAAATCTGAATCTCAGTCACTAAAGGATCCTCCATACTATATGTAAGCTAAATAGTCCAACCTCTCTTGAGAATACATTTTAAGTATTACTATAGAGACATACAGTTATGTCCCTGGTCCCACTCTATTTAATCTGGTGACCACATCTGAATAAATTTGAATCCCAGACACCAAAGAACCCTTCATACTAAATATCAGTAAAATAGACCTGATGGTCCGTGTGAAGGAAGCATTTTAAGAGGAAAACTGTCATTCGCTTGGCCCCTTTGACCCCATTTAAAACAAATGATCACATTTGAAAAAAATCTGAACTCCGGGTCACCCAAGGACCCTTCATACCAAATATGAACCTATTCAACCTGATGGTACAGCAGAATAAGTAGTTTTTAAGAATTACTATGGAGGGCAAGAGTTATGGCCCTGTCCTCATAACCATTTGACAGAGTGACCTCATTTTAACAAATCTGCATGTGAGTCACCTATGGAACATCCACACCAAATATGAACCCATTCAGTCTAGAGAAGATGTGAGCTCAAAAATTACATTTCATTGAACAAATCTGTAAACAACCCCCCCACATTGAACAAATCTGTAAACCACCCCCCAACACAGTAGGGACATCCCTGCAAGAATATGACATACATGATTTATTTGAATGCCTGACTATATTGGCTTAACAAAATTTCCATGATCTTGAGAGCCAGTGCATCTGTCAAACAGGTAATTTGTATCTGAGATAAACATGGGATAAAATTCCATTCATAAAGCCACTATCAGCTACCAGAATGTCTGGGAGACCTGTTGACATGGAGATAATTAATGATGGCACAAACATTTTGCAGAGCAATACCACTGTATTGTGTTACTCCTACAGCTGTGATCAAAACAAGGATTTTAATGGGGTGAAGTATGCAGAGATAATATGGTATGATACAGCATGGCGTGGCTTTGCAGATATATATGCTTCTGTGGTGAGAAGAGGTATTAATTAAATTTGATACTTAAAATACTTCCCAGAAGATTAGGCCTAAGCAGAATTAGGTCCCTGGAGGGTGTATTTTGGTGATGCTAGCCTGTTGTATGTGGTAGCAGCACTAAATTCACCCTCTGGGGACCTCATTCTGCAAATGTCAGACACACTATTTCCAGGCTTGAAGAATTCTAAGCCATTCACAGAACCATTGTATGTCAGGGAAACCAATTCCTATCAGTCATCACCTAACCTTGGGAACAGCAGTTTGTTTTTAAATTGCTAGCAGTTATGTTTACATAAACCAGCCAGATGTCATCTATTATTCTAATCTAAATTAATGACCTGTGGCTTTGCAGATATATATGCTTCTGTGGTGAGAAGAGGTAATAATTAAATTGGTAGATGATATGGGTTGGAAGGGATGTTGTTGATGGCAGGGTGGGGTGGTTCTGGGCCATTTGTGAGGGGTGGGTGGGGGGTAATATTTCCATAATTTCATTAAAGAGTAAAGTTTCATAACTCTGCAAATGTTATAATGGTGTTACTTTTTTCAAATTTTCAAATTTTATAACATGTTTAAAAAATTGTTTTTTTGTTGTTAAATTGAGCAAGGTCGCCCTGAAAATACCAAAAATCTGAATTTAACAAAAAAATATTTTTTGAGCTATGTCACTGGCTCCGCCCATATTCGACCTAGTGACCTCATTTGAACAAATCTAAATAACAGTCCCCCAAGGAACCTTTGTACCAAATATGAACCCATTCGGCTCAATGAAATTTGATAAGTCGTTGTAAGAATTACAGAGTTATGGCCCTGGTTTCGCAACTGTTTGACCCAGTGTCCTCATTTGAACAAATCTGAATGAGAGTCACCTAGGGAACATCCACACTAAATATGAACCAATTCGGTCTGACGGTTTCAGAGGAGAAGATGTTCAAAGAATTGTTGACGGATGGACAGATGGATGGATGGACGTACAAGGAGTGATGACTATAGCTCCACCGGAGACTTCGTATCAGGTGAGCTTAAAACCCTCCAGATGAATAATATACTATTCCAATGTGTATTATTATATCTGAGTGGGTTTAGTACAGACAGGGTTAACTGCCATCAAACCTTGAAATAGTGTGTCTGTCATTTGCAGAATGAGGTCCCCAGAGGGTGAATTTAGTGATGCTAGCCCACTATGCGGACAGCATCACTAAATTCACCCTCTGGGGACCTCATTCTGCAAATGACAGACACACTATTTCAAGACTTGACTGCCATAACATGTCACATAACATCCATTAACACAGATCTCTCTAAATTTAAAATACTTTGTCCGGGCTATTTTGGAATTTATTTGTGATCGCCTCTGCTTGGATAAACTATTGTTCGATCAGTCCAGAAACATGCCTATATGAGCGTATATGAGCGAGGTCAAGGTCAGGCACACGGTCGCACGTGGGTAGCTTGCGAAAATCTTCAACAAAACTACCGCTCTGATTTTCCATTCTGTCATTATGTTTTAGTGTGAGAATTGTTCTCAAAGCAAAATTTGACGAATTGGTTTCGCCATTTTTGCTAGAAAATCCCATGCTAAATATATACCCAGCCGGTTACAGTCAGAAAGGAAGCATGACTGGTGCGCTCTGTATAGATTGAAATTTGGTATGTAGGCCTACTTTTATCGGGGGCAGTATATGGGGGGGTCTAATTTCATGTGCGACCATGTCATTGACCTCCCTTATATATGCTCATATAGCATGTTTCTGCACCTCCACCGATCCGACTCAAATTTGGTATGTAGGCCAACTTTGATCCCGGGAACAATAAGGGTGGGTCCAATTTCTTGAGCGACCTTGACCTTACTCATATGGTCATGTTTCTGGACCGATTGAATAATAGTTTGTCCAGACGCTGTACATTCTGGCCAGACGGAGAAATCTTTAAATGCTCCAGATGAAGTCGGGCGCATCAGCTAGTATATAATAGTTGAAGTCAGAAATGCCAGATATGTCTACTCCAGGAACATGACAATAAATTCAAGACGTGAATATATATATTGCACATTTACATTGAAAGCATGTATAAATAACATTTTGTGTTTAAACATGGATTATCTCTTTAAATAACAAATTTGAAATAGTTGCGTGGGTATAAAATAATAAATATGAACTGAAGACCCCTGTCCGGAAAGGCTTCTATCAATTAATATTGATTTTATTTCGAATATTTTATTGGGACAGTTTATTTTTCTATTGTTAGAAAAGACCATTCGGGTGATACAATATAGCGATAGAGGACAATAGGCTGTTCCTATGGCTACGTACCGAACGTCAAATGTCCCATATTTATTTGTTGTATTGTTTTATTCCATAGTTATAAGCGATAATGAGTATAATTAATGTTTATTTGTGACAAAATTACACCATACAAATTCTGGTATCTGTTAACAGTAACCATTATTGTTCTTTAGCTAAACAACCACACCTTTTTAGACCACAAAATAATCAAAATAAAATTAATATTAATCAATAGAAGCATTTCCGGAGAGGAGTCTTCGATTCAGATCTAATATTTTATACCCCGGTAACTATATAATACATGTTTACAAAGAGATAGTCCACCTTTAACAAATAACAGGTTAAATTTGGCACATTGGTGATTTTAAATTTCATATATGTCATCAACGTCATTTTTCGATTTATCTATGAGCCAAAAGATGTATCGGTAGATGAATAACATACTGTATAATTCTGTAAAGCATTTTATTACACACTTAGCCATGATTTCTTGGTGAAATAAAAGTGATAATGTCACACCTGTGAATTACGTCACCGGTTAGAGCAAATATGTATGTACATTACATTCCCCATCAATATAGATCTTCCTCAAAAATAAAATAGGTTTCCCCATGTTTGAATTTCTAATGAGTAGTGCCAATAAATATAAACAGGGTGTGTTGGGCAATGGTTTTGAATTTAATTATTTGCACTTAAGCGGAAATAATTGTGCTTAAACGCAAGACGCAAGTAATTGAGATTAAGCATAAATAGCTTATTTGTGCTAAAGCATAATTATATTATTTGCCCTTAAGCACAATTGAGCTTAAGTGCAATGAATTGAGCTTAAGTGAAAATAATTGTGATTAAGCACAAATAATTGCACTTTTGGTGCAAATAATTATTAAAAGTGAATTTAGCCTCCCATATGTAATTGTTTAAACAGACATGACAATTGGAACTTATTCCCTATTCCTTATTCCTTATTTTCAAAAATGTCGCTTTCGACCGATTTGACGGCATGGGTGGGTGGCACGCCCCAAATACCACCTAGAAACACCCCGACCCCCCACCCATCACCCCCGGGGGGTGCCACCCCGAGGGGGTGAAAATGGGGTATGGACCATTTTCGAGAACGGTAAGGATTTCGACCGATTTGACGGCATGGGTGGGTGGCCCGCCCCAAATACCACCTAGAAACACCCCGACCCCCACCCATCACCCCCGGGGTGCCACCCCGAGGGGGTGAAAATGGTGTATGGACCATTTTCGAGTACGGTAAGGATTTCGACCGATTTGACGGCATGGGTGGGTGGCCCGCCCCAAATACCACCTAGAAACACCCCGACCCCCCACCCATCACCCCCGGGGGGTGCCACCCCGAGGGGGTGCCACCCCGAGGGGGTGAAAATGGGGTATGGACCATTTTCGAGAACGGTAAGGATTTCGACCGATTTGACGGCATGGGTGGGTGGCCCGCCCCAAATACCACCTAGAAACACCCGACCCCCCACCATCACCCCGGGGGGTGCCACCCCGAAGGGGTGAAATGGGGTATGGACCATTTTCGAGAACGGTAAGGATTTCGACCGATTTGACGGCATGGGTGGGTGGCCCGCCCCAAATACCACCTAGAAGCACCCCGACCCCCCACCCATCACCCCCGGGGGTGTCACCCCGAGGGGGTGAAAATGGGGTATGGACCATTTTCGAGAACGGTAAGGATTTCGACCAATTTGACGGCATGGGTGGGTGGCCCGCCCAAATACCACATAGAAACACCCCGACCCCCACCCATCACCCCCGGGGGATGCCACCCCGAGGAAGTGAAAATGGGGCATGGACCATTTTCGAGAACGGTAAGGATTTCGACCGATTTGACGACATGGGTGGGTGGCCCGCCCCAAATACCACCTAGAAACATCCCGACTCCCCCCACCCACCCATCACCCCCGGAGGTGCCACCCGAGGGGGTGAAAATGGGGTATGGACCATTTTCGAGAACGGTAAGGATTTCGACCGATTTGACGGCATGGGTGGGTGGCCCGCCCCAAATATCACCTAGAAACACCCCGACCCCCCACCCATCACCCCCGGGGGGTGCCACCCCGATGGGGTGAAAATGGGGTATGGACCATTTTCGAGAACGGTAAGGATTTCGACCGATTTGATGGCATTGGTGGGTGGCCCGCCACAAATACCACCTAGAAACACCCCGAACCCCCACCCATCACCCCCGGGGGGTGCCACCCCGAGGGAGTGAAAATGGGGTATGGACCATTTTCGAGAACGGTAAGGATTTCGACCGATTTGACGGCATGGGTGGGTGGCCCGCCCCAAATACCACCTAGAAATACCCCGAACCCCCCCCCCCCCCCCCCCGCCACCCATCACCCCCGGGGGTGCCACCCCGAGGGGGTGAAAATGGGGTATGGACCATTTTCGAGAACGGTAAGGATTTCGACCGATTTGACGGCATGGGTGGGTGGCCCGCCCCAAATACCACCTAGAAGCACCCCGACCCCCCACCCATCACCCCCGGGGGTGTCACCCCGAGGGGGTGAAAATGGGGTATGGACCATTTTCGAGAACGGTAAGGATTTCGACCGATTTGATGGCATGGGTGGGTGGCCCGCCCCAAATACCACATAGAAACACCCCGACCCCCACCCATCACCCCCGGGGGTGTCACCCCGAGGGGGTGAAAATGGGGTATGGACCATTTTCGAGAACTGTAAGGATTTCGACCGATTTGACGGCATGGGTGGGTGGCCCGCCCAAATACCACATAGAAACACCCCGACCCCCACCCATCACCCCCGGGGGGTGCCACCCCGAGGAAGTGAAAATGGGGCATGGACCATTTTCGAGAACGGTAAGGATTTCGACCGATTTGACGGCATGGGTGGGTGGCCCGCCCCAAATACCACCTAGAAACATCCCGACTCCCCCCACCCACCCATCACCCCCGGAGGTGCCACCCGAGGGGGTGAAAATGGGGTATGGACCATTTTCGAGAACGGTAAGGATTTCGACCGATTTGACGGCATGGGTGGGTGGCCCGCCCCAAATATCACCTAGAAACACCCCGACACCACACCCATCACCCCCGGGGGGTGCCACCCCGATGGGGTGAAAATGGGGTATGGACCATTTTCGAGAACGGTAAGGATTTCGACCGATTTGATGGCATTGGTGGGTGGCCCGCCACAAATACCACCTAGAAACACCCCGAACCCCCACCCATCACCCCCGGGGGGTGCCACCCCGAGGGAGTGAAAATGGGGTATGGACCATTTTCGAGAACGGGAAGGATTTCGACCGATTTGACGGCATGGGTGGGTGGCCCGCCCCAAATACCACCTAGAAATACCCCGAACCCCCCCCCCCCCCCCCGCCACCCATCACCCCCGGGGGTGCCACCCCGAGGGGGTGAAAATGGGGTATGGACCATTTTCGAGAACGGTAAGGATTTCGACCGATTTGACGGCATGGGTGGGTGGCCCATACCCCATTTTCACCCCCTCGGGTGGCACCCCCCGGGGGTGATGGTGGGGGGTCGGGGTGTTTCTAGGTGGTATTTGGGGCGCGCCACCCACCCATGCCGTCAAATCGGTCGAAATCCTTACCGTTCTCGAAAATGGTCCATACCCCATTTTCACCCCCTCGGGGTGACACCCCCCGGGGGTGATGGTCGGGGTCGGGGTGTTTCTAGGTGGTATTTGGGGCGGGTCACCCACCCATGCCGTCAAATCGGTCGAAATCCTTACCGTTCTCGACAATGGTCCATACCCCATTTTCACCCCCTCGGGGTGACACCCCCCGGGGGTGATGGGTGGGGGGTCGGGGTGTTTCTAGGTGGTATTTGGGGCGGGCCACCCACCCATGCCGTCAAATCGGTCGAAAGCGACATTTTTGAAAATAAGGAATAAGGAATAGGGAATAAGTTCCAATTGTCATGTCTGTATTGTTTAACACATTTTAGTTATTCCCAATAATATTTCATAAAAACATAGAAACATGTTCATCAGCCTATTGTTCAGCTGATCCGATTCATTTTTCGTACTAACTACATGTGTTATCATGGATGCTTTTGGGTAAATGAAAAAGGCAGCATGAATATTGAACGTTCAGTCGATCATTACAAAAACATGAACAAGGCTGAAATGCAATGAGAGAAGCATAGTACAGTCTACGTAAGGAATAGAAACACAATATAATCAACTATTTTGTCAAATGTTTCTAGCATTGAGTTTTCGATTTGTTTGGTCACTAAGATTCCACCAGAATTATAGTTCTGCGAATTCATGACGAATGTGGGGCGACAATTAGACTCGCCCATTTTTCTTGAAGTATCACAAAGCGTGGTGACTCGTCCACTGCAACATCTATGGACTGATAGATCAGGCCACGCGCTGGCCTCTCTACGAATCAAATCAAGCCTATCATTTGCAGAATGAGGTCCCCAGAGGATGAATTTAGTGACACTCTCCCGCATAGCGGGCTAGCATCACTAAATTCACCCTATGGGGACCTCATTCTGCTTAGGCCTCATCTTCTCTGGAAAGTTTCTTTATTATAAAATTTCAACAGAAACTGCTTCAAATATATTACATTTCTTTTTTTTCTCTATATCCCCAAAATGGCAGATGACACATTGTATAATCGGAACTTAAATCTGAGTCTGTCTCCCATAGCAGATGAGGTCATGCAGAATGAGGTCCCCAGAGGTTGAATTTGGTGATGCTGACCTACTATGTGGGATAGAATCACTAAATTTACCATGCGTGGTATGTCACCTTTCATGGATACCATAAGTGATATTGTAAACACACGTAATCTACAGACGACATAAGCGCTACGTCATGAAATCTGTTCTATCTGTTGACATGCATGCTACACCATGACATCATTGTTTGTCTGTCGACATGCATGCTACGCCATGAAATCCTGTCTGTCTGTTGATTTTTGCGGCTTCAGATAGACTTTATCATCATTTATCTCTGTGTAGTGAAGATTAGTGTAGTCGTTTCTGAGAAAAGAAAATGGGAGGTGCGTAAGATGATGAGAGGCCGCTTATCAGACCATGGTTAGACAAATGTTAGAGTTTACTGCTGCAATTTGGTCCCCTCATTCTTTAGAAAACACAACGAAAATTGAACGAGTACAAAATCGGGCCATCTGTTGGATTTTTAATTACTATTCAAGATTCTCATGTCTGTCAAAAATGAGGGAAGAATTAAAACATAAACCCCTTGAGGACAGATAAACCATCTCAAAATTATCCCTTTTCAGTAAAATAGTCCATAACCAAGTAGATATCACTATTCCAGATTACCTCCAGAAACCACTCAGACATAGCAACGCTGACACTTATCGTCGAATCCACACTGGGCCAAATTACTTTAGACATTCATTCTTCCCCAGCACAGCTATAATTTGGAATCAACTCCCGTCTGATCTCATTAAGCTCTCTGGTCCTGACCGGTTCAGGAGGAGTGCTTATCAGCTTCAACCATTAACCCAACAGCAACCATTGTTTTCAACATGCTTTTATCTGTACATATTCTTTTAACTGACAAACTTGTCACTACTATCCACTCAACTTCCTGCTCATTTGCACTGATGCACCTGGCGATAATACCCAATATGGGGGTCAACCAGTATACAGAAGTAGATACAGTAATGCCCTAATTAATCGACTCCTTTAATCACAGCAGAATTATGGGTAACTTTTCAGGATTTGGTCGGAAATATGGCCTGTTGCTATTCATCGGAAAGCTCTCCCCGGTGAATGGCAACAAGCCAAATTTCCGACCAAATCCTGAAAAGTTACCCATAATTCTGCTGTGATTAAAGGAGTCGATTAATTAGGGCATTACTGTAGATGTGTAAGAAGTATAACCAAACATATTATTTCACCCATACAGAGCCCCAGACAAACATGAGCAGACGACACTCTTCTATATGCTTCTATATATGTGTGGGGCTCCCTGCAGGGTAATGGATGTTTTTTTATTTTATGTCCTAAAAATTGTAAGAAACATTTATCTAAAAAAAATGACAAAAAATTGTTAGGCCAATGCATTCTCTTATATATGCGAGTCGACCATAGGTCGCCTCGCATATATAAGAGAATGCATTGGCCTAACAATTTTTTGTCATTTTTTTTAGATAAATGTTTCGGCACAGGCTAAAAAAATACAGAAATAGATAGATGTGTAAGAAGTATAACCAAACATACTTACGCAAAAGATTTCCAACCAAATTTGCAGAAATAGCGCTGAAAATACGCCTTTTGTGTCTTTTATTTTTCGGTAAATTTGAGATTAATGTTTCGTTTGTGTCGGTTCAAATTTTTAAATTAGCGTCACATAAAAATTTGTTTTATGTGTAACCAATAGAGGTAAGTGGGTAATATTTATGTTGCCGAGTAAGTGAACACCAAACCTGTACTGGTACAGGCAGGTTGACCTGAGCCTTTAGAAATAAGGAGAAGATCAAAAAACGACTTAAAACATATTTGTCATAAGAATGTTCATGCAATACTAGTACTGTTGGGCACAAAATGCCCGGGCTATGTAGTAAGGTTTCCTTTACACATACGATGATTTGTATAGTATTCTGAGTTACACATATAATGTTATAATTCCTATACTAGTATCTATATTATTATACTTCCATGGTGTAACCAAGGAAGTATATTGTTTTTGTACTGGTGCCGTTTTCCGTTTATTTGGAAATACTCAAAAAGTAATTGCACTAGAAACACGAAACCTGTAGTGAATATGTAGGCATCTGAGGTCTACTAAAAATAAAGGTATCCGCATGTCGGTCCAATGTTTCTTGGCGGAGTTATGGCCCTTTTACGATTATTTTTCACTATTATTATTATTATTATACTCAACACTTTTGCAACGCCCAAATCTCTGAAAGTATTAGGATTAGAAAACTGAAGGTTGGTAAGCATGTTGGGGTAAATTAGTTCTATGCCTTTGGCTCATAACGAATATTGTCCGCGATTACCCCGCGGAGTTATCTCCCTTTATATGAAAACATGTCATTTTATTATCTCGGAAATTATAAGGAGCAGAGCATCGAAAATTGGACCGTATCCACGCCTTGATATGCCCTACTGCCCACGGGCATCAAAACTTGTGTCCGCGCTTTCCCTGAGGAGTTACCGCCCATAAATAGAGACACACTATACACCAGGATGAATAAACCAATGTTTTTTTGTTTTTTTTTTTTTTTTTTTTTTATAAGTACAGAGCTCTCAATTTTTTATTGCATATTCCGAATTGGACGAGTGATGCTTACCCGAATATACCGCGTAAAAATGTTTTTTCCCATGACTTTCCGTGTTACGGGGTAAGGAAATATTGAACCTATTTTTCCCGCCAAATCCAAACTGGCTTATTAAAGAGCAAAATAATGTCGTAGCAGGTACATTGACATACTGTATGTACGTCCCAACAGTTTGACCGCTATACTTTAAAAGTAACCTGCCCAACGGAGAACGCGAGTCGGGGTGGGTTGATACTTTATGAAAATTCCACGAAAATTGCAAAGGGGGGGGGGAATTCGAACATCGAGATAAAAAATTTTTTACAAGTACATCTGATGGGTAGTATTCACGCGCATCTACAGTGTGATTTTCTATTTTCCAGATGGAACGGTTTACTCGTGACAACGCTATATAACATAAATATGCATACTTCAGTAGTATATCACTAACATATTTTTAGCCCCAAATCCAAACGGGCTAATGAAGGAGCGAGTTTAATGCAGTGGCATGTAAGCCGGTATACTGTAGGTACGCCTACTAAATTTGACCACTCTACTATAAACGCAACCCGCTCAACGGAGTGTTTGTGTCGGGGTGGGTTCATATTTGGCAAATCCACCGAAAATCAGATGGGGAAAATTACTCCGAAAATCAGATATTGAGATAAAAACTTTTCGACGAGTGGATGTCATTAGTAGTTTCTAAACGGAAGATTAGTATGCTTTTCAAAGTTTCAGAGTGGACGGTTTAACCCTGGTAGCGTGTAACGTTAACGGGTGATATATATTACTCAAATTCAAACCCACTCTTCATGACGCAAATCAATGAACAAGGCAAATGCATGAATATGTTCACCGATATACTATAGGTATGTCCGCTCTACTATAAAAGTAACATGTCCAACGGAGAGGTGGCGTACCCCCCGGGGAGGGTCGAGGCTTTTGGCAAATTACGCCGAAACTCGTAAACGGGAAAAAATGGAAAATCGCGACACAAGTGTTTTATATTTTGAGCACTGCATGTATTTGGTAGTATATAAGGACAACATTAGTTTTAGAGCGGACGGATAAGCACTCAGCTAGCATTATCGATTTTGATATAGTTATCTCTCGATTACAGTTAACTCTATTACAAAGACGTTAATGACTATTGTGTAGCGATAACGCATTGAATACTAATTAATTAATTAACCAAGCGGTCTTTCATCCGCCAATAAAAACTAAAAGATTCTGAATCCGAAACTGAAAGAACTATCCAATAAACGCGAAATAACAGAGTTATGGTACATTGATATGCTTTACGCCGTTTTGATCTACATGTCGATTACGATATAATCAGACACGCCAAATGACCGTTGAATATGATATGGGCGTCCTGGAGAGGGCTTATAATAGCTCTAAAATGTATCCCTACCGAATAAAAATGAATTGTTTGGCTGGGGTGAATGCTGACTCAGTTGGTCACGACCATGATGCAATAGAATGTCATTAATCATCCACGGTGGGTCGAACTAAATGACATAAACCTTTGGAATATATATCATATTTATAAATGTCAATGCAAGTCCACCATCAGATCACACAGCACAAATATGAATTCGAATGGAGAGGAACACACCTATACGCATAACATACACATTGAATGGGATACCATGGAAGTATATCTGATTCCATGGAATCTGACCTCTAGTTGAATTTGGTCTTCACAGTCGTCTTTGCCATTTACTGTTCAGTGGAAAAACGAAAACTGGACAGGGTCGTTCTCATATTTTTACAATAGGATGGGGGTGCCAAATTAAAAAAAAAAATTCGTTACGAATCTCGTCTATTTCTGTGTATGGCTCTTATGTCCATTTTTTTGCTCCCGTGTGCATTTCGTGAAGAAATATAGGCACCATGCTATTAATGTTGCCTGACATCTCCAGCGTTGGAAAACACATGTTAGACACCTGGGGGTCGCGACTGGGGCGATTTATGACGTCATCAAGATGGCCGCCGAGCAAAATTCACAACAGTCACTGAGTCCGTTTGATCAACTTCTGAGAGAGTATTTCTAACACAATATATAAAAGTGCTATACATTTGTGTTACTATTATATAGTACTTTAATTAGACATAAAACATGGTACCCAAGAACCAATATGGCCGCCAAAATGGCGACCGGAAGTTGAAAAATCGATATTTTTTCACACATACCTCCAAAATAATTAACTTTTTTTTTAAACTAGTCACAGTTAGCGAATTAAATTTTCATCAATTATACTACACAATCATTTCTACAACATAATATGTTCTACTCATAATCATATCCGACCGCATATTTAAATAAATGTGAATTAACCAAACACGGTATGAAATTTCACTAAATTTACTTCTGGGATTCTAGACAATAGCTGAACGGAAACGAGCAGAATATGATACCAACAAGGGTACACAAATTGTTGACATGGGGGATTTCCACCAAAACTTAAATAGAGTGTACAATTTCATCCAATATGGCGACCAAGATGGCGGACAAAATAGTTAAATCATTCAATTTTGTCAAATATATTCATGGATAACGCCTTTTAAGTGGGAGTTAAGTTATTCTTGGTGGGTGAATATGCTCTCTGGTGGTGGAAACCTGCCATGTTCCGATTGAATATGAATAATTTTGAATAACGCAACCTTCTTCATAGATGAAAATTCAAGAGAACGGACTTACAAAACCTTGACGCCAAGTGTTGTAGAGCCCAATTACTTTTTTTTTTGGAATACACGGCATCTAAACGTCGGCGCTTACAATGTTGTGTACGAAAGGAAAAGGTTCATGATTTCGACATTGGGATTCATACAGCGCTTCAAGCATATACATTGACTGTTCGTTTTCCTGATAAAACGGTGCACCATACATCAGTGACGTCACGGTAACACAGAAGTCTTCTGGCGGAAAGCGTTTAAACTATATAAACATTGGAAATATTCTTCGTAATGGTGAGTATAACATCATATATATGCCATATCGCTAACCAAAATATATCTGTCCCTCCATACTAACAGCAAATAACCCGACAATAGCCGATTTAGCCCATAATATCGTCTTATAAACTTACACGAAGTAAAGGAACTCCCCGTTTCCCCGAAAAAACTACGGAAAGCCGATTCACCAATAATTTCATTGTCGGTGTTGCAATTTCCCGATACGAATGCAATTTGTAAATCGATTGCTTTATTGAGAATTATTTTGACTGTTGGTTAAGCCAAATTGGAGACAATGGCTATTTTGAAAACTACACACGATGTTCCTGCGTGCATATATATGGATATGATACCACATTAGAAAACTGTCTGAATAAGCGAAATGACTGAGTCGCTACCATATTGGGTCCATCCAGCCCATATCAAAGTTCTGGAGTTCAAAACTTCATATATGGAATGCTACTCCAGAACTTTGACCTGTAGTACTTAAACCGCGGAATGGGGGCTTGATGGATCCAATATGGTAGCGACTCAGTGATCTCACTCATAGAGCATGTCTAGTGCGCGTATAGTCCATATACATCTAAAAATGATACTCATATCATTATAAATTGTTATATGATGTAACACATTCCTTATAGCCTGTATACTTATATTTCAGGGTGAACCACCGGCGAAGAAACACAAGTTCGACTTCAGTCTTTGTCTAGTATGCCAGGACCCTGGACGCACAGATGAAATTGCTAAGGAACCCAGCGCTTACGGAAAGGTTTTGCTGGCTATAAAAGAACGAGCAACGACCGGGGAAGCGTTATATTACACTGCAAACGAACGGCTGGAGGGCTTGGATGAAAATACTCTACGTACTAGAAAAGTTCCATGGCACAGATTATGCTACCAGTTATTAACTCTGACTAAAGCTGGGAGCAGAAAATCGAAGTCGGCGATTTCGAAAAAACGTTTTACTCGCTCAACTGTGACAACTTACTGCAAAAAGAACTGTTTCTTCTGTCAAAGTAAAGCTACGCGTAAGTACCCACTACATCGGATTGAGAGTGATAATGCTGGAGAGAAATTGAAAATCGCGGTTGAAGCAAGTGGCAACAAAATACTTCTGGTGAGATTACATTCCGCTATTGCCACCAGTGATGCCCATGCTAACGACGTATTATATCACAAAAAGTGTTGGACTGATAATGTTGAAAACAAAAAACGCAAGAAAAAGAAAACTGACTGCAGTTCCAACACTGACGGTCAGACAGAAATGGAGTTCTTATCTGGACTGCAACGCGATCTCAGCGAAGGTGGAGTTTTCAGTATGGCGGATCTGGAGAAAACTTTTAATAATATTTTGGAAGCACGTGGTTCTAACATTCAGAATTATGATAGGAGGAGAATCAAATGCCTAATAATAAGTGAGATCGCTGATGTTGTTGTGTCTAAATCATCGCGAGTTAATCAATCAGACATGATTTCTCTCAAAATTACAAGGGATGAATCTTTCGTTGAACACATCACTGAACCGGATACTGAGGAAACAGACCGCAAAGTTATCACTGATTGTGCTAAATTGTTACGACGCTCCATCTTACACAGGGAAAATTGGAAATTCGCAGGCTCGTTGACAGAATCTGGAGAATTTGTTCCAGGAGAAGTCCTGACATTTTTCCGTTTGTTAATTGTTGGAACAAAAGTATCTATTCCAAGTGCTGAAAAAATCAGCTCGGTAGATCAGCGTGTGCGTACATTGGGGCAGTTGACCGTGTCATCTTGTTTAACTTCCAGACAGGTTAAACACGATAGTGAGGTCGTGCGCGACAGCAAAGGTGATACGCCTATTCAAGTGGCAGTTGGTATGACTGTGCATCAGTATGTGAGGAGCAAAAGACTAATATGTTTTCTAAATGCTCTAAATCTCTCCATCAGCTACCGCCGGGTACTCGAAATAGAAAATCAGATGGCAAATGTTGTGATACGATCGATGAAAGAGAACAACGGTGCCTTCATACCCAACAATTTTGTCAGGAAGAGACACATGTTTTTCGCCATCGACAACTGCGATTTCAGGGAGGACACCCCTGATGGAAAACGTACCTTACATGGCACTGCACTTGCGCTGTATCAGAGAAAGGCACCCGGAGATCCGGAAATAACGCGTGCAAATATAACGTCGGACATCTCATGTAAAGAAATCGAAGACCTGCCATCTTGTTTGACTGACATTCCAGAGTGCTTCACACCGACCAATGCCAAAGTGAAAAACTTCGTTGATCCGAAATACACGGCGAACACTGACTCAATGGATACAGCTCGCATACAAAACATCGCATGGTTGTATGCTAAAACTCGCGTGCGCGGTCCAGATGAAACACTTCGTGCAGTTCCCACTTGGGCGGCTTACAATTCTCTTCTGTATAAAAATCTTCCACTAACCAAGGTGGCGATGCCTCCAATCATCCCGAACACACCAACTGATAATGGAACGTTACTAGCGGCGCTGAAATATTGTAAAAAAATAAACACCATCATCCTCGGGCCTGAACGTAAATGTGTTGTGACTCTTGACTTGGGACTTTACAAACCAGCTAAGTTTTTGCAATGTCACAGAGTGGACTGTTCAACTGAATTTATACTTCGACCTGGAGAGTTGCACATAGTGATGGCTATGTTAAGAACGATCGGGTCCCTCATAGATGGAAGCGGAATCGAATCGATTTGGATAGAATCTGGTGTATATGGATCTACTGTTTCAAAACAGATTCTGGAAGGCACCCATGTTCGACGGGCAATCAATGCCCACTTAGTTACTTGGTTAGCACTATTTCAGTTGTACCAGAGCTCACTTGATGGTAACTCATGTGAGGATCTCACGAATGCAATCACGAATATCCATCAAACATGCGACGACTACACACATCTGAAAGCTTCACACGCAAAATTGGTCAACGTCATCAAAAAAAGCAGCCATCAGAGCGAGTGTGGAACGGACACGGATGCATCATCGCGGCCGATGCGCTTGGTGATTATGCAGTACATGAGAATGGTCGAAATAATGTTCATTTTTATCAGTGCATTTCACACTGGCGACTGGGAGTTGCACTTGTCTTCCCTGGAGAGTTTCTGTAAATACTTTTTCGCATTAGACAAACTGTGTTACTCCCGATTGATTCCATTGTATTTGGCCGAAATGAGGAACTTGCCAAAATCGGACCCACAGATCTACAAAGAATTTATTTCAGGAAACTGGGTAGTCAATACAAGTAACGTCCCATTCTGTGCCATCGGGGCGGACCATGCATTGGAGCATCTGAACCGATGGATGAAGGTCGCTGGCGGGATAACCGGTATTACTCTCAACGAACGAGCAAGAAATCGTTTCTTCTTAATTTCGCCTCAGCTGTCTGAACTTACACGGGAGGCATTTAAGATGGCAGCAATCTCAACAACCGACAGAAAACGCCACCATTCTTTATCAACTACGGTCACCACACGCGAGGAGAGGAATGTTGCACAACTCGTGGAAACATTCCAACAGTTCATCGATCCATTCACGTATGCAAATGATGACCTGTTGAACATCGTCACTAAGGCGGTTATGTCTCCGGAAATTTCTTCCAGTTTGCTAAATCTTGAATCGAAGGGACAGGAATTATTTGAAGATTTCCTTGATAATCGAATCAGAAAATCGGGACCAAGTGTATTTGATCCGATGAAAAAGGCAAAACTAAAAACGTGGAAGGATAATGCAAAAAAGGTGAAAGTAACTAATGGCGGAATTGTGTTTGAACTGAAAGAAGATCGTGGGTTATTTGCTCGAATGCTGATAGTTGCACGATCCCGAACTGAGATCGACCTGAAGGATTGTATAGGAAAATATGAACTTTCTGTGGTCCCGAGGTCTTTGTTTTCGGCGGATGGGAAGTTGTTGCACTGTGGGAACACAAGCGCCCTCATGAAAATCCTAGAAGAAATTTCAAGAAAGGTTCCACCAAAGAGTCACGAAGATTCATCGGCCGATCAATCAGTTTCGGAATGCAGGGATATACCTAATGTTGATCCTGTATCTAGAAGCGCAGCTATAGTCGACGCAATGGCCGAAGTTCAGGCATTAAAAAAGCCCACATGGGTTGCGAGCTGTGATGATCTGGCGCGTTTCTTCTACGAAACTATTCACGGAAAATTTTTAACAAAATTTGATGAAACACATGTGGTGTTTGACCGCTACGATATTGAGAACTCACTGAAAACAGCCACACGGGATAAGAGATTAGGACGGACACAGAGCGTGATGTACCACATTGACGGTAAAACGAAACTGTCGAGTACTTCCATGCAGAAATTACTTTCAGACACGCGGACGAAAGACGAGTTGTCGGTATATTTGGCAAAGTATCTTGTATCGACCTGTGCAAGTACTGGACAAAATATTGTTGTTGCTTTTCGAGATGAAGTTTTGTCAACAGTTGCTATCGTCGATGTAACAGCTCTCGCGAGCGACCAAGAGGAAGCCGATACAAAGTTAGTGTTACACGCCGCACATGCCACGAAAAATGGTGCGACAAACATAAGCGTATTCTCTCCAGACACTGATGTCTTCGTACTGTTTCTTTCAAACATAAACTTGATGCCCGCATCAATTCTCTTTTGTACTGGTAAAGGGAAGTTATACAGGGAGGTAAACTTGCGAGATATTTCCAGTCAACTGTCACCTGTAGAACTCAAAGGTATCGTTGGGTTTCACGCAT
The DNA here is from genome assembly GCA_032622095.1 of Siphonodentalium dalli. Lineage (NCBI taxonomy): Eukaryota > Metazoa > Mollusca > Scaphopoda > Gadilida > Siphonodentaliidae > Siphonodentalium > Siphonodentalium dalli. Next base: position 85,730,801 of record CP136061.1, on the reverse strand, counting down.
TCTCGGGGGCTGATGTTACTGGGTCTTTCTCCGGAAAAGGAAAATCCACTATGTGGTCTATATTCATCAAGTCCGATGACGGGATAAAACAGGCGTTCGCAGAACTCGGATCTGACGTTAACGGGTTGTCTGATAAGATGATAAATGCGCTGGAAATATATGTTTGTAACGTATACGCACCAGGGAGGAATTTCAATTCAGTCGCGGAGGTTAGGTGGTATCTTTTCAGCAAGAAACAGGCTGCGTCCGATAAGCTACCACCAACGCGATCGTCTCTTCTAGAGGGTATCAGGAGGGCACATCTGCAGGCGTTCATTTGGTGGAGTGCAACAACCGCGCGACAGAGAATCCCTGACGCAGAAGAATTTGGATGGGTGAAGAATGATGATATATTTGAGCCAAAAACAACAGATCTCCCACCTGCACCGATAGTAGAGGCTCTTATGTTCTCCCGTGTGCATTTTGTGAAGAAATATAGCGACTATGCTAGTGATGTTGCCTGATAATTGAATTGTTGGAAAAAGAATGTTAGACACCTGGGGGTCGCGACTGGGCCAAATTATGACGTCATCAATATGGCCGCCGTCCGAATTTAAACAGCAGATACATGGTACGTTTTACCCAATTCTAGCAGAAAGTTTCAGATGTACCATTGAATATCTCTACATAAAGGTGATTATAGTGTATCAGCCATTCTTTTAATCGAAAAATGTCCGCTATTCGACAAAGATGGCGGCCAATATGGCGACCGGAAGTTGGAAATTTGATGATTTTTTGCACATGCACCACTAATCATTCGCCTACGTTCGAAACTGGTGACGAACAGAAACTTGTTTTCTTCTTTAATGTAATATATAATCATTTGGGCAACATATTGTAATGTTTTTTGCATCTCATCCTGACCCATTTTCGCCGAGAGCTTTCCGATGAATGGCAACAAGCCATATTTCCGACTAAATCCTGCAAAGTTACTCATAATTCTGCTGCCGAGAGCTTTCCGATGAATGGCAACAAGCCATATTTCCGACTAAATCCTGAAAAGTTACCCATAATTCTGCTGTGGTTAAGGCGTCGATTACTTCGAGCATTATTGTATTTCGGCAATGTTTTACATCTGCAGTAATGCTCTAAATAATCGATAATTACTGCATGTTCACTCTTTTAATGTATATCGTTCTTCTCAATTTTCCGTTCTCGTTACTTGTTTCTAATTTCGTATTTCTCATTGATGAGTAGTTTCCTTATTAACACTTATTAATTTTGTAGTTTTTAAAGGCCCACTTAATTTTGTTTTATGTGTAACCAATATAGGAAGTTGAGTGTCTGACCAGGTAATACATTGCCTGGCTAGGTGAACACCAAACCCAGTACACCAGAATGACATAAACCAAGTCAGAGTGATGCACTGACAGGTTGACCAGAGCCTTTTAGAAAGTCAAATAAGGACAGGAGCAAATACGGCTTAAAACATATTCGTCATAATAATTGTTCGAGCAATACTGTTGGGCACAAAATGCACGGGCTATGTAGTAATAGTCGAGTCGCTTGTTTCCTGTTACAAATACTATGATCGGTAAAGTATTTTAAGTTCCCCATATATAATGTTATAATTCCCATATCTATAATATCATATATGATATAGTGTGGTATACCGTAAATTTATTATCAATAAAAGGTAGTCAAGTTTATAATTATTATGAATTTAACCCGAGATGTAAATGTTGTTTTATGAAAAAGCTAAGAAAGAAACAAGACAACGCTCTTTTCATTATACATCATATATGATATAGAGTGTAGTTGCGCAGGTTATAAACCATAATTTCTATCTGATCCCTATTATAAATTAGTTAATGGTGTATATATTACACATAGTTTGTCAGCCACCATGTAATATATAGAGGATCTACAATGAGTCCCCAGTTTATAGCGGAATTTACAAAACCAGTCCAGTAAATTAGGTCTGGACCGAGCCTTTGACGAGGTTCAGACCTAATTTACTGGACGAGGTTTGTAAATTCCGCTATAAACAGGGGACGAGTTGTAGATTCTATTTATTACATGATCCAAAACTTCGACAAAACATACTTAAATCAACAAATAGGACGCGAAACTAAGATCGGCTTCTATAAGGCATACGATGACGTTTCACTGAACTATGCGTTGTTTGTCCATGTAAAGAAATAGTCCCAGATAAATAAAGCCTCTTTGGCGTATTTAATAGCATATATTTAATGACATAACTTTTCAAACTCTTCATTCATTATAGTTTGTTGGAAAAATATTGGAAAAGCCATAGTATTTTAAGACGTAGCGTACGGAATGTAAACATATGAGAAACCGGAAGTCAAAGGTCACCTGGCACTATTTCTTGTTATTAAACGAACGTTTGATGTCACAATTTATAGAATGGGTTTATTGAATGGAATAAGAGTAGGATCATTTAATATCACTGGGGCTCCTGCTAAATCCGTCCGAAATCGTATACTTGTCCAGTGCGCAATCGCCTGTGCGTTTCCGGCGAGAGAAAGTCTATACTATGCACAGAAATTGAGATCAGGGAGCATAAATGTGAGAAGTTTATATAAGAAAATTACGTTTCCCCCTCAATTAAAGGCCATTCTGTATATTGAAAGCGGCTCTTGGTCCTCAGGATTCATTAAACCTGAAATTCTTTGTATTTTTTTCCCAACCTCACAATTTCCAGTGCTTTTTACTATGACAAATCCGAAATCATTCTGAGTGGAGCATGTGCTCAATTTTACTACCATCATCAGTTATTGTCATCTTGTATTGTTTTTAATATTGCCAATCAAAATCATTGTCATGTGGGGATTGTAAGTTTGTTAAAATAAGGTATATAAAATATCAAAAATGGTACGTTGCCTTTGCGATAACAAGCAACGCGACGGTGTGCATTCGGCGAAAGTGCACCAGTCCGAGAAATCGTCACCGCAGTGTGCTTTCATGTTGATTTCGATGCTTCACGGTTTCCATGAAGCTATTTTTGTTGATATGAAGGGACGTGGCGCCGGCTATATTATCATAGGGGGTGTATTCCGCCCCAGGAACATGGCGACAGGGGTTTTTTTGGGGGGGGGGGGGGACTAACCGTCCAACTTTGGTCAATATATTCAACAGCTGGAAATTTCATGCCTGACAGCATTTGTTTGAAATTTTAATCCAGTTATAGGTTGAAATTGTTAGTTGGTTGATTTCCAACAACTAATTGGTGGGACATATGTTGTTTTAGAACAACTCTAGCAAATCGTTTCTATATTTAGTCCGAATATTTGTCTGAAATTGCTATCAATTGGAAATATACCAACATTATAGGTGGTGTCAGGTTGGTTGGAAATTACCAACAGTTAGAAAGTTCAAACCAAGTGATCCCCTATTTTGGATCCCTCTGGACGGCGGCTATTTTTAATTGGATGTGTTTGGTGAATATGTGGGGGTGTCTTCACTGGTGTCTTGGGAGCAAACCTACTCTTTGTTCAACCTAAATCGGTAAAGGGCAGAGAACTGGCATGGGTTCCCTATTTGAATCCCTCTGGATGGTGGCCATGTTTGATTGGGTGGGTGTGTGTGGAAATAGAGTATTGCGGCCATCGTACAACACCCTTTATTTGAGCGAAATATTAAAATGTTCAAATAAGGAATAGAAGTCACATTCGTCGTATACGTTAAGTAAAAGCTGAAAACGGCGGCCAATTCATAAAGTTTGCGGCCATTTTGAATAAATCGACAATTGTGATTGGTTTATCGGAAAAAAGTCAGTCTTCATAATTGACATACACTGGCCATTCATGCCAAATGTCAGGTTTGCACCATAAAGTGAACGATTCTGTTATTATTTGACACTAAAAGTTCTTGTCCACCTTATTTTGCAATGGTACATCTCAATTTGCTCTGCAAAGCGCAAAGAGACAAATTTATGCACAAATATTAGATAAAATGTCATTATGCTCAGCTACAACGACTACAATATACTAAATTATCATGTGCAATATCGAAATTATTTATCGTGGGTGCGCCCTGAAGCTTATCATTTTTGTTCGTTTTCGAACTGGAGCAATCAAAATTTCGCACTGGAGCCACCCTGTGCTTGTCTGTGCTGGCCGCCTGTAGACCTGTTCAGATTGTCCGTGTATATGCTTGCATTTTCGTGTCCCGGAGATAACAAGGGATTGGTTTTATGCCAATTATGTCGTAATGGATGTTGGATCTAATAAGTTAGATATACGGGCGTTCACCAGTGTGTATCCTATTGTGTGAAGTCAATTGTCCCTTAAGGGCAAATGATTTTTCACACACATCGCATTGATATGGGCGTTCGCCAGAGTGTGTTCTTTTATGTGTCGTCAGGTTGCTTGATTGACTAAATTCTTTCTCACATATATCGCACTGATATGGTCGATCGCCGGTGTGTTTCCTCTTGTGTGCATTCAAGTTACCCACCAGCAGAAATGATTTTTCACACATATCACATTGATATGGGCGATCGCCGGAGTGCATTCTTTTATGCATGGTCAGAGCGCTTAATTCCGTGAATACTTTCTCACAAATATCGCACAGATACGGTGCTACATTTTACTTCGTACTTTTGTTTCAGGTGCAAGAATATATCTGGAACTGATTACTGAGTATTATTATTTATCGATCGGTGAATAGTTGGTCTTCTCACATATAGATATTTCGTGTTTACCAGCAGGATATGACTATGTTTTTAGATATTGTTCTCTTGTGATATATTATTAGGCCACGGCTAAAGAACGGTATACCCTCTTTAGTACCAAACGCTAAACGCGGTATACTGCGCTTTAGCGATACGGGCCTGATACGCTAATGAACGGTATAGGGGATACCCGGACAAAGCGGATCACGTAAGGGTTTCTTGTACAAAATGCAACCGGCAATCAGAATTATTAGCACTGTCAGTTTCTAATCATGATGGCATAACATTTGACGGATGATGCATTAAGATACATCTATTGGTGATTTTTAATTTTGATCCGCTTTGACGGCCGTTGGGCAAATCGGATCACCACATCGGGCAAAGCGGATCAGCAAACGAATCCTTCTGAAAATGCAATAATTTTCAACTATTCATATGCTTTTTAGTTTTATTTATTACAATAATACATATTTATCCCAAATAATAATACCGCGTGTTTTCAGACGCTCAAGTTTTCTAATTATGGTCATGTTCCGCACGAGTTTTGTCGATACATCGGACTAAAATTGTCCAAATTCACTTAATCTACGCATGTGTACCGGAAGTTAGTCATGTTATGAATAATCCGCTTTGCCCGATCCGCTTTGCCCAGATCACATCTTTTTACAGTCCGGCGAATTACGCGCGTGTCCTATCAAATATAGCAAATTGACATATTGTCTTATTCCACATATATATTGCCTTGGACACCGACAACATTTATTCGGGTAGATGGGTATGTGACCATCGATCTGCGCAATAGATATGCGCAAACGCACAATAATTACATATTTGGTAATCGTAAAATGTCGACGAAAATGTTCTAATGGGCTACAAAATTTTAGTATACCTAGTTCTCTGTGGAAATATATCAAAACTAACCAAACTTAAAACTATCTTATTCTAAAATACGGATAGAATCGGAATAATTTGCTAGTATTGAAATAATAAAGGTGATCGGCTTTGCCCGGGCGATCCGCTTTGCCCGGGTCTCCCTTACCGCTCTTTAGTGTTTGGTGCTAAAGAACGGTATACTGCTCTTTAGCCCTCGGTGCTAAAGAGCGGTCCATGTTGGATGAGCGGCACGTGCGTTGCCAAGATATATTGCGCCAACGCATAACGTTATAATCCGTACCGCTCTTTAGCCCTCGTCGCTAAAGAGCGGTATACCGTTCTTTAGCCCTTAGTGCTAAAGATCGGTATACCCTTCTTTAGACACTCCGATTATATTATTACATTATCCTACCCTTATTCCGTTCAATAAACCCATTCTATAAATTGTGATATTGAACGTTCGTTTACAGGGCCTGGAACATACGTCACCGGAAAGGTAGCAAGGACGCTGATCTTCGATTTTGAAGATCCCCCGAATATTGCCGAGCCGATTCGGGTATCTCCGGGGGATCTTCAACATCGGCGATCAAGATACTTAATAGTATACTTCGCTGTTGTTTTTTTTTATGTTGACTGAAGTTGTGTGTTTTTATATTTGATGTAATAATTTACATTTATTTGTGCACTCTGCGATTATACCGTATATAGAATAAAGACGAATTAACAATTAATTAATTATTGAATGTCAATCAATCATGAATTAAAATTGTTTTTTTTAACAATCATGCAGACGATATTTATAATATACTAGGGGGTTGCCCGTCACAAAATGACGGGTATATAAATGTTCTTTGTCATTTTCTAGTGTCCGCTTTCATGGACACATGGAATGGTCATGCTTCTCTTTTTTTTGTTAATGGATGCGCGTTGGAACACTTTATTTCACTAAAACTCTATTTCTACACACACAGTCTACATATGCGCATCACAAATTGAACGAAACAAAATCAGTATATTATTTAAATACTACTATGCACCAACTGAAACATACTCAATACAGGAGCCTTCATTCGGGAGCTTGTTGCACATTTTGAACGGACCCACTTTGGAACCTGTATTCCGCATGCCGCCTAATTATCACACGCCTGCACTGTGCGGTTCATTTGTATGAACACTTTTCAATAAAATTGTATGTTTTACCCCCATGGATGCACCCCATCTCCCCAACCCATATATATGCATGGACATACATGTATGGAACGCAACAATCAAAATATTGTACTTTATCTATACTGAAACAGGCTCAATTCGGGAAACTTTATTCATCGGGGAGGGGTCTACAGCCCCTTTCTGCGCATCGCGCACATTATATATGATCTTGAACTGCGTGAGCTTCGCGCACATCACCGGAGTGGATTATTTTATGACAGTTTAAAGGTACTCAACCCGATAAAACTCCTCTCAATTACTATTTCAATGGCTTCGGGGGTCAAAAATATTTGATTCGAGTCGAGGAAGTCACCCATCAAAGCTCAGATTTGTTAGATATCGATTTTATAAATCTATTATTTTTCATTATCGGGAATACTATCTGGCCCAGAACTCATTGAAAATTGCGTTAAAATTACCACTTGATTTTAGAGTTATTCATCCTTGTCTGTTTGAATAGATTTGAGGTACACATCCAGAGCAGATTACGGCAGTTATTGGTACTCATCTCGAGAACATAACAAATTTGAAAAATCAATATCTAATAACTCTGAGCTTTGTTTGATGGGTTCCTCGACTCGAATCAAATATTTTTTACCCCCAAAGCCAAAGAAATAGTAATATAGGACCCTCTGATCGGATTGTTGTTGTTGGAATCTGTTGAGATGGGGACCCTCTTTACGGGTTGAGTACCTTTAACTGATGCGATTGTAGGAATGCTTTCTCTCGTATATTGCACCGATACCGGCAATAATCCATATGAATCTTTGATGTGAACCCTCTTGTGTCTTGCCAACTTTCCCGAATCGGTGAATGATTTTTCACAAATATCGCATTGATAAGGACGATCGCCGGAGTGAATTCGCTTATGTCTCTTCACGCCGCTTGATTCAGTGAATGCTTTCTCGCATATATCACACATATACGGTCTATCTCCGGTGTGGATTCTCTTGTGTGCGGTCAAATTGCCCGACAGTGTGAATGATTTCTCACACATATCACATTGATACGGCCGATCGCCGGAGTGGGTTCTCTTATGTCTCGTAATGGTGACTAATGTAGTGAAAGCTTTCTCACATAGATTGCAAGGATACGGTCGATCGCCGGTGTGAATCATCCTATGTAATGTCAACTTTCCCGCCCTGTTGAATGATTTTTCACAAATATCACATCTATACGGGCTGTCACCGGAGTGGATTCGTTTATGACTTGTTAGAGCACACGATTGAGTGAATGCTTGCTCGCATATATCGCACTGATATGGTCGATCGCCGGAATGGATTCGTTTATGACTTGTCAAATTACCTGGTTGCGAGAATGATTTCTCACAAATATCGCATTGATATGGCTGGTCGCCGGTGTGGGTTCTCTTATGTGTCGCCATGTTGAGTGAGTTTTTGAATATTTTTTCGCAGAGATCACACTGATAGGGTCGATATCGAGTGTGAATTTTCTGGTGTTCAGTTATATCACATGACACAGTGAACGATTTTTCACAAATATCACATCTATATGGACTGACGCCGGAGTGTATTTTTTTATGTCTCAATAGAAGACACGATAGAGTGAATGATTTTTCACAAATATCACATTGATGTGGACGATTGCCGGAGTGACTTCGTTCAAGATGACATGTTAGATAACTTGAGTATTTAAATGATTTATCGCATATACCGCACTGATACGGTCGATCATCGATGTGAACTCTCTTATGTCTGGTCAGATAGCTTGATTCAGTGTATGCTTTCTCGCAAATATCGCACTGATATGGGCGATTACCGGAGTGAATTCGTTTATGACTTGTTAATAGATAACTTGAGAGTTTGAATGTTTTATCGCATATGTCGCACTGATATGGTCTATCGACCGTGTGAACTCGCTTATGTCTCGTCAAGTTGCTTAATTTAGTGAATTCTTTCTCGCATATATCGCACTGATATTCTTGCTATACATAAATGACTTTCACGATTATATGAAACACAGTACATAGCATTTGATAATTTTTTAACCACCGAATATTGTCTCCGAAGACCGTAAATTTTCATTTTGATCCGGCTCAGATCAAAATGTCGGAAATCTTCTTATAACTACACCCCCGCGCGGCTTACTATAATTAAAAATCGGCCAAACGATCAAAAAACGTTTAGCGCTCAGTGATTTCTTGTCGGCTAATAATTTATTTACTCATACAAATCAACAGATCGTCAGTAAACAATTTATATAGAGGAGAAATCTGTCGATAATTCCAACTTTAAAACAAAAATTTGTCAAGTCACAAGTAGAAACAGCCAATCACCGCTCAGTGTTAGAATCGAGGTCAGGTCATAATGAATATTAAAATGAGGACCTCGATTCTAACACTGAGCGGTGATTGGCTGTTTCTACTATGTCAGTCATAGAAAGGTCAGGTCACAATGAATAATTAAAATTAGGAACTTTGTGACTTGACAAATTTTTGTTTTAAAGTTGGAATTATCGACAGATTTCTCCTCTATAGAAATTGTTTACTGACGATCTGTTGATTTGTATGAGTAAATAAATTATTAGCCGACAAGAAATCACTGAGCGCTAAACGTTTAGTTGATCGTTTGGCCGATTTTTAATTATAGTAAGCCGCGCGGGGGTGAAGTTATAAGAAGATTTCCGACATTTTGATCTGAGCCGGATCAAAATGAAAATTTACGGTCTTCGGAGACAATATTCGGTGGTTAAAAAATTATCAAATGCTATGTATATGAATGGTTTTGATGGGAGTTTGTGGTATTGATTGAAAGATGAATTCTTCGCCGATACATCCGTGGTTATATCTGTGGCATTACTGGTGTGAAAGAGCTATATTTGATCGATCGGCGAGTGATGGTAAAAAGGTGAATTTCTACAGTTACCCTTGTGTTATTATTATACCATTAGCGTGAATCAGGCGCGTATATAGCGGCGGCGTATATGGGCAGCGCAAAAGGGGGCGGACAGCGTTACAGGCCCCTGTGGATAGACGATCTTTATACCCCGGTAACTATATAACATATGTTTATAAAGAGATGACCATCTGTATACCCCGGTAACTATATATCACATGTTTACAAAGAGACAGACCCTCTATATACCCCGTAGTCCAAGTCTTCTCGTACTAAAACCAGCTAAGATATTGGTATGGCGAGATGCTGGATTTTAGTCCGAGATCGCCTCCTATGCCTTCTTATGACACGAGTTAAGCGTTAATGACCCGCTCAAATAAAACCACAATTATATGAAATAAAATATAATAATTGCGACAATAAACGGATATTTTCCGCAGAAGACATGCTATTTGATCTGAAACCCATATCAGTTGTGAATTGAAAGTGGTAATTTAATGTGAAAAGAGACAATTACCGCACTGTTTACAAATTTTTTAAAGTATGCGAACTGAGTTGACCTCGCGAGCTGTGTTCGGCATTTTCCGTTGTAAATATTCCGTAGATTTTCGACTAACCACGCAAATTACGATGAATTCTCCATTGTAATCGTAATTATGTGTGTCAATAACTAAAAAATAAATAGATTAAGTAAACATTGAAGATATAAATTTATCACATAATTTGGCCATAAAAGCAGTTTCATAATTATCGGTAATAGACACGTTTAATATCAGCGCGTGCGATGACGTCACGGCGTTCTTCAAATCACTTGCGATCGCTGTAGTTTATGATTGTTGTTTTCGATGAATATTTCGCGTTGCTTCGGGTTTATTTGATCATGTGATAAAAGGTATCTCACACTCGTCCTATTTTATACGTAATTTATCAACCTCGTCCTCTAAATTCTATTTGAGCCTCGGTAAACCTCGGCTCTAATCGAATTTAGTGGACTCGGTTGATAAATTCCGTATAAAATAGAAACTCATGTGAGATCCTCTATGTAATACATTAAAGATGGATTATCTCTTTAAATAACAAATTTTAAATAGTTGCGTGGGTATAAAATGATAGATATGAACTGAACCCCCTGTCCGGAAAAGCTTCTATCAATTAATATTTATTTTATTTCGAATATTAAATCGGGACCGTTCAAGTTGCTATTTTTAGAACAGACCATTCGGATGATACCATATTGCGATATATAGCACTGAGCTGTTCCTATGGCTACGCGCCGAAAGTCAAATGTCCCAGATTGATTGTTTGTATTGTTTTGTTCCACATTTTTAAGCGATGAGTATAATTAACGTTTGTCTGTGACAAAATTGTACAATAAAATTTATGGTCTCTGTTAACAGTAACCACTATTGTTCGTTAGCTGAACAAACACACCTTTTTAGACCAGAAAATAGTCGAAATAAAATTAATATTAATCGATAGAAGCATTACCGGACAGGAGTCTTCGATTCAAATCTAATATTTCATACCCCGGTAACTATATAATACATGTTTACAAAGAGATAATCCACCTTTAAATAAATTACGGGAATTACAACCCTCTCAAAGTTTAAAACAGTGTAAGCCCAACGAGCATTAGAATAAATATGGCGCTACATTTCACAAACATTTGGTGGACTTCCGCGAAATTAAGCGAACAGAGCAATATACTGCTCTTGTTAAGCACACAAAAAATCAAACAAAATTTGTATAAATTTTGAACCTTACGTTTGAAAAGTCCCACTAAAGCGGAAGAACTATATTTCGAAACTGTGTGATTCGGTTCTCCGATTATTTTACCAACACAAAAGTCAAAATGCACATGGACGAAAATCACACACATGGCAAGTCAGACACAAGAGTTCTAATTTGCTCCAATTTTGACAAGTTGCTTGCGAAAATTGTCAACAAAACTGCCGTTCTGATCCTCCATTATGTCATTAAGTTTTTAGTGCGGGAATTGTTCTCAAAGCACATAGGAAACTGGACTTTCAGGCGATCGGTTTTCGCCATTTTGTTCGGAAAAACCGCGCTATATATAGAAACGGAAACTAGTATACCCAAAACAAACTCCGGATTATGCCGAAGTTATTCGGACCACTTCGGCTTAAAACGGTTAAAACGTAAACAAATAGAGAAAAAAAAGCGATGTTTGTGGCAATCAACCGGAATATTCTATGTGTAATTTAACATTAAAGTTAGATTATTATACACCATTATGACCATAAGATGTCACTCTTTCCTATGTATATAGCATCACGTATTGATTTGCTAGGTAAATCGAGTAAAATACACAACAAATACCCGCCACAAACCTTGGGCGTAAGTCGTGTCATAAGAGACCATACTGGACGACCTCGGACTAAAATCCAGCATCTAGCCAACCCAATATATTAGCTGGTTTTAGTATGAGAAGACTTGGACTATATACCCCGGTAACTAGATAACACATGTTTATAAAGAGATATACCATCTCTAATTTGAGATAGTGGGTTGTTTGGTTTGAACAATATATTGGTGTGTCTAACATGATATTATATATTTCAAACAATTAATTGTTTATTCAGAAAAATATATTGTAAAACAAAAAAATCAATATTACTCAAATTATCCAATAAAAATTGTTTTATTTTAACAAATATCCACTTAAACAATTGCAAGTGTTTAATTTTAACAAAATATGAATCGTAATCATATATATAGTGTTTGAATTGTTTACTTCCAACAATTTTTTTGTTTGTAACAAACAATTAGTGTCAAGAGCGAGTCAATACTTTCTCACATATGTCGAACCACAGGTCGCCTCGCATATATAAGAGAATGCATTAACCTAAAAAAAAATCATTTTTTACAAATGTTTCTCATATTCTTTAATAATTTTTATCATTTTTCTTACATATCGCATTGATACGGTCAATCACCAGTGTGAATTATCCTGAATTCCCTCAAATTTCATGACAAGGTGAATGATTTTGACATAATTATAGCACACTTATATGGACGCAGGTGTGAGTTTAGTGTGTATAACCCATAGAGAGCCCCACATAGACTGGAGCAGACTACACGCCAGAGTGCATGCTCCCATCTGTGTGAGGCACCGAGGCTCCCTGTGGGTTAAACATTAAACTTGATAAGTGAGGTTTGAAGGGGATGTCACCAAATTCACCCTCTGTTGGCCTCATTCTGGATGGCCTCATCTGCTATGGGAGACATAGACTCACATTGAAGTCTCCAAATGGTGAATATTGTGATGCTCACCCATTGGAAACTTGAATAATGAGAATTTGGGGATATAGAGAAACTAAACTAAAAAGCAATAGAATCAATGTGAAGAAGTTTCTATGGAAATTTGATAATAAAGAAACTTTCCAGAAAAGATGATGCCGAAGCAGAATGGGGCCCCCAGAGGGTGAATTTAGTTATGCTAGCCCGCTGTGTGGGACAGCGACACTAATTTCGGCGTCTGTGGACCTCATTCTGCAAATGACGGGCACACCAAACTCAGGCTTGTACGGGGATCACCTGAATGGATTATCTTGTGCTTCGTCAAGCCACTTGATATACAGTGAATGCTGATATTGTCGATCGCCAGTGTGAATTACCATGTGCGCAGTCAAATGTCATGAGATTGTGAATTATTTTGGACAGATATCACGTTTATGCGGACGATCACCTAAATGGATTCTCTTATGCTTCGTCAAGCCACTTGATTCGGTGAATGCTTTCTTGCAAATATCGCACTGATATGGTCGACCGCCAGTGTGAATTATCATGTAGGCAGTCAAATGTCATGAGAATGTGAATGATTTGACAGATATCACATTTATACGGACGATCACCTAACTGGATTCGCTTATGCTTCGTAAATTAAGCCACTTGATTCAGTGAATGCTATCTGGCAAACATCGCACTGATATACGGTCGACTTCCAGTCTAAGTTATCTTGCAGTGTGCATCTTCTTGTGAAATGTCAAACTTTCCGACTGCAGAAATGACTTTCCACAAATATCGCAGTGGTAAAGATTTATCGCATGATGTGGTTGATCGCCAGTGTGAATTCTCTTGTGTTGAGTCAAATTTCCTGACACTTTGAATGCAGATGGACAGATATCACATTGATACGGTCGATCATTAAAGTGGACCCTCTTGTGTCTCGCCAGGTCGCCTGATTGAGTGAATGCTTTCTCGCATATATCGCATTGATACGGGCGATCACCTGAATGGATTATCTTATGCTTCGTCAACCCACTTGAGTTAGTGAATGCTTTATGGCAAATATCGCATTGATGCGGACGATCACCAGCGTGGATTCTCTCGTGTTTGGTCAAATTTCCTGACATGGTGAATGATTTTTGACAAATATCACAACTATATGGGCGATCGCCGGCGTGGACTCTCATATGTGCAGTCATGTTGCTTGATTGAGTGAATGATTTTTCGCATATATCGCACTGATATCGTCGATCTACTGTGTGAATTCTCTTGTGTGCAGTCAAACTTCCCGAATCGCTGAATGATTTTTGACAAATATCACAACTATACGGTCTATCTCCAGTGTGAGCTGTCCTCTTGTGTGAAGTCAAATATCCTGACAATGTGAATGATTTTTGGCAAATATCACATTTATACGTGCGATCGCCTGTGTGAGTTCTCTTATGTTTCTTCAGGTCGTTTGAATGACTAAATGATTTCTCGCATATATCGCACTGATACGGACTGTCATTGATGAGAATCCTTTTGTGTGCGATCAAAGTATTTGACTGGGTGAATGATTTTTTACACTGATACGGTAGGTCTCCGATGTGAATCATTCCGTGCTTACATAAATCGCCCGACACAGTGAATGATTTATCACAAATATCACATTGATATGGACGGTCGTCCGTTTCATCTCTTACTTACGGCGGGACGCTTCGTTCAGTGAATCTTTCTCGCAAATATTACACTGGGACGGTGTTGACAACAGAATGGCAAGAGACCAAGTACAGTTGCATTTAATGCGAGTGGGATTTTAGGCGGCTTCACATGGAAGTGAAAGAAATATCAGGTCTATCACAGATTAAAAGTTTAAGTGAGCACAAAGAGTTATGGTCTGTCCGATACGGGAACGTTATTGAACGTTCATCAATATCACACATTCTATGTACGGGTTACAGCAAGTGGTGTAAATATTTTCCATAGACTTCAATGATAACAAATGTTTATGGGATTTTGCACATTTATAAAAAATTGGCTTAAGCGCAATTCAAATTACATACATCTTTACTCAAATTTGCTTAGTCTTATAGCCATAACCAGGGGCGGATCCAGGAAATTTGAAAAGGGACGGGCGCCATTAATATAGGCATATATGCCTATGACGCGTAGCATCATCCGATCCGCAAAGCGGCGAGCGTGGGAGAGCACAAGAACGGGGGTCCCCCTCTCGTAGGTGGGGGTACGAGGAACCTCCCCCGGAAATTTTAGGGATACTACATTCAAAACGACGCGTTTTCCTGTGTCATGTGTCCATTGAAAAATCAATCGGATACTGATATTAAAATAATTAGAAAAGGAATAATTTTGAGTTACATACACTCTTATAACTAATGTGTAGAAACGATTACACATCAATTGTGTAAACCCGGTTAATACACATAGCAATGTGTAGTTTTACACACTTGACCAAGTGCCGTTCTACACATAATGTGTATATTTTGTTACACACAATTGTGTAAGAACGTAGAGCATGCGCACTGCGGTGCCTTCAGTTTCATAGTCTGCTACGTGACGGCCATATTGTATATTTTTTGGAATACAATCTACAGCGATCGTAGACAAGGATGTAAGTTCAGAATTCCAATGTGTGGGTTTAGTATTAATAGTATATGAGGATTTATTTGTTAAAACTTTCATGGCGATTACTGCCCTTAGACTCTTGTTATGATTGTTGTAATAATACTAATACTATGTAATCACGACTCGACCCTGGTTTGTTCATTCAACGCAAAAACTCACAGTAAAGAACAAAATACTACATACCACTATATGCGCCATGAAAGTTTTAACATATAAATCTGCATATATCATTAATACTATACCCACAGGTCGGACTACTGAACTTGCATTTCCTGTCTGCGAACTGTGTGTGTAAGAACATACACAAAATGTGTAAGGGATATGTGTTGATTTTATACACACAGTTGTGTATAAATGTGTAAACAGTTACCCATTTATGTGTAAAAATTGTTACACAATTTGTGTACGATTATGAAACTACACATATACTACACAAATATGTTTAAGATCAAAATTGAATAATAATTGTGTAGCAGGACTACACATTTTGTGTAGAAAACCTACACATTAGTCATAAGAGTGTATATAAATTTTATATGTTCCAATCTGGGTATGCACGCATAAAACACAAATCTCAGTTTATGTAGCTTATATGGAGCTAGTGACAATTAAATTTACTCGGATCAATGGATGTATCGATGTTATTACACCAGGACTGGGTACATCACACGAGTGGGCAGTACTTTATAAACATGGACATACGGTATGTTATATGGAGAGTCGTGCAATGCCCGATAGAATATTAAAGCTCCTGTGGTTTCACACCAGTGATATGTCCTCAAAATATATGACAGGGATGTACGTGTCAACACTAGATGATTATGTGTTCAAAATACTAAGAATTGGTCAGCTTATAATTATATAGCTGCATGCTTACAACTAGTTCAATTTGTTCAATAGAATGGGCCCGGGGCCACCGGGTCGACCATATGGTTTGGGCCGGTGCATTGGATAAATATTTCAATTCAATCCTGGCTTCTATATAAAGATGCGTTTGTGCTGACAAAACAATGCATCTATATCCAAACGCTTTCCTCATCCATTGTCCATGCTGCCATTTTCATTTTTACATATAATATCCATCAGCTGCATGCATGCTGCACCAGGGAAATACTATAAGTCATCAATACAAAGTGGCCGATTTACCGATGTCTCGTCTTGTTTTATAAATGTTTGGGTCACAATAAAATATGCTCAATCAGTTCAAGTATGACGATAATGACACCTGGAAAAAATATGTGTTTTGAAGCACTCGATCATTTTACTTCTTTTTTTTAAACTAAACAATGACTGTTTATGTGTCGTAACCTCGCTGTCTTTTGTGAAGTTATGCCTTCGAAGTTATAGCAGATTCTAAATAGACGCCCAGAAACAAAATGTCGACAGAATTATTTTGTTCTGAATGGCGAAAATGGTCCACGTGGGGCGCGCCCACGTCGTGGGATGTTGGTTTTGCCCTTGCAACGATATACAACCAATCCATCCAAAGTTGAAGTAATTGTACTTTTTTTTTGTTTAAACATACTTTATTCCAACACAAAGACAATACATACAGATACATAAACATAACAAATTAATAGTATAATTGACGTAAAATTGTTGGTGTATGTTATCGGAGATTTGCAGGCAGTTTATATCGGTTGGAAACGGAGACGACGGTAAGCTATAAGCTTCTTTTTTTTTGTCGTTCCGCTCACTTAGAAAGATGATACCCAATATTCTTAAAATGGTAATATGTATACAAGATATTGGTACTGTAGCATAGCTACAGGCCACCTCCTGTTGTATCAATTTAAAATCATACATTAATTGTTATTTCGTGATAAATTAGCAATTGGCACTCATGTTCTCATCACATTCAGTATATTTTGCCGTTGGTAACTTTTTATCACTTTCCTCACTTCAAATTACACTTTATGCATTCATATTCATATTATTACCTATATTTGTCAGATAACTAACCCTTAATTTGCAAATTCATCTAATTATTACCTAACTATCTGTTCTAATTCTTATCTTATTCACACTCATTCACATCGTCGTTACATTGTATTTATATCATTCTGGGATTTTCCCACTCTTCGTGTAAACCTATAAATAGCGTGACGTCATTGGTAACTTCCGCCTTTAGTTGTTACCTTAGTGATTTCTGACGCTGTTTTCGTAACGTCTTATTTCAAGGTAGCTGTGGGTATCATTTGTGGGTAGTTTGTAGGTAGTAATTACTACCCACTGTGGGTCGCGTCGTATAAAAGGGCCGACGCTACCTACAGTGGGTACACTTCAACGGATTACGTATTCGCGTAAACGGCTGTCAGTACTTAACTGACTTTCATTTAAAGACCCATTGGGCGTTTTAACCAAGACTTGGTACAGGGTTTTTCGCAGTGTCACCCTTGTCTTTGGATATTTCTTAGACATTTGGCGAATTGCCTAATTGTCATTTCTTCGTCATTTAACTTGACTTGGCCATACCTTGGCTCACACTGTAGATGGTTTTATGCTAAGTTGGAAGTATATCAGGCCATATATATTCTGATAGTACTACCCACACAGACCTACAGTGGATTATCATCATTGAAATACTTGTATTCACATCTGAGAAGATACTTTTATGATTAAATCATACCGTTTTGTAACGGATTTGTCTGTTAACTTGGTACTCCACGGGCTTACTAGATACTTCCTTCCATAACGGATTATCATATAGCTGGGCCTTCGCAGCGAGCTCTAAGCCAAGAACACAGATTCCAAGAACTCCAGAATCACAGAATACAGTTCAAGATTTATACAAATCGTAAGATCTACAACAATATTTTATTTTTTGTAACATCGAGTAGGGGGAAACAGTCCACACTACCACGACAGAACAACGATATAGTCAAGACCCCCACCACGTTACAGTACCATGGTGTCTCATGAATATCTCATTCAGACAGCATGGGAACAATATCTTGTATCTGGTCGTTGCTATTTGATTGGGTATTTAGTGGCTGATTGATTATATGTTCGTTGTAATGTATTGAAATTGTATGATATGTAGATGTGACGTTAGGAGGTGTGAAGAGTATATGATGGATTGTAAGGAACTGTGGCAGAGGAGAGGAATAGCGAGGAAGAGAGAGAGCGCGCGATAAAAGAGCGAGAGAGAAAGAAAGAGAGAGTAGGAAGATGAAGAGTAGAAAGAGGAATAATGCTTATTAATGGTTTTAATGATTTTAAAGATATGTCACCAGTGTAACCAACGCATAGTGCAATGTACCGGAGTCGAGACCACAGGAAAACTTAAGAGAAACGTCTTGTTCTGAGGATGTACTTCTGGAACTCTTCAAAAATTTGCAGATTTATGTGTTTATTTAAAGTGACATCTCCATTTAGGAATAAGTTTGTTGTAATGTTAACAAAATCAGGTATATTCTCTAAAAGTATTTCTCGAGCTAATATGGGCATTGGAATATGAAGTGTTCGCAATCGTCGATCTGACCACACATACAGAGGTTTGTGTCGGATATATGGTTTTCCAGTTTGTGGGCATTTAAATATCACTGCATTTAGCTCTTAGTAATTGTACTTGAGTCAGATTACTCTTGTATATATGCATGTATGTTGGCAATATTAAGTGCAGAAACTTCAGGGCGCTCGGAGACAAATGGCGGCCGGACACGTCCCAAAAATTCCTTGCTCTGGCGAAAATATAGGGGCGCGCCGAATGGTAGATCCGCCCTTGATAACAAGTTTTCACCATTCAAAGATCAAATGAGGTTATTAATCAGGTTTGGTCGGATAGTCCTCCTGCACACTATTCCATAAGAAGTAAGGTGGTTTTCTTTATGGTGATGAATAATTCAATTGCTCTTAAGCGCATTTGAAATTACAAAGTTTTTATTGCGCTTAATTTTGAATAACTATAATACTATATACGAAGGCAGCACAGAAAAGTTACGACAGTGCACCTTTTGTGAAACTTCATAGTAACTGCAGGCTGTGAACCATGTAACTATACTCTTTGTAAAGTCACTAGTGTAACAGTACAGCCTGCCCATATGAAAATATCACGAGGGTACTCTGTTTACTTTATTTTCTCATTTTCATTATTATTTATAAGTACTTCAATATGTGTCTCAGTATCAAATATGTGGTCAATTATGGTATAAAATCACATGAAATCATATTTGAGGAACTATATATATATGAGGGGTTCCTCCATATTAGCATGTTAATAATATCTCCACATATATATATATTAACAACTGATTCATTATCTTGAACAGGAAATATATATATGAACTGATTCATTGTCTTGAACAGGAAAGAAGTGAGAAAGAGGTAGAGAGATATAGAGAGAGTGGGGGATATATGGGTGGTAGTAAATTTGAGATGATGGTTTTATAGGGCGGAATGATGACTTCAAGGTGTGTGGTGAGGCGAGGGAAGTGGCAAAGAACACATACGACAGCAGATCAAGCCTGCAAATAGCGTGCCTGTCATTTGCAGAACGAGGTCACCAGATTGAATTTAGTGATGCCATCCCGCATAGCGGGCTAGCATCACTAAATTCACCCTATGGGGACCTCATTCTGCTAAGGCCCTCAACTGCTACGGCAGACCTAGAATAAGATTGAAGTTCCCCAGTTGAAGTTGGTGATGTTCACCCATTAGGCACCTCAATTATGAATGTTATCTTCTGCAAATTAGGGGATATAGAAAATATTAACATGTTAATAATATCTCCATATAGTGACTGCGGTGTTCCTCCATATTAGCATGTTAATAATACCTCCATATAGTGACTGCGGGGTTCATGCATATTAACATGTTAATATATACATATACTGACTGCGGGGTCCCTCCATATTAGCATGTTAATAATATCTCCATATAGTGACTGCGGGGTTCCTCCATATTAGCATGTTAATAATATCTCCATATACTGACTGCGGGGTTCCTCCATATTAGCATGTTAATAATATCTCCATATACTGACTGCGGGGTTCCTCCATATTAGCATGTTAATAATATCTCCATATTCTGACTGCGGGGTTACTCCATATTAGCATGTTAATAATATCTCCATATACTGACTGCGGGGTTTCTCCATATTAGCATGTTAATAATATCTCCATATACTGAATGCGGAGTTCCTCCATATTAGCATGTTAATAATATCTCCCAATAGTGACTGCGGGGTTCCTCCATATTAGCATGTTAATAATATCTCCATATATACTGACTGGTATAATAACTGCATGTTATACATTGGTTTCTGACTGTAAAAGGATAACATTAACTGTGGATTCCCATTCATTTGTAGCTGTTAGGTTATATAAAGTAATTTGATTCCTGACAAATAAAACAATTATAAATAATAGCGGTATGTTATAATCACTAATTTCGCGATGTACAAGGGCATTTTGGTACCCATTAACGATATTTTTTACAATTTTATGAATACTCTTTAATGGTATGTTATTAATCACTGACATACTCAAGTAATAACGCTCTTTAAAAGAGCTCACACTAACTTAAGAGAATGACCACATCTCGGAACCATTCACCATAATCAATCTTGGAATTAGTATGTTATATCCAATCCCAACAGTACAGTTGGTTGTATAAAACGAATTTGTTTCCTGAAATAGACAACTATACTTAGTTAATATATAAAACGCATCCGATATATATCTCTTTAAAGAATTTTACACGCACCTAACTTGTGACGTCACTGGGTAATTACGTCATACCGGAGCTCGTGGTTTTGACGTGTTTCTGTAAAGTCTGAACTTCAGACCAGCAGTAGCCATCTTGAGTAGGCTGCACATTTTTGATTCAGTACCATAACATATGAAGTGCATTCCAAAATCAGGCATATACGCTGCACGGACAATTATACAGTGCGTAAGAGACCACATATAAGGACCCTGACATTATATTATTATAAAAAGGTAACCTAGCTTTTCGGTTATAGCGTATACATTGTCGCATGAAATTGATTTTTTATGATAATATAAACGAAACATTCTTTTTCCCCATTATGGTTTCCCTACCACCACGTGAACGCGCCTCGTTCATCGCACGAATCTCGTGTTAATATATCGTGTAAAACTAAAATACGGACTCGTGATTACCGATAAGAGAGACTCTCGTTCGCGCGGATTTTTTATCTAGTTTGACGTCATGTATTTTGATGGAGAGGGAATTTTGGCCACATTTTTCCAGCTGAAGGTATATATCAGTAATTTGGTCTATACGGCCCATTCTCTGGTGACCAATTAGGTCGAGCGTAAGGGCCGAAACCTATTATCCAACAGGCTGTATTTGATGTCTGTTAAGTCAGAGTCACGCTCCTGACGACTTCATGCTGCGCGAGTTTTTTCGATCCCAACTTTATAAATACCATCTTTTGGACATGGTCTTAGTAAACATTTTACCAAGCGGGTTAATTATTTTTCCTCCAAAACCATCAAGATATACCGATAGTCAAACACTGCATAACAATAAACATATACCCAATCGTACCACCAGAAAAGGTGTGACATTTATAATAAGGTTTTAAATTTCAATATACGATATCTGACAGTATATAACTTATTCTGTATGCATGCATGTATGGAAACCATTTAACTCTTTCCATATATTTAGGAATTTACTAACAATATTCATCCTATGTACTACGATAACCTTTAGCTATAGATGTGAGTAACTACTCGTCATATGCGTCGTGGCTGTGGTTTGGGGAGGGGTCATGTACATCATAACTGATATCGGGAGGGAGTAATGCACATCATAACTGTGTAATGGGGAGGGGGTACTGTATATTATAACTGTGGCATATGGAATGGAGTGGGGGTAATGTACATCATAAATGAGGTGAGAGAGGGTACTGTACCTCATAGCTGTGGAATGGGGAGGGGTAATGTGTATCATAACATATATTTAGGAATTTGCAGGCAGTGTTCGTCCTATGGAATAGGATAACCTTTAACTATATCTGTGAGTAACTACTTATCATATGTAATAGGATAACATTGGTCTATACATGTATGTAACTACATGGCTGTATAACTATTATATACATGTATATGCCTTATACTTTTATCGCGTGATTAGAACATTTAAATAACCGATGAATAATCAAACGTTCTACTATCCTAAACATTTGTGTTGACTTCTAGATAGCCGTGGGTTCACGCCTTCCGGTTACCAATCGGCCCATCACGCTGGTTGTTATCTGCCTGCTCGGTGTGTCGGTGTGGTGCTGTGTACCTTGCCCTAAGTTATCAGGTCTGACAACCCCTTTGCCCTATTGGCATAAACCATATATCGCACGCATACGGACGTTCACATTGTGTATGCTATTGTGTGAAGTCAATTGTCTCTTAAAGATGGATTATCTCTTTACATAACAAACTTTAGATAGTTTCCTGGGTGTGAGATAATGCGTATGAGTCGGACATCCCTGCCCGGAAACGCTTCTATCAATTATTAATGATTTTATTTCGGATATTTTATTATAAAATGAGATGATAAAGTGGGACACTTTACTGATCTATTTTTAGAACAAACCATTCAGGCGATACCATATGACGATAGAGATCATTAGTTTGTTCCTATAGTTATGCTCCGAACGTCAGATGTCTCAGATTGATTGTTTGTATTCTTGTATTACATAGTTATAAGCGATAATGAGTATAATTAACGTATATTTGTGACAAAATTACACACACAAAATTATGGTCTCTCTTAACAGTAACCACTATTATTCGTTAGCTAAAAAACCACACGTTTTTAGACCAGAACACATTCGAAATATTATCAATATTAATCGACCGAAGCATTTCCGGGTAGGGGTCTTCGATTCAAATCTAATATTTTATACCCGGTAACTATATAGCGCATGTTTACAAAGAGATAGACCATCTTTAGGGCGACTGATTTGATACGCGTGATCATCGGAATGTGATATTCCGTGTTTCGTCAGGTTGCTTGATTGAATAAAAGATTTCTCACATATGTCGCACTATTATGGTTGATCGCCGGTGTGTATCCTCTTGTGTGAAATCAAATTTCCCGACGTGCTGTATGATTTTTGACAAATATCACATTTATACGGGCGTTCACCAGTGTGTATCCTCTTGTGTACATTCAAGTTACTCGCCTGCAGAAATGATTTTTCACATATATCACACTGATACGGGCGGTCGCCGGAGTGGATTCTTTTATGAATTGTTATCTCACTAGATGTAATGAATGCGTTCACACATACATCGCACTCATATGGTCGATCACCGGTGTGTATCCTCATGTGTCTATTCAAGTTACTCGCCTGCAGAAATGATTTTTCACATATATCACACTGATACGGGCGGTCGCCGGAGTGGATTCTTTTATGAATTGTTAGCTCACTAGATGTAATTAATGCTTTCTCACAAATATCACACTTATACGGGCGTTCACCAGTGTGTATCCTCTTTTGGATATTCAAGCTACTCGACTGCAGAAATGATTTTTTACATATATCACACTGATACGGGCAGTCGTCGGAGTGGATTCTTTATGAATTGTTAGCTCACTTGATTTAATGAATGCTTTCTCACATACATCGCACTCATATGGTAGATCACCGGTGTGTATCCTTTTGTGTGAAGTCAAGGATCCCGAATGCAGAAATGATTTTTGACAAATATCACATATATAAGGGCGTTCACCAGTGTGTATACTGTTGTGTGAAATCAATTGTCAATTTTCACACACATCGCATTAATACGGGCGTTCGCCAGAGTGTGTTCTTTTATGTGTCGTCATGTTGCTTGATTGACTAAATGATTTCGCACATATATCGCACTTGAATGGTCGATCACCGTTGTGGATCCTCTTGTGTGAAATCAAATGTCCCGACGTGCTGTATGATTTTTGACAAACATCACATTTATACGGGCGTTCGCCAGTGTGTATCCTCATGTGTCTATTCAAGTTACTCGCCTGCAGAAATGATTTTTCACATATATCACACTGATACGGCCGGTCGCCGGAGTGGATTCTTCTATGAATTGTTAGCTCACTAGATGTAATGAATGTTTTCTCACATACATCGCACTTATATGGTCGATCGCCGGTGTGTATCTTCTTGTGTGAAATCAAATTTCCCGACGTGCTGTATGATTTTTGACAAATATCACATTTATACGGGCGTTCACCAGTGTGTATCCTCTTGTGTACATTCAAGCTACCCGACTGCTGAAATGATTTTTCACAGATATCACATTGATACGGGCGGTCGCCGGAGTGGATTCTTTTATGAATTGTTAGCTCACTAGATGTAATGAATGTGTTCACACATATATCGCACTCATATGGTCGATCGCCGGTGTGTATCCTCTTGTGTAAAGTCAAGGTTCCCGAATGCAGAAATGATTTTTGACAAATATCACATTTATATGGGCGTTCACCAGTGTGTATCCTATTGTGTGAAGTCAATTGTCCCTTAAGGGCAAATGATTTTTCACACACATCGCATTGATATGGGCGTTCGCCAGAGTGTGTTCTTTTATGTGTCGCCAGGTTGCTTGATTGACTAAATGCTTTCTCACATATATCGCACTGATATGGTCGATCGCCGGTGTGTATCCTCTTGTGTGCATTCAAGTTACCCACCAGCAGAAATGATTTTTCACACATATCACATTGATATGGGCGATCGCCGGAGTGCATTCTTTTATGCATGGTCAGAGCGCTTGATTCCGTGAATACTTTCTCACAATATCGCACAGATACGGTCGATCGCCCGGGTGGATTATTTTGTGTTTCTTCGGGTTACTTGAATGATTAAATGATTTCTCACATATATCGCACTGGTATGGTCGATCACCAGTGTGTGCATTCTCTTGTGTGAATTCAAGCTTCTAGATAGCGGAAATGATTTTTTACAAATATCACATGTATACGTCAGATCACTTGAGTGCATTAGTTTATGTTTCGCCAGGTTAATTGAATATCTAAATGCTTTATCGCATACATGTCACACTGATTTGGTTTGGCTTGTGAATCCTCTTGTGTTCCGTGAATTGTTTCAATACAGTGAATTATTTTTGACAAATTGCACATCGATATGGCGATCACCGGAGTTAATTTCTGTATATCTCGTCAGATTACTTGGGTAACTAAATACTTTACCACATGACACCGCATATCGCACGGTAACAGGTATGGGTGACTGGGTCATCGTGTGTACAGATAAAGAGCTTGGGAACGGAAATAATTTCCCGCAAATACCGTAATGGTATTCTCGGTCATTAGAGAAGGCGCTTGCGTGTTCTGTCAGGCTGATTGATTTATTGATTTATGAATGGTGACTGATTTACTTGTCCTTTGCCGAAATTGCCGCGTAAACTCCCTTTTGTACAGCCAATATCCGATTTAGTCCGCAATGCGATTATAATATCTCGAAAAAGAACTTCCAATGTCCAATGAGCAAGCGGTGCTACATTTTATTTTTCTTCGTACTTTTGTCTCAGGTGCAAGAATATATCTGGTACTGATTACTGAGTATTATTATTGATCGATCGGTGAATAGTTGGTCTTCTCACCTATAGATAGTTTGTGTTTACCAGCAGGATATGATTATGTTTTTACATATTAATTGTTCTGTTGTAATATATTATATTATTACATTATCCTACTCTTATTCCGTTCAATAAACCCATTCTATAAATTGTGATAATGAACGTTCATTTAATAACAGGAAATAGTACGTGCCAGGTGACCTTTTACTTCCGGTTTGTCGTCTGTATACATTCCGTATGCTACGTCTCAAAATACTGTTACTTCCAATATTTTTCCAACAAACTACAATGAATGAAGAGTTTGAAAAGTTATGTCATTAAATATACGCCATTATATACGCCAAGGAGTCTATATTTTTCTGGGACTATTTCTTTAAGCGGACAAACAACGCATAGTTACGTGAAACGTCATCGCATGCCTTATAGAAGCCGATATTAGTTTCGCGTCCAATTTGTTATTTAAGTATGTTTTGTCGAGGTTTTGGATCATATGTAATAAATAGAATCTACAACTCGTCCCAAGTTCATAGCGGAATTTACAAAACTCGTTCAGTAAATTAGGTCTGGACCTCGCCAAAGGCTCGGTCCAGACCTAATTTACTGGACTCGTTTTGTAAATTCTGCTATAATCTGGGAACTCGTTGTAGAATGTAGATCCTCTATTTATTCAATCAAAACATGCATTAACGAAAGATCAGTTATCTCTCCATATAACAATTGAGGAAATAATTTCGTGCGCATAAAATAATAAATATGAATTGAAGAACGTAAGAAAAAATTACAAAAATTGACAAAGAATGTAGGAAAAAATGATAACAAATGATAAAATTTGTTAAAGATGGATTATCTCTTCAAATAACAAATTTGAAATAGTTGCGTCGGTATAAAATTTTTAAATATGAACTGAAGACCCCTGTCCGGAAAGACTTCTATCAATTAATATTGATTTTATTTCGAATATTTTATTGGGACCGTTTATTTGTCTATTTTTAGAACAGACCGTTCGGGTGATACCATATTAATGACCATGTGCCAATGCATTCTCTTATGTATGCGAGTCGACCACAGGTCGCCTCGCATATATAAGAGAATGCATTAGCCTAAAAAAAATTCATTTTTTACAAATGTTTCTCATATTCTTTAATAATTTTTATCATTTTTCTTACATATAGCATTGGTACGGTCAATCACCAGTGTGAATTATCCTGAATTCCGTCAAATTTCATGACAAGGTGAATGATTTTGACATATATCACACTTATATGGACGCAAGTCTGAGTTTAGTGTGTATAACCCATAGAGAGCCCCTCATAGACTGGAGCAGATTACACTCCAGAGTACATGCTCCCATCTGTGTGAGGCACTGAGGCTCCCAGTGGGTTAAACATTAAACTTGATAAGTGAGGTTTGAAGTGGATGTCTAACATCACTGACCAAGCCTGAGTTTAGTGTGCTTGTCATTTGCAGAATGAGTTCCCCAGATGGTGAATTTAGTAGCGCTATCCCACGCATTGCTATAGAGCATCACCAAATTCACCCTCTGTTGACCTCATTATGCATGGCCTCATCTGCTATGGGAGACATAGACTCACATTGAAGTCTCCAAATGGTGAATATTGTGATGATCACCCATTGGAAACTTGAATAATGCGAATTTGGGGATATAGAGAAACTAAACTAAAAAGAAATAGATTCAATGTGAAGAAGTTTCTATGGAAATTTGATAATAAAGAAACTTTCCAGAAAAGATGATGTCGAAGCAGAATGGGGCCCCCAGAGGGTGAATTTAGTTATGCTAGCCCGCTGTGCGGGACAGCGACACTAATTTCAGCGTCTGGGGACCTCATTCTGCAAATGACCGGCACACCAAACCCAGGCTTGTACGGGGATCACCTGAATGGATTATCTTATGCTTCGTCAAGCCACTTGATATACAGTGAATGCTGATATTGTCGATCGCCAGTGTGAATTACCATGTGCGCAGTCAAATGTCATGAGATTGTGAATTATTTTGGACATATATCACGTTTATGCGGACAATCACCTAAATGGATTCTCTTATGCTTCGTCAAGCCACTTGATTCGGTGAATACTTTCTTGCAAATATCGCACTGATCCGGTCGACCGCCAGTGTGAATTATCATGTGCGCAGTCAAATGTCATGAGAATGTGAATGATTTTGGACAGATATCACATTTATACAGACGATCACCTAACTGGATCTGCCTATGCTTCATAAATTAAGCCACTTGATTCGGTGAATGCTATCTAGCAAACATCGCACTGATTTTCGATCGACTTCCAGTCTAAATTATCTTGCAGTGTGCATCTTCTTGTGAAATGTCAAACTTTCCGACTGCAGAAATGACTTTCCACAAATATCGCAGTGGTAGAGATTTATCGCATGATGTGGTTGATCGCCAGTGTGAATTCTCTTGTGTTGAGTCAAATTTCCGGACAATTTGAATGCAGATGGACATATATCACATTGATACGGGCGATCATTAGAGTGGATCCTCTTATGTCTCACCAGGTCGCCTGATTGAGTGAATGCTTTCTCGCATATATCGCATTGATACGGGCGATCACCCGAATGGATTCTTTTATGTGTCGCCAGGTCGCTTGAGTTAGTGAATGCTTTCGGGCAAATATCGCACTGACATGGACGATAACCAGTGTGGATTCTCTCGTGTTTGGACAAACTTCCTGACAAGGTGAATGATTTTTGACAAATAACACAACTGTATGGGCGATCACCGGCGTGGACTCTCATATGCGCCGCCATGTGGCCCGATTGAGTGAATGCTTTCTCGCATATATCGCATTGATACGGGCGATCACCCGAATGGATTCTTTTATGTGTCGCCAGGGCGCTTGGGTTAGCGAATGCTTTCGGGCAAATATCGCACTGACATGGACGATCACCAGCGTGGATTCTCTCGTGTTTGGTCAAACTTGCTGACATGTTGAATGATTTTTGGCAAATAACACAACTATATGGGCGATCGCCGGCGTGGACTCTCATATGCGCCGCCATGTGGCCCGATTGAGTGAATGCTTTCTCGCATATATCGCATTGATACGGGCGATCACCCGAATGGATTCTTTTATGTGTCGCCAGGTCGCTTGAGTTAGTGAATGCTTTCGGGCAAATATCGCACTGATATGGACGATAACCAGTGTGGATTCTCTCGTGTTTGGACAAACTTCCTGACAAGGTGAATGATTTTTGACAAATAACACAACTATATGGGCGATCACCGGCGTGGACTCTCATATGCGCCGCTATGTGTCCCGATTGAGTGAATGCTTTCTCGCATATATCGCACTGATATGGTCGAACGCCAGTGTGAATTCTCTTGTGTGCAGTCAAATGTCCCGACTTGCTGAATGATTTTTGACAAATATCACAACTATACGGTCTATCTCCAGTGTGAGCTGTCCTCTTGTGTGTAGTCAAATATCCTGACAATGTGAATGATTTTTGGCAAATATTACATTTATACCGGCGATCGCCTGTGTGAAATCTCTTGTGTTTCGTCAGGTCGTTTGAATGACTAAATGATTTCTCGCATATATCGCACTGATACGGACTGTCATTGATGGGAATCCTTTTGTGTGCGATCAAAGTATCTGACTGGGCGAATGATTGTTTACACTGATACGGTAGATCTCCAATGTGAATCATTTGGTGCTTACTTAAATCGTCCGACGCAGTGAATGATTTATCACAAATATCACATTGATATGGTCGGTCTTCCGTGTTCATCTCTTATTCGGTTACTTACGACGCTAAGCTTCGTTCAGTAAATCTTTTTCGCAAATATTGCACTGACGTGGTGTTGAAAAACAGAATGGCAAGAGATAAAATACAGTTGTATTTAATGCGAGTGTGATTTTACGCTGCTTCACATGGAAGTGAAAGAAATATCAGACCTATCACAAATTAATTTTAAGTGAGCACAAAGAGTTATGGTCTATCCGATACGGGAACGTTATTGAACGTTTATCAATATAACACATTCTACACATACGAGTTACAGCTAGTGGTGTACACATTTTCCATAGACTTAAATGATAACAATAATGTTTAGGCCGTAGCTAAAGAACGGTATACCGCTCTTTAGTACCAAACGCTAAAGAGCGGTATACCGCGCTTTAGCTATATGGGCCTGATACACTAATTAACGGTATACCGTTCTTTAGCGTTTGGTGCTAAAGAACGGTATACTGCTCTTTAGTGACAAACGATAAAGAGCGGTATACCGCGCTTTAGCTATATGGGCCTGATACTCTAATTAACGGTATATACCACTCTTTAGCGTTTGGTGCTAAAGAACGGTATACTGCTCTTTAGCCCTCGTAGTGGGGGGGGGGGGGGGGGGGGTAATTACAGGAAAACATAAAAATCGTTCACTTTGTGATAGAAGCGCCAAACTTTCAGAATTTGTTAAGAGGTGTGTGAGTATCACTAAACTGGCTGGTTCCAGATTTTGGAGGTCACCTTGACCTTAAATTTGACCTTGACCTTTTTGAAAATCTCAGTTTTTGGGTTGGGTGGTTTATGCCATCCTTTTCTTGTGAAAATCGCATCTTCTCACAGTTTTCTCAATACGATTATAGTTGGAAGGTGACCACGGTTCATTTGGGCCAAAACATATCTAAATATTCATAAGATGGCTGCCAATATGGCCGCCGGAAGTTGAAAATATGACATTTTTTCACAAATATATTCTAGTTCAATTCATGCTGTTTGGAACTGGTTGAGTAATGCAACTTTATTTTGTGTTTTGTATATTAACTGATCATTGGAGCAATTAAATATGCAATTATTGGGGTCCTAACCCCTTCCAATCCCTAAAAAATTCGATTTTACAGAACGCGGAATAAAATTTTACAAAAAAATCACAATTGGGATTCTAGTCATATTTCAACTAGAAATGAAAAGAACATTGTAATGCAAGTGAGGCATATCATTACCTATGAATATTCCAACTCTCTGGAACCAAAAATCTTACCTTGACTCAAAATGGCTGCCAAATTGGCCGCCAAAATATGGAAAATTGTAAATATTGCACCAGGGTGTCATGCAATTGCTTACCATTTGTGGTTGATGTATAAAATTGGCT
The DNA here is from genome assembly GCA_032622095.1 of Siphonodentalium dalli. NCBI lineage: Eukaryota > Metazoa > Mollusca > Scaphopoda > Gadilida > Siphonodentaliidae > Siphonodentalium > Siphonodentalium dalli. The sequence continues at coordinate 85,699,627 of CP136061.1, read as the reverse complement.
AATCTGCATTCTATACATTGAATACTAACATGTCTGATACACCATGTGTCATTGTTACTATTGTCACCACTGATATCACCAGATATATTGGATTTTTCTCTCACAAACTTGACATAAATATTGGCAAAAAATCACTTTTCAGGGTTCGACCATTTTTTCAAATAAAATGCAACTACCTTTGGTATCAAATGTGTTTATTGTTTTGACCTATCTTAAATGTGTCACACTATGGTGTTTATAGACTAAATTGCTCAAGATGGCTTCCAAAATGGCAACCAAATTTGTAAAAAGTTTATTTTTTACACATATCCAGAAAATTATTCTCTGCGTTATCCCAAAAGGTAGCAAATTGTGACTCACTTGGTTATTATACCTGTTAGGTAATTAACTGACAACTATGTTCTATTATGTTTATCCTAGTTACGTATGGGGCATGACAAATTCATTTTAAAGTTGCAGTGTGGAATTTTGCGGATAACCTCTTTTGTGATTATGGCCATATTATTGAAAGGAAATGGGCAGAACTTTGAGACGGAACTGCGACGAACCATGAGATGTGGGTAGTCTGGCCCATTATGATAAAAATTTATCAACTGGATACAGGATGGAAGCCAAGATGACAGCCAGGGAGTTCTCTATGATCGTAGATGAGGATAATATGTATACCGCGAGTTATTGTATGGTCATGGATGATGTGTGGGTATATGGGGAGTGCCCTGTTGGCAACGGTGGGTTGTATATTTATATATGTTGTGGATGTGTTATCATTGATGGTGTATGGGGAGTAGATGCATGATCATGAGTATGGCAAGTGTGGAACGTATGAGAGGTCGTATGTGCGGGTATTGGTGTATCTGGAGGGGCTCACCATTGGTGATGTGCATATGTATACCTGGATTGACTCTATGGTAATGGATATGGCGAATAGGTATACATGTAGTGGCTGTATAGTCCACGGTGAGGTGAATAGGTATACAACGCGTGATCGTATGATCGTGAATATGTATACATAGAGTGACTATATAGCCATGTGTCGGGTGTATGTGTATACCTGGTGTTCATACATGGTGACTCGTGGCTGTATCGTCATTTGTGGTATGTACGGGTATAACCAAGTATGGCTGTATGACCAGGTGTACGTGTATAAAGTGGGTGACTATGTTGTCATTTGTGTTGTGTTTATGTACATATGGAGTAACTGAGGTAATGGGTGGGTTGTACATGTGTACCTTGGGTGGCACAATAACTCAAGGATATGTTAATCAATGGAGAGGTCATGTCAGAGAGTTCTCTATCTTGATGGTGTTTATATACATGGGGGGGGGGGGCGTTAAACACAGAAAACGATGGCCACCTATTACCACACAGTCATTACATATATACATAAACACCACAGACATAACAATATAGTGACCCACTGTATACATGTACACCTGACCCATGAACACGGGTGACATTACAGCCACGCGTCACGATACAGGCACACCGGGGATACTCCTAAACATGATCGATAACCATATAGTCATTCCTTGTATACCCATTCAGCTCACCATTGGCCATACGGTCATCCCCTGTATACCTATTCTCCAAACACGTGGTCAAATAAATCAATATATACATCAACAATGACCATAAAGTCACTCCGGGTATACATATGCACCTCACCAATGGCCATATAGCCACTCGCTTCGTACACATACCTTCACCAATGGTACCTGACCTATGGCCATATAGTCACACCGTGTGTACCTATTCAAAACATTCATGCACGACCATGGTCAATCCTTGCATACATATTCACCTCAACATTGGCCATGTCACTCCCTGTATCCGCATAGTCACTCAAGATATACTAATACACCCAGCCATGTCAGTATAGTCACTCCATGTATGCATATGCACTTTATCCATGGACATATAGCCACTTGCTATATACACATATCCCTTGCCCATGACAATAAAGCAACACATGTGTATACTGGTATAACCTACACATGACCATACCGCCACGAGTCACCAAACAGGAACACCAGGTATACTCATACGCCTGACACATGACCATTTTAATAGTCACCCCCTGTATAGATGTCCATTATATTTATGATCATACAGTCACTACTTGTATACCTACATGTACTCATCTCACCATTGACCATACATTCACTACCTGTATACCTATATCGACACACATAGTCATATAACCACTCGATATACATATAGAGCCTACCCTAGACCATAGATTCACTCCAAGCATACAAGTAAACCTCACTAATGGCCATTCAGCCCTTCCAGATATACACACAACCACTGAAACAATCCATACTTGCATATACACCTCACACATGACAATTCAGCAATTCACTGTATAATCATACATGCCATCCATGATAATACAGCTAATCCGTATACACCCACCAATGATAATACATCCATGAAATATATAAATATGCATACCACCCGTTACCACAAGGACACTCCCTATATAGCCACACACTCGATAATGTCCACCCAGCTTACTCCAGGTAATCATATTCAATCATGACCGTACAGTCATTCCATGTATACCTATACACATTACCCGTAACCATAAAATCACACCATATTTACCAACACACCCATCCATGATCATACAGACAACACATGTACATCCCACCATGCCCTTACAGTCACTCCATATATACATAATCAACACATAGATGACCATGTAGCTATATCCATACACCACACCAATGCCCATACAGGCACACCTGGTGCACCCGTACTGGGTATACACCATACAGTCACTCCATGCATACCGATTCACCTCACACCTGACCATGACATCTCCTTGTATATATAGATGTATCTTACAATGGACAACCCACTCATAACCATATAGTCACTCATTGTACCGGTATACCTATTCACATAAGTCATGACATACAATAACTCACTGTAAACCTATTCACCTCACGTATGATCATAGAGTAACTCCCTGGCTACGATCTTGGCGTCCACACTGTATTCAGTTTGACATTTTCGTAGCATAATGGACCAGAATAGCCAAATATTATGGTCCATCTCAATTCTGTCTCAAAGTTCTGCCCATTTCCTTTCAATAACTATGGCCAAAATCACAAAAGAGGTGCTCGGCAAAATTATATACTTTAAAATGAATTTATTTTGCCACCATTACGGAAGTTTGACAACCAGAATAGAACATTTAGTTGTCAGTTAATTAACTAACACGTATAATAACCAAGTGAGCCACATTTTGCTACATTTTCGGATAATGCCGAGAATGTTCGGGATATATGTAAAAAATTAACATTTTACAAATTTGGTTGCCATTTTGGAAGCCATCTTGAGCAATTTGGTCTATAAACACCGTAGTGAGACACATTTAAGATAGACCAAAACAATAAACACCTTTCAATCCAAAGATAGTTACATTTTACCTGAAAAAAAGGTCCAAACCTGAAAAGTGAATTTTTGCCAATATTTATGTCAAGTTTTTGAGAGAAAAGCCCAATATTTTTGACGATGTCAGTGGTGACAATAGTAACAATTAACAATGGTGCATCAGACATGTTAGTATTCAATGTATAGAATGCAGAATTGCCAATTTTATACATCAACCACAACTTGCAAACGATTGCAGGAGACGCTGGTGTAATATTTACCATTTTCCATATTTTGGCGGCCATATTGGCAGCCATTTTGAGCCAAAGTAAGAATTTTGGTTCCAGTGATTTGGAATATTCATAGGTAATGATATGCCTCACTTACATTACAAAGTTATCTTCATTTCTTGTTGAAATATGACTAGAATCCCAATTGTGATTTTTTTGTTAAATTTTATACCGCATCCTGTAAAATCGAAGTTTTGAGGGATCGGAAGGGGCTAGAACCACAATAATTGCATATTTAATTGCTCCAATGATCGGTTAATATACAAAACACCAAATAAAGTTGCATTACTCAACCAGTTCCAAACAGCATGAATTGAACTAGAAGATATTTGTGAAAAAATGTCATATTTTCAACTTCCGGCGGCCATATTGGCGGCCATCTTATGAAAAATGAGATATGTTTTGGCCCAAATGAACCGTAGTCACCTCCCAACTATAAATGTATTGATAAAACTGTGAGAAGATGCGATTTTCACAAGAAAAGGATGGCATAAACCACCCAACCCAAAAACTGAGATTTTCAAAAAGGTCAAGGTCAAATTGAAGGTCAAGGTGACCTCTAAAATCTGGAACCAGCCAGTTTAGTGATACTCACCAACCACTTAACAAACTCTGAAAGTTTGGCGCTTCTATCACAAATTGAACGATTTTGCAACTACCCCCCCCCCCCCCCCCCCCCCCCCCCCCCCCCCACTATCGGTGCTAAAGAGCGGTCCAGGTTGGATGAGCGGCACGTGCGTTGCCAAGATATTTTGCGCATTGCGCCAACACATAACGTTATAATCCGTACCGCTCTTTAGCCCTCATCACTAAAGAGCGGTATACCGTTCTTTAGCCGTCAGTACTAAAGAGCGGTATACCGTTCTTTAGCCACTTCGTAATGTTTATGGGATTTTGCACATTTAGTAAAAAATGGCTTAAAGGTACTCAACCCGTAAAGAGGGTCCCCCATCTCAACAGATTCCAACAACAACAATCCGATCAGAGGGTCCTATATTACTATTTCTTTGGCTTTGGGGGTAAAAAATATTTGATTCGAGTCGAGGAACCCATCAAACAAAGCTCAGAGTTATTAGATATTGATTTTTCAAATTTGTTATGTTCTCGAGATGAGTACTAATAACTGCCGTAATCTGCTCTGGATGTGTACTCCAAATCTATTCAAACAGACAAGGATGAATAACTCTAAAACCAAGTGGTAATTTTAACGCAATTTTGACTGAGTTCTGGGCCAGATAGTATTCCCGATAATGAAAAATAATAGATTTCTAAAATCGATATCTAACAAATCTGAGCTTTGATGGGTGACTTCCTCGACTCGAATCAAATATTTTTGACCCCGAAGCCATTGAAATAGTAATTGAGAGGAGTTTTATCGGGTTGAGTACCTTTAAACGTAATTCAAATAACATACATCTTTACCAAAATGTGCTTAGTCTTAATAGCCATAACAAGTTTTCACCATTCAGAGATCAAATGAGGTTATATTAATCACAGGTATTAGGCACACACACACACAAAATATATATATATGTAAAGGTAAGTATCAAGGCTGATAGTGAAAATAGGAGGTCAAAAATCTTCCTCAGAAAAGCAACATTTTTTATCAAATTGATCTGGAATTCTAGCATAATGTGCCCAAGTAATCATATTTTTTTTAAAGATGGATTATCTCTTTAAATAACAAATTTTAAATAGTTGCGTGGGTATAAAATAATAGATATGAACTGAAGACCTATGTCCGGAAAAGCTTCTATCAATTAAAGTCATTAGCTTCACTCCCGGTGGGCATATATTTGATGTCAGACAGAACTGTGCCCGATATACCACAAGAAAGGTCATAAAAAACTAGAAAGAAAACCCCAATGTGGCATATTATTAGTGCGGTACTCGCCCTGTATTAAATTGTTGAAAACTGCGATCAGAGTAAGAAATCTGCTCAGATACTAACACATTTTCGGAGCGAATCAGCACGCGGAGTCTCATGGAATTATATTCGGAGGAAATCGGAACCACCCGAATAACGACGATCGGCTGGCACGCACGACTGGGAGAACAGCCAAAACAAAGGCCGGCATGTCGATAACGAAAGTAGATTCACATAAAAGAGAAAAAAAAATAAAAAAATAATAGGGGGCCTATCATAGTTTTTGCATTCAAGTTTTCTAAGTAAAATGTCGACAATTATTTGGCAACTAACAAAGTTTTCACACTCTGTATATATATTTATATATATAGGAATTTTTGCAAATTTAGGAGAGAATGAGTACGTATTCACAGTGTGCAAAAGACGATTGGCACACCTCCGAAATTATCCAGGTTCACCAATAATAAACAAATCTGGGAATTCTGCCTTCTAATCTAACGTCAACATACTTGGGCCTATTTGGCCGAATACAAGGTGAAGTTATCTGCATGCGAATTATTGACTTCTGTAAATGTAAATTATAAGCAATATTTCAATAATATTTGACATCACAATAGACCAATCGTGCTGAGCTAGATCGATTGGTCTTCCTGACACTGTTGTAAGAGATTTCTTGAATATTGAAATTTTGTTTGCTTGAAGATTTGTTAAAATTTATGATGAATATACCAGCAAAAAATTATACATTGTCTTTCATTAGTTTCAAAATTGTCTTTCATTAGTTTCAAAATGAATAAGAATAAATTTTTTACAAAAAAATGGTTGTAACTTGAAAGAACAATTTAGAGTAGGCCTACTCCCTTTATCCAAGATTCATGCTGGCTGTGAAAGACCGATGGGATTATTTTAGCCCGATCGGTATATATTAGCCCGATCGGGCTATTATTGATTGATCGGTGGTTCACCCAGACCTGTAGGATATGCGCACTAGAGGATATAGATAAGGCGTTTTATGTATGGGAGGCCTATTTCACTTGAAAGAACAATTTATAGTAGGCCTACTCCCTTTATCCAAGATTCAGGCTGGCTGTGAAAGACCGATTGGTCTATTTTAGCCCGATCGGTCTATTTTAGCCCGATCGGTCTATTTTAGCCCGATCGGGCTATTATTGATTGATCGGTGGTTCACCCAGACCTGTAGGGTATGCGCGCTATAGTATATAGATAAGGCGTTTCATGTATGGGAGGCCTATTTCACTTGAAAGAACAATTTATAGTAGGCCTACTCCCTTTATCCAAGATTCAGGCTGGCTGTGAAAGACCGATCGGTCTATTTTAGCCCGATCGGGCTATTATTGATTGATCGGTGGTTCACCCAGACCTGTAGGGTATGCGCGCTATAGTATATAGATAAGGCGTTTCATGTATGGGAGGCCTATTTCACTTGAAAGAACAATTTAGAGTAGGCCTACTCCCTTTATCCAAGATTCAAGCTGGCTGTGAAAGAACGATCGGTCTATTTTAGCCTGATCGGTCTACTTTAGCCCGATCGGGCTGTTATTGATTGATCGGTGGTTCACCCAGACCTGTAGGATATACGCGCTATAGCATATAGATACGGCATTTCATGTATGGGATACCCATTTCACATTTATTATTCATTTACAATCAAGCGCAAATATTTCGCAAAATAACATCTATCATTTGCGCTTCAGTGTAAATCATTTGCGCAAATAAAAATTAATATGCATTGATATCACCCCCCTGAATTAATTTTAAATGGCACAGACCCACCATATGAGGGAAGCACCCCCCCCCCCCCCAGTAACCCCAATATCTCTTTTATGACCATGGAAATGGTAGAGATATGTGCAGGATATATCTCTTTTATAAAATTGGGGACAGGGATGCTGATAATATGAAAATTGGGGTTTTCCCCAATTTCAAGTCAATTTTTTATTATTATAAGTACACCATATGAGGGAAGCGAGTCCCCAGTAACCCCGAATTCCATATTTATGGCCATGGAAATGGTATATATCTGTGTAGGAGATGTCCCTTTAATAAAATATACTAGAGCTCTGGGAGTGAGGCACCAATTATTGGGACACCAGGGACAGAGATGCTGATATATGCATATGGAAATATTTTTTCTTCAATGTTTCAGTATTATTTGGGGGTACTACTATGGGTCCATGATAATATACTATGAGATGGACTCTATCATTCACAATCAGAGGGAAGTAAGGGAGTGTTAGGTATTTGCGCTTAAGCGCAAATATATTGATAGACATATACTTGCGCTTAAGCGCAAATGATTCATTTTCACATTTTATATTAACTAATTGCATTTAAGCGTAAATCAGTTACGCTTAATGTAATCATTTACGCTTAAGCATAATTGACTTATGCGTTATCATAATACATTGGAATTATATTAAGAGCAATAATTTCATCGGCTGTCTTACTCTTACCTTATATACTTTGTATAATCTGATGTATGTTAACTTACTGGCATTAGTAATGTGGTTGCATCCATTTCAGCTTGAGTATGTGGAGTTCAATGGGGGTGTATATGAATTACGGTTAAGCGCAACTCATTTACGTTTAAGTGGATTTCATTTACACTTAAGCGTGATTGAAATGAATTATGCTTAAGCAAATACATGTACCTATCTCCAACTGGTTTCCTCAGTCTGAACATCCATCTTAGTATGGGATCTGGGTGGAGTCCTCACCTATGTTTGAGTAATGTTTTATGGCCTGAGTTAATTTGAGTTTAGAGCAAATCACATGGGAGTCTTTTTTACATTTATTATTTATTTGCATACAAATATTTGCGCTTAAGCATAAAGCAATTGCGCTTACTTAGTGCAAATACACAACACTTCTTTACTTCCATCCAATTTTAACTGTCAATGATTGAGTCCATCTTATGGTATATTTATTTGGGCCTATATAAACTCAAAAATTGAAGAAAACATAATTCCATATGGATATCTATATCACTATCGCTGTCCCAAACAAATACGGTCTGTACTAGAATAGTGAATAGCAATATGGCACACATGTAGCATTGCACAGGTAATTAAACCGTTTGAAATACACATGTAAGACAACTCTTTCTGCACGAGACTGTACCTGCTGTAGTTCGATCATAAAATCGGTCAACGATCTGCAACGATTACAAATTTCTATAAATAGTAACAGTTTCAACTGTTACCGTTGTTCATTGCTCGATCATGACCACTTTGATTATAATTCTTTCATAACTCGGTCAATGTTCTTCCGTTGGTGATTTCAGGCATTAATTCCTTTTATATCCCTCCCATTCCAATTGACTATACCGCTTGTTTTTCGTTTTATTAAGCTGATGTTACGCTATTCCAGCAAACGGCCTCCCTCCACGGAAGCTATTTTCTGAGAACGAAAGCCGACTCAATCCCGACCAAGTCGGAAGTGTTCGGGTGTTTCCGCGACTCCACACGACAACTCGTTTGTGTATTTATTTCGCGTTTACAGTGGAATTATTCGTCCCGATTGAGGGAAAGTAAATAGTTAGTTACGTGGCCGTATAATTAGTACAAACTGATATCTGGTTAGGGCATTTCGTGTATGGGGGTTATTTTATTCAGTCTTTCCACAGAATAACGCAGGGAACTCAATTGTGAGGTTCAATTTACGTTTCACATCACTTTAATATTGATTTTATTTAGAATATTAAATCGGGCCCGTTTATGTTACTATTTTTAGAACCGACCATTCGGATGAGACCGTATTGCGATATAGAGCACTGGGCTGTTCCTACGGCTACGCAATGAATGTCAAATGTCACAGATTGGTTGTTTGTATTGTTTTGTTCCACAGCTATAAGCGATAATGAGTATAATTAGCGTTTATTTGTGACAAAATTGCACAATATAATTTCTGGTCTCTGTTAACAGTAACCACTATTGTTCGTTAGCTGAACAAACACACCTTTTTAGACCAGAAAATATTCGAAATAAAATTAATATTATTCGATAGAAGAATTTCCGGACAGGAGTCTTCGATTCAAATCTAATATTTTATACCCCGTAACTATATAATACATGTTTACAAAGAGATAATCCACCTTTAAGTTTAGCTTTCCGTCGTACTTTAAAGATGGATTATCTCTTTAAATAACAAATTTGAAATAGTTGCGTGGTTATAAAATAATAAATATGAACTGTAGACCCCTGTCCGGAAAAGCTTCTATCAATTAATATTGATTTTATTTCGAATATTTAATCGGGACCGTTTATGTGTCTATTTTTAGAACAGACCATTCGGATGATACCATATTGCGATATAGAGCACTGTGCTGTTACTATGGCTACGCACCGAAAGTCAAATGTCCCAGATTGATTGTTTGTATTGTTTTGTTCCATAGTTATAAGCGATACTGAGTATAATTAACGTTTATTTGTGACAAAATTGTACAATAACATTTCTGGTCTCTGTTAACAGTAAACACAATTGTTCGTTAGCTAAACAACTACACCTTTTTAGGCTAGAAAATATTCGAAATAAAATTAATATTAATCGATAGAAGCATTTCTGGACAGGAGTCTTCGATTCAGATCTAATATTTTATACTCCGGTAACTATATAAAACATGTTAACAAAGAGATAGTCCAAGAGAGTTTATTTCACTGATGTGAGAAAGTATAATATTGACATTATTATGAAAGCATTAACCATGTTAATAATTAGCGTTTATTTGTTAGTCTATTCCTGTTATGGTTTTATTAAAGAGCGTTTATTTCACTGATGTGAGAAAATATAATATCAAAGCATTAGCCATGTTAATAATTAGCGTTTATTTGTTAGTCTATTCCTGCTATGATTTTAATACAGAACGTTTATTTCACTGATATAATATTGACATTATTATAAAATATTCACGATATGTTTCCCTATTTTCTAGACTGCACGAGTCATCCAGTAGGAATGACATGACAGCGATTGAAGCAGCAGTTCAGTCCGAACGTCTTCTACTTACAACATACAAGATTGCAATACCAACATCTTCAACCAAACCGGCAACAACGCAACCGATGACCCTTCACTCTCACTATGTAGAAAGATTCATGGACGCGGAGTTCGTAAGGCGAAAGCACCAGCAGCTGAGATAATGTGGACTCGGACGATATTCAACCCCAGTGACAAGTTATACATCACAAATCACTTCATCCTGTTTGAAAAAAGAACTGTTACAAACATTCATGATGTTCCATCACCAGTGATAAATGTTGTTAAATCACCAATGTCTTATGCAGATGTGGTTAAAGGAATTAGTCTGTCAAAAAAAATAAAAAATTATCGTCATAATACTAATAATATATGTCTAACAGACCCATTTCGCCAAGAAAATTCAAAATCGAGCAGATAGTATTTTTATTATTATGATATTAAAAAAATCGCGGAAATATCCGAAGTCAGTCACGTGAGTGCGATCACATGACCACAACGCGGTCACATGACCGATCATCTGCATCAACGCTTACCGATGACAGCGGTGGGTGGAGCTTGAAATAATTCCGCCAATCGCGTAACGAGTTGATAAATTACGCTGGTTAATTACCTAAGCCTTTACGATAAATAGCGATTACGGAATAAAACTGTTTGAATGTGCTGAATTATGAACTGGATTTGCTAGAATGTTGGATTATATAACGAATAATGATGTCTAAAATGCACTTTGAGGCGATAAAAGTTGTTTGAAATGAGATTAATTTATGCAGAAATGCAATGAGCGAGCGGAATATCGTGCGAAACAAATTTAACCGTTTCTGAAAGAATACAAGTTAGGCCATATGCCGGTACTTCATTCTTCGTTGTATGGTACCAATTTCGGAGGATAGTTTACACACTAGTGTCATCCCGTTGTGCGCTATATGCGTGCAATTTTAAATACAAATGGGGTGCGATTAAAAAGGTGGTGGTTATTGTACTAGTACATGTATCATGATGGCTTATATTCGTCATAATGATGTTCCTGTCTGTTTCTTCACACGAAACATTTTGTGTGGAGAAGTGCACGACTGTGAACAGCTTGCTAAAATCCTTCCAGTCAAGATCGATAAGTGAGTAAACAAAATAATTCACTCGAATACACAACAGACTGTTGAAACTACAAAAATTATTAGTTAGGCTGCAGTTTGGCATAATGACATTTTTTTAATTGAAGGCTAGCCTGGCATTGTTTTTCAGTTTGGATAGGATAGGATAGGATATTTTATTTCAATACACATACATATTACATAATAATGATAACAATTATGGATAATTCTGTCGTATATTGTGGGGGATGGCATAATCTGGCAAGACTGTCTTCCTGCCATCCCCAGTATGGTAAATATAGAAAGTAATAACTTATAATAAGATGTTCGTTTTATTTTACGTTTTGATGGCACATATTGACTTTCTAGAGAGGATTTTTTTGAATTGTTAGCATAGCAAAACTCCAATGATTGCCTCTAATAAAGAGCGTCCATGTTTTCGTCGCGGTGTAGACAATAAAGAGCGTTCTCAATTATGAACGTGCTTTATTTCGATATGTCATGGGTGATTTTGTATGTGGTATTGTGACAATTAAATATAAAGAGCGTCCATGCTTCCGTCTCCCAAAAGTGGTAGACAATAAAGAGCGTTCTAAATTACGCACTGTGTTGTCTTTTTGGAGGTACTAAATAATGGATCGCTAGCCCGCCCACAACTGAACACACTACATCTACTAGGCATCTTGGAATATGTGGCGATGACAGATACTCGGGATATTTATATCGAAAGTAAAACAACAAACAAACACAAAACAAAAGCGCCTAAATAGAGTTAACATTATTCAGCCCAGTGTTTATATAAATTTGGGCGCTTCTTATATAAGTATGACCAGAGAGATAATGTTCTTTCTATTCACTTTGTGGCATTTTAGAGTGCAAACAAGTTCGCGAATGACACTGATGAATAGTCGCTGAGTGATTACAAATCACCGAGTGAATACGCGAGAAAATCAAAGCACTAATACTGCCATCTATTCACCAAAACAGACACGTGCCGGCATATTATTAATGGCTACAAAAACAACAACCATTCTAGGCGCTATTAATTACTGTATTCACATAATTATTGTCTTCTATTCCAGATAAACGGCCAAAGCGTAACGTAATCTGTACACCACACGCGCACATACGACTCCGCATTTTAGTATCGACTGACTTACGATTACGTCATCGTAGTCTGCATAATAAACTCCGGCTCCGAATCTGTGTTTTTAATTTGCTCCCCACAAGTACGTCACTCGTAGTTTAGTCACGGAAATCTCCGAATACCGGTGGTGGTATTATTTATTTATTTTACGGGTTATTTATTATGCGATCGGAATGGGACTTGGATAATTTTAATCACAACAGGGAGGGCTTTCCGATTGCGTTTTGTAGTTTCTAGACCGAATAAATCCTTTAAAGGGGTACTGTACGCCAATTTCAATAAATTCCCGGTAACAATTGCGATCTAATATCAATATTATATTTTTAAATAACGTATTTGAGTCGACGATGTCTACTGAAAACGTTCCGGTTAACAGGCTATCATAAAAGTCAAATTGAATTATTTAATATAAATGAATTTATGGCTGGAGTCATAAAATGGCGAATTATGCCATTACGAGTTACCGTTCTTGAAATCTCACATGTTGGGTGTCTTTTATCGACGGCCGTTTACGACGAACATTATTGAGTTGCGAACAAAACATGTTACATACAAAAGGAAGTCCCGCTATAACCAATTTGGAAAAAAAAGAGAAGAAACAAGATTCATAAAGAGTCAAGTATTTTTATAGGGGGTGAGATTGTTCGATGGAAGAGATTGCATGAATCAATTGAACTTCCGGTTCATCCTGCAACATGCGTCTTCTCCGGTGAAGGTCAAAAACATGGCGCGTAGTTTGAAATCGTAATATTTTTTATTTCCAAGATCAATATTTTCGTCGCTAAATTAGGTTTATACGAAACTCATATAACACGAACACAATCTAACTTGAAAGTTATGTCAATGGGAGAAAATAAAAAAAATTGCCTATCTCAGTGAACAGTACCCCTTTAAGTCCCCCGTGTCAAATGTTGTTCCATCACCAGTGTCACAGTTGTGCAAGATCGGCGGAGAAAACGGTGGAGAGTTTCAAGATGGCGACGGACAAATTTAGCGTAAGGTACGTGGTTCAACTCAATGAATGTTTTCTCTCATTTAAGTAATTCATTTCACTACAACAAAGTTGCACGGGCAGTCGAATTGTGTGTGGAATATATTCGGCATGTTGTTCAATCGATATTAAGTATTTTAAGTGTGCTAGAAAGGTCAACATGTGGTGAAATTTTTTGTTTACTTTTTGAGGTGGCGAGATTCGTGCATATTTGTGCATAAATTGTGAATCCGACGGGATTAAGATGTAACCCTAACGGATGTGTTTGCTAGAGGATATGAAGTTACACGAGTAATGGAATTTATACTTAACATCACACTTAGGACTAATTAAATTGGTAAAACTGAAATTATTTTCCAAATTGTCCAAATGGCGGTGCAGATGAAGACAATTTACACAATAATGATGATGGTGTAGAGTACAATATTTATGATGGTGTAGAGTATTTTCTAAATAATTCAAATACCTGGATGTAATTATAAGCAATCAACGTCGTTTGTGATGTCATTTCGGGCGTAGACCTAATTATCAATGTCAGGCATTATAGGCATACGGTATAGGCTATTTTGTACGGCAATTTCGGCCTCTGAGTCTGGCACCTACATTGGCCTCTGCATAAATGACATCGAAAACGATGTTGATACCATAATTATATTGTCTAGCACACAGAGCACAAATATACCATCAATTTGCATTTATGCTCGGAAGAGTCTTTTTAATGAGACCTAATGAATTTTAAAAAATTAAAACATTAAAGGTGGATTATCTCTTTGTAAACATGTATTATATAGTTACCGGGGTATAAAATATTAGATTTGAATCGATCACTCCTGTCCGGAAATGCTTCTATCGATTAATATTAATTTTATTTCGAATATTTTCTGGTCTAAAAAGGTGTGTTTGTTCAGCTAACGAACAATAGTGGTTACTGTTAACAGAGACCAGAAATTATATTGTGCAATTTTGTCACAAATAAACGTTAATTATACTCATTACCTCTTATATCTGTGGAACAAAACAATACAAACAACCAATCTGTGATATTTGACATTCGTTGCGTAGCCCTAGGAACAGCCCAGTGCTCTATATCGCAATACGGTCTCATCCGAATGGTCGGTTCTAAAAATAGTAACATAAATGGGCCCGATTTAATATTCTAAATAAAATCAATATTAATTGATAGAAGCTTTTCCGGACATAGGTCTTCAGTTTATATCTATTATTTTATACCCACGCAACTATTTAAAATTTGTTATTTAAAGAGATAATCCATCTTTAAAGAGTCTAGATATGATCAATTGGACTGTATCGGTGTCCGGTCATCATGGATGAAGGTCATGAAGACCATGCATTGCTTCTATAGTGGAATTTATAACTATAATAGCCATTATTATGCCTACTTAATAGAGATGACAAATATAATAATTATGTGTATTAAGAGTAATTTGGTACCGTATCTCTTTCGCCACGTCCCTGCACATGTATACATATATTGAACTTTGCTCTCCATAACCTCACTTGTGATTGTTTATTTTTTTTATTTCAGAGTTGAAGCAATGGAAGAATCCTTCAACGAAGAATCAGGCTCAACGTCTCAGATAACGAGTGGTCAATCGGACTCAGACAAGCGATTCAGACATGTTTGTGCATATTGTGCAAATTCCTTCAACATGAAAAAGCATGAGAATACACACACAAATTCACAACCACTCCCGTGTGGTGATGGAGGCCAAAAGTTTATTGAGAAACATTTGCACATCGTGTAAAGCACGGTGGTGGATCTAAATTTTAATGCGACAAATGGCCCAATTTTGTTTCTCGCAAGTACACTTTGAATCACCATATAGAAAGTTACCAAATTGGAAAGTGGTACACATTGTGATAAATGCGGTTCTGTATTTATCAGGAAGGATACCTTAAGAAATCACACGAAAGCTGATGTACACGACAAGGACGTTCTTCATCGATGCCGCAGCTGCGGGATGGTATATCTGGCGCGCAGCCCTGTCTGCACATGTTGACATGTGTCACTTACTGACAACGGACATTTATAGACACAGTATTATGCATGAAAAAACCACAAACATTTATGTTGTTATTATGTTTTGAAGTTTGGAATTGATCTTTTTGAGAGTATATATATTGTTGAATATTTATTACATGTATGTACAAACAGCTATACCGGTTTCGGCACATCTTGCCTTTTCAATAGCTTGGAGTCACTGATGAAAAATGTGTACTCATCTTAGAGTCTGTAAGAGATTTCATGGTGAATCACGTGATACATATATTTGATTAAATTAAATTATACGAGGAACCTCATTAAATTGTTATGGCCTTGGTACGTAGAGAGACGTGCTCAGACGTGCGTTCCTAACGGCGCGTGTATCATTAAACGCTTGGACATAATGGTAATTTTATTTCTGTTTGATAGCGTTTAATCTGTTGATGGGTTTATTGTGGCAAGTCCATCTTAATCTAATGTTTCTGTCCTTAATGGCACTTGCCATCTTTAATGGCGACATTATATTAGAAGCATGTGTATTTGCGTTATACATGTTGATTCATAAAAAAAAATTATACTGTGTGTAATTATTGATCATTGTGATATTTTCGCTCAGTGAAGTTGATTTTTATCCACTGGAAATTTCTATAGATATCTGCAATAGGCGCAATTTGATGAGGTTCCCAAGGTAGTGATAAACAAAACAATAAGATAGAAGTAATCAAGACATCCGTCGGTCGCGAGTTGCCCGATGGGAAATACATGAGGCCTCAAGTATTAGTTTTACTTGGATAATGGCATGTTTTTCAGTTTGGTAATCAATTCGTGTGAACTTAAATGTGCATGTTGCAATAAATAAAGTAAATATAGTAAGGGAACTCGAATGCCAGCCGACCCCCTAGTGTTTCTATGTGGTCGTTTAGCTTGGTAAGACCACACTGACCACAGGTGTTATATACAGATATACAGTGACAGGCGGACATCCAGGTATGGAAGTCACTCTCCAATTGCCATGCAGCGACATGGTCAACAAAAGTTGAGGGCTTCCGTAGAAATATGAAGTATGAATTTATGATGCAGATGAAAACTGTGATTGCAGCAAGGTGGCCGCTTGCCCCCAAGCTGCAATCCAATATGATACATCAAGTTTAATTATTCAGGAGAATATCGATGAGTTGAGCAGCTATAATTTACGATGAACACTTTGGTTCCAGCAAGAAGGCCGCTTGCCCCCAAGCTGCAATCCGATATGATACATCAAGTATTATTATTTCGAAGAATATCGATGTGTTTTACAATAAGCAGCTACAATTTACAATAAAAACTGTATTTTCAGCAAGGTGGTCGCTTGCCACCAAGCTGCAATCCAATACGATACAGTGAGTATTATTATTCCAAATAACATTACTGTGTTGTGCAACCATCATCTATAATCTACGGATTGTTTAGAATTATAAAGATGAACGAATATAATGTATATATATATATATATTATTCACAAAAATACCATAGCCTGTAATTATATAAGCCTTGTCACTGAGTCGAGACCATCAATCCAGACCCGTTCTATTGTTTTAGTGACACAGGTCACAGTTCTGGAGTAGCATTCCATATATGGAATTCATGAACATTCAGAACTTAACAGAAGCTCCATATATGACAAATATAAGAAATTATTTTTATTAAGAGTAATTTATGGAGCTTCTGAATGTTCATGAATTCCATATATGGAATGCTACTCTAGAACTTTGACATTGTACGTAGCACTAAACGGAACGGGGCTGGATGTATCCAATATGGCAGCGAATCAGTGCCAAGGCTTATTGTATATGTCAATATACATTGGAAAATATATCATGCCTACGGGGAACGAAATAAGCCTTATAAGAATTCACGAATTGCAGAGTAACCATTCTTTCCGATGAGTGGGGGTAAACAGGAAGGGCAACAGATATTATACATATCGTGTGTTTATTTTTTATATATTCTGAAAGTTT
This sequence comes from Siphonodentalium dalli, assembly GCA_032622095.1. Lineage (NCBI taxonomy): Eukaryota > Metazoa > Mollusca > Scaphopoda > Gadilida > Siphonodentaliidae > Siphonodentalium > Siphonodentalium dalli. The sequence goes on along the minus strand of CP136061.1, from coordinate 85,681,863 downwards.
AATCCCCGCCTGATATCTGCAAATATTTTTTATTCCTGCATGGACACGGTGAAATTCTCTCACGGGAAATGGGTTTTTCGCTGCATGGTTCCTCTGGCTGTGACACTTTCCCACTTTTAAGCTTTCGTTTAAGATGTGTGCGCTCTTCTAAATCGAATTGATGATCCTTGCAATGGAGTAAATTATATTGTATGTATATTAATTGTAGCTGTGGCATCATTTTTACAAAGAATGTCATAACTTTGTGACAATCGACTAGAGCTTCAGTTGATTCACCAAACATACATTATCATGGAACATTATAATTTGGGACCAAAATATCTTAATGCGGAGTTTATATTTACATTAAGACACACATCCTTGTGGTGTTTGGAGTTGTTTGTTATGCATATCTAATCGAGCGTCACCGGTCATTTTTCATGAAATATATCTACCTATAGGTACCACGCATTCCCATGTAGATTATCTCAATGTCGGGGTCAAATATTACTTTTTATGAGCAATTATATAATTTTGTTTTCTGCTTTTTCAACTATTTCAATTTCGAACCTATTCCAATACTAATGTAGCAGTCGTCAAACAAATATTATGGGTTGTATGGTTTTCGGAAACATGATACACTGGTATCCACCCCAATGAACAAATGTCTCTCTCAATGTATTCACCAGCATATGGAAGAAAGGTGATTTTTCGTGTTCTCGAAATTAATTGACATTATTAGGCAAGTGACATCGCGTCATTTATATTAGACAGGCGGGAATAGCTACTGCGGTGTAGAATTCTGATAAGACACGACATCCATGTACATACCTTATAATAGCCGGATCGAAGATACATCTAGCACATCTGCTATCTCTTGAGAACTGGGTGAAGATGACAGCTTTCGATTATGGCCATTTGTATTAGAATATCACGATTTCCCCCAACACCACCATGTCTAAATATCATCTACACCATCATCGTGTATTTCATCTGCACCATCATTACTAATTGTTATTCGCAGTAACCAGGCAACATTCTGCACCGTCATAAACATTCATCTGCACCGCCAAAAATGGTTGTTTGTATTGATGTAAATTCAACCGATTTTGAAGGTGACCATGCGAAGTAACTTACTCCTGTGTATCTAGAACCATAAAATATACATTCCGGTGACGTTTCATGCCCATTAACAACATCCTGACCAAATAATACGGTAAAATAACAATTTAATTCCACCTCAAATTTTAGCAATTTCATGAATGTTGGATCCGAACCTGTTTCTAACATTAACAGTGAAGTAAAAAATTATTTTTAACCAGTAAAGTTGCGGAAATGTGCGGTTACTATACTGTCCGAAAGATACCACTAATACCACGATTTACAACCCACATACTCATCAAAACATACATCCTCCGCCATATTGGATCATCTACACCGTTTTCTCCACCGATCTTGCACCTCTGTGAGTGTCTTATGCAGATGTCTCTGCAAGGAATTGCAACGTAGTTTATTTGGATTCGGACAGTTTACGTTAACCATGGCAGGGGCGGATCTAGAAGGTGTAACTGGGTGCTGCTGACTATCTTCACCGAATGCCAAGCCTTGGCCGCAGGCCAAGTGGGGGAGGGCACGAGAGGGGGTGTCCCCCTCTTGTTGGGGGGGGGGGTCGGGGGGAACTCCCCCGGGAAAATTTTAGAAATTGTTTAGAAATATGATGCACTGAAATCGAATTCTGGGCCTATTGTCGTTGTATTTATAACTCAGTTTAGAACAGTTTCCTTATTTTTTCGGTAACGAAATAGCTAATATACCATTTGGATCAGTAACAACTAAAATGAGTTCAATGATTACAATTATGCTCTCCCGGAAAGAAATTCATTTTGGACATAAACCTATGGCCACTCAGGTATTTCAGGCATTTCCAACGGCAATTTCAGATAATAATAATATATAAAATTTTCTCATTTTGTTATCTGGAATTCTGGAATGGCATGCTTGAATTTAACAGAAAGTAATAAAATGACACTAATATTATCATCAATCTGAGTTGGACTCAGTTGTCATGTAATATAAATTAAAAATACCTGTATTATATTTAATCAAGCACAATGTCCTTTAATAACATATGACGAGGATGTCTCTGCGAAATCGTCAATTATGTCCGGATAAGATATGTCCATATGGGGTACGTGTGCATAAGAGCAAGACCATTCAGCCGTTCCTCTCCCATATATAGTTGCTCTCATATACAACTCCAGGCGCCTTAAAGTGGATACAGATCTCTCATGTACATTCACAGGATGTGATGAGCATTGTAACCAAAATGCGCAACACACGCGCGACATTTGGAAATAACTGTTCGTCCATATTCTCCAACATCCTGGTATTTTTAACCGTGTCTTTAGATGACCAAAGCATGTGCTACATAGCCAAGTCTGAGTTGAGCGTTTGTATAGATGGCATGTACAGGGCATATCGTTCTGCGAAATTGGTGACATCTTTCACGAAGGACGACTTTGGAACACTACCCAGAAGAGATGGAACAATACAAAATGCTTTTAGCGAGTTATTCGCCTCCTGGCTAAACCTCGATTTCAATGCATTTGAGAATTGATCACAAAATGGTATTGCCATGTTTATCAAAATGACACATATATACAATGTACAAGGGTGAAAGCTCGCTGCTGACAGGCACCTGTCATATAAAACCTCCCGGGATTCTCATTCCACAGAGATAGAAAACCACAAATGGACACCTGCCATATGGTAAGAAGTAATAAATGTGTCCAGGTGTGTATATATGCCCCAGGGAAACGTGCTTATTGCTGCTATAGATACCAGTACAGGGGAATTGAGGGAACTGCCTGTGTTAACCATGCATAAAAGCAGATTGGTGTCAATTACAGCAATGTTTGTAGATACATCATTCATCAAGGGTTGACACCCAATGATATGGTTATCACACTCAATGAAATCGAACACAAAGAGCCACAGCAGGGTTGGTAGTTTGGGGGGCTAACCCCGGGATGGTCGAATAGACCGAGAGATCTATTTCTTCACCCCTCATTTTTTGTAGCTTTAATTGTATAATCACAAAAAATAGCATTTTTTTTCAATCAAAAATCATTTCTTTTTGTGCTTCTTTTTCTTTGGTGACTTTTCCGAGGATGTAGGAGATGTAAGTTTGTCCTTCTGTTGGTCTTTGTTGTTGTCAGACTTCCGAAGCAATCTGTCGTTCTCTTCTTTTGCCTTGTTTACTCGATCTCGAAGTTCTTTCATATCTTGAATGGCTCTCTGTTTTGCTTTCTCATGCTCAGAAGGCGACGCCGGCCTCTCCAGGTATCTCGGCGTCGGAGGGACGGTGAATGTTGATTCCGCCCCTGGTCACGGTGAAGACTGGTCAGGTGGTGTTGCCATCTCCACAACGAAGACAGCGGCGGGGACGTCCGGGGTGACTCGGTGTCCCCATTTCCGCTGTCCTCGACTACAACCGAGACATCCGGAGGAGCGTCGGTGTCCCTGCTGGTGGTGTTGGGCTAAATCCGCCCCTGCAAGGAGTTCGCAAAATTCTATGTTCGCCCGGAAATTTGGAATACAAATCATCAGAAGTAAGAGACAAGCATTTTAAAGGTACTCAACCCGATAAAACTCCTCTCAATTACTATTTCAATGGCTTCGGGGGTCAAACATATTTGATTCGAGTCGAGGAAGTCACCCATCAAAGCTCAGATTTGTTAGATATCGATTTTATAAATCTATTATTTTTCATTATCGGGAATACTATCTGGCCCAGAACTCATTGAAAATTGCGTTAAAATTACCACTTGATTTTAGAGTTATTCATCCTTGTCTGTTTGAATAGATTTGAGGTACACATCCAGAGCAGATTACGGCAGTTATTGGTACTCATCTCGAGAACATAACAAATTTGAAAAATCAATATCTAATAACTCTGAGCTTTGTTTGATGGGTTCCTCGACTCGAATCAAATATTTTTTACCCCCAAAGCCAAAGAAATAGTAATATAGGACCCTCTGATCGGATTGTTGTTGTTGGAATCTGTTGAGATGGGGACCCTCTTTACGGGTTGAGTACCTTTAACAGATTTTTAAGAGAAATAAAGCCAGTCCACGAAAAGTTGCTGAGAACAACAGACGGCCAGAGGATGGTACCTTGTTTTTCCCCCTCCCTTACTGGCCGCATATATATACAATTCTACTATTCTCATGTTACTTGTTTGCATTTACCAATAAAAACATCTAAACAAAATCCAACTGTTAATTTTATCATTCAATGATTCAGTCCCACAATTCAGTCCAATTCCCTTCAATAATCTATCAGTATTACGATCAAATTAAAGCCCTTTGATTAAAGCCCTTTGTAATCAGCGCCTCCATTGATTAAACATATCGTTGTGTAAACACGCATGGCTAATCCGCCGTAAACCACCCTCGGCGAAAGGGACTTGCTGCATATACCAGGGACTTGCTGCGTTTACCAGGGACTTGCTGCATATCCAGAGACTTGCTGCGTATAGTAGAACCGGGAAATAGTGAGAAGGCCTACTGTATTTTTCCGTGCAAAATAATGGATTTTTTGTCAACAGTGCCGATATTTCTCATGGGTGACAATTTTCTGACACACCTACATCATTATATATCGTTTTCTCCGTCGTTCCACCACGTACTGCGTACTGGACAATAACCATATTACTGGGCAAACCTAAAACAGTTAATACATACCTCTCCATTTGTCCGGAATCTTTGGTTCAGTGCGGAGTTCTACATTCCTGTCTCCAAAAATGACTCAAAAACTCGGAGTGCCTCGTTGGCTGCTCGGAGCGGCATTCGATCGATTCCCCCGTACGTGCGTAGGGGATTGAAATATGCATGGAGCTTGCAGCACTGTCTGGTATCAGTATAACCAGGGCTTACCTGACGCCAAGCATACACTTTAGGCGTCAGGGAACAGCTAGTGACCTCGACCTTTCGCCAATGACCCTTGACCTATCCAACGTGGTAAACAAACTTCACCATTTTAAATTTTTACGAGCAAGTTGTTGCAATTGTTAACGAATTATAGCACAAACTGTCAAATTTATTGAATAATACTATACAGTAAGACGCTCAATTATATATGGATATGACTTACAAATGTTAAAACACATTTTCAGCTAGAACGACTTAGATTGCACTTATAAAACATTATGGGCCAACCAATTTCGGAAGATTTCCGTGCACCCAGCAACCCCGGTGGTCAAGTTCAACGGTTGAAAATGTGTTTATGGCTACAAAAGGACCGGATCAGCTCTATACGGACCCTCCAACCGGAAGTGGATGAATCGTGAATCAACAGGCTACGCAAAATGCAGAAAGTTGGATATTGAATGAATCGTCCGCCAACTTGACCTTGACCTTTGCGGCGACTTTGGGATTTGAATTTTAGCATTCTAGACTGTCTAGATGGCGTCTATTGACAGAAGTTCAGGGTGAATAACTCTATTGCTTACAAATGCACGCATTTTAGTAACCTTTTAATCATTCATGTCAGCTAAATGTTACGAATCGGCGAACTGTCAATATGACGTCACGAATTACTATATCCGGTGTGAGGGTCCGTATAGAGACGTCGCCCAAAAGGACATACATGCCATCTCTGATTGTGACGAATGTTTGGTTACTTGAGTCAGTGTGTGAGTGGTATATGCTATTCACTCAAATCATATGAAATTTATTTTATTTACCATTTTTGTTGCAATTTATATTATTTTACCCCCCCCCCCCCCATAGCTTCATAAAGTTCATTAAATCAACCTTAATATGGAGTTCCTAAAGATTATTTTAGTAACACCATGTAGGTGAAAAAAATCTCTTTTCTGCGGTATGTGGAACGTATTTAAGAACCCAAAATTACTATTTTAACTTATTTTTTAAAGATTAAATTTTTCTGCTGATTGATGATCACTGAACAACTGAAGAAAAGTCCAGTCTCATTCAATGGATCCTAAATAATGAAACAGCATGTTAAATTGTTAATTTATTTTTAATTAATTCAATATATATTATTTTATTTAATTATCTATATATTAAATTATATTGACATTTTTTGTATTCTTTAAACACAAATATATTTGTCAGGCAAAAAAAAAGAGTATGTTTCCGATAATGGAGCGAAAAAATTAGGGTAGGTACAGCCTTCATAATTGCCTACGGCAATCAGCATTCAATGCCGAAGCAATTTGCTGAAGCAAACTAGGCCACTGCATACTGTTGCCGTAGTGTATTGCCGAAGCCAAACAATCTGAATAAAGAGGGCTGTAGGTAGGTAGGGATTTTTTTTTCTATTTTATTTTGATATTTTTTATCCAGCTGCAGAAATATTGAATCACCTCGACTGAAGAGACATAAAATGCCAACTTGTGTTGTGGGAAAAGTATTGCTTGATTATAAACACAGTGGAAATATACATTATGATTGATAAAAGATCAAACTTACCGGTACTTCATGCTTAAGTATGTTTTTTATTTAATATTCACATACCACATTTTCCTAAAGTTGGCTATCAACTTGGTACGAAATTGATGTCACTAACTTTTTTATAATTTTACCCTTGACACGACTATAATACTGTACTTGTATTGTGACGACTACATCCCATTGTCTGGAGGTAGCCAGTACACCCAACCTAGCATGCCTGGTTTTTCGAAACAGTAGCTGTACCCCTACCATATGTGGTGATAACCTCTATACATGTATATATATACTTACAGTAATGCCCTAAGTACTAAATCCTGAAAAGTTACCCATAACTCTGCTGTAGATAGAGAGTCAATTACTTATGGCATTACTGTACAGATACACACCACCATGATTGTTGATAGTGTTCCTATCTGTACTCTCGGGCTCCAAATAAAAGTGCAGGGGGGGGGGGGGGATTCCATTGCAAGTTAATAACAGTGCAGACCCAAAAAATACCACAGGGGAAACTGAGCAAAACATCAACTATTAATAAACAATTATTTGTATAGTACATGCAATATAGGCCAAGCAATCACACATGGTAATCAACAAAATATGTGTCATGTGGTGTTTATTCAATATTTAAATGTTCACATGTATGCAATATACTTGAACTTGTACATGCATAAAGTTATAAGCTCATCAATTTGGTATCAGAATCATATACAAATCTTGAGTTTGTGCTGTTTTAAATTTGCATAGCCTCAAAATTAATAAACTTGCAGACCCAAACAGCCCTGGGAATTGACCTAGGCAATAGGCAATGCCTAGGTAAAAGCAGAGGCAAAATAAGTTTGCCTAGGAAATTATATTGCCTAGGTAAAACAAGTTCATTGGGTTACTAAAATTGATTTGTGTCTATCAGAAATAGAACCTCTTTAGCCAAAATGACTTCCTTAAATCACTATTTACATATATTGTCCTAAAATTGATTCCATGGTACTGGGCCATTAACTAGCTACCCATAAGGGCACTAGTTTTGGAGATGCTTTGTGGAATGTATATATATGACGAGTAGTGGCCTGGAAATTTTCTCCAAAATAACTAAGCATTTCAGGTTATTATTGAATCATATTGATTTGAGATGGCAATATTGTTGCAAAATTGCCTAGGTAAAATCTGTTTTTGCCTAGGCTGATTTCTTTCACCTAGGCAGAAATATTGCCTACCTAGGCAAAAATATTGCCTAGGCAAATTTTCCTTAATTCCCAGGGCTGCCCAAATAACCACTATGCAGGGGCAGATTTCCAAATAAAATAACAAATATGCATGCATGTTTATTTGGAACCCAAGAGTATGTTCCATAAGTCCGAAACAAGGCATACAGGTAAAGCAGCCAGGCATGGGATCCACTCTCATAAAATTAAAATTGCAAAATTCATGCCCATCAATCCACAACCCATCACACACTTCACGTCACTTTTCACAGGGATATGTTATTAGAAGCCATGTGTTTTGTACACTAATAATCATCAATATTTATGAGCATTAGTCGTAAAAACAGAAATAAAAAATTTAGAAAACTTTTTCTCCAAATATCAATAAACACTTTAGGGTCGGCGGGTTATTTTTTAGGGTCGGTCGATGCACGGAAACAAAGCATCTTTATTTTCTGGCCTCATTCAACATTATTTCTTTCATTTGGATTTCGACCATATTTCTTTAAATTTTAAAGTGATGTGAAACACTCCAGTAGGGTGACCAAATAGAAATGGTGAATAATCTTCCTCAAAGTACTTAGTTACATTTTACAAATATTATTTCCAAATTCACAACACACACCGTCATTCTTATATATTATTGAAATGCAGTGACTTTCGTTGGCGGAATCATTTTTGTAAATTTATCGTTGATAGTTGCATCCCGAATCTAGTCATAAATATTTACATTTGAGTGTAGTTCAGGCGATGTTTTCAATGGAGTGGTACGGTCGATTTGTTTCAGATTTTTGGCTCTGAGCCTCTGATAGTAGAATGCTACATTCTCCCAGTTGGCATGGTGCCTGAATACTAACTTATCAGTTTCACGTGCCCGAACAAGTCCATAATATGTCTTTAATATATTAACTTTATAATGTTTAATAATAAAGGTTGTGTTAAACATGCTGCCTCATTACATTATTAACATTGGATTACCTGTATATGTCTGCCCGAGTCTCAATGATCTAGTCATTTGGACAGACATTTGTTTACTACAGTTCCTTATGCCAAATTTCTAATTTGTTTATGAATAGAACCTGGTGTGAAATTGTCTACAATGGAGGTTACGAGCAGTTTACCTCATCAAAATACAAACCATTAATAGAACCATGCATATATAGCATCAGTTCTGACCGTCGCTCGCAGACGAGTATGATTCGCCACACCGTAGCATTTCAACCAGGCTTAGATCTGCTCAATGCTCATAATTAATTTTGACCAAATGTATATTTGTTTTCAATATTTAATAATTTGTGCAATAATAGCAAATAAGTCTCAATAGAAATATGCATTTTTTCAAGACTGAGTTGACAATAATGAAATTGATCATCTGGACGATACAGACACCGTGAAATAACATCAACCGAAAGAACCAACAAAGAACATCAACATATTTAGCATATATGTACAACCCAACTAATAGAGCTATAAATATGACTTGTACGTTAAATACCGTAACGAATCAACACAGATATATATCTATTGGCCTATCATATATGTAAAGATAAGTTTATTGACAATCAAGTCACCTTCACAGGTAGAGTAATTTAGATAAAACAGACAAACAAGTAAACAAATAGATGGACAGGACATATGAGAAAGTATTGATTGAAAGTTGATTGGTGAAATAAAGTGATAAAAACTTGCCTAGTCTTCATGTCCAACAGTCATCAGATATAGAATAGGGCATTAATGGCCCTACAATAACAAATAGATTTTGTGATCCGTTAGTTAGTGAATTCAGTAACTCAGTTTATAATTTATTGCCCAATATCGTGCATCCATCAATTCGATCGATTTATCTCGATATGCGGAGCGCGCACTCTCTTTTCTTGTGCTTTTACTCAATCAGTCAATGATGTTAAATTTTATGATTTAGTCTTGTGTCATTTCGTTTTCAAGTAGATTTAATCTTGATTTTTAATTTAGATCCATTGTTTTCGAAAAACGTGTTATCAACCCGGAAGTCAGTGTTCGTGTTAGTTAATGTCATCCCAACAAAGCGCCGGTAGATGTCGAGGGGCGGAGCTTAATCTTAAATTAAGATGGCCGCAGCTGTTATCAGACGTCTATTGGAACAAGACGGCTGTCAATCAAGACTAGTATCAGTACGGCTGACTCATGTTTAGACGTTTCCGGTTTCGTCGCAAAGACAGAAACTCGACAGTATACAACCGACTAAAATGCTTGATTTTAGATGTTCAGACTGTCGTACCATAATGAAATCTTGGTCGGATATGTTCAGGATATGTTAACAGTGCACAGGAAACTAACCAGAGTTATATAATGTCATACTTTGTTAGATTATAGCACAATTGAATAGAGAATTTTGCATATTTTTGTGCAAAAATTCGCTTTCAAATCCGTTTTACAAGTGTTTTATCCTTTTGAAATTATAATCTTGCAGGTCATATATAATTCGTAATGTTTATCAAACAATAATCCGTAACCATTTGTTCATTCGGGTGTGTTGTATAGTAGAAAAAAGTATATTTTGGATGGTCATCGACGAATTTTTGTGTACGGTTTAGAATGCAGCTATGTTGATCAGAATTTTTGAACATTCTCATCTATTGCAATCTCAATGGGCTATTCCGCACGATTAAGGGCCCGATAGAATAAATCTTGTGAAATCAGGTAGACAATTCCAATCTTTCGTCAATATTGTTTTGCGTTTGGGTGTAAGTGGCATGATTACCACTGGCAGACTTTCAGAAACTGTTCCACGGAGGAGTTGTGTATTCCAAATGTTAACATGCTCACAATTGAACTACATATATATAGATTAAGTATCATGTTCAGGTATAGTAAGATTCATTGCCAAATTGTGCAAGTATTTACAGTCTGTAAAAACTCAACTGTTCACGTTCACTATATTTTAGCACACATGCGCTATTTATATAGTCAGAGTCTTATCTATTTATGTATTTATTTATTCTGTGTGCGCGTTTGTGGCAACCAGAAATAATAAATCATAGATTTTTCTTACCTGTGAACAAAACGAAAACAAACAGAACATGCGTGGACCAAAAATCCGAAAACATGAAACAAAACTGTAAAAAGATAAAACATAAACTGCACGATATAGTGTTCTCTTAATCCGCAAAGCCACGACAGGACGATACAATAGGCTATTTTTTCTAGTAGAATACAAAATGTAGACAATTAAATAATGAGTTCAATTCATATTTGAAAACAATTGCATGGTCAGCTGGCATGGTCAGATATATAGTTTTAGTGTTCAAGATATTTTTAAACGTGTATAGTAAATTTAAACATGCAGCATGTTCGGCTTTGTATTGGACCCATATAGTGGTCAGATACGACCGTAAGGATGGAGAGAACACTATACTCGTAAACAAACCGAAGATAAAAATCATAATAATCAACTATTGGTCGCCCAGTAAAGGCTCGTCCACAGACCTGCGTAATGCATGCATGCGTGTACACGTAAGGGTGCATATATAATGGCTGATCGATGGGTCTATATACGGAGGGATCATCTAAGTGGTTAGCACTTGTCCTCCGGTCCCTTTAAAATAGCCTATATATGTATTACATGTATTTTATATAAATGTACTATTTGGAGCAAATACAATATGTTTAAACTACAGACGATGTCCGTCAAGTGCGTCATGATTTTGTCAAACAATCAAATACTTTATTCTTTCACCCATTAAACAAATTGCACAAATAAGGAAGATGTTATATAAATAGTCAAGCGGATAGTTAACTCATGTCTGTGAACGGTCTTGACGCCGTGCGTAATGCGTATAGACCCATCAACCATACGCACACTTACGCACGCACGCTTTACGCAGGTTTGTGGACGAGCCTTGAGATAGGCCTACATACTTATACATATATAATTATGTAGTAGATAAGCAATTTTATTGTTGCCGGACTCCAAATCACGAACAAAACAATCAAATTTAGATTTGTCACATTTATTATATATCCAACATCACGTGGTACATATCTGCCAGAGAACGATTTTAAAAGAAAATTGGGTTAGTATTTATCCACACGATTTTGAGATAAACCGTACACACAATCACAATCTTTGACATCTAAACCGTACACTTTTTAACAACACCACCTGTTGAAAAACAGGCACTATATCACGAAAAATGTATATTAAAGACAAGTGAAACTTCGTATGTGTCAGAGAAGGTTCCTAGTTCGCGATGGATGTTTTATTTGGTGAATTGCTTTGCTGAAACATTGTGAATACAATCCTAGATGATTTATTTTTCTCGATTTTTCCTTTTTTTCACTTTTTACTTGGCATAAACCACGATCGTATCGCCGTATGAAATCATTTTGCGAGCGACTTTCAGTGTACATAGAAACAAAATAATACAGAAACAACAACTGACTACATTGTCAATCCAAAAATCCGCGCATAATGTATTTATTAAGCAAAAAAGTGTGCCTACAACGACAGCAAAAATTCGAGATCCGACGAAACCGGAAACGTCTAAACATGAGTCAGCCGTACTGATTCCAGACAGTGCTTGCAGCAAATGACTTGAACTACGATGTGACTGACTCATTATTTTTTAGAGTTATCGTTCCTGTGTGGAAATAAATAAAAGAGTTATCGTTAATAGGTAGGAATTTTTTTCAATTTTGACAGTCTTGAGCCAATTTCAACAGCTCGGGCATTTGACATAGGTTTGAGCCAGCTCATAATACCCACGTAAGAAGATTTAAAGTATTCCAGCCAAGTTCGTTACTCGTTGTAAAATTTAGACCTCCTAATTAGGCCATTCATTCAACAGACAGCTGACAGAGTTTCCTTGTTTCTCATCAGACTTTTTTTCTGAGAATGCGGCGGGAGGGCGTTTTGTTTTTTTTGTACATGTATTGTAACTTCTAACTTATCTAACTCAACTCATAGTAAATTTAGACAAACATCTTTTTGTTATTTAGATGTGTATATGTGGTTAAAATTGGTCAGACGTTAATGTGAGATGATGATTTGCACAGGGTTTATATTATTCACTGGCCCTGCCAGTGTCACTCATAATTCATTGTAATTTTTGGGGGGGGGGGGGGGGGTGGGGGTCCTTAATTCCCCATAACCCCTCCTTTTTTGCCTTTATTTTAAAAACATAGAAAAAGAAAAAGAAAAGAATAAGCAATTTGTTGACGTTTCTTTTTTCTTCTTGTGCCTCTTCGCCGGTGGTGGTGCAGACGAAGAGGCATCCGAGGGAGATATGCTGGTATCGTGATGGAGCCTGTACACAACTGTGGCTGGATCCAAGGCGTCATCTGCAGTATAGATGATTCTGTTGTAGATCAGCTGTTTCTCTGCCTTGGTGAATTGGTATTCTCTGCCTTGTTTGTTAGCATCGCAGATCCGGTCTTTGAGGTCTTGAATCAGCTGGTCGATATCTCGTGGTTAGCTCTCCCTGGGGGGAGTGAAGACTCTGGACCTATGTACATTGGCGACTTTGGGATGGTGTGGGTGTGGTAGAGCATGGAGGTGGCTGGGTTAAGTAAGCCATCCTTGCTTGTCACAAAATATTAAATGCTCTGAGTCTGATCAGACAGGGGGTAGCCAGTGATTTCGACCTACTGTGACTTCGACCCAAAGTGATTTCGACCCGATATGGTGATCTCGACCCACTGTATGTATTTTTCCCATAAGTGACCTCGACCCACTAATTAGTAGCCGTTAATTTGAATAGCCATTCTCAGATAACAGGGACCAATTGTGATTTGTTTTAAACAATGTGGATACAACGCCATGATAATTTTGACACACTGTAGCGATATATACCCCATATCCAACCAAAAGAGCCTGTCGCAAGCTCGGTTGGAATAATTTATTTTAATATCCTACAACTCACAAAAATGGCTACGTTGGACTTGTATTGGGTTTGTCGACGTGTCTGTGGTCGTGACATTGTTAGAACGTCGTTGGTGGCATAAATTTAGCAGGAACGGTATATTTTACACCACGATATGTTGTTGTCGCAAATCGTCGCGACAGATACGTTACCAAGTCAAAAGTTGCACCTTGTCAATAAGTAAAATGTGTACCAGGTTTGCAAGTTGTGAAAACAAACTAACTGATACAGTGTATAGAGATAATAAATAATGGAGTCTGTCAGAACATTTAGATATTCGGATTCAAGGCAAAGATTCAAGTCCGCACGTCGTGGATTATTGTTAACTATTTGGGGAAAATGCGGGCGATAAAGGACTTTTATACAACGATTCGAAATATCCCGAATCACACGACCGCTTTCGAATCGAATCGAATCGAATCGGGTAGCAAGATTCGAAATCGAAGATTTTTTGTTGTTGCTATAAATTGGTCCCGGTTACCTGAGAATGGCCCTGAAGTGTTTTCACAATTTTATGCCACAGGTGTCAGTAATTGTGTTTTCACACAGTGAATCGAGCAATGCTACAAGCTGAACTGAGCACTACTCGTGTCAGTCATATGAGTACAGTAGCCGTGAACAAGCATCTAACTGTATGGGAAGACATCCGCAAATAGTGGATTGTATATGCTGACCAAAGCCATGTACATAGAGAGCCAGTTTGTGACAATCGGATGTAAGCTCGTCAGCGCGAGAAAGGTCAAGCAAAGACAAAGAGAAAATTACAGACAATTCCAGGAGAAAATCTTCCGCCTCTGGGATGATTTTATTGATGGCGATATCAACATCAAAGAATTTCTGGGGGAAATCGCGCTCATCAACGGACCAACGGAGTGAATCTGATTGATATTAGATGTAATGTCAATAGGCCTAATCATATGATTATATTTGTTATATATATATATTATTATTTTGTACCATGTTAAATCTTATCAAGTTAAATACGAAATAAAATATTAAAAATAAAACAAAAAACGGGTCGAAGTCACTCCTTCAAAAAAACATATAACGGGTCGAGATCACCATATCGGGTCGAAATCACTATGGGTCGAAGTCACAGTGGGTCGAGGTCACTGGTATTCAGACAGGGTCTATGGAACACTAAGACTACTTTAAAAGTCTTCTATATATTTATTTCGTCCTCAATGATGCAGACGGAACACATCCAACATAACATCACAAGACACATATAGACGATGACATCACAACACATCTATAGGCTTGACATCCAACATCACATGCATTCATGACATCACATGATACGAACTGACGTGTAGACAACGATCGAGAGTTGAAGAGATAACCCATCCTGGGAAAGCATAGGTCAGATGTCAATTCGTAGTTTCAGTTATAGTAACTTTATAACTTTATTGACATTCTTCGAATCATTGAAGAATTACAATAGCACTGAGATGTACGACGTTTACATCTCGACGACAAATTAGAGACTGAAAAGCCCGCGGAAACAACATTACCTGTGATTGGCTGGATATTGTTAGTCTCCGACTGTTTGGTCTCAGATTGGGCGCTAACATAGACAGAAGATACAGTGAGTGCATAAGTTATTGGGCTAAGTTAAGAATATGAATATAGCAAAATTGAGAACAGAAACGCAAGTGGGAACAAGAAATGTAGAGATGGAACAGCACAGAATGAAATGGAACCAGGCACGAAAAAATAGATTGTCATTTGCAGAATGAGGTCCCCGTAGGGCATAGGGTGAATTTAGTGACGCTATCCCACACAGTGGGCTAGCATCACCAAATTCACCCACTGGAGACCTCATTCTGCTTAGGCCTCATCTTCTGGGGGCTTCTAGACGTTTCGTACAAAGACGTTTCGTACACTCTGGTCGATTCGTACCATTATTTTGGTTGTTTCGTACCAATCTTTTTGGTCGTTTCGTACCATCGAAAAAACAATATTCTAGCGTAATTTTTTCAAGTTTTATTATTATAACGAAATAAAAGTCATACATGAATAACAGTATTAACTAGAAATTTTAAACTTCCAATTGGAAGTTTGATACCCGGTACTTCCATATAATTATCATATATATTCCTATCCAAATCCCCTCTCAATCATTACCTTTCCCATAACCTAAACCTTAATCATAACCATACCTATCGGCAACCCGTACCATGTCCCAATACTAAATGTTTCTATAAGCATAACCATGCTCTAGCCGTAACCATAACCACAATAATTATAACTATATCTATAACTTTAAAAAGTCATGGAATATACCGGTAAGTAGTGGCTCACCTTTTCGATCATAATTTTGTTTATCTCGATTAATCCGTTCCACAACTATTGAAGTATGTATTTAGTTACAACCATGTATACTTCAGACCTTATATTATGATACATGAACATCATAAACATATCAGTTCGCAAAAATAAAAGATGAAGAATGACGCTACTTTTGAAATTATATTTCTCGTAAAACGTTACCCCTAGTAGACCCCTTTGGTATCATCTAGATGGTCTCCTGTAATTTTTATAGAAGAAAGACACAGGCAGACAGACAGAAATTCGGAAATATACAGTAATGCCCTATGTAATCGACCCCTTAAACACAGCAGAATTATGGGTAACTTTTCGGGATTCAGGAGAGCTTTCAGATGAATGTCAACAGGCTATATTTCCCACTAAATCCTGAAATGTTACCCATAATTCTGCTATGTTTAATGAGTCGATTACTTGGGGCATACTGTATATATAGATGTAAAAATGTTTTTAAATTATTCATGAATTCCAAATTAAATCTCATGACGTCAGATGTACCTATCCCATGACACTCCACGTGACAATTCACTGTGTGTTCCAATTTTTGTTTGTCATGATCCAACCGGTTGGTCACCAATAGCAGGTCAGACCGACAAACAAATGAACACACACACACACAGTTCAGTTTTATTAGTATACATACACACATATTTATATATACATATATATATTTAATTGGCAACAGGAATAAAGAACATGCACGGGTTCCACATACACGCATGTGTCTATCTCTTGTGTCTATATTCCAAATTAAAGACTTGAGATGTTTAAAATTATAACTGCAATGGGATGGTATATTCTCGTGAAAGATACGGATAGTTATAGTCTGTCCACAATGAAGTGCGAAGTTTTAAATCAATGCCGATCTGTAATTTGCCATGTGTTAAGTCTTGGTTTATCAGTTTGTCGGGTCAGTGATTTCAACGGCCAGCAATATAAGTGACGGTTATATCTACGTGCAGCGGATATATTTATTTATGAAATAATTATGCGCGAATGGTAATCACTCACACAACTGATAACACATGTCTTGATTACGTCTTATTATAAAATTAGTAACATGCTAAAAACGAGCCCAAATCACCAGAATGGGACAAAGGCGAATATGTTTTATTTGAAGTTCTATCATGCTCAGGAACGCTCTAGAAAGATCACTGAAATGTAACTATATATGTGTATCAGGAATCAAGCATTAAATATAATTCCAGGTAATGCTGTCAAGACACGTTATGTCATTACAAACGTTTATACCGATTGTACTGACTGTCCAAGATCGCGAAATTTTCCACAGCTTGTGCGAATTTTGTTTTCGGTGACACATCAGCAAAGTGTGAAATCACTGATGAGCACTTCTAAAGACTAATCAGTGATCGGCAACCCTTCGCTGTAACAACATACCAAGTATACTGAACAAACCTGGTACCGCCGATTTCATGATTACTAGCTAGTATATACACATATATTAATACAGAAATAAAACAATGGTAATAGACATCTTTTCATTCAACGCTAGTAATTACAATATTTTTTTTCGATGGAATGAAACGACCAAAAAGTTTGGTACGAAACAACCAAAATAATGGTACGAATCGACCAGAGTGTACGAAACGTCTTTGTACGAAACGACCAAGGTACGAAACGTCCAGCACCCCTTCTGGGGAGTATATATAGTATTAAATTAACATTGTTTTTGGTTACTTTTTCAATTCTAGGAAGTTTCAATATCCCCTAATTTGCAGATGATAAAATTCTTAATTTTGAGGTGCCCAATGGTTGAACATCACCACCTTCAACTGGGGAACTTCAATCTGATCCTAGGTCTGCCATATCAGTTGACGGCCTAAGCAGAATGAGGTCCCCAGAGGGTGAATTTAGTGATGCTAGCCCACTATATGGGATAGCGTCACTAAATTCACCCTCTGGGGACCTCATTCTGCAAATGACAGACACGCTATTTGCAGGCTAGCTGAGCTTGGTTCTCTTGATAGTGATCGCACTCAGATACCGCCTCATCTTTTTCTCGTCAACTAACTTCACTGTCATGTCGGTGGTGGCTGATTCCTTTTTAACCGCTATCCACAAAGTAATTGACATGAAAACTGGGTGATACCCCAGTAATAATAACCACGGTACTACCGGTAGTGTACAGTAATATCCACAGCGGTATCGAAACGGTCACTTTAGCAGAGTTATGGTACCGTGTGGTTTATGACCACATGCATCATGGTGTAACTGCAGTATGTGCGGTGTTGAAGCAGTAACCTTACCACAGTGTTGCAGGTTACCGCAGTATAATACCGCAATATTACCAGGGTGATCAACACAGGTGGTCAATAATTACATTAAGATTACAGTAATGCTCTAAGTAATCGACCCCTTAACCACAGCAAAATTATGGGTAACTATGGCTTGTTGCCATTCATCAGGAAGCAGCATTGGACCACTCGATAGCAGGATGTAAATACGGTATATTCGTCGCTTTATTCTTGTATGGAATATGTCAGTGCCAGCCCTCCCCGTACCATTGTTGGTTTTAATGGAGCAACCATAAACCCCAAATTTTGGCGGCATATCTGTAGAGCTCAAAAATGCTAACACCGGTATTGCATGTACTATGCTGCCATCTGTGATAACCTGGAAAGAAATATCAGTGGTATAACAAACTGGCATATCTAGTGTGGTGGTAAATAAAAAATAATTTTAGATATTTAAATTGTTTTGATCCAAATGAATTTATTTCAATTTTGCAATATTTTGGTTAAAGATTATCTCTTCCTATGGTACGAAATGTCCTGTTTCCGATTTAAGTGACTGTGAGATTTTGCTTTGCGTCACTTACAATTATGAAATTTCTCTCGGGTAATTAATTCAATGTTTTTTTGTGATATCAGCTCACAAAAGTCACAAAAAAGAATGCAATCTCGAGCTGGGATCACCCCCAAATGTGAAGTAGATTATTGAGGAATGAGTATTAACAAACAGATATATTTCCTGCCTTGTTTGTTCAACGTTATAAAGTTCCCTGTAAGAATGGCTCAGAACATCAAAAAGTTCACAGGTTTTGTACTGGTCTCTACGGGCATCTACCACCGACCCAGGGTGACTGGGTCGATGGAACTCCAGAAACTCTAAAAAAGTAGGCGCTCACAATGATATGCATAGGGTAGTTAGTGATCTATTAATTAGGGGATGGATAGCTCAGTTGGTTTGTGGACGACCTCTGAGCTATTCACATGTGACCCACCATATCAAATCCAGTCGTAAGTCGGGATTTTTTTACCCTGTGCCAATGCAATGGCCTAACAATTTTTTATCATTTTTTTTAAATAAATGTTTCTGACAATTTTTAGGACATAAAATAAAAAACATCCATAACCCTGCAGGGAGCCCCACACATATATAGAAGCATATAGAAGAGTGTTGTCTGCTCATGTTTGTCTGGGGCTCTGTATGGGTGAAATTGTTAAAGAATACAAGAAAAAATTATTAAAATTGTAAAAAATTGTTAGGCCAATGCATTCTCTTATATATGCGAGGCGACCTATGGTCGACTCGCATATATAAGAGAATGCATTGGTACAGGGTAAAAAAAATCCAGACTTACGACTGGATTTGATATGGCGGGTCACATTTCACTGTTGTTTTTGTTATTTCACTGTCACTCTCACCAAAAAATGTGCTGAAGGGTACACAGGTTTTGAAATCTCGTTCAAAATGACTTTTCGTTTTCTGCCATGATTTCTGTTTGATAGTAATTGTATATGTTCCGAAATAAATTAAAATGAACTGAAAAAGAACTGCTGATAGACGCCAGACTTTCAGGGAACACACATATTAAAATTAACTGCATTAGAGCCAATCACATACCCTGTGTACCCTTCAGCACATTTTTCAAAACCTGTGTACCCTTCAGCACATTTTTTAGTGAGAGTAACCCCTCAGCATAAGTAATGGATGTTGATTTTGTTGCGTTCCATAGAGTATGGATGACAGTTGGTCTGACATTTCGTCGCATCAGTGCTATAAGGTTGTAGCTCCATTTTGGCGGGAAATGAGTATTTGATATCATTCGAATCGTGAGAAAAAAGCCAATCCGATGGGCCAAACTCTTTTTACATTGGATGGCAAATATTCTCACAAACCAGTGACACTAATGTTGTATCTCCAGCGATCTTCACAATTATTCGTGCTATAAGGTCGTATGTCCAACATCAGCCAATCGAATGCTTCAGGTTGTCCACGTGACTTCTGTTTTGTGTTTGTAGATTCTCAAAAGTGTGTGCTATATGGTCGTATCTCCATGTTAGTCACGTGATCATTTGGTGATTTAAATTTTGTGATTTTTCCACAAATTTCTGTATGATGATGCACATGAGTGAATATTCATGTAGAATAGGCACTTTTTAGTTCATAGATACATGCGATTGCCACCATATTTAGCTTAATCTCTATTTATTAGCACAACTTCCTTATAGCACGGAAACCAATCGTCGTTGGTGTACGCAAAAGGTCATATCTCCAAACAAGTTATTGCTTTTTAAAAGAAAACGAGGGAGTAAACAGACAAAATATGTGGTTCAATGAACAGCTAATGTCAGTTTTCATTGGGATAAATACAACAATACGTCATGCTTTGTCAACATTAGGAGAAATGTTGTATGAAAACTTCAACCTTCATTTTCTTGGAAAGTTGAAAATGTGGGTTACGACATTATAGCACTGATGCGACGATTTGTATGTATGGATAGCTTTTGCGTTCCACACAAAATGTCAGACCAACTTGCTTCCATACTCTATTGAATGCAAGAAAACAAACATCCATTTCTTAATTGTAACATCCATAACAGACACATTCATCTATTTATAGCCTGTGACTCGGATGGCGACTTGTCAGATATTTTAGTTTGATGTTGTTGGTAATTTCAAGTGATTAACATCGCCAAAACTATCGAATCATTTCGTACATGTATGTTCAGTGTTACATTTGAGAGATATATCTAATTGACTGAGAGGAAATAATATTCTTAGAATTGATACTCTCGAGATTAGGCCCCGTTGTGTGGAGTACTCAGGCCTGCAAATAGTGTGCCTGTCGTTTGCAGAATGAGGTCCCCAGAGGGTGAATTTAGTGACGCTATCCCGCACAGTGGGCTAGCATCATCAAATTCACCCTCTGGACTCAGTCTGGAGACCTCATTCTGCTTAGGTCTCATCTTCTGGGAAGCATCTATAGTATCAAATTAACATTGTTTTAAAAAACAGTTCAGGAGATATCAGATAACGATAGATGATTATTATAGTTCTCCCATTGCTAAGCTCCACGTCAAATGTTCCAGATTGATTTTGTTTGTATTATTTTATTGTATTGTAAAATGATAATGATCTAATTAACGTTTATTTATGACAAAATTACACAATAAAATTTCTGGTTAAATAAATTATCACACATGTTTATACCTTAAAAAAATTCGAAATATAATTAATATTAATCAACAGAAACGTTTCCCAGCCAAGTGGGAATCATGTGATTATTATTTTGAAAAATGAAATTTTTTAATCATGATATGTACTTCACATTTGCTTATCATTCATACCTCATGTTTCTTTCAGATGTTGCTTGCTATTGCTTAGTATGGCAGAAGATCGTGAGATTTTACGCGAGATTTGGGAAGGACGAATTCCTGTTTGCTTTGCACTTGCCGACGAGGAAGTGGAGACCGAACAGCCTGATGCGATATATGTAAGTTACATGTAGTAATATTTATTATATGCTTCCAAATTAAAGATTGATTATCTCTTCATATACAGTAATGCCCTAAGTAATCGATTTCTTAACCACAGCAGAATTATGGGTAACTTTTCAGGATTTAGTCGGAAATATGGGTTGTTGCCATTCATCGGAAAGCTCTCGGGGAGATTACTTAGGGCATTACTGTAACAATTTTGAAATAGTTTCATGGGTATAAAATAATAAATATCAATTGAAGACCCGGAAATGCTTCTATCAGTTAATATTGATTATATTTTGAATATTTTACTATAAAATGAGATAATTAAATGGGACACTTTATTGTTCTATTGTTAGAACAGACCATTCAGGTAATATGATATAGCGATAGAGATCACTAGGGTGTTCCCATACCCTCACCCCGAATGTCAAATGTCCCAGATTGATTGTTTGAATTGTTTAATTCCATAGTTATAAGCGATAATGAGTCCAATTAACGTTTATTTGTGACAAAATTACACAATTTATTTTCTGGTCTCTATTAACAGTAGCCACTATTGTTCGTTAGCTAAGCAACCACACGTTTTTAGACCAGAAAATGTTCAAAATATAATCAATATTAATATATAGAAGCATTCCGGACAGGGGTCTTCGATTCATATCTAATATTTTATACCCCGCTATATAACACATGTTTACAAAGTGATAGACCATCTTTCCAAGCTTAAACATGGTTTATCTCTTTATACAAATTCTTCTATCAATTAATATTGAATTTATTTCGAATATTTTATTATAAAATAACATTTAAGGGTTTTTTTGGTTGAATACCCATCTTCTCATTCATGGCATTACAAGAAAATTCAGAATCTCCACTGAAAGCCGTGAGTGGAAATTCTGTATTTCCTTGTAGCCACGAATGAGATAATTCAAGTATTCAACCAAAACCCTCAGGTATCTGCTATTTATCTACCATTTCTTATGTAATTCCCTGATAAAAACACCTGATCGTTACTGCAGTTGCAGTACAAGGTGCACATGACATCATTCACTTGTTCAAAATCATGAATGAACTGACGTCTGATCAATTGCGTGAAAAATCAAAACAACATTCCAACCTATATTCTTACATATATAAAAAATAGTACCTAGGTTTTAACTTTTAACATTATTTCATTGTCTCCCATCATGGGTATTGTGGTATAACATATTACAAAGTGACTAATATGTATTGTTGAGTATTTATTATAAAATTATATAAAAAAACGCAGGTGTTTAACATATATTGTCCATTGCATTCAATTTCCATTAGGCATATTCGCAGGTTGGGACAATTTAGCAAATCGACCTAATTTGCAGGTTAAGAGAATTTACTCATGAAAGCTATCATCAGACACTAATCCAATGATTTTTATGGCATTTAATCAACTCCTAAAATGTAATTTGTGTGGTGAATTCTGTCACACCAATTATAGATAAACGTGTTATATATACAATGTGTTTTTACCGATGCATGTATCATAAATTGGCTAGTTTTAATGGCCACATAGCGCCTCGTTGCTATATGGCCACTAAAACTAGCCTCGTCGCGATACATGAATCGATACAAAACACATTGTGCATATAACACATATTCATTATACGTTCATTTTGATTTATAAAAAAATCTATGTTTCATAAATTTTGATATTGCCCAGAAGGGGATATAGAAGTTTTCAATTTCACACTAGATTACGCAATCGACCGATTCACTAGGTTTCACTTTTGTTTACCAATGCGCGACCAGAATATTTCAAGATCCTCTCGAGTCAGTAGAGTCATCCTTTACCAAGCCTGCAAATAGCGTGTCTGTCATTTGCAGAATGAGGTCCCCAGAGGGTGAATTTAGTGACGCTATCCCGCATAATGGGCTAGCATCACTAAATTCACCCTCTGGGGACCTCATTCTGCTTAGGCCACAACTTCTGGGAAGTATCTATAGTATCAAATTAACATTGTTTTTAGTTACATTTCCCTCCTAGGAAGTTTCTCTATCCCCTAATTTGCAGAAGATAAAATTCATAATTGAGCCTGCTATGCGGGATAGCGTCACTAAATTCACTCTCTGGGGACCTCATTCTGCAAATGACAGACACTCTATTTGCGGGCTTGGTCCAGAGTTCCGTGCTCTAGTGGTTAGTGTGATGAACGATGGCAATGGTGTCACACGCCCTATGACCCGAGGTAATAATTTACTGTATAATGCACTACAGGTATATGAAGAACACCTACAGTTTTTGTTTAAATATTGAAAGATATTTCTTTCCAGACACGAATGAGATGTTTCAGGTATTCAAACAAAAATTGAAGGTGTTCTTTTTTATTAGATGTGATTTATTAATGCTTTAAGTTGCTAAATTATACAGCATGCTCACTTTTAGTAACACAACAAATTAAACAATACGCGGAAAGCAATACCTGGTAACATCCTGGTTGACCCAAATGTCTAACACCGATCAGCTGATGATGCCATGATATCATTCAGCAAGCTACAGTGAAATAACAAAAACAACAGTGAAATGTGACCCGCCATATCAAATCCAGTCGTAAGTCGGGATATTTTTTTACCCTGTGCCAATGCATTCTCTTAATATATGCGAGTCGACCATAGGTCGCCTCGCATATATAAGAGAATGCATTGGCCTAACAATTTTTTACAATTTTAATAACTTTTTCTTGTATTCTTTAACAATTTTATAATTTCACCCATACAGAGCCCCAGACAAACATGAGCAGACGACACTCTTCTATATGCTTCTATATATGTGTGGGGCTCCCTGCAGGGTAATGGATGTTTTTTATTTTATGTCCTAAAAATTGTAAGAAACATTTATTTTAAAAAAATGATAAAAAATTGTTAGGCCAATGCATTCTCTTATATATGCGAGGCGACCTATGGTCGACTCGCATATATAAGAGAATGCATTGGCACAGGGTAAAAACAATCCCGACTAATGGCTGGATTTGATATGGCGGGTCACAAATAACAAAATGCGATTTCACTGTAACTTCTAAGAGACAGACACGATGATCTACGTTTTGGTATTTTCGGCTATTTTATAATAAATAAATGGATGATGGATTGATTATTACAGAAAGGATTAAAGATGGATTATCTCTTCCTATAACAAGATTTATATTGATTAAATCTGGGACATTTGACATTCGGGGCATAGCAATGCTCTTATAATCTCTAACGCTATCTGATATCGCTGAATGGTGGTTTCTAAGAATAGTAATAAATATATGTCCCACTGAATTTTAATTATCACTAACCCCCATGCTATTTAAAAAAATTTAGCACGCATGTAATAAACATTTTTTGGAAACAACAACACTTGTGGCTTATACCACCACCCTGTCACCAAAATAGATACATTGGGTAATAAAGCAAAGCCCACCAACACTGTTATTTAAATTTGATTCTTCTTCACAGCTCCTGGTGCCAAGACTGAGTTATTTCCCTTTGATAATCGATAAAGTACAGAAGCATTTCGTGAAGTACATCTCTCAAGAAAATGCTCAGGAACTCTGGCTGGAATTTGATGGGCAGCCTCTCAGATGGTATGTAACCTATTGGATGGTATATGTAACCTCTCAGATGGTATCTAACCTCTCAGTTGTTATGTTGTTATTACTTGATTGATAATGATGGTACACATATGTACACAGATATAAATTATGAAAACCAGGTTTATTCAGTTATTTTTACCTGAGCTATACATAGCCCTTAGTTTGTCTATTTTAAAGCAATTTTCAGGCTGTAACTGATCTTGTTAATATTCAGTGTATGTCTTGCTCAAAAATGTCTTGATCGAGTTTGAAAACCTGTGAAGTGGGCCTATTTTGGGCAGAGTTACACTATTTAATAAGTACTCTTTCATGAATTTTGATCATGATAGAGTGATAAATTGAACAAAATAACAACTGATTTGGTTAAAGATGGATTACCTCTTTAAATAACAAATTTGAAATAGTTGCGTGGGTATAAAATAATATATATGAACTGAAGACTGGCTTGTTGCCATTCATCGGAAAGCTCTCCCCGAGAACTTTCCGATGAATGGCAACAAGCCATATTTCCGACTAAATCCTGAAAAGTTACCCATAATTCTGCTTTGGTTAAGAGGTCGATTACTTAGGGCATTACTGTATGTAACCTACTGAATGGTATATGTTACCTCTCAGATGGTATGTAACCTATTGGATGGTATATGTTACCTCTCAGATGGTATGTAACCTATTGGATGGTATATGTTACCTCTCATATGGTATGTAACCTATTGGATGGTATATGTTACCTCTCATATGGTATGTAACCTATTGGATAGTATATGTTACCTCTCATATAGTATGTGGTAATATTTAGTATATGAGACTTGACAAACATGGAAACTAAATAATTTGGCACACCTTACATCCCTCATCTGATCATCACAAAAACTTCATATGGATCTTCGGGGTGACCTCTAGATGGGAGCTTACCATTTTTTCTGAATTCTGTTAAAAAGCATTACTGCTAGTGGCCATCTTGGATTTTACTCTTTGTATAACTAAATCCTGTAGCACGCACTACAGGTCACATCTCTCATCCAATCATCACCAAACTTCATATGGATCTTCAGGGCCACCTCTAGATGGGAGCTTTTAATAACATTTTTCCGAATTCTGTTAAAAGACATATTATGGACATGTTCTGGTGCGTGAAACTGATAAATTAATATTCAGGCGCTGGGGGAATATAGCATTCTGCTAACCAAGCCAGCAAATAGCGGGTCTGTCATTTGCAGAATTAGGTCCCCAGGGGGTGAATTTAGTGATGCTGTCCCGCATAGTGGGCTAGCATCACCAAATTCACCCTCTGGAGACCTCATTCTGCTTATGCCTCATTATATGGGAAGTATTTATAGTCTCAAATTAACATTGTGTTTAGTTAATTTTCCCTTCTGGGAAGTTTCTATATCCCCTAATTTGCAGCAGATAAAATGCATAATCGAGGTGCCCAATGGGTGAACATCACCAACTTCAACTGGGGAACTTCAATCTGATCCTAGGTCTACCATAGCAGTTGAGGGCCAAAGTAGAATGAGGTTCCCAGAGGGTGAATTTAGTGATGCTAGCCCACTATGCGGATAGCGTCACTAAATTCACCCTGTGGGACCTCATTCTGCAAATGACAGAAACTTTGGGATCACTTCTCAATGGGAGCTATCAAATTTGAATGATTTTTAGTGAAAACGATGGCATCTTGAATTTTACTCTTTATATCACCAAGACTGCAAATAGCGTTTCTGTCATTTGCAGAATGAGGTCCCCAGAGGCTGAATTTAGTGACGCTATCCTGCATAGCGGGCTAGCATCACTAAATTCACCCTCTGGAGACCTCATTTTGCTAAGGCCCTCAACTGCTATGGCAGACCTAGGATCAGATTGAAGTTCTCCAGTTGAAGTTGGTGATGTTCACCCATTGGGCACCTCAATTATGAATTTTATCTGCTGCAAATTAGGGGAGATAGAAACTTCCCAGCAGGGAAAACTAAAAACAATGTTAATTTGATACTGTAGATACTTCCCAGAAGATGAGGCCTAAGCAGAATGAGGTCCCCAGAGGGTGAATTTAGTGATGCTAGCCCGCTATGCAGGATAGCGTCACTAAATTCACCCTCTGGGGACCTCATTCTGCAAATGACAGACACGCTATTTGCAGGGTTGTATATCACTATATCCTTGGTTACAGCCAACAGGCCACATCCCTCATCTGATCGTCACCAAACTTCATATGGATCCTCGGGATGAACTGTAGATGGGAGCTTACAATGGTTTACTAATTTTGTTAAAAAGCAAGGCTTGTATTTTACTCTTAACCCTTTACCCAACAGAATGGCCCTGTGCCAATGCATTCTCTTATATATGCGAGTCGACCATAGGTCGCCTCGCATATATAAGAGAATGCTTTGGCTTAGCAGATATTAAAAATGATAAAATTGTCAAAGAATGTAGAAAAATATTATAAAAAATGTTAAAAAATTATAAAATTGTTAAAGAATGTAAGAAAAAATGGTAAAAAGTGTAAAAAAAATTTTTTTAGGCCTATGGTCGACTCGCATATATAAGAGAATGCATTGGCACAGGGCATAACTGTAACCATCACAATGTGGTCAATGAACCGGTTCCAATGATATCCATATTTGTATTGTGTTATTGAGACAGACGGAAGATATTTTAGGCTGTTGAAGCTTTATTTGGGGCGTTTTTGGCCGTTTTGTTGGGTAAAGGGTTAATGCATCAATAAATACTTTGGCATATCCTTCATCCAGCAGTATTTATCCAATAATCCAATTAATCCCAAACTTCATATGGCTCTTCGGGTTGACATTTTGTCACTTAAACATTTAAAAGTTCCGCATTCCTTATCGGTCCATTGACTGTAATGTATGACGTTATCACCTGTCCCAAGTTGAGCTACAGTGTCATTGACAAGCCTGCAAATAGCATGCCTGTCATTTGCAGAATGAGGTCCCCAGAGGGTGAATTTAGTGATGCTATCCCGTATAGCGGGCTAGCATCACCAAATTCACCCTCCGGAGACCTCATTCTGCTTAGGCCTCATCTTCTGGGAAGTATCTATAGTATCAAATTAACATTGTTTTTAGTTACATTTCTCTTCTAGGAAGTTTCTATATCCCCTAATTTGCAGAAGATAAAATTCATAATTGAGGTGCCCAATAGGTGAACATCACCAACTTCAACTGGGGAACTTCAATCTGATCCTAGGTCTACCTTAGAGGGCCTAAGCAGAATGAGGTTCCCAGAGGGTGAATTTGGTGATGCTAGCCGCTGTGCGGGATAGCGTCACTAAATTCACCCTCTGGGGACCTCATTCTGCAAATGACAGACACTCTATTAGCAGGCTTGCTGCTAACATCGCTGAAAATCTCAAGCACATCGACCATACCACTCCATAGAAAACATCGTCTGAACTACACTTAATTGTAAATATTTACATCTCGATTTGGGATGCAACTGAGCAAGAGTTCTTCTAGTTGATCACCCTACCGGAGTGTTTCACATCACTTTAAAAAAAACGTTGCCGCCAATGACTAGATTGGATTTCACATTTGAATCCATTGGCACACCATGCAGCCCACAATTCTTGGCGAAATGTTTTGAAAACTTACGGGCATGTTTGGGATCACTTCTCAATGGGAGCCATCAAATTTGAATGATTTTTAGTGAAAAAGATGGCATCTTGAATTTTACTCTTTATATCACCAAGACTGCAAATAGCGTTTCTGTCATTGCAGAATGAGGTCCCCAGAGGCTGAATTTAGTGACGCTATCCCGCATAGCGGGCTAGCATCACTAAATTCACCCTCTGGAGACCTCATTCTGCTAAGGCCCTCAACTGCTATGGCAGACCTAGGATCAGATTGAAGTTCTCCAGTTGAAGTTGGTGATGTTCACCCATTGGGCACCTCAATTATGAATTTTATCTGCTGCAAATTAGGGGATATAGAAACTTCCCAGCAGGGAAAACTAAAAACAATGTTAATTTGATACTGTAGATACTTCCCAGAAGATGAGGCCTAAGCAGAATGAGGTCCCCAGAGGGTGAATTTAGTGATGCTAGCCCACTATGCAGGATAGCGTCACTAAATTCACCCTCTGGGGACCTCATTCTGCAAATGACAGACACGCTATTTGCAGGCTTGTATATCACTATATCCTTGGTTACAGCCAACAGGCCACATCCCTCATCTGATCTTCACGAAACTTCATATGGATCCTCGGGATGAACTGTAGATGGTAGCTTACAATGTTTTACTAATTTTGTTAAAAAGCACGGCTTGTATTTTACTCTTAATGCATCACTAAATACTTTGGCATATCTTCCATCCAGCAGTATTTATCCAATAATCCAATTAATCCCAAACTTCATATGGCTCTTCGGGTTGACATTTTGTCACTTAAACATTTAAAAGTTCCGCATTCCTTATCGGTCCATTGACTGTAATGTATGACGTTATCACCTGTCCCAAGTTGAGCTACAGTGTCATTGACAAGCCTGCAAATAGCATGTCTGTCATTTGCAGAATGAGGTCCACAGAGGGTGAATTTAGTGATGCTATCCCGCATAGCGGGCTAGCATCACCAAATTCACCCTCCGGAGACCTCATTCTGCTTAGGCCTCATCTTCTGGGAAGTATCTATAGTATCAAATTAACATTGTTTTTAGTTACATTTCCCTTCTAGGAAGTTTCTATATCCCCTAATTTGCAGACGATAAAATTCATAATTGAGGTGCCCAATAGGTGAACATCACCAACTTCAACTGGGGAACTTCAATCTGATCCTAGGTCTACCTTAGAGGGCATAAGCAGAATGAGGTTCCCAGAGGGTGAATTTGGTGATGCTAGCCCGCTGTGCGGGATAGCGTTGCTAAATTCACCCTCTGGGGACCTCAAACTGCAAATGACAGACACGCTATTTGCAGGCTTGAATGCATCACTAAATACTTTGGCATATCCTTCATCCAGCAGTATTTATCCAATAATCCAATTAATCCCAAACTTCATATGGCTCTTCGGGTTGACATTTTGTCACTTAAACATTTAAAAGTTCCGCATTCCTTATCGGTCCATTGACTGTGATGTATGACGTTATCACCTGTCCCAAGTTGAGCTACAGTCAAGACTACAAATAGCATGTCTGTCATTTGCAGAATGAGGTCCCCAGAGGGTGAATTTAGTGACGCTATCCCGCATAGCGGGCTAGCATCACTAAATTCACCATCTGGAGACCTCATTCTGCTAAGGCTCTCAACTGCTAAGGCAGACCTAGGATCAGATTGAAGTTCTCCAGTTGAAGTTGGTGATTTTCACACATTGGGCACCTCAATTATGAATTTGATCTGCTTCAAATTAGGGGATATAGAAACTTCCCAGCAGGGAAAACTAAAAACAATGTTAATTTGATACTGTAGATACTTCCCAGAAGATGAGGCCTAAGCAGAATGAGGTCCCCAGAGGGTGAATTTAGTGATGCTAGCCTGCTATGTGGGATAGCGTCACTAAATTCACCCTCTGGGGGCCTCATTCTGCAAAAGACAGACACGCTATTTGCAGGCTTGCCTACAGTGTTGTCGACACATCATTTTCTGTTTCTAGGCACTACCCAATAGGCGTTCTATTTGATTTGTATGCATCCAACGACGAATTGCCATGGAATATAACTGTTCATTTCCAGGTAAGTATGTATTGTAAGGCCCCATAGAGAGATCCAAAGAGCGCTTGCAACTCTCAGTAGCATGTTTCTCTGGGGCTCCCAATGGGGACATGAAATATAACTTTAAATACCCCACAGAGAGCCTCATAGAGCACTGACAACTCTCAGCAGCATGTTTCTCTGCAGCGCCAGATGGGGGTGTGAAATATAAGTAAATCTGAGATGAGAGACAGATTATATTTCACTCACTTAAATTAATAATAGTGTCAGCTTGATTATTAATTTTGGAGAAAATTTCCAACGATCACTATTATTTGGCATTGAGACATAAATTGAAATTGCCATCACTATTATAATTTTCAGCCTAAATCCTCACCCATCACTATTAATAGGCCATCAGGATTATTAGGCACATGAGAGTAGCAAGGCTCAAAATAAGTGGCCGGGCATGGTCATTGTTCCTCGAAAAATAGCTTATGTCCAGTGCACTTCTGTATCTGTTGGACATTTTTGTCCAATGCAATTTTTTAAACAATCTGTATCTGTTTGGGTATGTACAAGGAGCCACTACTGGCCAATTAGGACATTGAAAGTAAAAAATAGTTCTTTTTTAATTTCAGATCATTTCAGAGTGAATATAATTATGTTGTTTTTGAATTGCATGTGTATTTATTAATAGTCGTCAAGTTTTTAGAACTTCTGAAAACAAAAATAACATGGCTTTTTCCCAGGTGGCGATTGGACACTCACTAAAATGTGCACATCATTGACGAATAATATGTTGATTGGAAATTTAAATACTGTCTCATAACGTACATCTGAAAATTTGACAGGCACCATTTTGAAATGACCAACACCATTCATTTGGCAGGCAGTAAAAAAATTATTTTGAGCCTTGGAGATTATTCGAACCATTAAGGATAATCTATTACGAGAAATGACATCATTTGGTATGATTAATGTGATGTTAAACACTCCTGTAGAGTGATCAAATAGAATTGGAGAATAATCTTGCTGAACCCGCCCATGAGTGGAGCTTCCTGAAATTTTGCAAAAACATTGTGCCAATGCATTCTCTTATATATCCTATCCCATAGGAGAATGCATTGACCTAACGATAGGAGTTCTCGCAAATATGAGAGAATGCACTGATACCAAGCCTGCAAATAGCGTGTCTGTCATTTGCAGAATGAGGTCCCCAGAGGGTGAATTTAGTGATGCTATCCCACACAGTGGGCTAGCATCACCTAATTCACCCTCTGGAGACCTCATTCTGCTTAGGCCTCATCTTCTGGGAAGTATCTATAGTATTAAATTAACATTGTTTTTAGTTACATTTCCCTTCTAGGAAGTTTCTATATCCCCTAATTTGCAGAAGATAAAATTCATAATTGAGGTACCAAATGGGTGAACATCACCAACTTCAACTGGGGAACTTCAATCTGATCCTAGGTCTGCCATAGCAGTTGAGGGCCTTAGCAGAATAAGGTCCCCAGAGGGTGAATATGGTGATGCTAGCCCGCTATGTGGGGTACAGCTTTTTTGCTCAAATACACTCATTGATGTACATACTCCGGTAGCTTACGATATTTTCTCTATAAATGAGACAATAAAAGTAAAAACTAAACAGTAAATGTTTTTCTTAAAAATACTTGCTAATTTGCCATCAAACTTACATGTTTATGTGTGATAGCTGATCATA
The DNA here is from genome assembly GCA_032622095.1 of Siphonodentalium dalli. Taxonomy (NCBI): domain Eukaryota; kingdom Metazoa; phylum Mollusca; class Scaphopoda; order Gadilida; family Siphonodentaliidae; genus Siphonodentalium; species Siphonodentalium dalli. The sequence continues at coordinate 85,649,284 of CP136061.1, read as the reverse complement.
TTTTTTTTATTTTTGTTGTCAAAATTATGAAAATGCAAAAGGAATCTGAAGGAATAAATTTTTTTTAATCTCCCGGATGATGACCACAATCTCACGGAAAATCGTGACCAATCTCCCGGAAAATATTTTGTGGGGTTAACAGGTCTGCTCCCAACATGGAAGGGTTAAAGGCCCACTTAATTTTCGAGTCTCCGATTATTTTGTGCCTTGATATACGGTTTTAATAACAATCTATGCCATAAAATATGATTAAAATACTATAATTCATCACCATTTGGAATGTCTGTGTCACGTAATAGAAAATAGGTGAAATAATACAATAATTCCCCTCCTTTGGCTCCCAGAATGCATCAGAATTCAAACTAAAGATGAATTCTCAAAGAAAGGGGAATAACACTATATCTAAATATATAGAGTTAATTACCCTTGCATTGAAAATAATTGACTTTGTGCACAAACATGACCTCAGAACAGACGCCAGTTTTATCAATAAAAACAACATGTTGACTGTTTATTACATCAAATACATTGAAAATACTGTGCAAGCCTGCAAATAGCTTGTCTGTCATTTGCAGAATGAGGTCCCCAGAGAGTGAATTTAGTGATGCTATCCCGCACAGCGGGCTAGCATCACCAAATTCACCCTCTAGAGACCTCATTCTGCTTAGGCCTCATCTTCTGTGAAATATCTATAGTATATTTAATTAACATTGCTTTTAGTTACATTTCCCTTCTAGATATTTCACAGAAGATAGAAAAGTAAAAACTACACAGTAAATCTTCTGTGAAATATCTCTAGTATATTTAATTAACATTGCTTTTAGTTACATTTCCCTTCTAGGAAGTTTCTATATCCCCTAATTTGCAGAAAATAAAATTCATAATTGAGGTGCCCAATGGGTGAACATCACCAACTTCAACTGGAGAACTTCAATCTGATCCTAGGTCTGCCATAGCAGTTGAGGGCGTTAGCAGAATGAGGTCTCCAGAGGGTGAATTTAGTGATGCTATTTGCAGTCTTGCACCCTTATCACCACCAGGGTTTTCGCAAAATGTTAGGAAGCTTATAGCCGATGTTCAAATTGATTTCTGATTGGGCAACAAAAAAAATGCACCTCTTTCCTATCTTATAGAATTTTCCTGAAGGGGAGTTAATGCACTGTTCAAGTCGAGAGGTCATTGAATCAGTATTCATGTCAAGCATCAAAGAGGCAGACACACTGAAACACAGAGGGCAAGTCATTAATAGTATGCAGAAAAAAGACCACAAACAGCTGTGGATGGGTCTCTATAATGGTGAGTATAGTAAACAGAGGGCAAGTTATTATTAGTATGTAAAACAAAGACCACAAGCATGTAGATGGGACTCCATATAACAGTGAGTATAGTGCACGGAGGGTGAGTATAGTACACAGAGGCCAATGAAAACACACACCTAGCCCTCCAGAATGACGATAACAAGTCAGAATGGAGCACTGGCTAAAGGACCCTAAGGCCTTTCCATTTATCAACATAAGTATAATGAAAGAAATAATGACTTACAACCTATACGTCATATACAGTAATGCCCTAAGTAATCGACTCCCTAACGACAGCAGAATTATGGGTAACTTTTCAGGATTTAGTCGGAAATATGGCTTGTTGCCATTCCCCGAGAGCTTTCCGATGAATGGCAACAAGCCATATTTCCGACTAAATCCTGAAAAGTTACCCATAATTCTGCTGTCGTTAGGGAGTCGATTACTTAGGGCGTTACTGTAATTTCCCCACATAATGAAGGTGGTATACATAATGATGACTTGGGTCCCAATTTATAACAGACAAATTGCTCCTCGTTCTAATGACATTAATTTTGAGGTGGAAGCTGGATCCTGAAAATAATTTAGAACGTACCCCACAAAAACTAAATTTTCTTTGATGCCAAAATTAGAATTTAGATATTTTTTGGAAATTACTCCCAATGAGTTGAAAAGATGCCAAAATGTTTGGATAAGACCATCATTTGTTTTAGAACTGACTGGATGACTCCATTGAGAAGGGACTGGGTTGAACACACGCCTACTATATATATCACCCTTCCAAGTCGGAGTTTAGTGTGTGCTATGCGGGATAGCATCACTAAATTCACCCTCTGGGGACCTCATTCTGCTTGGGCCTCATCTTCTCTGGAAAGTTTCTTTATTATCAAATTTCTATTGAAACTTATTCACATAGATTCTATTTATTTTTTAGTTTAGTTTCTCTATATCCCCAAATTGGCAGACGACACATTGCATAATCGAGGTTCCCAATGGGTCTACATCACACTATTCACCATTTAGGAACTTGAATCCGAGTCTCTGTCTCCCATAGCAGAATGAGGTCCACAGAGGGTGAATTTAGTGATGCTAGCCCACTATGTTGGATAACATCACTAAATTCACCCTCTGGGGACCTCATTCTGCAAATGACAGGTACACTAAAATCAGGCTTGCACCCTTCTCCATTTCAGATAAATTTGATCAATTCTGGACTGTGAATAAAAAACTTATGGACTCGTCCAGTGAAGATGTCTTCAAACACATACCATACAAGATATTCCAGGTGAGAAAATTACACAGAACGACACATGTGTCTTAAAGATGGATTATCGTGGGTATAAAATAATAAATATGAATTGAGGACCCCTGTCCGGAAATACTTCTATCAATTAATATGGATTTTATTTAGAATATTTTATTCTAAAATGAGATGATTAAAAGGGACACATAACCTACGACCATATTTAACATTAGTATAATCCACTGGCAGTGGATCGAGTGAAATGACTGGTTCTCACTATAAACATGTGTTGTATATAAGAATGCATATCACGCTTTTACGACTTATATTCAACCACAGCACACTTGTATTGTTGGAGATATTCAACAGTCATCATATGCAAATCTTTCATCAATGGTGTTATGTGGGAATATAGTGAGACATTCTTGATTAGTCATTATGTAACACCATATTCAATTTGTTGACATGGTCTTGATTGATGTTGGTTAACAGTGAGTGGAGATGGTCAATGCGGGAAACTACAAGACTTAAAACAGCATGAACTTTCCGATAGATGACAATGTGCTGAAAATAGGACACTTTTACAGTGTTAGACAGTGTTGTCGATAGTCAATCGACGTTGTGTCGTCAAAGAAGCTGCCAAGATTTCTGACAAAATCGGTTGAGGTTATTTCGCTCTTGCCAAGTTTTATGTTGAAAGATGCACCGCACCTCCCCTTGAGTTTCGAAGTTGCCGGAGAGAATGTTTGTCCCCAGAACTAAAAACAATGACTTGTCGTCATTAAGCTATTGTCTTAGATATAAAATAGGGTTATGCCGCTGGCATCAGAAATGAAAGTGTCAATGACACTGTAGCTCAACTTGGAAATGGAATAATTTCATGTGTTACAGTCAATGAAGTGATTAGGAATGTGGAAAGTTGAAAGGCCTAGTTATCCAAAGAGTAAAATCCAAGATGGCCACTGGCAGCCATGTTTTTTTGCCGAATGACCCCAAAAAGACTCATTCCCATCTACATGTCATTGTTAACATACATCACAAATTTCATGAAGATCCGACAAAAGATACGACCTGTAGCCTGTGTCAAAGGATTTAGTCATGTAAAGAGTAAAATCCAAGATGGCTGCTGGCAGCCATGTTTTTTGGCCTAATGACCGCAAAATGACTCGTTCCCATCTACATGTCATTGTTAACATCCGTGACATGATGATCGGACCAAAGATACGACTTGTAGCCCATGCCAAAGGATTTAGTCATGCAAAGAGTAAAATCCAAGATGGCTGCTGGCGAACATGTTTTTTGGCCGAACGACCCCAAAAGTACTCGTTCCCATCTACATATCAATATTAACATCCATGACAAATTTCATGATGAACAGTACGACCTGTAGCCTGTGCTAATAGACTGAATTTTGAAATCCAAGATGGCCACTGGCGGCCATGTTTTTTTGCCGAATGACCCCAAAATGACTCGTTCCCATCTACATGTCAATGTCAACAGCCATGACAAATCTCATAATGATCTGACCAAAGCTACGACCTGTAGCCCGTGCCAAAGGATTTAGTCATGCAAAGAGTAAAATCCATGATGGCTGCTGGTGGCCATGTTTTTTGGCCGAACGATCCCAAAATGACTCATTCCCATCTACATGACAATATTAACATCCATGACAAATTTCATGATGATCAGACCAAAGCTACGACCTGTAGCCCGTGCCAAAGGATTTAGTCATGCAAAGAGTAAAATCCAAGATGGCTGCTGGTGGCTGTGTTTTTTGGCCGAACGACCCCAAAATTACTCGTTCCCATCTACATGTCAATATTAACATCCATGACAAATTTCATGATGATCAGACGAACAGTACAACCTGTAGCCCGTGCTAAAGGAAATTGTTGACGAATCACGCACACGGACGATGGACGACAAAGCCATGGCAATCGCTCAAACTTTACAAAGTGAAGTTGAGCTAAAAACGCCGAAACTCAAAGACCTGTCATTTTTTATGGACAATCCCCTATTTAAATATATAAGACATGAAAGTCATAAGAAAATTTGAAAATTAGAACTTTAATCAAACAACAAAAGTTAACTGACATACAAGCCTCATGTTTTCTTACATTTGCGGAATGAGGTCCCTCGGGAAGGTGAATTTAGTGACGCTATCCCACATCAGGGACCAGCCGAGAGGGCGACGTGGGCGACTTCTTCGCCCTAGCGCCGTCCACTTCGCCTTATTTTTGAAGTCGGGCTAAGTTCAAGTCGCCCTGAAAATTCCAAAGTTGACTGACGAAAATCGGCAAAATGCCCCAAATAATTTATGATAATTTACAACTGTCAACTGTGATTGCACACAATACTCCACTATCAGGGTGTATCAGGGTGTTATAAAACAATTAACACCTGTATTGCTCCAATCTGGAAGCATGTTGACAAAGGAGTCTGATTACTGGCACCTGTGAAAACATCGTCGGACCTCAAGTGTTAATCTGGTTGTTGTTATTTTTAGATTACCGTGATTACCACACCTTACAATGAAGATTACAACTCACACCTCTCACAATGTGTCAATTCATCACTCCCTCTATGGAGTTTGGTTAAAGAAATTTTAAAACAAATTCATTTGTGAAGCATATTAAAATTTCAAACGGGATTACTAACAGTGCACAGTAAAAGTGTTCATGATTTCGTTTCGTTTCGGTTTGATATATTGTTGGCATTTTTAAAAACCCGAATAATATGAAATAAAATCCTGTCATTCTCCCACAATTACGATATAAAATGCTGCTATCCTCTCACAATTATGTTTGGGTATTATTAATAGTTATTAGGGTCATGAAGTGAACATAATGACTCCATATTTCAACCATTGTTTCATAAGTTTAATTGACATATGTCATCTCTCCTATTTTCGTTCTATAGCTATTCCTGTCGTAGTACTGATCAATTTTGTAGACTCACTTCGCCCTATAGAACGGCTACTTCGCCTTATTTTTATAGTAGGGCGAAGTCATTTCGCCCTGAAAATCTGGTCTAGGCTGGTCCCTGTCCCACATGGCAGGCTAGCATCACCAAATTTGCCCTCTGGGAATTTCATTCTGCTTAGGCCTCTACTACTATGGGAGACTTAGGATCAGATTGAAGTTCCCCAGTTGAAGTTTGTGATGTTCACCCATTGGGCACCTCAATTATGCAATTTAGCTTCTGCAAATTAGGGGATATCGAAATTGAACAGAAGGGAAAAAGTAACTAAAAGTAATGTTAATTTGAGACTGTAGATCATACTTCCCAGAAAATTATGCCTAAGCAGAATTAGATCCCCCAGAGGATGAATTTGGTAATGCTAGCCCACTGTTTATGGTAGGATCACTAAATTCACCCTCTGGGGACCTCATTCTGTAAATGTCAGACACACCATTTCCAGACTTGCAAACAGACACAATGTCCACTTGTTTCATGTTCTATTTCAGCATTAACAAGGGCTTCGATAGAGCTCGGCAAAATAGGCCAGTAGTATTCCAATGAAGGGCCATAACTCTGGTGAAAATTGGCAGGCGGAACCTATATTCGAACTTGATATTTATATTGAGGCATGCACCGATTGGGCACCCCCAGTATGCAATGCTCGTCTGCCAATTTGGAGGAATAGAGAAATTAAAAGAAAAATAATCCTTGTGAAGAAGTTTCTAAAGAAACCTAAATAACTTTTTTATAATGAAGATACTTTCCCAGATGATGAGGCCTAAGTAGAATGAGATCCCCAGAGGGTTAATTATTGTGATGCTAGCCCGCCATGCGGGATATCATTACTAAATTCACCCTCTGGGAATCTCATTTTTCAAATGTCAGACACACTAAATCCAGGCACATTTTAGTATTAAATTGTTATCTTCCCAGGTGGATAGAACAACAATACAGAAATTATTCAAACCCAAAACAGACGAAGGTGAAAACCGGATACTCAAAGACTTACTTCAGGATGGCATTCCACACATATTTAATGAAGGTAAGACCCTGCGGAGCGCCCCACACTGAGGGCAGCAGACAGTGGTCAGGAACTCATGCTTCTGTGAGTATGGGGACCCCAATGGGGAGGTGAAAACTGGACACTCAAGGACTAACTTCAGGATGGCATTCTGTACATATTTTTAATGAAGGTATGATCCTACATGGTGCCCCACTCTGACAGTCAAAATCCAGAAATGAAAATATACAACATGCTTTATTTATTAGACAACATTCGGCACTTTACATATGAAATGCCCAATACCACTGGGGAGTGCATTTATGTTAGTTGGTATCAAATAAATTTGATAAAAGTCAAAAGAATTTTTGCAAAGTTTTACCCAACAAATTGATTTATTAAATATCTAAAGTGTACATAACAGATAGCAAAAGCTTTACAAAAAATTATATGGCCAAAATTATTAATGACCGACACAAACCAATTAGTATAGAGTGTCTTAATGATTGTTATCTCTTCCTATAAAGATGGATTATCTCTTTAAATAACATATTTGAAATAGTTGCGTGGGTATAAAATAATAAATATGAACTGAGGATCCCTGTCCGGAAAGGCTTCTATCAATTTATATTGATTTTATTTCGAATATTTTATTGGGACCGTTTATTTGTCTATTTATAGAACAGACCATTCGGGTGATACTATATTGCGATATAGAGCATTAGACTTTTCCTATGGCTATGTACCGAACGTCAAATGTCCCAGATTGATTGGTTGTACATGTGTATTGTTTTATTCCATAGTTATAAGCGATAATGAGTATAATTAACGTTCATTTGTGACAATGTTACACAATAAAATTTCTGGTCTCTGTTAACAGTAACCACTATTGTTCGTTAGCTAAACATCCACACCTTTTCAGACCAGAAAATATTCAAAATAAAAGGAATATTAATCGATAGAAGGTTTTCTGGACAGGAGTCTTCGATTCAGATCTAATATTTTATACCCCGGTAACTATATAATACAGGTTTACAAAGAAATAATCCACATTTAACAAGTTTTATATTGATTCCTGGGTATAAAAATAATACATATGAATCGAAGAGCCTTACCGGGGAAACACTTCTATCGATTAATATTGATTATATTTCATATATTTACATATGTGTCATCGTTTATCTAACAACCATTAATGGTCACTGTTAATAACATAATAGAAATTTTATTGTGTAATTTTGTCATAAATAAATGTTAATTAGATTCATTATCGCTTATAACTATGAAATAAACAATACAATCAATCTGGGACATTTGACATTCAGAGCATAGCAATGGGAGAACTCTAATAATCTCATTTGCTATATAATATTGCCTGGATGGTCTGTTCTAAAAATATTAACAAATATTATGTCCCACTTGATAATCGCATTATATAAGAAAATATTCTAAATAAAATCAATATTAATTGATAAAAGCATTTCCGGACAGGGTTCTTCGATTCATGTCTATTATTTTATACCATGGAAACTATCTAAAATTATGGATTATTAATTCTTGCAGATGGTGACTTACAGAAACGAGTGCTAATACAGGGAGTGGAGACCCCGTTGGAGACACCAGTCATGTGGCTTAGTGAACATTTTAGTCACCCAGACAACTTCCTCCATATATGTGTGACGTCAGACAAAACTATAGACCGTGGATGAATTTCCTCCATGTAGGATGCACCCGAATAATTTCCTCCATATATGTTTCATGTTGGACAAAACTATAGACTGCAGCTGAACCCAGACAACTTCCTCCATATATGTGTTACATCGGACAAAAATATAGATGCGGATGAACCCGGACAACTTCCTCCATATATGTGTTACATCGGACAAAACTATAGACGTGGATGAACCCGGGCAACTTCCTCCATATATGTGTTACAGCGGACAAAAATATAGATGCGGATGAAACCTGGACAACTTCCTCCATATATGTGTTACATTGGACAAAACTATAGACGCGGATGAACCCGGACAACTTCCTCCATATATGTGTTACAGCGGACAAAACTATAGACGCGGATGAACCCGGACAACTTTCTACATTTTCTAAAACAATCACCACTAAGAAGAGCATGAAGAAATAGATAAACTTTGTTCTTACTTACCTTCATTATCGATAGTTCTCATATTACGAAATTTCGTGTGTTGAAAACATTCTTATGTAAACAAAGCTGTTACAGTGATTCATCAACAAACATCGCTGATCTCGTAATAAGTTCAAATATTTTAGTCTAAACTTATCTAAAGGTGATTTTCCAAATATTTTCTAAAGGTGATTTTCCAAATATTTTTCAATGATTCCTTTCCCATGATTTACCATCAATTGTTAGTAATATTTACATATAACAATGATTTCAATGTGCAATATCTTCAATGTTTAAAAATAGTACATCTATTTTTAACCTCTGCAAGCATCAAATATGCCATCAAGGGAGGCGCATATTGTTGTTGGCTTGGTAGTGCTGCGCTTGAAACTGATTTTATGCCCAATCTATAAATCGGCAACTTGTGTGTTATATACAGTAATGCCCTAAATAAGCTTTCCGATGAATGTCAACAAGCCATATTTCCGACTAAATCCTGAAAAATGACCCGTAATTCTGCTGTGGTTAAGGAGTCGATTATTTAGGGCATTACTGTAGTCCCAGGCATGTACAAAGGGCAACTCGGGCATGTCTCGGAGACAAGTACATATAACATGGAGCTGCAACCTACCACAGAAATCTACCATATACCTACCACAGATAATGTGCATATTGTGTCCTAAGTGCGTCGTCTAAATTCGGCAGCCATTTCAGCTTCTTTTTTTGGGGTCGCTTCGGTGGTCATGTGGTATTGACGTCAGACTTTTGAGTCGCAAGGTGCGTTAGCCATCATGGGCCGGGGTTCGAATCCCATCCAAAAATATGCATTGTGTTATTTAATCCCAATGCATGTACACAGGGCAATGCTATGCATATCTCGGAGACAAGTACATACAACATGCAGCCAAAAATCTACCATATACTTAACATAACACTCATTTTAATCGAGAATCTTTTATCGAATGGGTTGCAGACGGCGCAAGAATAGATTACACAAAAACTGGAGCTTGAGTGAAATGTGACTATGCGTGTCCGCAACGAGTTTGATAAAAGATTCTAGATTATGATGCAAGTTGTGTTTTGCATTTATTCCATACCTTGTGTCGTTTAAGTTTAATCCACAACTGTGACCATCATTGATGCTACACCTACCTTCATTGTCATTCAAGTCTGACGAAAAACATTAATTAACTGTGCATCACCCGGAGCAGACTGTTGACATCATCGCTTTTGTTAACAATGTCAATGCGAATAGTTAAAGGTGGATTATCTCTTTGTAAACATGTATTATATAGTTACCGGGGTATAAAATATTAGATCTGAATCGAAGACTCCTGTCCGGAAATGCTTCTATCGATTAATATTAATTTTATTTCGAATATTTTCTGGTCTAAAAAGGTGTGTTTGTTCAGCTAACGAACAATATTGGTTACTGTTAAAGGTACGGTTGGCCTTGGCGGTGGGTATCCTGTGAAAATATTTCCACCCGTCAAAAACCGCCACAAACAGAAAGAACATCAAAATGTAGACAGACTTTGTCCGTATACAAATAAGTAATATCGCATAAAAAGTATGTTATTGTCAAATGTTTGACCATTGTTATGTAAACAAAAGCATAAAAAGTTACTTTTCTGGTGTTTGTTTATATTATGATGGTAAACATAAAGAGCGTTCTTTGTTGGTGAATTCCTGATATGGAACTAATAAAGAGCGTTTATGCCATTTGTGTGTGATTAGCCAGTAGCATTGTGCTGTCTTCTGTAACACAATCAGACTCTTGCTTAGGTAAAATATAGTAGGTCTTTATGATAACATGCTGTTTACGTGATGGTCATGGTATATATGAACGAAACTGTATGTGTTTTAATGTTTTTCTGTTTACGGTGATTAGAACAAATATGAATATTTTCGACAACTAAGGCCTCACGTGCCTTTAACAGAGACCAGAAATTATATTGTGCAATTTTGTCACAAATAAACGTCAATTATACTCATTATCGCTTATATCTGTGGAACAAAACAGTACAAACAACCAATCTGTGACATTTGACATTCGTTGCGTAGATGTAGGAACAGCCCAGTGCTCTATATCGCAATACGGTCTCATCCGAATGGTCGGTTCTAAAAATAGTAACATAAATGGGCCCGATTTAATATTCGAAATAAAATCAATATTAATTGATAGAATCTTTTCCGGACATAGGTCTTCAGTTCATATCTATTATTTTATACCCACGCAACTATTTAAAAAAAATTATTTAAAGAGATAATCCATCTTTAAGGCTTGTATTTCCTTTGTAGTATAGAACTATAATATGTATGGCTGGGATTACGCTGAATACATGTATCTCCTGTCAACGGTGTGAATTAAGTTTGTTTGACAGACTGTTATAACATTTATGTTATTTTGCATGAATCCACTTCGAAGGCCATGAATCCTTTTTATAAAATCTGAAAACAATTAAGAATTAAATATGTTACTATGCTGTACTATGAAGAAATTAATTATATTATTTAATTTTATATTTGTGGTTTTCTTCTTTCACTTGTAATAGGCGATGTAGAATGATATCAGTTCTACACACCCAGTTGATAATAGAGATATTTGCGAATGAAGTGAAATTATATGGTTTATGCTTTTAATGTGCACCTACATGCCACAGGCCACATCCAATAGTCAAACTTCATACGGTTCTTCAAAGTGGCCTCTACATGGGAGCTGGCCACCAGCAGCCATCTTTGAATTCACATTTGAATCTCTCTGCACACCCTGTAGCCCACATTTATTGGGGAAATGATTGAAATTAAAACATTTCATCTACACAATACAACTTAGGACCATTGCTTCCGACATTCAGGAACTACGCCACTAATGTAATCTCTATTGTAAAGTGAAAGGGATTGTGTGCATTTTAAGAACATCTGCTGAATAGTTGAGGTGTGTTTGATGTTCAAATCGGGACACAATCAATACCTATTTTCCTTGTAAATTTGAATTATAAATATGAGTTTTTAACGATTACTGATATTTGATGCATTGTGAATTTCCATAGCTCATGTACTAGTTTATCCAAGTAAACAAATATTTATATGTTTTTAACAAATTTAGAATAAAAAACACTTTGGGTTAAAAACTTTATTGGAGATGTAGGTCCTGACCCTGATGATGCTAGTAAATCCACATACCAAATCTCATTCCATTCAGTTCAGACTTACTAAAGTTATTATTTGGAAACGAAAAAGCAAATGACGGACAGACCAATAACATAATACATTCCTCTTTTTTTTTTTTAACCCTTTACCCAACAAACCGGCCAAAACCGGCCAAATAAAGCTTCAACAGCCTAAAATATCTTCAGTCTGTCTCAATAGAACCATACAAATATGGATATCATTGGAACCGGCTCATTGACCACATTGTGATAGTTACAGTTATGCCCTGTGCCAATGCATTCTCTTATATATGCGAGTCGACCATAGGTCACCTCGCATATATAAGAGAATGCATTGGCCTAAAAAAAAACTTTTTTTAACACTTTTTACCATTTTTTATTACATTCTTTAACAATTTTATAATTGTTAATGTGTTAAGCCAATGCATTCTCTTATATATGCGAGGCGACCTATGGTCGACTCGCATATATAAGAGAATGCATTGGCACAGGGCCGTTCTGTTGGGTAAAGGGTTAAATGGGCGAATAAAAAACATGGCCGCCAGCAGCTTTCTTGGATTTCACATTTGAATTCATCAGCACACCCTGTAGCCCACATCCCTCATCCGATCCTCACCAAACTTCATATGGTTTTTCAAGGTGACCTCTATGTGGCAGCCATCAAAATATTCTCAAAATAAAAAAATAATAAAAACTTAGAGCTAGGGAGAGTATCTAACTATAAGTTGTGCGATGTATGCTGTATTAAACAGAAGTGCTAATACAATGTAACTCGAACGCATTTAGTCGTGTGTGAGAATCATCTACAGAGTAGGCCACACATAAGCTGTTCCACGACATCCTCCCGGGAGGGGAAAATAAGACAAATTACAGTATGTGAATTCAATGTCATCAAGCATCAGTCTCCAGAATTTTCCGAGTAGCAAGTGAGATTATATACACATACGCTGTTTGTAACGATCCAACAGAGACCAACAGTGAACTCACGATACATGTATGATTACTTTTTAGTTTGAACATTTGCGGTGATTGTTGACGGTACCTATTACAGAATTCCTGACAACTGAGAATCTCAAAAGTTCCGTTAACATCCGGCGAAAAGTTGCCCTCAATTACACTTTGACCTTGAGAGGAGATTTGGTTGTTGGGTAGCACTTTGCGTAATGGTCGTATGGCATAAAGTTCGTGCGATCTGTCGATGGAATCGGCTCTATCGTTGTCAAGATGTCTGGATCAGGTGGAGCATTCTGTTGGAGGCCAACATCAGAATAACTTCTCAGAAACACATGAATAACTGATAGTCAAGCCTTGAAATAGGGTGTCTGTCATTTGCATAGCGGGCTAGCATCACCAAATTCACCCTCTGGGGACCTCATTCTGCTTACACCTCAGCAGAATGAGGTCCCCAGAGGGTGAATTTAGTGATGCTACCCCGCATAGTGGGCTAGCATCACCAAATTCACCCTCTGGGGACCTCATTCTGCAAATGACAGACTCCCTATTTCAAGGCTTGTGTGCAATTTCATCAGCTGTTGGCAATTCCATCACTTGAAAACAATCAGTGAAGTGAGTGTAGGAATTGATTTGCAACTTTAGATTGGTTAGTGCACAGATGATTGCTTTAACTTCTGGTTTCGTTTGAGGTAGGTAATCTATACAGCTTTCAATGTCGTCTGTAATAATTTCCAGAATATCAACCTGCCCTTCAAGTTCTATGTTGCAGCTCGTTCACGTCGCAATGTAAAGATGACACATTCTGTTTTATTTCATCTGCGTTCTCCATCAAGTTCTTGATTTCAGAAAACAGTTCTTGCCACATTCGATGGTGAAATGAATAGACTCTATAATCCATGTTGAGGTGTTCTAACTATACGGTTCGAGGGACCAATTTGAGAGAGAGTATCTAACTATAAGTTGTGCGATGTATGCTGTATTAAACAGAAGTGACAATACAATGTAACTCGAACGCCTTTAGTTGTGTGTGAGTTCTGTTCAACTGTCCGTGTGAGAATCGTCTACAGAGTACTGAGTGCGGCTGGTCAGTTAGGCCACACATAAACTGTTCCACGACATCCTCCCGGGAGGGAAAAATAAGACAAATTACAATGTATGTGAATTCAATGTCATCAAGCATCAGTCTCCAGAACGATCCAACAGAGACCAACAGTGAACTCACGATACATGTATGATTACTTTTTAGTTCGAACATTTGCGGTGATTGTTGACGGTACCTATTACAGATTTCCTGACAACTGAGAATCTCAAAAGTTCCGTTAACATCCGGCGAAAAGTTGCCCTCAATTACACTAAACAAACATATGTTTTAAACAAATTTAGAATAAAAAACACTTTGGGTGAAAACCTTGAGAGGAGATTTGGTTGTTGGGTAGCACTTTGCGTAATGGTCGTATGGCATAAAGTTTGTGTGATCTATCGATGGAATCGGCTCTATCATTGTCCAGATGTCTGGATCAGGTGGAGCATTCTGTTGGAGGCCAACATCAGAATAACTTCTCAGAAACACATGAATAACTGATAGTCAAGCCTTGAAATAGGGTGTCTGCCATTTGCAGAATGAGGTCCCCAGAGGGTGAATTTAGTGATGCTACCCCGCATAGTGGGCTAGCATCACCAAATTCACCCTCTGGGAACCTCATTCTGCTGAGGTGTAAGCAGAATGAGGTCCCCAGAGGGTGATGCTAGCCCGCTATGCGGGGTAGCATCACTAAATTCAAATGACAGACACCCTATTTCAAGGCTTGCTGATATTATGTGCTTTTCATCCACAGACTCGGATACAATGCGTATACTCATCTGTTGGTTGGGATCTATTAGAGGGGTACAAGAGTAGACTGCATCAGATTCATATTCATAGCTCCTATACTGGTTCAAAATTCCACATGCAGTGTCTCCATTTTGCTGTGCAATTTCATCAGCTTTTGGCAATTCCATCACTTGAAAACAATCCGTGAAGTTCGTGTAGGAATCGATTTGCAATCTTAGATTGGTTAGTGCACAGATGATTTCTTTAACTTCTGGTTCTGTTTGAGGTAGGTAATCTATACAGCTTATGACATCGTCTGTAATAAGTTCCAGAATATCAACCTGCCCTTCAAGTTCTGAGGCGATATGTTGCAGCTCGTTCACGTCGCAATGTAAAGATGACACATTCTGTTTTATTTCTTCTGCGTTCTCCATCAAGTTCTTGATTTCAGAAAACAGTTCTTGCCACATTCGACGGTGAAATGAATAGACTCCATAATCCATGTTGAGGTGTTCTAACTATACGATTCGAGGGACCAATTTGAGAGAGAGTATCTAACTATAAGTTGTGCGATGTATGCTGCATTAACCTATTAAACAGAAGTGCTAATACAATGTAACTCAAACGCCTATAGTCATGTGTAAGTACTGATCAACTGTCCGTGTGAGAATCTTCTACAGAGTACTGAGTGCGGCTGGTCCATTAGGCCACATATAAACTGTTCCACGACACTTAGGACCATGGGATTTCTGACAGCGGGGACCTTTGACCCTCTGGCCATGTCCACGAAGACAAAGGATAATCGCCCTATTTATGTCATCTTTTATTATTCAGTAATGCAGTATCATAGTTCGTAAAGCAGCGGAACTCATTCTGTAGACCATTAGCATGCTCGGGAATATACTCCTGTAGCGTTACACCGAGTAGTTTACTGGCCATGTCTTTCATAACAGCACCTGCAATATGAAGGGAATTAAAATTATTTTCCACTATAAGGCGACAGCAATTTAACATGTTCACTGCCGGAAATCGTGTTCTGCCATTCAGTTTCCCACAAAAACTATGAGATAACTCGTGGCATTCAACATGTTAATAGCCTGGTTTTCATCCCACTTTTTCCTCAATATTGTAAAAAAAAAAAAAAAATTATATGTGATTGGTTTATGAAGTACAGTAATGCCCTAAATAATCGACTCCTTAACCACAGCAGAATTATGGGTAACTTTGAATGAATGAATGAATATTTTATTTGTGCAATAAATCATGTCAATATACAAATAATCACAAATAACATAAATTATTATTGCACAGGGGGCGACATGGCCAATATAGGCCGTCTTCCTGTTGTCCCCTGAGTTCATAGATGAATATATTGTATTGTATATAGCGGTTATCCTTATTGGTTCACGCACCTCGGTTGGTGCCACCTATTAATTCGCTTGTCTAGTGCAATCGTGTTATCATCGAAGCAAGAATTAAGCCGGAGAAAGGTGGAAAACACACATGTATGAGGGTGTGTCCGAGTATGTATATAGTAATGTATTTGTGAGTTTGGTTTACTGGTCGCTCTATAAGCGTTGATCAAATTATGTTTTGTATATCTCATACCCTTTTACTTCGACGGGTTTTTAGTGATTTTTTTATATGAGATAATAGTCTGACATTCTTCAAATAATGATAAGTAAATAGGTAGGTAAAAGGGTAAATCTTCGACCAGGTTAGGTGAGACTTGTGAGAGTTACTATGTTAACGTGTTGTTACAATCAAAACAATACGCGTCTCCACAGTTAATAACTTCAGCATATTTTGACAACATATTTTTTATTAAACATCTTTTAAATATGAATTTGTTCTTTGAATTTCTAATTTGTGCATTGATTGAATTCCATATATCTGGGAATGAGTGTTTTGGGAGGTATGCCGTAAATTTTATTCTCGGTTTTATTACTCTAATGTTTTTGGCTTGTCTCGTAGTTATTCCACGAGAGTATTCAAAGCAAGTGGAAAATGATCTGGGTAGTACAAGTTTTGTCCAGTCATACATAAATTGGGCACAGTGCATACGATAAAGGTCGCTAAACTTCAATATTTTTTCTTTTTTAAATAACGGTTCTGTATGACTTCTATAATTTTTGTTGCATAATATGCGAATTGATCTTTTTTGGAGAGTTGTCATTGAATTTGCAGCAACCGAATGCCCCCATACCGGAAGTCCGTATGTTAGATAGCTGTGAATTAATGCGTAGTAGAGAGTTTTTTTTGCAGTTTTGGGAAGAATACGTTTGACCTTGTTTAGAGCAAACAATGCATGTTTTATTCGTTTGTTAAGCATTGAGATATGAGTTTTAAAAGTAAGGTTTTCATCTATGTAAATGCCCAGGAATTTTAAAGAAGTTTCTTGACACCTATTACCAACTCTAATGAGTTGCTTATTGTTTAATTTTACCTTCAATCGCGACCATTTATTGTCATTCATTGGTGGGTGAAGTAGCATATATTTGCTTTTTGATGTGTTGATCGAAAGTCTGTTACAGCAGCACCAAGTTGATAATTTTTCTAACTCGATGTTCACTGCTTTTTGTATGGTATTACCATCATTGCCAGAAATATATAGAGTTGTGTCATCCGCGAATGACAACATGTTGAGTGACGTACAGTTGGGCATGTCATTAACATATAGTAAAAAGAGCATGGGTCCGAGTATAGATCCCTGAGGTACACCACATAAAATGTTTTGTATATTTGATTTTTCACCCATTATTTCTACGTACTGTTGCCGTTCATTTAAATAGCTTTTGAACCAGTTGTTAGAAACCCCCCTAATACCGTAGTATTCAAGTTTTCTAAGTAATAGATCATGATTGATGGTGTCGAATGCTTTTGATAAGTCTATAAAAATCGCAAGTGTTGAATCTTTCGTTGGCTTATCATTATTTTCTACAACAGAGTGTAAGAGGTGTAGCAAAGGGTGAATAGTTGAGTGATCTTTGCGGAAACCATACTGGTGATTATGCAGTATGTTGAATCGCGACATGAATGAGGTTAGTCTTTTTTGCATTAGTTTTTCGATGAGTTTAGAAAACACTGGTAGTATACTTATCGGCCTGTAGTTTTCAATCAAGTCGTGCGATCCTCCTTTATGTACGGGTATAACTTTTGCAACCTTCATGTTTGTGGGAAACTTTCCTTCTTCAAATGACATATTAAATATATACGTTAGCGCGCTTGCAGTTTCGGATATTGTTTTTTTCATTAGTTTGGTTGATATATCATTTACATCGGTGCTTCCTTTTCCAAGTAATAATGAACAAGTTGATACTATTTCGTCCATGTCGGTTGGGCGAATGAAGAAATTATCAGCGTGAGTTTCTTTTAGGTACTGTGAGAAGTCATGGCCAGGTTTAACTGGAACTTCGGTGCTTGTTTTATATCCGATTAGGGAGAAATAGTCATTGAATGATTTGGCCATATCCGTCTGATTTGATATATCGCAGTTTCCGTGACGTAATTTCGATGGTATTTTGGGTCTATTGTTGGTCAAATTCAATGCATCTTTCAATATCGCCCACGTTTGTTTCTTGTTGAATTTATTTGCTTGTAACACATCAGTGTAGTAATAATTTTTGCTTTTTCTTTTCATCGTATTGAATAATTGGCAGTATTCCTTGTAATTTTTAGAATTAAAATCCGTTGGGTTTTTCAATTTTTTTACGTATAGTTTATTTTTATGTAGAGAGGAATTTAGGAGACCTGCCGTCATCCATGGTTGTTTCTTGACGTATTTCTTTGATGGTTTGGAGACGACTAATGGGAACGCTTTGTTATATGCATCGAGATATACCTTCATGAAGTTATCATATGCTAGATTGGCCGATGAACTGTTATATACACTGTCAAATGAGTCGGTCTGTAGAATACTTTTAAAGGTTGAGATATTGTTTTCGCTGAATATTCTGATCGGTTTCTGCTGAGTTATAGTTTCGGTATCATCGCGATTTGTGAACATTTCCGCATAAAATGTGGCGAAATGATCCGAAACATCGGTAAGTATAATTCCTGATTTTTTTTTTTTCACCACGCTATTTGTAAAAATGTTGTCTATTAGTGTAGCTGAATAGTCGGTTACTCTTGTTGGTTTAGTAATTACCGGCATGAACCCGTTTTCGAAAATGGTGTCAATGAAATTACTCGTTTTTGTGTGAGTTTCAAAGCCGAGAAGATCAATATTATAATCACCAATCAGATAAGCACGCTTGTTTGTTTTCTTAATTGATTCCATTATTGTGGTAAGTTCAGAGACAAAAGTGTCCAGGTCTGCCAGAGGGGCTGAATTTGGCCTATAAATAGAACCTACTATGTAACTTGATTTAGAACTTACATTTACTTCGATGAATAATGTCTCGATAACATGTGGGATAAATATTGATAAGTCATCACGTATTTTATAAGAATGGGTATTCTTGACAAATAATCCTATACCCCCTCTGCCGTCATCGAATTCGGGCCGTGTCCTATACTCTAGTTTATGGTAACCCGGTAGACTATAATTTTCCCGTATTTTGAAAATTTCGGTGAGAGCCAATATATCAAACATTTTTCCTGGTTGCTGGATCTGAGTCATTAATGCAACAAACGAGTCCCAATTTGCGTTAAGGCTACGACAATTGAGGCCTAGTAGGGATAAAGTACATTTTGATACATCGAGGTTATATTTTAGGTCTGATGGGGCATGGTAACTACAAGAGTGGTCTGTTAGGTCAAATGGACTGCATACGCGATCGATATCGTCATTATCACATGTAGCGTATTTTGCAACAAAATTATATGAATCATCTCTCTCAATCTCACTCAATCGGATTTTATCCGTAGTCATCGATATCATTCGATTTATTTTGTTTACATATCATACTCGGACGAACTATTGAATTCAATAGTAGTTGCTTGCGGATGTCTGGTATTTTGGATTTCGCATCGTAACATATTTTTGGTACCAACCGAGGGTCATGAACGGATAACACAAAATAATACATATTGAATAACAGGAATCAAATAGAGTAAACTGTTCGATCTTGGTCGAGGTGGATCTGATGTTTCACACAGATTATCAGACAGAAACCTTTCGTAGAGCAATCGGATGGTACTAATTTGTCCGAAGCGTGGAGCATTTATTTATACCTTTGGTGAAACTTACAGTGATTCTCAAAGCTAGTCTCCCACAACCACAGAAAAACTACGAAACACCTCTCAGGAGTCAGCAGGAAACACGGCCCGCCGCCATTCATTGGTAAGCTCTCGCCGAGAGCTTTCCGATGAATGGCAACAAGACAGGTCCCCAACCAAATCCCGAAAAATACCTCGCAATTCCGCCGTATTGATATTGATTCAGAGATTAATGAATTAATTGATTGATCACATTTATATTTACATTAAACCTTAATTGCTCTACGAAAGCATTCTATCTGTGACGATCATAAAAACATATATATCTGAACAAGACGGCAATTCGAGATATATTATAAACAACTTTGGGTATATTGTTCAATAAGCTACTTGTTGTGTGTGTCTCCCGTGCGTGCGTTTTCAAACTATATATAGATATGGAAATAATCTAAATTATACATCGAATTGTGAATATATATAACACATGTAGCCCATATATGGCGATATAGAACTTTATGTTTCATTTCGATTCTTGAGTGAGCATGCATGTATGAGTACGCAGGATGTTTCGGTCACAACGGTATATATTTTCTAGGTTACGAATACAGGTAGAGTTACGAATGATGAGTATCACGGGGATCACGAGGGATGATTGTACCTGCTCGTGCACACTCGTGTTCCAGTTTTTACTGTGTGCGGTTAGTTGGTCAGGAATTTCAACACAGTCATTTGCGTGTGTTTGTTCTGTATGTTTTCACACATTTTCGGTAACTGACAAAGCTTGTTAACGCGGCCGTGTACAGCTAATATTATTGTGACACGCGGATAAAGTTGATGTTACTGGTTTATTCTGAGATGGGATGCGACGTCCAAACTACGAATTTATTTTCAGGATTTAGTCAGAAATATGGCTTGTTGCCATTCATCGGAAAGCTCTCAGTGAGGGCATTACTGTATGTGATCACATTGTAAAGAAAGTATTTGATGGCAGAGTCTCTTATTTACTTTCAAGCCTTGAAATAGTATGTCTGTCATTTGCAGAATGAGGTCCCCAGAGGGTGAATTTAGTGATGCTACCCCATATAGCGGGCTAGCATCACCAAATTCACCCTCTGGGGACCTCATTCTGCTGAGGTGTAAGCAGAATGAGGTCCCCAGAGGGTGAATTTGGGGATGCTAGCCCACTATGCGGGGTAGCATCACTAACTTCACCCTCTGGGGACCTCATTCGTGTCATTGAAAAAATATGCAACCGACTCGCAATCCCCTCCTCTGTTGGCACATCCCTGCGAGAATAGGACATGTGGGATGATTTATTTGGATATCTGACTACTAACTCAGATGGGCAATCAACACCCTCCCCCTTGTTCTATTTGAGTAAATACATGTGTGCCCCACTATTATGAGTAAACATAGACATATAAATCAAGACTTTGAAAATAAAACAAATATTCTAGTATGTGGGTTAATACTTCACATCTAACCTATCAAACAAGCAGGGTTGGCGCTGGACGATAATTTTCTCTTGCCAAATTTTTTGCCAAATGAAATTAATTTTTGCCAAATTAAAAAAATATTTGCCAATTTAATTGCACAAATAATTGGGGAAATTATCGTGTTTTTTATCTTTGTTATATACTGTAAAAACTAACCACAGACACAGGTAAACTGAACTACTAGAAAAGTAAGTTATTGTGTTATTAATAAATATCAAAGTAGCAATACATATCTGAGCGACACCTGCCTGGAAACTACGTTTAATGTTGCTACAGTCATCAAGCATACATATTGTTTCGACGTGTATTACTGCTCAAATCAACGAGCCATAAATTAATCTGTCGCCATTCACATTCGGCTGATTAACCTATTGTCGCTGGTAATATATCGCTGACATCATAGACAGGTGCTATATATTGTCGCGATTAATATGCTTTGTTACACGACTACATGAATCCCTAATCCAAACGGACAAAGGGGGGATTAACTATAGAAACAAATTAATAGTTACCTTTTGCAGTATCTGCATTGAGATCATGTTACAAAGTGCTTACACCACTAAAATTTACAGAACAATGCTTTCTTCCGACTCACATTTTAACCACGGCTGTTTGATGAAAGTTTGATTATGACAGAAAGACGGGATTTACCATTTTGTGAAAACTAAAGATTACATATAACTGTGGACATAACACTGCTGACTGCGCTACATGTAAATTGATAGATTTCTTGTTTTGGTTTCCCATTATGTTGTCTATAATTTGGCATATGTAATGAATAACCCACGTTAGATGATGTTGTATGACTAGATAGTTCACATCCGATAACTAAAAACCAACTTGCCAAAATTTTTGCCAAATGAAAATATTTTTTGCCATTGGCAAATTTGGCAAGCGGCAGCGCGAACCCTGCAAACAAGTATTTCATATAGAGTAATCAGTGGATTAAACTTTATTCATGCCACCAATAGACCAGGCATTGTTTCTGCTGGATCTGCCAGATCATCTGTTAACATTGATATCATTGTTAATTACTTTATCAATACAAACAAGACAGCTTTGCTTCCACTTCATTTTGCTATTGACACATGGGCATGTCAAATATAATTTAGCCATTATAAGCTGTATTCAAAAGGCATTTAATTATACAATGATTGTACAGTGTGGGGTGGGGTTCATGTGAGGGGCAGGGGGTGTTATGTGCATGAGTGACAGGGGTGGGGGGGGGGGGTCGTGATGTGTCTTTCAAAAGTGTTAAATCTAAAAAAAATAAACAGTGTAAAATGAAAAATATATGATTTTCATTTTTTCTTTCACTTAGAATTTTTTTTTTAAATTGAGCAAGGATTTCAATCTAAAAAAATATTATTTTTGTTATGAGTTATGTCCCTGGCTCCGCCCATATCTGACCCAGTGATCCTATCTGAACCCCAGTCATCCAAGGACCCTCTGTACCAAATATAAACTAAATAGGCCCAATGGTTCTTTTAAGAAATACTATGGAGGGAAAGAGTTATGGCCTGGCTGCGCAGCTATTTGACCCAGTGACCTCATTTGAACAAATCTGAATGTGAATCACCTAGGGAACATCCACACCAAATATGAACCCATTCGGTCCTATGGATCTGGAGAAGATGTTCAAAGAATTTTATTTCCCAAATCTATGTTGTAATTATTGTTGAGTGAGGTACTTGAAAATCCTTGAAAAGTCCTTGTTTTGATCACGATCAACGTGTATGAACTTTGATTAGTAGACCAGCACCTATGATATGAAGGCAATACTACTTATTTATTGAAATGTATTCAAGCCAAAATAGGTGACACAGTAGAGCAATAATTACCCTCCTAATTTTGATTCTAGGAGATCTGGGGGGGGGGCTGGAAAAATTACCTTTCTTTAACCCATTCTATACTAAATACTCATTGACGAGTAATTATCTGATTAACCCTTTGCAAACTAAAGCAGCATTGATGAGTAGTTATCTTATTAACCCTTTCTATACTGAAGCAGCATTAATGAGTAGTTATCTTATTATAACCCTTTCTATACTGAAGCAGCATTAATGAGTAGTTATCGTATTAACCCTTACTAAAGCAGCATTGATGAGTTGTTATCTTATTAACCCTTTATATAATAAAGCAGCATTGATGAGTAGTTATCTTATTAACCCTTTCTATACTGAAGCAGCATTAATGAGTAGTTATCTTATTAACCCTTACTAAAGCAGCATTGATGAGTAGTTATCTTATTAACCCTTACTAAAGCAGCATTGATGAGTAGTTATCTTATTAACCCTTACTAAAGCTGCATTGATGAGTAGTTATCTTATTAACCCTTACTAAAGCAGCATTGATGAGTAGTTATCTTATTAACCCTTTCTATACTAAAGCAGGATTGATGAGTAGTTATCTTATTAACCCTTACTAAATACTCATTGACGAGTAATTATCTGATTAACCCTTTGTAAACTAAAGCAGCATTGATGAGTAGTTATCTTATTAACCCTTTATATACTAAAGCAGCATTGATGAGTAGTTATCCCATAGGGATGTTCAGATAATAAGTTTAACCTTTCTATACTAAATCATCATTGATGATTAGTTATCGAATAAGAATTGTTCAGACAATAAGTTTAACCCTTTCTATACTAAAGCATCATTGATGAGTAGTTATCGAATAAGAATTGTTCAGACAATAAGTTTAACCCTTTCTATACTAAAGCATCATTGATGAGTAGTTATCACATAGCAAATGTTCAGATAATAAGTTTAACCCTTTCTATACTAAAGCATCATTGATGAGTAGTTATCCCATAGGAAATGTTCAGCTAATAAGTTTAATCCTTTCTATACTAAAGCATCATTGATGAGTAGTTATCACATAGGAAATGTTCAGATAATACGTTTAACCCTTTCTATATTAAAGCAGCATTGATGAGTAGTAAGTTATCCCATAGGAAATGTTCAGCTAATAAGTTTAGCCATTTCTTTACTAAAGCATCATTGATAAGTAGTTATCCCATAGGAAATGTTCAGATAATAAGTTTAACCCTTTCTTTACTAAAGCATCATTAATAAGTAGTTATCCCACAGGAAATGTTCAGCTAATAAGTTTAGCCATTTCTTTACTAAAGCATGTTCAGATAATAAGTTTTAATAAATACAATAGGTCGTTTGTTGAACTTATTATCTAAACATTTCCCTCAATAAATAGGACTCCTTCTGCACTTTTATTATCTATCGCCTGCTTATATTACCTGTACATCCCTGCAAATTAATAATAGACCATTCCAATGTACACTTTTTAACTGACTGCGAGAGTCAATTGAGTATACAAAGGGTTAATGGTCAGGCCTGGGAGCATACGAACCTGTACATAGTAAAATCTTCTTTTTCGTTAGATATTTCACTGTGACTGCTGTTTTACACAAACATTCATCTGACAGGAATGGTGGGTCCACCAATACTACATCGAAGCTGTCCTTTAGTTCGTCCGGTAATCTCAGTGGCTCTTTATAATCATAGAACACGAATTCGTCTCCATACATCTTAAATCTCGAGTCATATTCCAGACATTTCACCTTAATTGTCGATTGTTTTATTTCTAGAAGCTTTTTGAAAGCAGTGGGACAGCTAACACATGCGATCCTGTAATGAAGGAATGTGGAATATAATTTTAGATCTAGATCTGATTAAAATCATACTCAAACGCTCAGCTTACTGAGTCCGACGAAATCTGCTATCTGTCGCTATAAATAACTTCCACAGGCAACCACTGCAGTATGATGTCCTCCCACATTTTTCTTTAAATAGCTTTGATTGACATAATGTACTTTCGGTTTCGTTTCCGCGAAAAACTTTCATTTTCGCAAAAGAAAAACATGACTTCTCTGAATTTTAAACACTGTAAAATTAGCCATGCGGCAGAAAAGTTTTTACGCTATTTTTAGCTATGGGGTGGGATTTACTGAATTTGCGCTCGCTGAGGAATTCTCCTAGTCTTGGGGATTCCATGCAACTGTTGCCTGATTGGTTACATCGCTTTACTAATAGATGTTGCAATTGGCTGGCACTGGCATAATAACTGCTGCCAAATAAGTCGGGATTTTTTTACCCTGTGCCAATGCATTCTCTTATATATGCGAGTCGACCATAGGTCGCCTCGCATATATAAGAGAATGCATTGGCCTAACAATTTTTTACAATTTTAATAATTTTTTCTTGTATTCTTTAACAATTTTTTAATTTCACCCATACAGAGCCCCAGACAAACATGAGCATACCACACTCTTCTATATGCTTCTATATATGTGTGGGGCTCCCTGCAGGGTAATGCATGTTTTTTTATTTTAGGGTTTCATCAGACTCAGTACTCTGAGTGTTTGATTTTAATCAGAACTGGTTTAGATTAGGTTATGAATCACTACTCTGCCTACGCATGTAGAGATCATATTACACCAGTTCAAAACCTGGAATTATTTTAGGCAAAATAGGCGATACGGCGCACCCCCTCCCAAGTCTTAATTACGCCTAATACTGTTTTCAGCTAATTTTTTTAGCCGATATCACTTACAATCTTTAACAATATCTACATAATAAGAGCAATACATATAATATACTTGCCTTCTGAGATTTGGCATGTTTTCATATTGGACATAGCCTTTGCTGATATCTTTGGAAAATATACAACTCGCGAATGTTGAAATTGCCAGGTGTGATATTTTTCCGCTAATTTCGAGCAAATTATGCGTAAGCTCCCTGATATTGCATAAGTGAACTTACAGGCCGTAAAGAACTTATTGGGCAGTATGGTCGCTGTCTTGTCTCTGTACCGGCCATTGTCTCCTGCAGCATTAAGAACTTCTTGGGGGGTATGGGTGCTCTCTCATCTATGTATTACAGGCCGTTCTCTCCTGCAGGGTTGGGGCGATTATATGCCAATGTAATTGATTATGATTACAATTACTTTTGATTTACATGATTACGATTACAATTACTGATTACATTTTTTCCAGTGTAATCAATTACGACTACAATTACTTTAGTAAATGTAATCAATTACTTTTTGATTACATCTGATTACAATTGTTAAGTGTCCAACCATTTTGATTGCATAGGAGTAAATAATGAAACAAATCAAATTAAAATCAAATTAAAATCAAACTCCAAATTTTGTAATCGATTACTTTGATTACGATTACCCCAACCCTGCTCTCCCACAGCGTTAACAATTTCTTGGGCAGTATGGATGCACTCTCTGATGTGTACTTACAGGCCATTGTCTCCTGCAGCGTTAAGAGATTCTTAGGCAGTATGGTCGCTGTCTTGTCTCTGTACTTTAATACAGTCCATTGTCTCCTGCGGCGCTAAGAACTTCTTGGGCAGTATGGACGCTGTCTCATCTGTGTACTTACCGGCCGCTGTCTCCTGTGGGGTTAAGAGCTTCTTGGGCAGTATGGATGCTGTCTTGTCTGTGTACTTACCGGCCGCTGTCTCCTGCGGGGTTATATAAGAGCTTCTTGGGCAGTATGGATGCTGTCTTGTCTGTGTACTTACCGGCCGTTTTCTCCTGCAGCATTAAGAGCTTCTTGGGCCAATATGGTCGCTGTTTCGTCTGTGTACCAGAACTGACTCAGCTGCTACAATAAAGAATAAACCCATTTCATGCTGATGCAGAATTAAAGATTCTGTGCCAGTGCATTCTCTTATATACAAGTCTCCCATAGGGAGCCTCGCATATATATAACAGAATGCACTGGCTTACAAGTTCAAGGTAAAAATGTTCAGCCAATGCATTCTCTTATATATGCTCCCTATGGGAGACTCGCATATAAGAGAATGCATTGGCACAGGGTTTTCGCAAAATTTCAGGAAGCTCCAGTCATGGATGGGTTAATAATGAAAGGATTCAATATATATTTGAATGGTCGATTATTCATTTACAGAGATGTTAAAGTGTTATGGAACACTACCCTGTGCCAATGCTTCTCTTATATATGCGAGTCGACCATAGTTCGCCTCGCATATATAAGAGAATGCATTGGCCTAACAATTTTTTTAATCATTTTTTATCAATTGTTCTTACATTCTTTAACATGATTTTGATAATATTTTATAATTTGTTCTTACATTCTTTAACAATTTTTATCATTTTTTCTTACATTCTATAACAATTTTTATCATTTTTTCTTATATTCTTTAACAATTGTATCATTTTTGTCATTTTTCTTACATCCTTTTAACAATATTGTCATTTTTTTATCATTTTTTCTTACATTCTTTATAAATTTTTATCATTTTGTCCTCACATTCGTTAACAATTTTTGTCATTTTTCATCATTATTTGTTTACATTCTTTAACAAATTTGTCATTTTTTCTTACATTTTTTATCAATTATAAAAAAAAAAAAAAATTGTTAGGCCAATGCAGTAGTTATTTTTCATAAATTTCATATCCAAATTGGCAACACGCAATTTCCTCCAAACGAATTATATGCAGACTCTCAATTGGAGGAACCATTTACTGTTTGTTTATTGGCGAGAATTCAACACAAATTGAGGAATTAATGTTTACATTTATGCTTACTTTAGACATGTTTTTGCCATGTCTGGAATCTTCAGTAATATTAGTTGAATGCTACATTCTTTCCGTGGGCTATGTGCCTGGTAAGCAGTTTGATTCACCGAAATGAGAAAGCCTGAGTTTAGTGTGCCTGTCATTTGCAGAATGAGGTCCCCAGAGGGTGAATTTTGTGATGCTGTCCTGCACAGCAGGCTAGCATCAACAAATTAACCCTCTAGGAACCTCATTCTGCTTACATGTATGTCTCAACTGCTATGGGAGACCTAGGATCAGATTGAAGTTCCCCAGTTGAAGTTGGTGATGTTCATCCATTAGTCACCTCGTTTATGCATTTTATCTTCTGCAAATTAGGAGATATAGAAACAGAACAGAAGGGAAGAAGTAACTAAAAACAATTTTAATTTGACACTATAGATACTTCCCAGAAGATGAGGTCTAATGAGAATGAGGTGCCCAGAGGGCGAATTTAGTTATGCTAGCTTGCTGTGCTGGGTAGCGTCACTATATTAACCCTCTGGACACCTCATTCTGCAAATGACAGACACACTATTTCAAGGCTTGACTGGATGGGAGAATCTATTCAATAAAAAAACTTTACAACGAACATGCTATGGCTCCTAATTAACATGCTATGGCTCCTAATTAACCAATACATATGTGACCCGCCATATCAAATCCAGTCGGTAGTCGGGATTTTTTTACCCTGTGCCAAGGCATTCTCTTATATATGCGAGTCGACCATAGGTCGCCTCGCATATATAAGAGAATACATTGGCTTAACAATTTTTTATCATGTTTTTTAAATAAATGTTTCTTACAATTTTTAGGACATAAAATAAAATAACATCCATTACCCTGCAGGGAGCCCCACACATATATAGAAGCACATAGAAGAGTGTCATCTGCTCATGTTTGTCTGGGGCTCTGTATGGGTGAAATTATAAAATTGTTAAAGAATACAAGAACAAATTATTAAAATTGTAAAAAATTGTTAGGCCAATGCATTCTCTTATATATGCGAGGCGACCTATGGTCGACTCGCATATATAAGAGAATGCATTGGCACAGGGTAAAAAAATCCCGACTTCTGACTGGATTTGATATGGCGGGTCACAAAAAAGCACTAAATTCAAGCCAATTACATGTAACTTATCGCTAAATGTTTTCCTCAAAGAGTTGAATTATAGATACCAATGTGAGAAGTATACCGCACGATGCCAATCGAAACAAGAAGAATTTTTGAAAAACTGGTTCCTTTTAGAAAAGGCTTTACATGTATAACATGTACCCACGATTCAACACCAATCAACTAGAGTGTCCAGGAAATTATCTCTTCACCAAAATCGAAAACTCACTTAGTTATTATACCCGGAAATATGATTACCCCCACCCCACCAATATCACAATGCCGTCTATGGTTAGATGTCGTACGTACCGATACGCCGTACACAGAAACGAAGTTCAAGGATTTAAAATCTGAATTACTATATTAAAATGAACATATATTTTATTTATCCCAATTTACATGTCAGTCACTGGTCCTTATAGTTTTGCAGTGTTACACCTCGCTGTGATGTGTGGATGTTGTGTGGTTGAGGTGTGGTACATGATATGCAAATATCTGCAAAGCACACCTTAACCACACCTCAAACTTCTACACCACACCTCATCCACACCTCATAGAAATAGTAAAATATCATAGCACACCTCAAACACACCTCAGGTACTCTAACAAAAACCATTTTGCCACAGGCACCTCACAGGTCTGCAACACACCACATGGTATCTATCAATGTTCCTGGTTTAATGCCGAAACTAGCCAAGCTGAATTGTATGATCTGATAAACAAACATATAACATATGGAGCTGGCTAGGTCATGTGGTAGAATTGCGCCAAAATTTATTTGAATTTGGATCCTTTGTTCAGAAGAGTGTAGCTGCTCCAAACACAGCTCTGTATCTCTCAAGGATTTGAAACGATACTTCATATCAAAAGTTGTCATTAAATGGAATAAAAGGCATGTGAAACATTAATATACTATTTGAAAGCAGGTAAGTAACATATCATATAATTTTTCTATATATTTGATTTTCGCAACTAAATTATATTATCTATAAAGATGTCTGTTAATTACCACTGTGTTAATTGTATCAAAACAATTAAATGGACAGAGAAGTGGTGATGGCATTATCTTACATTTGTACAGTGTATACTACACAATAAAATATGGAAATATGGAAATTGTAAATCATAAGTATATGAATTCTTTCAGCATTATATAATTGAATGCATGAATTCTAAAATAAGCGGTGCACTGATCATGTCAGCTATATAGGCTAATATAGAATTAACTTATTATAAGATTTGCTTTATTGAATTTTTGCCCCAACCCCAAGCCCCTATATGACTTAATTTGAGCTGCAGTTAACTGCATGCATGGTACCATGCAATATGTCAATATTATTCATATGTACATGTATATAGCAAATTCATAGGGTACTAATGATTGAACAAGACTATAATTAGACACTTATAATAGTGATCTGAAGCTACTCATGGGAACACATATACCTTACTCTTCCAATAACACTAGGAACACTACTAGAGCACTGATAAAAATAATCAAAAGTCACCAGGAACGAACTATATAGAATGAATGCATGTGGACAAGACAAAATTAGTCACATCTACCCACACCTCAGACACACCTCTACCCACACCTCAGGCACACCTCTACCCACACCTCAGGCACACCTCTACCCACACCTCAGTAAGCACTCTTCCGTAGGCACACATCAAGCACACCTCAGACCGTACACCTCATCCACACCTTAAACACACCTCAGAAGCACACCTCAGGCACACCTCAAAAGCACACCTCAACCACACCTCATGCCTCGTTTAAATATTTGGCCCCACACCTCAGACACACCTCAACCACACCTTAGGCACACCTCAGTTACCACACCTCATGTGAGGTGTCCCCACACCTTGTGTGAGGTGTAACACCTCAGCCATCTTTCAGGCCCACACCACAAAAGCACCTTATCCACACCTTAAACACACTGCAAAACTATAAGGGTGGGAGTGCATATGGTGTACGAAAGTCCTGTAAGTGAAGAAGTAAAGTGAGCGAGATGTGAGCGAATTGGAAGAATGTCACTTGATATATAATAATGTGTACCTCTGTTTATATTTACATTCCTTCATTGATGTATGTTTATTCTAATAAAAAAAATAAAAAAAATAAAAAGGGTTTGCTTCGAACAACTCATTTGTTAAAGCCATATGGCGGTTTGCACTTCAAAATACACCTTATAATATTTGCTTTTGAATTATTCCCAGAATCGAAATAGGTTGATAAATCCATTGAGTATAGAAAAAGTTAAAGATACATAATCCAAATTAATGACTACCGGTATTTCTTTGGCTTCGGGGGTGAAAAATATCTGATTAAAGTCGAGGAACCCACATATCGATTTTTGAAATTTGTTATTTCTCTAAATGTGTAATTAGTTGTGGACCAGATACTCTAAAATTAAGTGGTAATAGGGCCAAATTGATAACACGGCCATATTTCATTGAACAACATGTTGATAAATAACTCATTTTGGGAAATTTTATACCATAGTTGACAGAGGTTAGCATTATTTTGTTGTAATTAATCGATTTTAATAACAAAAGCCTATTTTGGAGAAATGTTGTTGTTGTTGTTGTAACTTGATGATATGGGGACCATCTGATCAGATTCACTACCTTTAAAGATGGATTATCTCTATAAATAACAAATTTGAAATAGTTGCGTGGGTATAGAATAATAAATATGAACTGAAGACCCTTGTCCGAAAAGGCTTCTATCAATTAATGCTGATTTTATTTCAAATATTTTATTGGGACTGTTTGTCTATTTTTAGAACAGACCATTCGGGTGATACCATCTATCGATATAGATCATTAGGCTGTTCATATGGCTACGCACCGAACGTCAAATGTCCCAAGTTTATTTGTTGTATTGTTTTATTCCATAGTTATAATCGATAATGAGTATATTTATGGTCTCTGTTAACAGTAATCACTATTGTTCGTTAGCTAAACAACCACACATTTTTAGATAAGAAATATTATAAATAAAATTAATATTTATCGATAGAAGCATTTCCTGACAGGAGTCTTCGATTCAGATCTAATATTTTATACCCCGGTAACTATATAAAACATGTTTACAAAGAGATAATCCACCTTTAACATGGAACAATTTAAAAAATTCTTCATGCACTGCTTTCTCTTTCTTATAATCGTCAAAATTATGTACATGTACTACAGTAATGCCCAAAATAATCAACTCCTTAACCACAGCAGAATTATGGGTAATTTTTCAGGATTTAGTCGGAAATATGGCTTGTTGCCATTCATCGGAAAGCTCTCACTGAGAGCTTTCCAATGAAGGGCAACAAGCCATATTTCCGACTAAATCCTGAAAAATTACCCATAATTCTGCTGTGGTGTTGATTATTTAGGGCATTACTGTACCATAAATGTTTCAAAGTGAAGACAGCTGTAGATGTTCTTTCCATGGTCGACACGTGCAACTTTTATGCGACGGTAGATTTAAAAATTCAGAGTGACACTACCGAAACAATCTCAAATTTATAGAAAAATATAAGAAACAAAACAATGTATTTTCAGCACTATATCAACAAATTTGTTTGGAAATCTTCCACATGTCTATATTGTTTTGAGATACCTCCCACCAAATTAGGTATACTTAACTTTGTGGTTTGAACAAGCCATGTCCCTTTAAGAGAGTTGTGATAGATCCTGTCAGTATGCTAAATGATGTGCACATATTCTTTTCTTCCTCATTGTGGGTGACATCACTGTCATGTGTCTTATAATCAATATAATGTGTTCATTGCATTGAAACTTATTCACTGTATAATGTGCTTTATAAATGGATCGAGTATTATTATTTACCCAGTCCTCTTGTAACGTGAAATTTTTGGCATCTCCTTCTGCTATATTTTCAAGTTTTTCTGTCTCTTTCGATTGTTCTTTATAGAATTGTTGAAGGACTGCCAATGTGTCGGCTGGTAGGCGTGGTTCCTCATCATCTGAGTCGGACATGGCATTGAAGTCTGGAAGATAATCAGTGAAATTGTGATCCGAATGTAACGTGTAGGAATTCTGCTCGTGATGAGTAATATGTGACCCGCCATATCAAATCCAGTCGTAAGTCAGGATTTTTTTTACCCTGTGCCAATGCATTCTCTTATATATGCGAGTCGACCATAGGTCGCCTCGCATATATAAGAGAATGCATTGGCCTAACAATTTTTTACAATTTTAATAATTTTTTCTTGTATTCTTTAACAATTTTATAATTTCACCCATACAGAGCCCCAGACAAACATGAGCAGACGACACTCTTCTATATGCTTCTATATATGTGTGGGGCTCCCTGCAGGGTAATGGATGTTTTTTATTTTATGTCCTAAAAATTGTAAGAAACATTTATTTAAAAAAAATTGTTAGGCCAATGCATTCTCTTATATATGCGAGGCGACCTATGGTCGACTCGCATATATAATAGAATGCATTGGCACAGGGTAAAATAAAATCCCGAGAATACGGTGCAGGACATTGGTCTCATCTGGACATGGCCTCATCTGCTATGGGAGACCTCGACCAGATAAATGGTGAATATTGTGGTGTGCACCCATTGGGCACCTCGATTATGCATTGTGTCGTCTGTCAATTTGGGGATATAGAGTAACTAAACAATAAAAGAAAAAGAATCTTTGTAAAGAAATTTTTAATGAAACAATAAAACTGGCCAATTTGATAATAAGGATACTTTCTAGAGAAGGTGAGGCCTAAGCAGAATGAGGTCCCCAGATGCTAGCAATGCTAGCATGCTGTTTGGGGTAGTGTCAATAAATTCACCCTCTGGGGACCTCATTCTGCAAATGTCCAGCACCATATTCTCAGGCCAGTTTTCCAGACAATACCTCCTTCACACGTCAACCTTTTGTTTACCATGGCGCTAAAGATACGGGCAGCCTTCATGGTGTGTATTGGTGTTAACAAGCCTGCGAATAGCGTGTCTGTCATTTGCAGAATGAGGTCCCCAGAGGGTGAATTTAGTGATGCTACCCCGCATAGTGGACCTCATTCTGCTTAGGCCTCATCTTCTGGGAAGTATCTATGGTATCAAATTAACATTGTTTTTACTTACGTTTTCCCCATCTGGGAAGTTTCTATATCCCCTAATTTGCAGAAGATAAAATCCATAATCGAGGCTCCCAACTTCAACTGGGGAACTTCAATCTGACCCTAGGTCTGCCATAGCAGTTGAGGGCCTAAGCAGAATGAGGTTCCCAGAGGGTGAATTTAGTGATGCTAGCCCGCTATGCGGGGTAGCATCACTAAATTCACCCTCTGGGGACCTCATTCTGCAAATGACAGACACGCTATTTGCAGGCTAGGCTTGGCTGTTAAAATACATGTAGTCACATCCACTATAAACACATAAACAGAAAGAACATTATACAAAAGACAGATTTTGTTCTTTTACCAATCATAATTATTGAGTACATTGCATGTTATTGTCATGTTTGTATGCTTTGTTATGTTAAAACAAAAGCCAAAAACGTTACAGAACCTGGCTTTTGTTTACATAACAAAGTGTATGAATTTGACATTAACATACTATTTACGCGATATCTATGATATGTAGAAGAACAAAATATGTCTATATTTTAATATTCTTTCTGTTTATGTCAGTTTTAACGGGTGTGACTATTTTAAAAGCATTCCCATGGTAATCCCACCGCGAAGGCCATCCGTGCCTTTAAATGAATTTCATTATATATATAAGGATTAACTGTCATGTGGACTGTTTTTATGGAGATGTAACCGTGAGGTAAGTGGACATAACTTGTGTAAAACCCGAAGGGTTTTACATACAAGTTATGACCACTTACCTCACGGTTACATCTCCATAAAAATAGTCCACATGACAGTTAATCCTTATATTTATATACATTTAGCGAAAAAGCCACTTTTGTAAATGTATTTAAATCGAAAAGTGTATCGTGACAAAAACAGCCCAAAATACCCAATAGCACCCTTGGCAAAAGTTAATAGGAACAATTTCTCTTCATATTGAAACCTGATATGTATTTAGTAAATCCTGCGCGAGTCCAAATGCGCCCAAAACATTACGCGTTCGTCTTTCCAAACCCAATGACGTATCGATGGTGTTATGAGCTTGGTGTTATGAGGTGTTGCGCATTCACCGAGAAATAACTGCAACTAGCCACGTGGGCGCCGACCAATCAGAATGCTGTATTTAGTGATGACAACACTTAGTATGTAAATATAACATATTGAGCTGGTGCTCATCCCATTTTAAATAAATTAATATTGAGACCTTGCGTGAAAGAACAGCATTTTATATACCAGTATTTTACAAACCAGTTTAAACCCATAACTCATACGACAATAACGCACTCATATTGATTCATATTAAAGGTACACAATCCAATTCGGTGGTCCCCGTATCATCAGATTCCAACAACAACAACAACAGTTTTTTAAAAGACGCTATAGTTATCAGAATCGATTAATTACCAAAAAATAATGCTAACCACTGTCAACTCTAGTATAAATTTTCCAGACCATGTTATCACCCAACATTTTTTTCAACGCTGTTTGGTGATGCTAGCCCACCACTGTGTAGGGTAGCGTCACTAAATTCACCCTCTGGTCACCTCATGGGCACCTCATTCTGCAAATTACCACACACATCATTCTTTCAGTGGGCAAAGTGTCGATTATGCATTTTATCTTTGGCAAATTAGGAGATACAGAAACTAAACAGAAGGGAAAATGTAACTAAAATCAATTTTAATTTGAGACTATAGATACAGTAATGCCCTAATTAATCGACTCCTTTAACCACAGCAGAATTATGGGTAACTTTTCAGGATTTAGTCGGAAATATGGCTTGTTGCCATTCATCGGAAAGCTCTCGGCGAATGAATTTGACGAATGAATATGACAAATTACGACGAATGAATTGACGAATTCTTCAGTTAGTTGGCGGCCACTCCTCTCGACGATTTGTTCTTCAAATATAATGGGGGGGGGGGGGGGGGTCTCAGCCCCCAACTTTGGTCAAAATTTTCAACAGTTGGAAATTCCATACCCGCTTATACTCAACATGGTCGATGCCAGAATCACATAGCCGATTCACTGGAGGCAATCGTCGCACTGAAGTGCATGCAGGAGTGGTCTCACTTCATTAAGGCACTTTACGCAACGGAACATCTTTGTGGTTATAATGTCAGATAATCATTGCACTGCTTATATACTCTATGTGGTTAGCATGTGAAAGTGATTATTTATCACACGTGCTGAAGCCAGCTCACCCTCTGAAGTGTGAGGTGTGATCAGCTGACTGACTGGTGACTGGTTACTGTGTAAACAACCTGCTTCTATTGTTTTGATAGGAATGGGGACAGTAACGGCTTCTACGGGTTTCCCAAAATCCAGAGAGTGTGAGGCTGAAATGGTCATTGTCACCACCTTTCGTTCAGTTGGGTACCCAGCTTTTATAAAATTTACATTTGGGTACCCAGCTTTATGAGCAGTCGATCTGCAGTACCTATATGTCCTATGCAAACAATTCTTCTGCGCTATTATTTTCAAGCATCGTGACAAATATACATCATGTTTCATGCATTCACAAATTTAACAGGTTTATTTCGCAATCACCTGACGGCAATCACTAATTAAATCACACTCTATGTGAGATTTCATAAAGCTGGGTACCAAATAAATTTTACAAAAGCTGGGTACCAAACTGAAAATTTAAATAAGCTGGGTACCCAAATGGACGAAAGGGGGTGACAGTGACCATTTCAGCGATAGTGAGATGAACTCAGAGAATAAGAGAATCTTTAATATTCAGAATGTGAAAATAGTTCGTTATTGTTATTTATGAATTCGCTGGTTTATTGTTCAAACCGACTAATGTGATATAGGCCAACTGGCTAATATCTTTGCAAACAAACGTGCCTAAAGTACCGGTAATCTAAATAGGGGTGCGAGATATCACCGGTGCACCGGTGTATCGCGAATCAGAGTTCTACGATACACGCACCGGTTCCATAGCCAAAAAATCGCGCATCGCGATACACAATTTTGTTTATCTATTATCCATTATTCGTTCTTTAAAATTGCTATATTCACGCCGGAGAATAAGAATTAAATACAACGGCACACAAAGAAGCATGATCAAGTCGTTCTACTTCAAAGCGCCGATTAAATAGGACAGCCACCTGTTCGTCGGTCATGCGTGTGGGCGTTGTTGTTTTTGTGTAAAGATTGATATACCATTGTCACCGTTGGCAGTACTTGGCACACAGAAGAGTTCGTTCATAGAAATGATGTCGCCAAAAGGCTCAAAATGTAAGTCGTGCTAATCATTTGTCGTTCATCGGACTTGAACTGCATATTAGAGAATTAAATCATTCCCGTTAACAGTCACCGATACCCAATTGACATAAACATGTCTCATCGCAAGACTCGTAGTAAACCGCGTCAATAGAGAGAGCGTTCCGAATTTTTTGATTACTCCCCCTGGACTGTATTTAAATGAATTAAACAACAAACGTGGTATGTTTTTTTACTTGAAAGTCGTGTAATCCCATACGACCTTGGCCTTAAATAAAACATTCCAATGAACTGAAGTAGCTGGTATTGAAGGATTAATCAAATTAATGAACTATTAAATAATGACTATGATTGAATATATGTTTTTTTTCCAACCAATTCATGAATTCCATATGAAGGGCTGCATCCAGAAATACTAGGGTATCGTATCTTGATACGTATTGTATCGCGATCCGCATATCACGATACGTATCGTATTGCGACACTGGGCGTACCTCCCACCCCTAAATCTAAATGTCAAAATTGATTAACATAACTCTGAAATATATCATCATCTGAACTGAATTAATATATTAATATAAATTAACTTAACACAAATTTAATACCCAGGCCAACTCGGCCCTGAAAGTTGGGCCAACTCGCCCCAAAAACTGCCTGGACCGAGTTGGCCCTGGGACGAGTGGGCCCGGATCCACTGAAAACACAGCAAAGGTCAAGTTGGGTATCCATTAAAACACCTTTTCGTAAAACTGGGTGCCCAAGACACCAAAATGTGGTGACAATGACCCCCTGCAGCCAAGACAAGGGCAGCTGTCTGTTTCTGAATAATAGGACTTGCGTTTCAGCCAATCATGATTTAATTGTGCTAAATTTGAACAGCATAATTATTTGGGCTTCAGCGGAGATAACCGTTATGTTCAGTGCAAATAATTTGTGCTTTCATGCATTTGTTTTGCTCTTAACTTCAGTCTTCAGTGTAAATTAAACTATTTGTGCTAGTTCAATGTTATTTGGGCTCAGCGCAAATAATGGTCCGCGCAAATAATGGTCCTATTTAATCTGGATGAATATGTCCAAGTAACCAATTTGGTATGATAGGATGGGCGGTGGGCGATGTTAATACGCGGCGCCAGCAGCTGCTGCAGATGTTTCTGATAACGCAGCTGCGAATTATTTTGGTGTGCTTATAGTGCTACAACCTCTTGATTTAGTTTGTTCCAGTACACTGCTGTGTCAACAAAGAATGAATGTTTGTACTGGTCACAGGTCGTTGATGGTATTTCGTAGCACTTGTCGTTGTTCGTCTCTCTTCGCTCAAGGATATTTGTTGTATGGTGGTCCTTGTATCGTTTTGGTTGGATTCTTCTCCTTGCCTTAGCCTTAGTTAGGAATTTGTTTGTTGGTATAGCCGGTACCAGACCCTCTGTCACCTTAT
This sequence comes from Siphonodentalium dalli, assembly GCA_032622095.1. Taxonomy (NCBI): domain Eukaryota; kingdom Metazoa; phylum Mollusca; class Scaphopoda; order Gadilida; family Siphonodentaliidae; genus Siphonodentalium; species Siphonodentalium dalli. The sequence continues at coordinate 85,610,571 of CP136061.1, read as the reverse complement.
AGAAGTAGGTCAAACGCTGTGTTTTTCGACGAGAATGGAGTGTTGGTAGTTTTGCTCTTTTAACATTTTCGTCATGCTGCCCTCTTCTCTTGACCTGTAGTCTCCAGTGATGAATCTTGCTAGCCTTTCATTGTATTTTTTCAAGGTGATCTATATTTTTCTGCTGGTAGGGGTCCCATATTATGGCTCCATAGTCCATTATCGATCTTACTAATGATATATAGGCAATTCTCTTGGATTTTTCAGGCATAAACTTCAGATTTCTTCTAGAAAGCCGAGTGTGGCACTTGCTTTCTTGGTCGTGTTGTTAACTTGTGCTGTCCATTTCAGGTGCTTTGAAATTTGAATACCAAGATAAGGGTTGGTGTCAACTTGACTGAGTATTTCGCGATCCAGGGTATAGAATTTGCTCAGCTTTCCCTTTAGGCTCATCACGTAGCATTTTTTGGCGTTGAATGTCATGCCCATATCTTAATTAAGGCTCTTTAGGTCGTGTTGGATTATGACCTGGTCTTTGATGGTGTTGACTTGTCTGTATAGCAGACAGTCGTCTGCGAAGAGTCTTACTGTTGATGACACTGTATCCGGCAAGTCATTAATATGGCAAAGGAACAGGAGAGGCCCTAATACTGTTCCCTGTGGCACTCCGGAGTCCACGTCTACCTCGGTTGAACTGTGACCTTCAAGCACTACTTTCATTTTTCTTTTGGTGAGGAAGGATGTGAGCCATGTATGTAGTTGTCCTCTTATACCATATTCTTCCAGTTTGTAAAGCAGCTTGTTGTGTGGAACTGTGTCAAATGCCTTTGAAAAGTCCAGTATTATCAGGTCCATTTGTTTACTGGCATTGAAGTTTTTTAGTAGGTCGTTTGTTGTTGTCAATAGCTGCATGTGTTTCACATGAATGTTCTGATCGAAATCCATGGTTGAGATGGGTGAGGACTTTATTTTCTTCTAGGTGTTTCATGATGTGCTTGCATATTATGTGTTCGAGGATTTTGCATGATACTGATGTTAATGACAATGGCCTGTAGTTCTCTGGTTGATGTTTGTCCCCTTTTTTGAAGACAGAAGAGATGTTGGCATTTCTCCAGTCATTCGTTAGCATATTCCAGTGTCGATGGAGAGCTGGAAGATGGCTGTTAGTCCAGGAAAAGAACCCTACTGTGGGCAACGATCCACAGGTTAATGGCAAAATTCCTGTCTAAATTCCCCCCTTCGGGGCGTAAGAACATTGATAGACATTTCAGGTGATGGCGTAATAGAGTTATCTCTCTTCAATCTACATAACTGTGTGTATATATAGTACATTATGACATTCGATTGTGTGACGCAGTAATGGGACGTTTCAGCAATGCCGGCGGGTACGCTTACATGTGCGGCAACACAGATCAAAGGCTCATCCAAGTTTGAGGTCCACGTACTGTGCGCAGGTCAAAGGCTGATTTCAGGTCTACTGTGGCTTCGCATGTAGAGGGTGACGTTACGATATGAAATACATGTGTTTGTATAATATAGTACATTGTAGGATTCTACTCCAGCTGATGGGGGTGCGCCGACAAGTCAACGGCGGAATTTACTCATAACATACATACATACAATCCCATTCTGCTTTTCTAAGTTGTTTCTTATATATAAGTTGTTAATATTTTGAGATTCAGAGGAATAATGAATAAATGTGAAAAAGACCTCATATATGGCCCTCCACAACAAAAGTAAATATATTTTACTACATTGAAATGTCATGTGACATGCAAGATTGTTGTGCATTTATGTCATTATCACATCGACCCCATGATCGCTCTCCGACGAAAATAGGGAACACTAATTTTCACACTAAATTTCAAGTAGAAAATCCTTGAAACAAAATAAGTTATTCTGGTATAAATGTATAATTATTGACATAGAAATATTATATACTTTTGTAAACACTACACACTTTGTGATTATGGCGTATTTCCCTATTTTAATGGACACTTGTTTCTCCACAACAAAAACTCGTGGTGTTCCGGGAAAAACCCAATGCTGTGCTATTTTTAGACATGACCGACACAGTTCTGTGTTTTGTCATTGTCAACGCTTTTGAACCATTTCAAGCATGAAATTGAAGACAGGTGCGAATGTTTTGAGTAAACATCACATGAACTTTGCCAGAAAAATTATGTCGTATGATTTTGTAAGAATTTCCTTTTGCGAATCCATGATCTAGATTGCTCTGGAGACTTCAATTAAGTCAAGGACTTTTCTAATGCATTGTTTATATAGTTTCTATTCAATTTGTTTAGATATCATTGAAAACCATAAAGGGCGGCCCACAAACTATGGTGTATTGGAAATGATGTTTATTCATCGCGGAACTGTTAGATCAATAGTTTAACAATGACTGTATTTAATAGTCATGCCATGTCGGTCTGCTTTTAAATTTTTTATAGATTATAGAGGCACTTAGGGATCCATAGCGAGGGGTCCACAGTTGGTATCTTGAATCAATAATTCAGTCAGACTATTAATATGGACAATGTACTCTCTTGAAGAAATGTATGGACTCTCTTAATTGTGGCAGATTTTATCCGTACAATAATACACGAACCATTGGTCGATATTTGAGGTATTTAAATTTTATTTACTTAGTTAAAATTTACATTGACAGCTATAGCTAGATTATGTGTTATGGTACTTTATAGTTTTTGTTTATTAATACTAAAGGTCCTTGGGTGACTGGTGTGCATGGTCTGCACCTGTCTATAATTTTGCTATGAATACTTGAATATGGAATGAATATCAGTACATGTCAGAAGTGGGTGCTAATCAGGATTTATCATAGGATCACGGAACAATTTGAAATTTATTCAGTTGTACAATATCACCAGGTTTGTGAATTTTTTTTTATTATAATGAAGTTGTCTGACATGATTAGTTTAGATTATTTATTTGTATTAATGATACAAATGTCTATTATAATGTTATACAAAGATATCACATGTATGCAAATTGAATGAGCAATATTATATATAATGGATGGAACGTTGTACTGTGGACACAGTGGTCGACATTAAAATATAGATGTAAGTGCAGGTAAGTGAGTGAAAAAAAGAGCTCACTATTTAGATGTGTAATCAAAAATAAATATAACCAATAAAGTTTTAAAAGATGGTTAGTCGGTGATATTAATATTAATAAATTTTATTAATAATACTGGTCAGCCTCTATATGAAATATATCATTACCAGGATAACACTGAGAAGAAGGACAACAAAAATCCATCTTATTTCCAAAGTGGTCCCTAATTGGGCCCACAAGGGTCAGGGAACTTTTATTTAATATTATCTTTTATTATATATTATATAATATATTAAATAATATATTAAAAAAAGTTCCCCAACCCGTGTGCTTAATTGGATCATAAAATTAAATAATCTTTGCTAAAGAATTAATGCACAGTTTGAAATGAATAGATTCATGTATGTGTCGCGACATTATGATGGGTGCACTTCAACAGAGATATCAACCTGAATGTATATGAATCAAGGGACAATTTGAAATTCATTTGTACATTATTGCCCAGTTTGTGGAAATACTGTTTACCATAATGAAGGCCTAGTTGATTGGACCCACAGGGGTACGGGAACTTTGTTTTATTATTATTATTTTTTATTATATATTATATAATAAATAATATAAAAAAAGTTCCCGGACCATAAATTTTTATATTAAATCTTTGTTATGGAAGTAATTCACCAGGTCTGTAGAAATAATGTTTATTATAATGAAGGTGCCTGGCTTGGACCCACAGTTGTCTGAGAACTTTTTTATAATTATTTTGTATTATATATTAGGCCTATATAATAAAAATAATATTAAAAAAAATTGCCAGACCCCTGTGCTTGGACCAGGAGCAGCTTGGACCATAATTTTTATAATATTTTGTTATGGAATTAATTGCACAGTTCGCAATGAATAGATCAAATTGTATATGATGAAGGGTGGACTTTGACAGAGTTATCAATGAATATGGATCAAGGAATAAATATTTTTTTATTTTATAATTTCAGTTGAAAGGGACCCAAGGCACTTGCAGTGGGTAAATGTCCAACAATTATAAAAGTCTGTAAAAACATCACCACCAAGCAGAACATGGAGAAATAGATAAACTTATGTTCTTTTATTACATAATTAGCCCCTGGATTTAGTAAGACACACCTGTATTATCGATTGGCATGCACAGTGACATAAGAGCTTAGCGCAATATTGATCAGTGTTATTATTATGTTAATTAGAATATAATTTGTGATATTCAATTTGTGTTGGGTTATTTCGTGTTGATTGAGATAAACATGGGTGATAAGGATAGTTGAACAATTTTGTCAACATGAAAAGACACATTTAACCCTTTCATGCACTGGTAGAACATTAACCCTTTCAGTGCCAGGGGCCGATCTCCTCGGCCGTAATTTACGGTATGTAGAGTGCCAGGCCCGATAAAATCAGCCCTAACAAAATACAAAAAAATAAATAAATAAATAAAAAATATATATATTTTTATATATATATTTTTTTTGGGTTGAATTTTTTTGGGTATGCTTAAAGGTACTCAACCCGTAAAGAGGGTCCCCATCTCAACAGATTCCAACAACAACAATCCGATCAGAGGGTCCTATATTACTATTTCTTTGGCTTTGGGGGTAAAAAATATTTGATTCGAGTCGTGGAACCCATCAAACAAAGCTCAGAGTTATTAGATATTGATTTTTCAAATTTGTTATGTTCTCGAGATGAGTACTAATAACTGCCGTAATCTGCTCTGGATGTGTACTCCAAATCTATTCAAACAGACAAGGATGAATAACTCTAAAATCAAGTGGTAATTTTAACGCAATTTTGACTGAGTTCTGGGCCAGATAGTATTCCCGATAATGAAAAATAATAGATTTCTAAAATCGATATCTAACAAATCTGAGCTTTGATGGGTGACTTCCTCGACTCGAATCAAATATTTTTGACCCCCGAAGCCATTGAAATAGTAATTGAGAGGAGTTTTATCGGGTTGAGTACCTTTAAGCATGCTATAGCGAATTAAAAACAAACTGGATAAAACCTTAGGGGCATGTTATAACTCAAAACTATCACCAAGTATTCATAGTAATAATTTTGGTGCCCATGAAAAACGTAAGATTCCCTGGCACTAAACCTACAAAATAAGTCTTGCACTGAAAGAGTTAAAGAATATGAGAAAAAATTATTAAAATTGTAAAAAATTGTAAAAAATAATAACAAATGATGAAAAATTGTTAGGCCAATGCATTCTGTTATATATGCATTGGCACAGGGTATATGGGTTGATACAAAAATCGGACTTGGCACTGAAAGGGTTAAAGATCCTGTGCCACTGCATTCTTTTATAAATGTATGTATCCCATAGGGAGAGAATGCACTGACTTACAAGGTCAAGGTAAATATGGTTAGGTCAATATATTCTCTTATATATGCGAGGCTCCCTTTGGGATGATAGCTTCAATGACAAGATTTCTCATATTGTAACCATTACTGTTACAATGACATTACTGATCAAAGTCCAATTCGATACCAATTAAAGTTTAATAAAAACTTGACATCAAACATTGGAAAATTACAAAACATTGAAAAATAATTTGAATATCATATCCAGACTAAAATATTTGAATTTACTACATGTTTAGTGATGTTAATTGTTGACAAATCACTTTAAAAGTTTTGTTTGCATACTTTTGTTATTGGAGAATTTAACTATCAATAATGATTATAAGAACAAAATTTATCTATTTCTTCATGTTCTTCTTTGTGATGTTTTTACAGACTTTTATAATTTTGCACAATAACCCTCTGTCAGTGCCTTGTGTCCCTTTAAGTGGTGAGGTTATACCGAATATTATATTTTTGTACATTTACCGACTGCGAGTGCCTTGGGTCCCTTTATGTGGTGAGATTATACAGACTTTTATATTTTTGTACATTAACCGACTGCGAGTGCCTTGGGTCCCTTTAACTTCTTACTAATTTTACATCATTACTGACGACACTAATTGGCCAAAAACATTTGCCTAATCACAAACTTATACATTTGTGAAGTGATTTATAAAAATTTAGTACGTGTTTAGGCAAATGTCTTTAAACTGTGTAATTATACCCCCTTTAAAAAAAAAGAAGGGGGGTATACTGTTTTGCACCTGTCCATCCGTCCGTGCGTCGCACCGTCCATCCGTCCGATGTCTGTTCATGTCATAACTTGAACAGTAGTGCTCGGATCTCAATGAAAGTTTGTATGGCTGTTCATTACTATGAGGGCATTCAATAGAGGGTTCCATCGTTTTGTTCGGATTTTCCATTCTGGAGTTATTCATCTTTGTTTATCTGGAAATGTTGGCTTTTTGGTCTGGCTGGTGTCTGTTCATGTCGTAACTTCAACAGTTGTGCTGGGATCTCAAATATATTAAATTTGGTCTGGATGTTCACTACTATGAGGACATTAAAAAGAGGGTTCCATTGTTTTGTTCGGATTTTCCATTCTAGAGTTATACATCTTTGTTTATCTGGAAATGTTGGCTTTTTGGTCCGTCTGGTGTCTCTTCATGTAGTAACTTCAACAGTTGTGCTGGAATATCAATGAAATTTGGTATGGATGTTCACTACTATGAGGACATTCAATAGAGGGTTCCATTGTTCTGTTCTGCTTTTCCATTCTAGAGTTATTCATCTTTGTTTATCTGGAAATGTTGGTTGTTTGGTCCATCCAATGTCTGTTCAGCTCATAACTTGAACAGTAATGCTCGGATCTCAATGAAATTTTGTATGGATGTTCACCACTATGAGGACATTTAATGGCACATTCATATGTTTGTTTTGTTTTTATTGTTCTATAGTTACTCATCTTTGTTTATATGAAAATGCTGGTGTTTGGGTCCATCTGTCTTGAGTATAGCCCTCATAAGTTATAGATATGCCCACACGAGGCGGTATGCCACGAGGGGGTATGCACCAGACGACAGTCCATCTCTTGTTATATTTGGAAACAGAGATTATTCCTTATATTTACATCTCAACAGAATATATCAACACAATAATGCATTTTGAGTTGTATATATCGTTTAAAATTGGGCAGTTTATTGTGATGCCGTGACATCGTAACAAAATTCCTACACTCAACTGTCACTTCGAAGTGATCCACCCTAATGTAATTATCCTATTTAAAATTATTCAATCTGATCAGACGGCCACCCCATATCATCAAGTTACAACAATAACAATCTGATCAGATGGCCGCCCCATATCATCAAGTTACAACAATAACAATCTGATCAGACGGCCGGCCCATATCATCAAGTTACAACAATAACAATCTGATCAGATGGCCGCCCCATATCATCAAGTTAACAACAATAACAACATTTCTTCAAAATACGCTTGAGTTATCAGAATTGATTAATTACAACAAAATAATGCTAACCACTGTCAACTATGGTATAAAATTTCCCAAAATGTGTTATTTATCAACGAAATATGACTTGATTAATTATAATATCAAAATTTTTTATAGGACAAGTAATGAAAGTGGGTGTACTGATACAATGATTATAAATTACGTGATTCTATGTGTTTTATAGGATAACTTAATGGCAGTGGATTATGGTTGTGGCATATGGATGGCGATCAAGAAAGAAGCCAGCAAATTGCTGTCTGGAAAACAGACTATCGTAAAGGTTGGTTCAATGCTGTGGTTTGACATCAATCCTGAGTTTAGTGTGCCTGTCATTTGCAGAATGAGGTCCCCAGAGGGTGAATTTAGTGACCCTATCCCGCATAGCGGGCTAGCATCACTAAATTCACCCACTGGGGACCTCATTCTGCTTAGGCCTCATCTTTTCTGAAAATTTTCTTCATTAATATCAAATTTCTTTAGAAACTTCTTCACATAGATTCTTTTTTTTTAATTTAGTTTTTCTATATCCACAAATTGGCAGACGACATATTGCATGATCAAGGTTTACAATATTTACCATCTGGGAACTTCAATCTGAGTCTATGTCTCCCATAGCAGATGAGGCCATGCAGAATGAGGTCCCCCGGCCAGAGGGTGAATTTGGTGAAGCTATCTTGCTGTGCAGGATAGCATCACTAAATTCACCCTCTGGGGACCTCATTCTACAAATGACTGGCACACTAAACTCAGGCTTACTGGGCAGGTGTCTTTGGTTCATAACTATTATTTGATACCCAGGAAACTATTTAAAATTTGCTATAGGAAAAGATAATCCATCCTTAAATGACACTTGTTGCTGTTGTTACATGCATACAGTAATGCTCTAAGTAATCGACTTCTTAACCACAGCAGAATTATGGGTATGTTTTCAGGATTTATTCGGAAATATGGCTTGTTGCCATTCATCAGAAAGCTCTCCCCGAGAGCTTTCCGATGAATGGCAACAAGCCATATTTCCGACTAAAATCCTGAAAAGTTACCCATAATTCTGCTGTGGTTAAGAAGTCGATTACTTAGAGCATTATTGTAGCTCAGTCGGTAAGGGGTAAAACTCCAAGCCGTGTCACCCTCCAGCACTGGCAATAAGGGTCCAATCCACATGTTTCCATCGTGGACTTTAGAACTTGAAATCTCGAATTTATCTGGTGGAGATGCCAGTTACTTGCCAATGGCAGGTGGTTTGCCGCACATGGTCGACCAGTTTATCAGCCTTTGTAGCTGTTAGATATACTGTAAGTGTGCGGATTTCCTCCACCACTAAAACTGGCAATGTCGTGATATGGCCTTAGTTGCTGAAAGCAACAGTAAACCCCAATCAATCAATGTTGCTATTTTTGTAGTGATGATGAGCATCGATAAATTAAAGAGACAGAACAGCGTGTGGAATGACAAAAACAAAGAAGAATGCGCAGCCACCACCCGTGAAACATGATATCAAACATCTGAAATCGGAGCCGGATCGATATAAAAATGAAGTAGTTCCTCTCAACTTGCTGGAACAAAAAGATTCTTTCCTCAAAAATGGCAAAATTCCAACATTCACCTTCAAAACTTCAGAGAATGAAATCAGCAACATCTATAGTAAACCACAGCACCACATCCGATTTGATCTGCTCGGGGAAGCTATATATATCATTGATAAGGTCAGTAAACCACAGGACCACATCCGATTTGATCTGCTCGGGGAAGCTATATATATCATTGATAAGGTCAGTAAACCACAGGACCACATCCGATTTGATCTGCTCGGGGAAGCTATATATATCATTGATAAGGTCAGTAAACCACAGGACCACATCCGATTTGATCTGCTCGGGGAAGCTATATATATCATCGATAAGGTCAGTAAACCATAGCACCACATCCGATTTGATCTGCTCGGGGAAGCTATATATATCATTGATAAGGTCAGTAAACCACAGCACCACATCCGATTTGATCTGCCCGGGGAAGCTATATATATCATTGATAAGGTCAGTAAACCATAGCACCACATCCGATTTGATCTGCTCGGGGAAGCTATATATATCATCGATAAGGTCAGTAAACCATAGCACCACATCCGATTTGATCTGCTCGGGGAAGCTATATATATCATCGATAAGGTCAGTAAACAATAGCATCATATCCGATTTGATCTGCTCCGGTAAGCTATTTATATTCTCGATAAGGTAAGTATCATCTGGTTAAAAATTTACTATTGGCAAATATTTTGTCAAACTAAAATATTTGTTGCCAACTTATCAGATATTATTACAACTTATAATCTAACTGTTGTGGAGATCAGACCAATTATATAGATATAACGACACAAGTGTGTGAACTGGTTAATGTTATTGCACAAGTTTGTTATGAGGAGATGGCTCAAAATAAGCATCTGATGCTTGTTGTCAAATCCTCTTCATCCCTTCTAGTCTTCTATTCATACATGTGTCATGTTTTATAATTATATCTTTTTGGGAAGAAATAAAATATTGTTTAAACCAAGTTTGTTATGACGCGATGGTAAAATGAGAAGCATGTTCACAAAACTGTGTTATTCTATGTTTATTGCACACATGAAGATTCTAGCTTGTAATATATAGAGGATCTCACATGAGTTTATATTTTATACGGAATTTATCAACCGAGTTCACTAAATTTTATTTGAGCCGAGGTTTACCGAGGCTCAAATAGAATTTAGTGGATGAGGTTGATAAATTACGAATAAAATAGTACGAGACTGAGATACCTTTTATCAGATGATCAAATAAACACGAAGCAACGCCAAGTATTCATCGAAAACAACAATCATAAACTTCAGCAATCGCAAGTCATTTAAATAATGGTGTGATGTCACACACTCGCTAATATTACACGTGTGTCTTACCAATAATTATGAAGCTGGTTTTGTGGGTTAATTATGTGATAAAATGTTTTCTATGGTATAAACTGAGTTACTTTCAAAATTGTGATATTTTATTACCTTCATTGGTGATTATAGATGCGGGGATGATTTACACTTAAAGATGGATTATCTCTTTAAATAACAAATTTGAAATAGTTGCGTTGGTATAAAATAATAAATATGAATGGAAGACCCCTGTCCGGAAAGGCTTCTATCAATTAATATTGATTTTATTTCCAATATTTTATTGGGATCGTTTATTTGTCTATTTTTAGAACAGACCATTTGGATGATACCATATAGCGATAGCGAGCATTAGGTAGCTGTTCCTATGGCTACGTACCGAACATCAAATATCCCAGATTGATTGATTTTATTGTCTTATTCCATAGTAATAAGCGATAATGAGTATAATTAACGTTTATTTGTGACAAAATTACACCATAAAATTTCTGGTCTCTGTTAACAACTTAACAGTAACCACTATTGTTCGTTAGCTAAACAACCACACCTTTTTAGACCAGAAAATAGTCGAAATAAAATGAATATTAATCGATAGAAGCATTTCCGGACAGGAGTCTTCGATTCAGATCTAATATTTTATACCCCGGTAACTATATAATACATGTTTACAAAGAGATAATCCACCTGTAAAGTCTAGCTGCTACAGAAGAGTAAGACAACCGTACTTCAACATAAACCAGCATTATATCCCTACCGATTTCACTAGCTGGTTTACGTCAAAGAAAACATGGACTATTCGTCATATACTGGGTCCGCGCTGGAACGAAATTTACTTTTGCCAAATGAAAATATTTTTTGCCAAATTATTTTAGCATTTGCCAAAATGCTATCCCCGATATTATCATTTTCTGCAACATTAATTCTTTTGTTTCGACACTCGCGGTTTTAACGACTTTTGATATCGATAGAAAAGCAGTAAGTTAATAATTAATTATACTGCATCTCTATTGTGGTTTATCATATAATTAATAAGCCAATCACTGAACAATATAATAGTAGAAGGGTTGTTTCATCAGAAGGGCACATCACAAGAGAATTAGCTATTGTAAACGCCACCACCACCACACTAAATACTAGTAATCCCTCCAACCATATGGTACTAATGCTGTGAGATTAACCGCATCTTGATAGAGGTGTTAACTTTTCCTAAACCTTATAAAACACCACTAATATAATTATGTGGCAGCGTGAACCCTGGTCATATACAGTGTTCACGCTGGACTGAAACAAAATTTGGCCAAAAGTTTAGCCAAATGAAAATTTTATTAGCCAAATGGAAAAAACTTTGCCAAATATTTTTTGGTCAAATTAAAAAAACTTTGGCCAAATTTAATCCTCATTTTCTCGGCGCTTCACAATTAATGACTAAAATATTTGTTTTAAACTCTATTTGTTACTCAGAATAAAAACGTAACTAAAACAACACAAAAACAACTTTAAAAAAATTATTATACGAACATAGGTATGCGTGATATCGCACATACAGATCAATTCATGTGACGCATTAATACAAAAAACATTGTGATTTCACATCCAACCTATTGCAAAAAGCCCGGTGAAAATCAAAGTTAGAATTTTTTTATCGCAAAAGCGATGGACTGTTCTGCTTTGGCTATGGTTGTTACTTGTATTTCCTTTATGATTTTACTCTCCTTCAACATTAATTTTGTTCAGATGCACTCAAATAACTCATATAGTTAACTCTACTGATTAGATCAGATTATTGCTGTCATGTTGTCCTACTAAATTGAGTAGGTCATTAGTCGAGTTTTTTTCCAAAACTCGACTTATAGTTTGATGAGGGACGGTGGGCGGGCGGGCAGGCGACGTGTTTTGCTTATAACTCAACCGTTTATTGACGGATTAAAAATCTTTATGGTGTGTGAGTACATATCCATGCACGTAAGCTGCAGACAAAAAATCGGGTTCGTCCGCACATTTATTACAGAGTTATGGCCCTTTGCCATTTTTCACTGATTTTAGGCTCGTTAGCGCAACAACTTCAACAAACGTTATCTGATTCGATTGAAATTTGGGATATAGGTGTCTCCCAAGAATATCTCGGACGAGTTCGAAAACCGGCCTGGTCCGATAAAATTTGATAGAGTTATGGCCCTTAATTAGTAATTTTTCACGAATTTTCAGCTCGTTAGCGCGATAACTTCAACAAACGTTATCCAATTTTATTGAAATTTGGTATATAGGTGTCTCCAAAGCATATCTCGGAGGAGTTCGAAAACCGGCCTGGTCCGATAAAATTTGATAGAGTTATGGCCCTTAATTAGTCATTTTTCACGAATTTTCAGCTCGTTAGCGCGATAACTTCAACAAACGTTATCCGATTTGATTGAAATTTGGTATATAGGTGTCTCCCAAGAATATCTCGGACGAGTTAGAAAACCGGCCTGGTCAGATAAAATTTGATAGAGTTATGGCCCTTAATTAGTCATTTTTCACGAATTTTCAGCTCGTTAGCGCGATAACTTCAACAAACGTTATCCGATTTGATTGAAATTGGTACATAGGTGTCTCCCAAGAATATCTCGGACGAGTTCGAAAACCGGCCAGGTCCGATAAAATTTGATAGAGTTATGGCCCTTAATTAGTCATTTTTTCACAAATTTTCAGCGCGATAATTTAACAAACATCATCCTATTTGATTGAAATTTTGATATATAGGTGTCTCCCAAGAATACCTCGGACGAGTTAGAAAACTGGCCCGGTCCGATAAAATTTGATAGAGTTATGGTCCGTAGTCATTTTGTACGAATTTTGAGCTCGTTAGCGCGATAACTTCAACAAACGTCATCCGATTCAACTAAAATTTGGTATATAAGTGTCTTCCAATAATATCCTGGACGAGTTCAAAAACCAGCCTGGCCCAATAAAATTCGATAGAGTTATGGCCCTTAATTAGTCATTTTTCGTTAATTTTTAGCTCGTTAGCGCGATAACTTCAACAAACGTCCTCCGATTTGTTTAAAATTTGGAATAGAGATACTTGCCAAGAATATTTCGGACGAGTTCCTCAGTTCGAAAACCAGCCTGGCCCAATAAAATTTGATGGAGTTATGGCCCTTAATTAGTCATTTTTCGATTTTACCTATTAATTAGTCTACCGATACTGATGCACACCAATTGGCGGTAGCCACCGGCGGTAAGCCACCGAAAACGAGACACAGCATCTCTGATGCCACCTCTTGTTTAAAAATTAGTTTTGATGCTCCATACCTAATGTTAGGGTAAAGCGTGGGGTAATATTGACACTACAGCGGGGTGGGGGGGGGGGTAATAAAAAAATTGCAGGAAGGTATGCCGGGGTGGGTGGCCCGAGGGGCAAAAAACACATTTTTTACAACCTCATTTAAATTTTTTACTAAAGACATTTTGTGCCCCTATTTGACATTTGTAACAGATTAAAACATATTATAACAATTTATAACAGCAAAAACACTGTATTTATGTTACTGGGACCTCATATGGGCCTTAGTGGAGATGACACTAAGCTATAGCATGTTCCATATGGGACTGTGGGGTGAAAAAATTCCTTCCCGACACCCTAAGGAAAGAAGCTTCGACAAATATAAAACTGAAATAAATGAACTTGTCTTGATGTAAATACAGCCTAGATCATTGTGTGCATGGAAAAAGAGTGAGCAACTGTCTCAAACATTAATGTGACTATCAATGGATAGAATATAACTGTCATCACACTGTTCATCAATGTATCAAGCCAATCAGTGAATTATTGGCATGTCTACCAACTCATATGATCTGTTACTCTCACAACACCTAAAATATCCAAGTCTGGCATAGTGACCTAAGTTTGCGTATATTAATAAACTTGTCCTGATGTAACTAACGCCTAGATCATTGTGTGCATGGAAAAAGAGCGAGCAACTTTCTCAAACATTTATTTGACTATCAATGGGTAGAACATATCTGTCATCAGTGCATCAAGCCAATCAGTGAATTATTTGCATGTCTGTCAACTCAGATGATCTCCCACAAGACCTAAAGTATCCATGTCTGGTAGAATGCTGTGACTGCTTGTCATATATATTTATATTTGCGAATGTCTGTCTGTCTGTCTGTCTGTGTTCTATAGAAATTCACAGGGGACCATCTATATGGCACTAAAGGGGCCTACTAGGGGTAACTTTTCACGAGAAAGATAATGGTGCGGGTTAGAATTTTATAGAGTGACGCGGTTGTTGTCAGGGGCAAAAAATGGGGAGGGGCAGGAAAAAAAATGTCGCCGATTGCCACGAAACTTATATATAATCATCCTCATGATATAAGGAATCTGATGGTATGGTTTAAATATGTCAAAAGTCGCGCCGTTCGAGTCAGAGACGCATGGAAGGGGAGAGGGTCACCAAAATTGATAAACTAAGTTTAGCGCAGAGGGACCATCTAGATGGCACCAAACGGGTCTGCTAGGGGTAACGTTTTGCTAGAAAGATAATGGTGCGGCATAGAATTTTCTAAAGTGACGCCGTTGTCAGGGGCAGAACAGGGGAGGGGCAGACCAAATTTTTGCCGCCGATTGCCACGAAAGTTTTATATAATCATTGCCATGATATGAGGAATCTAATGGTGCTGTTTAAATATGTCAAACGTGGCGCCATTCGCGTCAGGGATGCATGGAAGGGGAGAGGGCCACCAATATTGATAAAACTAATTTTAGCGCCGATTTCCACCAAATTGATGTATATTCTTTTTCATGATAAAAGGAATCTAATTATTTAATTGTGCGATTTAAAGACTCCAAATTGCTGTCATATGGATGAAAGTTTGTGGAAGGGGCACTCAATTTGAATGGGTTTAGTCGCCACCACATTTATATGAGGAGTCATAAGTGGGTGGTTTAAGGATGTCGCAAACTGTTCTACATGGGCCATTCGAGTCAGGATGCATAGAGGGTGAGAGGAACACAAAAAAGATGAACAATATGTTTAGCGCCGATTTCCACCAGATTGATATATATTCTCCGTGATACGAGAAATCTAATCGTTTGATTTAGATACGCTAAATTAGTGCCGTTTTGGTTGAGAGATATGGGGGCCCTAAATTGTATACGGATTTGTATACTCGCAATTTTATACAAAAACTTTTACAAAATCATCCACAAATGATTTTAGCGCCGATTTCCACCAAATTGATACACATTCTTCTCCATGAAACAAGGAATCTAATTGTGTGATTTAAAGACGCCAAATTGGTGTCGTTTGGATGTGAGAGTGGGGGGGCACTAACATTGTTAAGAATTGTTTTAGACACCCATTGCTACCAAACTTTTAAAAAATCCTCCACATGGTATGATGAGTCTAATGGTGTGGCTTAAAACTGTTAAAAGTGGCGTCATTCGAGTCAGGGTGCACTGAAAATGAGAGGGGCACCAGAATTCATACACAATAATTTTAGCGCCAATTTTCACCAAATTGATAAACATTCTTATCCATGATGTGAAAAATCAAATCATGTGATTTAAAGACGATATATTGGTGCTGTTTGTGTGACAGATGGTGTGGGGTGGGCACTAAATTTGATAAAACATATTGTTTAGTCGCCGATCAGCACTAAACTTATAAATAATCATCTCCATGGTATCAGGAGTCTAATTGTGTAGTTTAAAGATGTCAAAAGTGGTGCCATTCGAGACAGGGTGAGAGAGACACAACAATTGATAAACAATAAATTATGTTTAGTGCCGGTTTCCACCAGACTGATACATATTCTTCTCCGTGATTCGAGGAATCCAATCGTGTAGTTTAAATACGCCAAATTTGTGCCATTTCAGTGAGAGATGTGGGTGCCCTAAATTGATACGAATTTGTATGCTCGCCAATGTTAATTTTTTTTATATATATATTCATCTCTATAATGAGTCGTAAGTTTGGGGTTTAATTATGCCAAATGTGGTGCCACTTGAGTCCCAAATAGGGACGGGCGGATTACCAAAACTGATAGAATTATATGTTTAGTGCAAATTAACATCAAATCCATACACGTTCTTCTCAAATGATACGAGGAATCAAATCGTGCGTGTTAAAACGTCACATTTGATGCCTAAATATATATGCAAATATAGGATAGGATAGGATAATTTTTATTTACAATACACACACATGGAAAGTACAATTACAAATAAATATAATATTAATAGACTATACATATATATTGCTATATATGTCTGTCTGTATGTGTTTTATATATAACTTCACGGGATACAATCGAGATGGCACCAAGGCATTCGAAAAGTGGTAACTTTTTATACGCCAAATTTGTGCCATTTCAGTGAGAGATGTGGGGGCCCTAAATTGATGCGAATTTGTATGCTCGCCAATGTTAATTTTTTTTATATATATTCATCTCTATAATGAGTCGTAAGTTTGGGGTTTAATTATGTCAAATGTGGTGCCACTTGAGTCCTAAATAGGGACGGGCGGATTACCAAAACTGATAGAATTATGTTTAGTGCAAATTAACATCAAATCCATACACGTTCTTCTCAAATGATACGAGGAATCAAATCGTGCGTGTTAAAACGTCACATTTGATGCCTAAATATATATGCAAATATAGGATAGGATAGGATAATTTTTATTTACAATACACACACATGGAAAGTACAATTACAAATAAATATAATATTAATAGACTATACATATATATTGCTATATATGTCTGTCTGTATGTGTTATATATATAACTTCACGGGATACAATCGAGATGGCACCAAGACATTCGAAAAGTGGTAACTTTTTACGAGGAAGAGAATGGTACATGTTAAAATATTACTTACATGTTAATATTATAACACAATTGAGTCTGCCCATTCAATATAGTTTCCATAAAAAAGTTACAAGAGATATGGAAATGGATATATAGAAGGCCTGTTCAACAATATTGATCACAGTGTGCCGTCAAATATAATTTCTTCTGAGATAAAAGAAAATGGAGTCAGTGGAACATAACTTTTCAGGGTCCTCCAATACTGACATCTGACAAGGTTATATCTGCCAAATATACAGAAGATATATTCATGTTTTAGAACAGACTCATCACCTAACATAAACAACTAAAAATCTCGCTCTGAGTCGGGCACATGCAGCTGATATAGAGGCATAGCAACATTTCTTTAAAACTCAGAATAATTAGCCAGTATATAGCACCATGAACAGAGGATCACCTGGATATTTCTTTAAAATATCTGTATCTTCATGGAAATATGATAACCAGGTGTCCTCAAAATCTTAGTCAAACCCACTAGATTGATTGATACATCTCTATATGAAACCCAATTGTCGTCTTTTATTTTTGCGAACTAATGTGTCTATGATGTTCATGTTATAACGTCTGAAGTATACGCAGTTGTAAATAAATAAATAGTTCTTTATTGGTGGGATGGATTAATCGCGATAAACAACATGACAATCGCTCCGATCCGACAAGGTGAGCTACTACTTATATTTCGTGTGTAAGAATCATGTTTTGTGATGCTATTTGGATATATAATTTATGAAAATATAGGTAACGCTTTGAACAAGAGTATCCTCTATTCCCGCCATATATCCACAGTATGCAGAGGGTTTCACATCACTTTAACCTGGGCAACGCCGGGTAACCCTTCTAGTATATATATAAATGAGTAGGGTCTGTCCGCGTTTTTCTCTCAGACCCCTGGACCGAATTCAACCAAATTTGGTGTGGTGACTCAGGGTACTCAGGCGGATGTTACAATGGTGTTAGTTTTTCAAAATTTTGAATTAAAAAAAATAAAATAAAATTGGTTTTGTTAAAATGTAGCAAGGAATTCAATCTAAAAAAATAAATAAAACAATATATATAAATCAAAATGTTTCAATGATCAAAATGTGCTCGAAGCGCACAAAGGGGCCGCCACTAAATAAAGGCTTCAGGTTCAAAATGTGTCCTAAGTCCCACAAAGGGGGCCACAGGTATCTCCGACGCTGAATATAGGCTCCCAAATGGGAGCCTGTTTCAGCTAGTTTATTATAATAGAAGTAAGTTGCTCCAGTACACTAACATAAGTGATATGGAATATGTTAGATAATGGGCTGGTTGACAGACTAATCTGGAAATTATGAAATTGTGTATATCTTGCACAATGACCTAGGTTTACAGATGATCAGCAATTTATAAAACATTTTTTTTTTAATTAAAACAGCTTCTGAAACAGGTTAAACTATTATTTTAACTAAATGAGATCATTCCCAGTCATGTGAGTGATATCAGTAGAGTTTTATGTGGTTTTAGCTTGTTTTAGACAAAATTTAGTGAAATTTGGGGGGGGTGGGTGTTAAAAATTGGGAGTAAAACAATATTTTTTTTGCAGGTATGAGGGTGGTGGGTCCCCGAAAATGCCAGATGCAAAAAAACGGCATACCTTTCTGCAAATTGTTTACTACCCCTCCCCTGACTACAGGGAATATTGACACCCCATTATTCGGCCTGATTTGTTTTAGTTTTGCATTTTGCCATTCAATTTTCATGTGGAAATTGCAATTCCCACTAAAACTAGGACAAGATACTCATCAGTTAACTAATTTTGAACATTTGACCCCTAATTGAATTGTTGGTGCATTTAATTTTAGTAAAATAACATAAAATAAATTTATGTTCACAAAAACATCTTTTGTCAACTCCCTATATTATCACCCCACTTCCAGTCATCATACATGTATACATAGGCAGTGCTATAGGTACACATTCTTTCGTTTGTTCCCACCCACTGGCTACTAGGTCTCAGTGTTTATATTGTTGTTTGCCTTGAATTACACATCATTATACTGTTGGCTATACCGTTTGTAATCAGGATATTTGAGTATTAAAACAAAACCAAAATGAAGAAAAACTTAATTATTTTATTCACAAATATGACATGGAATCAGTCCCTTTTCGAAACTGGTAAACAATTTAACAATGCAAGTTTCCATATTAACCCATGGCTGGGTTACTATGGACACTAGTCCAAGTCTGTTCGTATGTAAACCAGCTAGGATATTGTTAGAGTGAGATACTGATTCTTGCTCTACTGATATTGTAGCTGGTTTATGAATGAGCATGCAAACTTAATGGACTATATGGACACCTGACCTCCAAAATAACCAAAGGTTTTTTTCATCAAAATTGTCAATCTAGATCTGGAAATAATTTAAATGATGTGGTTCTCAATATTTTAAAATGTAATTCCCCACACAATGATTGTCGTGTGTGATATTGGTGCAATATTGCTTAGGGTGACCATATTACCCCACTTGACAACATTTTGAGTTTAATTAACGTTTTTGCTTTGACTTTTGATAAGGTGAAGGCCAAGTACTCTAATGCCATTAAGTATTACGATGCTGTGTATGGGCCGAAGATCACTGTTGAGGTAGGGACGCAGATTATCAAGGAATACCTCGAAGAAAATAATCTTGTGGGTGCTCTAAGTGTGATATGGTGCAACGATCTACCATGCAGGTAATATGATATTATGCAATGCATATAGAATGACCCCGGAATGATGTTAAGGGGAAGTAAGAATCTTGCGAGCATGGTACCTACACAAATGCTTGATTAAACTTGTAGATCTTTTTGGATCCGAACTTCGAAATGCCTAATATATCAAGCCTTGAAATAGTGTGTCTGTCATTTGCAGAATCAGGTCCCCAGAGGGTGAATTTAGTGATGCTATCCCCCACGGTGGGCAAGCGTCACCAAATTCACCCTCTGGGAACCTCATTCTGCTGAGGCCTCAACTGTTATGTGAGACCTATACAATCATGAAAAGGTATATGACTAGAAGTCCTTCCTGTTCAAACCGAGTGGGGTCAGGGTCCGGAGGGATTTCGCGTGTTTTTCGGGGTTGGGTTCCCGAAACGCTCTCTGGGTCAAAGTTCAGGATCTCAATGACCCGATGTAGAAGGTTGCTTGTGTCGTGGTCTGGTAGGTTAAAGTGGAACGCTACCAGAGTATCTCTGTTGTGTCTAATGTCGGCCAGATGTTCTTTTATGCGTGTTCTAAATGTGCGCTTGGTCTCACCTACGTATTGGGAGTTGCATTTGTTGCATGTGAGTAAATAGATACAATTTTTCGTGAGGCAATTGTATCGTGAGGGTCCCTTGAATCGCTTCTTGGTGATTTTACTTTTGAACCATTTTTGGTGTGGGATGTCCTTGCATATTAAGCAGTATTTCCGTTCACATGGTGTGAATGCGTTGGGAAAATGTCTTCCCGTGGTGCCTCTCGATTGTGGGAGTTTGGCTTTGGTCAATATGTCTTTCAGGTTGGGTGGTCTGCGTCTCGCTGGAGAGGTGGTTTTGGAAATAGACGTCGATATCGTATCGATGTCTGAAGTATAGGCTAGTGAGCCCTGATTAGGTGGAATGTCCGTGAAGATTCTGGGTGGTAGTCCGTGACAAATGGTATGACTGTATTGTCATCAACTTTGGGTTTATCTATCAGCAGGTCTTTCCTGTTGAGTTTACCTGCCTCGATCGCTGCTTGAACAATCGTGGTTTTGTTATAACCTCGTGCTACAAAGTGTTGTATGAATTTGCGGGCGTTTTCGTAGTAGTCGGTGACGTCACTACAGATTCGCCTGATACGTAGGAATTGACTGAATGGGATACCCTGGAATGTGGGTTTCGGGTGGCAGGAGTCTGCCATTAGGTAAGCATGGCTGTCGGTCTTCTTAGTGAATAAGTTTGTTTTTATTCCCGTGGGGGTACGTCTGATGGTGACGTCCAGGAAATCGACTGAGTCCGTGCTGTAATCTGCGGTGAATTTGATAGTCGGGTGTGACTTGTTGAAGTAGTCGATGAAGTTATCGAGGTTGGATTGGCCGTGGGTCCAGATTAATAGGATATCATCAATATATCTAAGATAAAGTGCAGGTTTATGTTCTGCTTCTGATAATACACCACCTATACAATCATATTTCAGTTAATTCCCAAATTGATGTTTGTTGCGGCTAATGCGTTAGTTCGTTATTTCAATGTTTTGTTTTGCATGTCTTTGAAATTGTAGTATAATTAGTCAAATTTCTTTATCTATTCATGAATCATTTAAAATTGAATTAAATTCATTTATTGTATTTGCCGGGCACATGAAAACAATGTTATTTGAGAAAATTGATACTTCCAAGAAGATGAGGACTAAGCAGAATGAGGTCTCCAGAGGTATCATCACAAAATACACTGTCTAGGGACCTCATTCTGCAAATGACATACACACCATTTCAAGGCTTGAATATATTGTTTAGACATCAGCCTTTGATAAGGCCTATCATACATTGAAGGTACTTAATCCGATTTGATGGTCCCAATTTCATCAGATTCCAACAACA
Source organism: Siphonodentalium dalli (assembly GCA_032622095.1). NCBI lineage: Eukaryota > Metazoa > Mollusca > Scaphopoda > Gadilida > Siphonodentaliidae > Siphonodentalium > Siphonodentalium dalli. The sequence goes on along the minus strand of CP136061.1, from coordinate 85,588,788 downwards.
AATTTTTTTTAAATGCCACTTCAGTTATCAGAATCAATTAATTGCAAACAAACAATGCTAACCACAAGTCAACTGTAGTATAGGTGTTATATGTTTATAGTAAAAGGTAATACCTCTACAGATGCATTTATTCCGATATGATTAGTATCCACTAGCAAAGGGATTAGTAGTATGTATTGTGGTGGTGATTGCATAACTAATCCTGATTAAATCCTCATTGTTTTGATGTGCCCTTCCGGTGCAATAACCCTTCTAAATCCTATCAACATCAAAGGTCGCACAAACAGTGATTTTTTATAATAATATCACTCAATGTTGCAGAAACTGCTAGCATTTGGCAATTTCTAGAAGAATTTGGCAAAAAATATTTTCATTTGGCAAAATATTTGGCAAAAAATATTTTCGGTCCAGCACGGACCCTTAAGGTAGGGTTTTTTGCGAGGTCCGGAACTAAGGAACAGCTACATTTTGGCAACCCCGATGAGACTTTGAATTCTACATGTATTTGGATCACAATGAAAAGCTTTCCGTTGAATGGCAACAAGCCATATTTCCGACTAAATCCTGAAAAGTTACCCATAATTTGGCTGTGGTTAAGAAGTAGATTAATTAGAGCATTACTGTATGTTGGCACTCATACCCTGACTTAAGGGCAAAGCCAATCCCATTCCTCACTGTCAATCACACCACTCACCCTGCAACGTTCCTCCCCCTCCCATATAATCACCCCCATGACCACCCCTCCAAAATGCTCTCTTATAATCGCTTCTCATTCCATGACCACCCTCTAATCATTGATGAGTATTTGCCTTATTAACCATGTTTAAATACTCATTGATGAGTAGTTACCTTATCAATCATGTCTATACTAAATACTCACTGATGAGTAGATACCTTATTAACCCTGTCTAAATGCTCATTGATGACTGACTGATTTTTCTCTCTTCCAGTGGTAAGATGGTGTGCTGCGGTCCTCTTAACAAGGCCAATCGACCAGGTGACAGGAAGTTCACAATGTGGGTGTCAAGCGGTCCAGATAATATATACCTCAGGAAAAATGCCCTCAAATGTCTTATCGACCACGAAATCGGGACTCACTTTGTATCCTTTGATATCTCATTCCTCAGCTGTCACTTCAATGGTAAGGGTGTCTAGTGGTGGCCCAGATAATATATACCTCTGGAAGAACGCCCTCAAATGTTTTATCGACCACAGAATCGGGACATTACTATGTATATATCCTTTGATATCTCATTCCGCGGCGGTCACTTCAATGGTAAGGGTGTCTAGTGGTGGCCCAGATAATATATACCACAGGAAAAACGCCCTCAAATGTCTTATTGACCACAAAATCGGGAATCACTATGTATCTTTTGATATCTAATTCCGCAATCTTGAAAGTTCAATGGTAAGGGTGTCTATTGTCCCAGATAATATATATAGTATGGTCGTCGGAGGGTTAGACCCAGAAGAAATTGGTAAAGAAGCGGTTTTGGTGTCATTTGACGCGGGAGAATCTCGTGTATAACATATCCAAAATCCGTTAAAATCCGCTTTGGGGAAAATTCAGGATCCAACATGGCGTCCAACATGGCCGCCGTTAGTCAAAAGAGACTCTGACTGAGATTAATTTGATTATAGTGAGAACAAATGTTGTCATATGTATACAAATGTATACATTTTTGCGAAGGTAAAGTATTATGCCACCTATCTAGAGAAAAAATGGAACCCCTCGCCCCAGATGGCCACCAAAATGGCGGCCTAAACTCGAACATTTGAAGTTTTTGCCTAATATCTTTTACATCCTTACTCATAAATAGCCAAGCATCACTAAATTCACCCTCTGGGGACCTCATTCTGCAAATGACAGACACACTATTTCAAGGCTTGTTCTGTGCATTTGAGATATTGATTATTGAATTGATTTTCTTTAACAAAAAAGTTTAGAAGTTACAACGATGGACTCCAGCGCTGGTTTGCTGATAGAACGAAGTTCGGTATCCGAGAGGTGGACACATTCGACCTTCTTAAGTCAGAGGAGGGACTGGCCGTTTTAAACTCTATGATCCGAGTTGACAACAAATACCTGTATAAATCTGCTATATGCTACTGTAAGTCTCAGTAATAATCTCAGCTTCCTAATCCAGCCTGAGTTTAGTGTGCCTGTCATTTGCAGAATGAGGTCCCCAGAGGGTGCATTTAGTGACGCTATCCCACATAGCGGGCTAGCATTACTAAATTCACCCTCTGGGGACCTTATTCTGCTTAGGCATCATCTTCTCTGGAAAGTTTCTTTATTATCAAATTTATATAGAAACTTATTCACATAAATTCTATTTCTTTTTTAGGTTAATAGTTTCTCTATACATGTATCCCCAAATTGGCAGACGACACATTGCATAATCAAGGTTCCCAATGGGTGTACATCACAATATACACCATTTGGGAACATCAATCTGAGTCTATGTCTCCCATGGCAGATGAGGCCATGCAGAATGAGGTCCCCAGAGGGTGAACTTGGTGATACTAGCCTGCTATGTGGGATAGCGCCACTAAATTCACCCTCTGGGGACCTCATTCTGCAAATGACAAGCACACTAAACTCAGGCTTGTTCCAAATTATAATTACACAGTTTAACCCTTTCATTGATGAGTACATTAATGCTCTAAATAATCAACTCCTTAAACACAGCAGAATTATGGGTAACTTTTCAGGATTTAGTCGGAAATATGGCTTGTTGCCATTCATCGGAAGCTCTCGGGGAGAGCTTTCTGATGAATGGCAACAAGCCATATTTCCGACTAAATCCTGAAAAGTTACCCATAATTCTGCTGTGTTCAAGGAGTCGATTACTTAGGGCATTACTGTATTTATCCCATAGGAAATGCTCAGATAATAAATTCAACAAACATAGGTCATTTGTTGAACTCATTATCTAAACATATCCCAACATAAATATGACTCCTTCTGTACTTTTATTGATCTGTTCAAAGATTAGGCAAAACAAAACAAAAAATGGTTCTCAGGCCCCGCCGCATTGAATAAAAAGGGCCGCATTAGGCCTTTTTATTGCATTGACTGATGTTATGACAAAAAAAACTTGGGATTTCATAAACATGTCCATAGTAGATATGTGTTGAATATTAGTGTGCATTGAGCTCTAACATGTAATGTGTTAAAAAGTGACTTGCAGGCTTACAACATGAAGTAGATGACCACAATTAAGAAAATGATTAGCTGATCCTCATGCTCTTCTTACAATTAGTCATTGTGATCTAACTTACAGTAATTGTAACTCCATACAATTGAAAGGCGCAGGATTAAATACAGGTTCACATATTAGAATGGGGAGGATATCTGTTTTTAGAAAACAATAACAATAGTGAATGTCAGGGGCATTGTATAATGTTAGGTAATCCCAGTCATAGACTGGTAATACAATGTCATTTTTATGTAAGATTAAATGAGTTTATATGCATAGCAGTCCCCTCTACATTTCTGGTTATTACTAGACAGAGGAAGGTATCTTTGTCCATGCTTACTATGTGCAGAAAAAATAAAATAAAACCCTCCCTCCCTCATTGATTTGAAGAAAAAAAATTGCCCAAGAACCAAAACTCTTTTTTTTTTTTGGCCTTAATATAATTATTTAATCTTTCAGATGCGGCTTGCAAGGCAACTGAGATGACCTTCAAACAATTATTTGATCACCTTGGCAAATATAATCCTGATATTGATTCGCGGTGGAAGACTGTCATGCGAATAAAGCGTGGACTCCTTGATCCCAACGATTATGGCGGGTTTGGGAAAGATCAGTGCTATTTTGAAGGTAAATGCTTCAGACAATGATAAGAGAGTTATTCAAAAGCAATGCATTAAATTTTCATTTTTTCAAAAGTAATGCATTAAATTACCATTAATTTCAGTTAGACTGTTTGGGAGGTCTCTTGTTGACCCTAAAAAATACTATAAATCGATTTGTTTGCCAATTTCATCACGTTCGTGTTCTTTTATAAATGAGAATTTCAGGAAAAATATAAGATTTCATGCACTACCCAAGGAATGAGATAAAGGCAGAAGTAATTTGCTCTAAAGGAAATGTATTATTTTAGAGGGAGACTGTATGTCATTTTCAATATATTCCTTGTTGTAGCTGCGATCTAGTGTCAATAACATATTTAAATATAATGGCTGGAGTCATAAATTAAGTTACTAATTTCCATATACACGCCACAACCCCAATTAATTAACAGATGTGGATTGGGATACAGTTAACTGTTAGCACACATCATGTAAACATACATGTCTAGACGGGCATCAACTCAAGACCCCCTGACTTCAGAATAAAACTAATAAATTTCTGGGACACGTATGCATATAATGTAACATTTTATTTGATACATTTTCCTGAAAATTGTGCGAGAATATCGATGATGTGCTGCTATTAATTGCATTCCGGTTTTGCTGCCATCTGTAAAATATTTAATTTCCCTTGAATCGTACTCAATCCAGTCATACTTGTATAGTGAAAGTTGTCAGATGTTGGTCATCTAACATGTTTTATTTCAGAGCGATGTCCATTTCATATTGGTTAATAGGGCTGCAATGATTCATCTTGAATTCATTGCATCAATATACTCTTTCTAACAATACGCATATCATATCGTATCATGTTGTGTGTATTGTGATAAAGGGAATCAAGTCATTTCTGAAGACGGGATTGTGTAAAGGAATAAAACCTGCAATGTTCTCTCAAGTGTACATGTCTATCAGAGCGAAGGTCCAGTTCCATTGGTACTCATACTTTTTCCAAAATCCGAAATAACTCAGACTAATCGACGACTGAAATGGTAATCGATTATCGTCTTTATCAATGGTTCATCAATTATACGTGGCACCCCTAATCATGTTGTGTGTATTGTGATACAGGGAATCAAGTCATTGAGTAATGTTCTCTCAAGTCTACATGTCTATTATGTTTATTTGATTCATCTAGCTAACTATTAAACTGTACTTTACTTAAAAATAAACTCTGTCTCCAGTTATATACATGTTCAATCTGATAATTCAGGTGGTAAATAATTTGAGAACAGTAATTTAGTGTATCGTAAAATAAATAATCTTATCTTATTTTATCTTAGGTGCAGTTGAAATCTTACGAAACATTGACAGAATTGATTTCAATGTTATGATGTCCGGTAAGATCTGCTTCGATGAGCTGCACAAGGTTACAGACATCGCCCAGCTGAATAAGATCTGGCGCCCTCAGTTCATGCAGGATATGCACAAATACAGGAGGACACTACATGAGATCGCCCGACTCAATGGACTCGATAAACCGTTCTCTGTGTACCGCGCTCCAACACAATACTATGACAGAATCAACAATGGACAACTAACAGGTATATTATCATAGTCTCAAACTACAGTAATGCCCTAAGTAATCGACTCCTTAACCACAGCAGAATTATGGGTAACTTTTCAGGATTGATTTTCTTCAAATTTTCAGCTATGTTAGTAGAATGTTCCATTCATCCAGTTGGCATAGCGCCTGAATACTAACTTATCAGTTTCACGCACCCGAACAAATACATAATATGTCTTTAATAGGGCTGTAATGATTCATCATGAATTCAATGCATCAGGATACACTTGCTAACAATACAGTAATGCCCTAAGTAATCGACTCCTTAACCACAGCAGAATTATGGGTAACTTTTCAGGATTTAGTCGGAAATATGGCTTGTTGCCATTCATCAGAAAGCTCTCGGGGAGAGCTTTCCAATGAATGGCAACAAGCCATATTTCCGACTAAATCCTGAAAAGTTACCCATAATTCTGCTGTGGTTAAGGAGTCGATTAATTATGGCATTACTAGTATGTAGGATAATGGCTTCAAACTGAATGTTATTTCAGTGAATTGATCGATGGAGGCTGCAGCTCGATATCATTCCATTCGCTTTGAAACTATTATCTGGCTTAAAACCAGGCCTCAAAATATGGTACCGGACATTTACATAATGAGGTCCCCAAAGGGTGAATTTAGTGATGCTAGCCACATCTTATCTGGAAAGTATCTTTATTATCAAATTAACAAGTTTTTTAGTTTCTTTAGAATCTTCTTTTTACTTTTTTAGTTTAGTTTAGTTTCTTTATATTCCCAAATTGGCAGACGACACAATCCACAATGGAGGTGCCCAGTGGGTGAACATCACCATCTTCACAATCTGGGAACTTAACTCTGAGTCTAGGTCTCCCATAGGAGATGAGGCCATGCAGAAGGAGATCCTCAGAGGATGAATTTGGTGATGCTAGCCCGCTGTGCAGAGTAGCGTCACTAAATTCACCCTCTGTGGACCTCAATCTGCACTTAAAATGTCCGGCACCATATTTTCAGACCTGCCCAAAACTACTGAAAAATTCTCACGCTTCCAGACTGACGCTTCACTATAAATTTTGGGTTCTGATGAATTAAATTGATGCCCATCAGGCCTGAGAATAAGGTGCCTGTCATTTTCAGAATGAGGTCCCCAGAGGATGAATTTGGTGACGCTATCCTGCATAGCTGGCTAGCATCACTAAATTCACCCATTGGGGACCTCATTCTGCTTAGGCCTCATTTTCTCTGGAAAGTTTCTTTATTATCAAATTTCAATAGAAACTTCTTCATAGATTCTATTTCTCTTTTAGTTTAGTTTATATATCCCCAAATTGGCAGACGACACATTACATAATCAAGGTTCCAAATAGGTGTACATCACAATATTCACCATTTGGGGACTTCAATCTGAGTCTATGTCTTCCATAGCAGATGAGCCCATGCAGAATGAGGTCCCCAGAGGGTGAATTTGGTGATGCTAGTCTGCTATGCAGGATAGCGTCACTAAATTAACCCTCTGGGGACCTCATTCAGCAAATGACAGGCACACTAAACTCAGACTTGATGTCAGTTTTTGTAATTAAATCAAATGACCGAGAGTCATTGAGATTGAGGCCTGACAGCAAGCCTGTAAATAGTGTGTCTGTCATTTACAGAATGAGGTCCCCAGAGGGTGAGTTTAGTGACACTATCATGTAAAGTGGGCTAGCATCATCAAATTCACCCTCTGAGAACCTCATTCTGCTTAGGCCTCAACTGCTGTGACAGACCTAGGATTAGATTGAAGTTCCCCAGTTGAAGTTGGTGATGTTCACCCATTAGTCACCTCAATTATGCATTTTATCTTCTGCAAATTAGGGGATATAGCAACTTCCCAGAAAGGAAAAAGTATATAACTAAAACCAGTGTTAATTTGAGACTAGATACTTCCCAGAAGATGAGGCCTAAGCAGAATGAAATCCTCAGAGGGTGAATTTGGTGATGCTAGCCCACTGTGTGGGATAGCATCACTAAATTCACCCTCTGGGAACATCATTCTGCAAATGACAGACAAACTATTTGCAGGCTTGCCTGACAGGAATCTGTGGGGGGGGGGGTCCGTGGTCAGCATGTCGGACTAGACTTCGCTGTCAATACATCGAGATGAGATCGCAGCCCGCCGCTGGTTTAATGTGAGTTTCACACAAAATTGGCTTGTCCAAATTGAACGACGTGCAATCATCATATTGTATGCTATTCAAATATCTTGGCAAGCTGTGACCCTTGAGCAAGATCGCTCATACTATGTCCGCTTCGCACCACTCATGTGTTGAAAGAGTACTCGGTCACGCGCCCTGTGACTGAGGTAATTTATGTGCATTGAAAATGTGCATCGGAAATATGGCTTGTTGCCATTCATTGGAAAGCTCTCGGCGAGAGCTTTCCAATGAATGGCAACAAGCCATATTTCCGACTAAATCCTGAAAAATTACCCATAATTCTGCTGTGGTTAAGTGGTCACTTACTTTGGGCATTACTGTAAATGGATTGATTATTATTATTACTATTATTATTATTACTATTATTACTATTATTATTATTACTACTATTATTATTACTATTATTATTATTACTACTATTATTATTATTACTACTATTATTATTATTATTACTACTATTATTATTATTATTACTACTATTACAGGAGTCAAACAAGAAGAGCCAGAAAAAGAAGAAGAACCAATTGGATTAGTTTCAAAACTAAAACGAAAATTCTCACGGAACAAACATCGCCAGCCAAGGATACACCTCGTCGCAAAAAATCTCCCGATAGCTGTTAGACAAGAGATAATCGCTCAAATAAAATTGGAGCTGAACAGATCGGGAAACGAAAAGTCTGTTTACGATTCTATAAGAAAGAACCGGGCGACGTCTCTCCGTGCATGTTTTAATATAAACAAGTATAAAGCTTGTGATAGTGATTCTGACAGCAGGGCCAGCTCCCAGGCTAACACTCCGCGGGGATGCATGACGACAGACAAGCTACTCGGAAACATCCTTGGCAGAGCCTCGAACAAGGTTTCGTCAGATTCGACAGGGAATAGTTCAAGCTCCGATACAAATCTAAAGCCAAGGAAAGCTGATGTGGAGAAAGATGAAAATAAACTCCGAAAAAATACCCCATTATCGATACTAAATGATAAATCACGGACTACAAATTACCTTAAATCTCCGAGAAATACGCAGCAGAAGGATATGAACCAGTCTAGCATTTTGCCAGACAAACATGTTCAGAATAACTACAGCAAAATTTTCACTCAAAGAACACATGATGATATAAAACAGGCTCAGAAACCTGGTGGCAACCATAGTAACCAGAATAATTCTGTTGTTGGTGTTCAGTCTAAAGGTGATAAAAAACAGAGGAGTAGTGAATCGAATAAAGGTGCTCAGGATAGTCCTTCAAAAGATTCTTCAAAATTAGAATCTGAAAATGTGAATGGTAAAAGTGTTATTGTTACAACGCCAAGATCTAATAACGCAGCCAATTTAAGGCATAATAGTTACACTGGGAACAAGAATAATAATGATTTGCAGAACCTATCCAAAAAGCAGGAGAACTCTTCACATACCAGTCGTATAACAAATAATAACACCAAAAATATATCGTCTGAGAGAAAGATTGAACAGAAAAGCTCTAAAACTGGAAATTTGCTCAATAGTCCTATAAAATCAAATTCGCTTCCAAGTACGCCTAACAATGTAACATCTGGAAATAAGCATTTGCAAACATCATTATCAAATATGAGTGGGTTGGTAAAGACAACGTCCACACCAGAGAAGGTTTATAAGGAAGCGTGGCAATCGAAAGAGCGGATGAACAATGAAGCTGGAATTAGTAAACTCAGTCAACAAAATTCAAAGGAGATGAATATAATTGTAAAATCCAGTGGTGAAAATTCAACCAAAAATACAGTCATTCGACAAAATTCAAAGGAGATGAATATAAATGTGAAATCCAGTGGAGAAGTTTCAACCAAAGACCATAATAAGGGAAATTCTATGAAAGATGCAAATCGTAAGCCTCAAAGACGAGGATCTCAAGGATCTCAGATTGAGGTTGAAAATGGTCGCAGTTACATCAATTCAGACTGTGATAAAGCGGTTCAGGAAATGAGCTCAGACAATGCTGTCGTTTCAGATAGAAAGTCGGGGGATAGTTATGGTGCAAACCTTCCAGGATCTCTAAAGAATTCACCGTACCTAATTTCTTCACCAATTCGGAAATTTGCTTCAGTAAATAAAGCTGATCGTCAAAGAACATACACTGTTAGGAAGGAATATGATAATGGTAGGAAGGCTGATGATAATGGTAGGAAGGCTGATGATAATGGTAGGAAGGCAGAAGATAATGTAGGGAAGGCAGAAGATAATCGTAGGAAAGCAAATAATAACATTATGAAGAAAGCAAGTGATGACAAAAATAGGACTGATACCCATATAAGGGAAACAGATGAGGACAGCAAGAAACGGAATGACCATATAAGGAAAGCAGACGACCCAAGTAAAAATTCTAATGACCATATAAGGAGTGCAGAACATATACAGAAAGCAGACGACCAAAGCAGGAAATCAGATGCCCAAATAAGGAAGTCAGATGATGGCGGCAAGAATTCAACTGACCATATAAGGAAAGCAGAACAAATGAGGAAAAATGACGACAAAAGCTCGAAATCAGACAACCAAAGTAAATATTCAGATGACCATATAAGGAGTGCAGAACAAATACGGAAAGCAGATGACCAGATCGGGTATCCTTGTGGTGAAAACAAAAAAGCAGCTAATCGTGATATCAAAAAAGCCGATGAGCATAAGATAAATTCTCGGCAAAACACTCTTAAAGATGAGAAAGAATTCAAGAAACCCGAGCACACGAGGCAGAATTCTGAAGATTTTCAACAAACAAGGAAACTGATTGGTGAAGAACGTCCAAACAACATGCAGAATGTCAGAATTACGAATGAAAACAAAATTCAGCATGACAAAGAACAGGCGGATGTGGAACCCAATAAAGAAAATGTGCCGATAGCTGCTGAGTTCATTCTACGAAGAAAGTCGAGCCAGGCTACAAATTTATTTGATTGGCAGAATCAGCAGACAGAGCCTCCTCATAGGCGGCGAAACATTTATGCAACAGAGAACAGGTCTACCTCAATTACTGACTCGAGCGATCGGAGAATTCGATCGATTAGAGACTCACCAGGTATTCAGAAGTCCAGTCGACTGTTACATAAACGCAAACCTCTGAGTAATAAGCTCTTATAATTCATATCACCTCCTATAGTGAGCCCCACACAGATAGAAGTTTGCACTGCTGACTGTCGTCTGGTCTGCCATCTGTGGGGCTACATACGGGTGTAATTATAAGCTCTAATAATTCATTCATTTCTTTAGTTCTAATAACTAGGAGATAAACATACCCTGCTTTGTTAAATATTCGAATTCAAGCAAGTTGGCTTGTTCATATATAAATTCTATATATTGTGATTCCTAGTTCAAATTGGAATTCCCCAACCCATGTTATCACAAATGTAAACAAATAGCATTTCCAAATGTAACCAGTGTGGTGTGGTGTCATATAACATGTTTATTTGCATGATAAAAACATGATTACAGATTCGTAAATAAGTATATAATTTATGATGTAACTGATCTAGCAAAATTTCATGTGTCAAACTTCAGATGCATGAATGTGATTGCTTACTGCCTTACTTATCGCTTAACTGTTTCATTATTTTATAGCAGAGATGGCCACAACAAATGCACACTTAATTTGTTAAATGCGAATTTGATCCATTTATGGATAATATTTACATTATATACTGACAATCACTGATCGTCTTTACTAAGTGAACAAATTGATAAACTGTTTTCATGCTTGAATCTCTGAATATCAAACAAAAAAGAGGATTTATCTCCATTGTGATTCAATCACTAAAATAATTGAAAGAAACTGCTCGAAAAGCATTATTTATCAGCATTATGAAGTGAGACCGGGATGTTTAAAGATACATAATCCGATTCGATGGTCACCGTATTATCCAGTTACAATAACGGAATTTCACCAAAAGCCGATTAAGTTATCCGAATTAGTTTATTACAAATAAATACTCACAAAATTACCAATCAAAATATCATATTTGCCGTATTTACCATATTTTTGGTAGTTTGGACGATGAGCGAGTGTGGTTTACAACTTCCATATATGGTGATTCCTAGTTCAAATTGGAAATATAAAAAAAAACAATTTCATGTGTAACCAGCTTGGTGTCATATAACATGTCTATTTGTATTATTAAAACATGATTACAGATTCGTAAATACAGTAATGCTCTAAATAATCGACTCCTTAACCACAGCAGAATTATGGGTAACTTTTCAGGGTTGAGTCGGAAATATGGCTTGTTGCCATTCATCGGAAAGCTCTCACTGAGAGCTTTCCGATGAATGGCAACAAGCCATATTTCCGACTAAATCCTGAAAAATTACCCATAATTCTGCTGTGGTTAAGGAGTCAATTATATAGGGCATTACTGTACACACTTTGTTAAGATATTTTGTGTGCTTCAAATCAGGGCAAGGTGTCATGGTGTGGCTCTGTTTGCTTAGTGTATATATAGAGGATCTATAACTCATCCCCAGTTTATTGCGAAATTTACAAAACGAGTCCAGTAAATTAGGTCTAAGGCTCGGTCCAGACTTAATTTATTGAACGAGTTTTGTAAATTCCACTATAAACTGGGGACGAGTTTTAGATTCTATTTATTACATTATCCAAAACCTCGACAAAACATACTTAAATCAACAAATGGGACACGAAACTAACATCGGGTTCTATAAAGCATGTGATGATGTTTCACGTAAGTATATGTGTTGTTTGTCCGCGTAAAGAAATAGTCCCAGAAAAATAAAGACTAACTGGCGTATATTTAATGACGTAACTTTTCAAACTCATCATTCATTATAGTTTGTTGGAAAAAATATTGGAAGCCACAGTATTTTGAGACGTAGCATATGGAATGTAAACAGACGACAAACCAGAAGTCAAAGGTCACCTGGCATTATTTTCTGTTATTAAATGAATGTTTAATATCACAATTTATTGAATGCGTTTATTGAATGAAATAAGGGTCGGATCATGAAATAATTTAAATTAGCAGAAGTCCACCAAATGTGGGTAAAATGTCGCCGGTAGCAGCGGTCTTATCGAGTCATCAAGAGAGTTAAACCCTGCATGGAGTTTGGCAGATTGGGTGGAAGATAGAATTATGCATTATTAATTACCACTGATATTTTATAATTTTATTCATTATTACATGTATTAATGACGCTTGTGATTTAAAGTGATGTGAAACACTCCACCGAGCTGTTCAGAAAAGAATAACAAAGAATCCTGTCAAAATGTGATATTTTCAGATATTTTATATCAAAATAGGAAGAAACAGCATCATTGTTATAAACAAATTAAATGCGATGACTATTGTTGCCGGAATCAATGTTGTAATGTTTACGCCCAATAATTTGTCCTGAATAAATAAATGTTGTGTTCTCTGAAACATTAGTCGATGTTGTTGGAATTTTCAATAATCTTAGTTGATTGTTACTTTCTTCGTGTGGAGATTATCAGATAGCGTTTGGTTACTAACTTAATTCAATTCACTACATTCTTCCAGTGGAGTTAGTGGTACATGTACCAACTTATCGGTTTTCACTGAAATAAGTTCATAATATGCCATTAACCCTTTACCCAACAGAACGGCCCTGTGCCAATGCATTCTCTTATATACTGTATGCGAATCGACCATAGGTCGCCTCGCATATATAAGAGAATGCATTGGCTTAACACATATTAAAAATGATAAAATTGTCAAAGAATGTAGAAAAATATTATAAAAATTGTTAAAAAATGTAAGAAAAAATTATAAAATTGTTAAAGAATGTAAGAACAAGAGCTACGCTGGGCGTGCAATATACGTCCTCTCTTGGGTCGGCAGAAACTGGTAAAAAAGGGGCATAACTCTGGTAAAAATTGGCGGACGGAACTCAAATTTGAACTTGACCTGTGTTTTGGTGGGAGAAAGTAATATACCAAATTATCATTGAATCCGATAAGCTCTAGTAAAGTTATCATCCGGACAACAAATTTCAGGGATTTTCTAAGTCAAATTACGTCAAATAAGGGGCATAACTCTGGTGAAAATTGGCGGACGGAACCCAAATTCGAACTTGAGCTGTCTTTTCTCCTAATAAACCCACATACCAAATTTGATTGAAATCGGTTCACTCTAACTAAAGTTATCATCCGGACAACAAATTTCAGGGATTTTCTAAGTCAAATTACGTAAAAAAAAGGGGCCATAACTCTCGCAAAAATTATCGGATTAAAACGAAATTCGGACTTGAGCTGTATTTCGATATATGTAATCCACAAAAAAACGGGTTTTGCGTATAAACATTCCAAAACCGAGTTATCATCCGGAAACCAAAAAACATAAGAAAAACTGAATTTTCTGTGGCGAAAACGGGGCATAACTCTGCCAAAAATGGTCGGACAGAACCCAAGTTCGAACTTGACCTGTGTTTTGGTGGCAGAAAGTAATATACCAAATTTGGATTCATTCCGATAAACTATACTAAAGTTATCATCCGGACAACAAATTTCAAGGATTTTCTAAGTCAAAAAACATTAAATAAGGGGCATAACTCCGGTGAAAATTGGCGGGCGGAACCCAAATTCGAACTTGAACTTACTTTTCGGCTAATAAACCCACATACCGAATTTTACTAATTTTGGTTCACTCTAACTAAAGTTATCATCCGGACAACAGGTTAACAGACGGACGAACGCCCGCACGGACGGTACAGACCAATACTATAATACGGCCTTTTTTTCAAAAGGGCGTATAAAAAATGGTAAAAAGTGTTTTTTAGGCCAATGCATTCTCTTATATATGCGAGGCGACCTATTATAAGAGAATGCATTGGCACAGGGTATTATAAGAGAATGCATTGGCACAGGGTATAACTGTAACCATCACAATGTGGTCATTGAACCGGTTCCAATGATATCCATATTTGTATGTTGTTATTGAGACAGACCGAAGATATTTTAGGCTGTTGAAGCTTTATTTGGGCGTTTTTGGCCGTTTTGTTGGGTAAAGGGTTAATGGCATATTATGAACTTATCGACCACATTGTGATGGTTACAGTTATGCCCTGTGCCAATGCATTCTCTTATATATGTGAGTCGACCATATGTCGCCTCGCATATATAAGAGAATGCATTGGCCTAAAAAAAAAAAATCTTACATTTTTTAACAATTTTTATAATATTTTTCTACATTCTTTGACAATTTTATCATTTTTAAAATCTGTTAAGCCAATGCATTCTCTTATATATGCGAGGCGACCTATGGTTGACTTGCATATATAAGAGAATGCATTGGCACAGGGCCGTTCTGTTGGGTAAAGGGTTAATGCATGTGACTGGAGCTTCCTGAAATTTTGTGAACTGTGCCAATGCATACTCTTATATATGCGTGTCTCGCAAAAGGAGCCTCACATATATAAGAGAATACATTGGCCTAACAATATTTACCTTGACAATATAAGCCAGTACATTCTCTTATATATGCGAAGCGCCCTATGGGAAACTTACATATACGTGTATAACAGAATGCACTGGCACATGATCTTTAATGCTGCACTAGTGCAGCTCCCATCATGAAAGAATTAATTTACAGGCAGAGCACTCATAATATTATTGAACCCCATAAAGAGCCCCACTCAAATAGAAGCATATACTGGAGAATGTTGTCTGCTCTGCTGTGTATGTGGGGGGGGGAGGGGGGGGGCTCCATAGGGGTTATTTTCGAATTTTAATCAGTATTATAATGTGTATTTTATTAAATATATTTATTATAAATTATAAAATGTATTTTATTAAAGATGGATTATCTCTTTAAATAACAAATTTTAAATAGTTGCGTGGGTATAAAATAATAGATATGAACTGAAGACCTATGTCCGGAAAAGATTCTATCAATTAATATTGATTTTATTTCGAATATTAAATCGGGCCCATTTATGTTACTATTTTTAGAACCGACCATTCGGATGAGACCGTATTGCGATATAGAGCACTGGGCTGTTCCTACATCTACGCAACGAATGTCAAATGTCACAGAGTGGTTGTATGTAATGTTTTGTTCCACAGATATAAGCGATAATGAGTATAATTAACGTTTATTTGTGACAAAATTGCACAATATAATTTCTGGTCTCTGTTAACAGTTACCACTATTGTTCGTTAGCTGAACAAACACACCTTTTTAGACCAGAAAATATTCGAAATAAAATTAATATTAATCGATAGAAGCATTTCCGGACAGGAGTCTTCGATTCAAATCTAATATTTTATACCCCGGTAACTATATAATACATGTTTACAAAGAGATAATCCACCTTTAAATATATTTACTATAAAGTGTATTAATTGTGTCATGTTGTTATTTATTAAAATGTTTACAAATTGCAAACCAATCTCTATATTCTTCAAGGTCAAACTTGGGAATTTATTATACAATAACAGCGGAGGGGGGGGGGGGGGGTCAAGAAAACTTTTGTGGATGAGACTCAAGCCTGGAAATAGTGTGTCTGTCATTTGCAATATGAGATCCCCAGAGTGTGAATTTAGTGATGCTATCCCCTCTGGACTAGCATCACCAAATTCACCCTCTGGGGACTTCATTCTGCTTAGCCTCAACATTGTGCCAATACGGGTACATATAACTCTTAAGGCTATCAGACAGTGTTCGCGCTGTCGGTAGCCAAATTAGTCAATGGCTAATCTTGTTCGAATTTGGCTAATAAAAATTTCATTTGGCTAAACTTTTGGCTAAACTTTTTTTGACCCCAAATGGAGACTGAAAGCATCAATTTTTGGCAAGTGGGTTTTCAATTCTGTGATTAGTTAAATTATTGTGTATTTTACCTGTGTCTGTTAGATTTGACGTTTTAATCATTAATTGTGAACCGGCCAGAAAACGATGATTTAATTTGACCAAAAAACATTTGGCTAAAGTTTTTTTCATTTGGCTAATAAAAATTTCATTTGGCTAAACTTTTGGCTAAACTTTTTTTGACCCCAAATGGAGACTGAAAGCATCAATTTTTGGCAAGTGGGTTTTCAATTCTGTGATTAGTTAAATTATTGTGTATTTTACCTGTGTCTGTTAGATTTGACGTTTTAATCATTAATTGTGAACCGGCCAGAAAACGATGATTTAATTTGACCAAAAAACATTTGGCTAAAGTTTTTTTCATTTGGCTAATAAAATTTTCATTTGGCTAAACTTTTGGTTAAAGTTTTTTTCGGTCCAGCGAGAACACTGCTATCAGAACGGTTTGATTATTTATTTACAACAAAGTCAATAATGTTCAATCATCGGCATCTGGGTTTCTCCTGGTTGAGTTTATCTTCCTGTCGTCTGCTCGGTTTAGGGTCTTCTTCCGTCTTCTTATGTTGGGCGTGTCTGCTTGTCTTCTACTCGGTTGAGTTCCGGTTGAGTTTGTCTTCCTGTCGTCTGCTCTTCTTCTTCCGTCGGCGCATCAGTGGGACGTTGTTAGAAATACAAGATCATAAATGTTACCTTGTATTTTCGTCCATTGCTCCAAACTGCTTTTCTACGCGTCCGAGAATTCTTGGTGATCGCTGGGGTAGTTGGTTAGAACTAGTCTCGGTTCTCAATTCGTTTGCGTTCAAATACGGAGACGGTATTATTCCGGGTCGGTTCGCATTTCATGGTACGTCAATTGGGGCGTTCCTAGGTTAACCAGGCGGAGCAGTTTTCCTGTGTGTTCTTCAAACTCTGCTCCCTATCCATTACGCTGTGTTAGGTTTCAGTAGCTTTTCCTGGCGAAGTATCTAGTCTCGCTAATCCCAAGATCGGTCTGTTTACTCCCCAATTATCCACCCGTGTATGTGTCGGACATGGTTACTGCCTGGATGTCCGCTAATCTGTTTTGATGTCCAGTATTTTGCAATCTAGGTGTAGCCGACAGTGGCGCTGATATGTGTGGTAATCTAGCGACCCCTGCGACTTAGAGATTGTCTGTCTTCTTCCCGGGTTGAAAGTTATGTCCCTGGGGTTGTCTTGGCACAACATTCAATTCAATTCAATTCAATTTATTAGATAAGCAGTGAGAGCTTTCCGATGAATGGCAACAAGCCATATTTCTGACTAAATCCTGAAAAGTTACCCATAATTCTGCTGTGGTTAAGGAGTCGATTATATAGGGCACTACTGTATTTCACGAATGAAATAGCACACTGCACAGTTGATGTTGTTATGCATCACTGCAAACTTAAACTAAACTGAAAAAGAAATAGAATCTATGTGAAGAAGTTTCTACAGAAATTTGATAATAAAGAAACTTTCAAGAGAAGATGAGGCCCAAAGCAGAATGAGGTCCCCAGAGGGTGAATTTAGTTATGCTAGTCTGTTATGCGGGATAGTGTCACTAAATTCACCATATGGGGACCTCATTCTGCTTAGGCCTCATCTTCTCTTGAAATGACAGGCACACTAAACTCAAAGCTTGATCCATTTGTACATATGTATTGATCAAAACATTTCAGTTTTCAACCGATGTTTAAAGGCCCACTTAATTTTAGAGTCACCGATTATTTTTCATAGTGACTTGATATACGGTTTCAATAACAATCTATGCCATAACTTATGATTTAAATATTATAATTCATCACCATTTGAAACATCTGTCTCAGCAGATGCCCATAGAGAAATAGAAAACAGCTGAAATCAGAGAAAGATTCCCCATTTTGGCTCCCAGAATGCATCAGAATTCAAACAGAAGATGTATTTTCAATGGAAGGGGAATAACTCTATCTTTAAGATAGAGTTATTCCCCCTCCATTGAAAATAACAAGAGGTACGCTGTCGCGTTGCATTTGCCCCCGACCGCAGCAATTCGGATTAAGCATGGACGGTATCACCATATCAAATATCAGCTAAATCTGCCCAGCGGTTGCTGAACAATAATGCAAAATGTTTGTACGGATGGACAAAATTGAATTTTCTAAGTCGACAATAATGCAAAATGTTTGTATGGACGGACAAAATTGAATTTTCTAAGTAAAAAAAGGGCCATAACTCTGGTGAAAATGGGTGGACAAAACCTGCGCTATGCATGTAGCTGTTCCCCCATGCTGCTCTATCACCATACCAAATAACAGCTAAATCTGCCAAGCGGTTGCTGAACAATAATGCAAAATGTTTGTATGGACGGACGTACAGATGGATTTCTAAGTTGAATAAAGGGCCATAACTCTGGCAAAAATCATCAGATCATACCCAAATTCGCACTTGACATGTATTTTCATATAACTGATCCACAAAAATATGGGATTTGCAATCGTACCACCAAAGCTCACGCTATCATCTGGAAACCAAAAAAAAACAAGAGAAAAATTGAATTTTCTAAGTAAAAAAAGGGCCACAACTCTGGTGAAAATGGGTGGACGAAACCTGCGCTATGCATGTAGCTGTTCCCCCATGCTGCTCTATCACCATACCAAATATCAGCTAAATCTGCCCAGCGGTTGCTGAACAATAATGCAAAATGTTTGTACGGGCGGACAAAATTGAATTTTCTAAGTCAAAAAAGGGCCATAACTCTGGTGAAAATGGGTGGACGAAACCCGCGCTATGCATGTAGCTGTTCCCCCATGCTGCTCTATCACCATACCAAATATCAGCTAAATCTGCCCAGCGGTTGCTGAACAATAATGCAAAATGTTTGTACGGGCGGACAAAATTGAATTTTCTAAGTCAAAAAAGGGCCATAACTCTGGTGAAAATGGGTGGACGAAACCCGCGCTATGCATGTAGCTGTTCCCCCATGCTGCTCTATCACCATACCAAATATCAGCTAAATCTGCCCAGCGGTTGCTGAACAATAATGCAAAATGTTTGTACGGACGGACGTACATACGTATGTACGGAGACGTCGACTATATACCCGCCGACTTCAAGTCGGGGGCATAACAATTTAGAGGACAAAAACACGTCGGTAACTCAACAAAACAACATGTTCACTGCTTATTGCACGGATAAGTTGATAAATACATTGATTTGGAGCTTCCTCTTTCAAATGGTATATAATATGGCATATATTTATGATCTGTGGGTTCAATGGTATATAATATGGCATATATTTATGATGTGATCTGGGGGTTCAATGAAATATGGCATATATTTATGATCTGTGATCTGGGGGTTCAATGATGGCATATATTTATGATCTGTGATCTGGGGGTTCAATGGTATATAATATGGCATATATTTATGATCTGTGATCTGGGGGTTCAATGGTATATAATATGGCATATATTTATGATCTGTGATCTGGGGGTTCAATGGTATATAATATGGCATATATTTATGATCTGTGATCTGGGGGTTCAATGGTATATAATATGGCATATATTTATGATCTGTGATCTGGGGGTTCAATGGTATATAATATGGCATTTATTTGTGATCTGGGGGTTCAATGGTATATAATATGGCATATATTTATGATCTGTGATCTGGGGGTTCAATGGTATATAATATGGCATATATTTATGATCTGTGATCTTGGGGTTCAATGGTATATAATATGGCATATATTTATTATATGTGATCTGGGGGTTCATGGTATATAATATGGCATATATTTATGATCTGTGATCTGGGGGTTCAATGGTATATAATATGGCATTTATTTGTGATCTGGGGGTTCAATGGTATATAATATGGCATATATTTATGATCTGTGATCTGGGGGTTCAATGGTATATAATATGGCATATATTTATGATCTGTGATCTTGGGGTTCAATGGTATATAATATGGCATATCTTTATTATGATATGTGATCTGGGGGTTCATGGTATATAATATGGCATATGTTTATGATATGTGATCTGGGGGTTCAATGTTATATAATATGGCATATATTTATGATCTGTGATCTGGAGTTTCCAAAATTAAGTGGGCCTTTAAAGTGTTTATCACCATTACGACTGAAAAGATATAACTTAATTTGTATTATGTCGGATGCTGTAAAGCAAATAGAAATAATTCATGCTGTATATAGAGGATCTCACATGAGTTTCTATTTTATACGGAATTTATTAACCGAGTTCACTAAAGTCAATTTGAGCCGAGATTTACCGAGGCTCAAATAGAATTTAGTGGACGAAGTTGATAAAAATTACGTATAAAATGGAACAAGTTTGAGATAGATTTTATCACATGATCAGATAAATGCGAAATATTCATCGAAAACAACAATAATAAACTTCAGCAATCGCAAGTCATTTAAATAATGGCGTGACATCATCGCACACGCTAATATTACACGTGTGTCTTACCAATAATTATGAAGCTGGCTTTGTGGGTTAATTATGGGATAAAAATCAAATGTTTTTAGAAACGAAACTAGTTTCTCCACAACTCCTGTGCATTCACTGTTGCCATCCAGAATATGGCTTGTTGCCATCCAAGATTTACTGAATCGGAAACCACCCAGTCATTTCTGCGTGTATTTATGGAAATGAAGATAAATGACAATATTAATTCCTTTGTTGGCTGTTTCTAAATTGTTAAAAATGAGGACAGTTTATTTATATTAAGGTACTGTATTTTGTTTTGATAATTTTAACTTGATCTTATTTTGATATGGGTAAATCACATACCATACAAAATTTGTCAAGTTATCACCTGGAAACCAAAATAATCAGCAAATTCTAAGTGGACAAGGACCATAACTCTGGCAAAAATGTGAAGACCAAACCCAAATTCAAACTTAACCTGTATTTGCATGTGGGTAATCCACATACAAAATTTTAAAACAATGAGATAACTTAAACTAAAGTTATCATCTGGAAACCACCTGGGACGGATGCATGCCCCGACGGACGGACAGACACCATTTATTTCAAAGATATTCTATTTTGATAATTAGATTATCTTAGTGTCGACAAATCAAAGTTCTGATACAACAATTTTTTTTTTAAAGAATGATGTTAATATTTGTCCTAATGTTATGCATGGTGGGATAGCATCACCAAATTCACTCTCTGTGAACCTCTTTCCACTTTGGCCTCATCTACTATGGGAGACCTAGGATCAGATTGAAGTTCCCATTTGAAGTTGGTGATATTAAACCATTAGTCACATCGATTATGCATTTTATCTTCTGCAAATTAGGGGATATTATTAAGTCAAACAGGACCATCTGATAGGAATAATGTTTTATTCACCACTCTTTATAGCATGTAAAGCATAATTGACTTGTGTGTTACTAGACCAGTTCCATCTCCCTGTTAGTGGATTGTACTGTGTGCCATGAACCAGTCGTGTGAAGCAACCTCCTGAAATAATACGAAACATTGAAGAGGTCAGGGTCATGACATGAATCTCTGCTCTGGGTACTGCGAAGTCAAACTGTAATCCTTCCAAATCATGCCATGACTCTGCTCTCAGTTAACCCTTTCAGTGCCAAGTCCGATTTTTGTATCAACCCATATTTCCTTGATCATCTAAGAGCTCTTTCCATCAATGTATCACATTATTATAATCAATAAATTTGAAAAATGATCAAGAAAATATGGGTTGATACAAAAATCGGGCTTGGCACTGAAAGGGTTAAAGCCTGCAAATGTTCTCAAATTCTGCCTACATGCAAAGTCATTTCCCATTTCTGAGAAAAATCAATTTTGAAAAGAATACGAGCTCAGTTTGTATACATCCGTTATTAAAAAACAGGACGTATTATGTTATTGGTATGTCCGTCCGTTCACTTTTGGTTTCCGGATGATAACTTTAGATAGTCTCAACTGAATACAATGAAATTCGTATGTGTTTACTAGCACAAAATACAGGTCAAGTTCGAATTCTCGTTCCACCCGCCAATTTTCACCAGAGTTATGGCCCTTTTGTGTTGGAATTTGCACTCAATTTTCTTTCCTGGATGATAACTTTCCTGGATGATAACTTTAGCAAGTCTGAACTAAATGGTTTGAAATTCGGTATGTGAGTTTACTAGCCCAAATTACAGGTCAAGTTCAAATTTAGGTTCGGACCACTAAATGGCTACATGGGGGAATTAACAACATGAATTGACTACATGGGAATTAACATGAATAGACTACCTGGGGAATTAACATGAAGTGATTAAACAGATTAAGGGATGGAAATCCATACAATATTTGTTAAAGGTGGATTATCTCTTTATAAACATGTATTATATAGTTACCGGGATATAAAATATTAGATCTGTATATGACCCAGTATATGACGAATAGTCCATGTTTTCTTTGACGTAAACCAGCTAGTGAAATCGGTAGGGATAATGCTGGTTTATGTTGAAGTACAGTTGTCTTACTCTTCTGTAGCAGCTAGACTTTAAAGGTGGATTATCTCTTTGTAAACATGTATTATATAGTTACCGGGATATAAAATATTAGATCTGAATCAAAGACTCCTGTCCGGAAATGCTTCTATCCATTAATATTAATTTTATTTAGAATATTTTCTGGTCTAAAAAGGTGTGGTTGTTTAGCTAACGAACAATAGTGATTACTGTTAACAGAGACCAGAATTTTATGGTGTAATTTTGTCACAAATAACGTTAATTATACTCATTATCGCTTATAACTATGGAATAAAACAATACAACCAATCAATCTGGGACATTTGACGTTCGGTACGTAGCCATAGGAACAGCCTAATGCTCTATATCGCTATATGGTATCACCCGAATGGTCTGTTCTAAAAATAGACAAATAAACGGTCCCAATAAAATATTCGAAATAAAATCAATATTAATTGATAGAAGCCTTGCCGGACAGGGGTCTTCTGTTCATATCTATTATTTTATACCCACGCAACTATTTCAAATTTGTTATTTAAAGAGATAATCCATCTTTAAACTTATAACTAAACATACAAATAAAAAATAATCTACTTTTACAGCTACAAACCATTGTTAAACTGGTACATGTAAACGTTATGCTGGTACTGTTACAGCTAAAACCATTGTTATATGTGTAAACTTAATACTGTTACAGTTACACAACATTGTTAGTCATGTAAACTTAATACTTGTACAGTTACAATACATTGTTATTCATGTAAACTGAATACTTGTACAGCTACACACCATTGTTATAATGTAACTTTAAACTGACTGTAAAACTTACCAGCCTACATCAAAATTAATGAATGGGAATCCATACAATATTGGATTCTGCTTGTAAAACCTAATAGTCTATGTGCATGAAAATTAATGAATAGGATTTATTTGATTCATACATATTTGAATTATGTAGCCATATTGATAGATCAATGTATTTGCATCTTACAGATAAATGATTTAATGAGTTGATACCTGTGCATGCTGACATTGATGCAAACTCAGACTTCTCACAATATATATTTACCAAGTAAACTAATTTTGGATGCCATGAATGACGTGTTTAATATCCATAGAGAATGTATTATGATAATCCGAGAAGCACATACAATGTGTAATGAATTATTACACATTTATATTGTAACAAGGGAACATAAAGAGACAGACATTCTGTTTCTGACTGCTAGATTCAAAACTGCAGAATCGCATGCAAAATTACATGGGTATTTCATGACATCGCAATGCAGGTTTGTGTTGACCTTCAGTCTGCCACCTCCTCCTCTTATGATCTAATGTATTATTTAGAGATCACAGACAATTCTACAATACAATTAGGTTGACACATATATATTATTCATAATTAGGTAATAAAACAGGTTATTATGCGTAAAATTATAGCGGATTGTTATGCTTGTAGCAACCAATAATAAATGCAAATGGTAATGCCATCATAAAATGGTAAATACGACAGATCAAGTACAGTCATAGGACAGTTAAAGTTGCATACATACATCTATTATACATGCAGGTATACACATCATGTGTTAAAGTCAAAGTTGGTTGTTCAGAAATATAACAGCATTAATAACACATAAATATATAATCTGAAAACAAAAGAGTTGGTCCCTGAACTAAGGGTTTTAATAGAACTGAAGTTATAAAAAAGGCTGTCAATTGTCAGAAGATTAAAATTGAGTGTTGTCAGAAGACTTAGCGATGAGTATAATTGTTATATGGTTTATGCCGATATGGCAAAATGGATGTCGGATCTAATAACTTAAGACTGGTTACACAACACCACACCGGCCCCCATGTTCTAACCATTAATTTTGATTTTATTTTGAATATTTTCTTATATAATGAAATGATCAAGTTGGACTAAATTTAGAACAGACCGTTCACGCTATATCAGATAGCAATAGAGATTATTAGAGTTCTCTCAATGCCACATTCCAAACATCAAATGTCCCAGATTCATTGTTTGTATTGTTTTATTACATAGTTATAAGTGATAGTGAGTCTAATTAACGTTTATTGATGACAAAATTACACAATAAAATTTCTGGTCTCTGTTAAGTTAACAGTAACCACTATTGTTCGTTAGATAAACAACCACATGTTTTTAGACCAGAAAATATTTGAAATATAATGAATATTAATCGATAGTAGCATTTCCGGAATGGGTCTTCAATTTACATCTAATATTTTATACCCCGGTAACTATATAACACATGTTTACAAAGAGATAGACCTTCTTTAATGGGTTAACTCACTCTGCTGAAGCATATACTGTAGATCGTCTGGTGAAATGAATTTGTTCCAGTCGTGGGTGTTTCTGGGCACAATGTTCAGTACATTCTCAGCAATGAATACTGCGAGAACATTAGCAGCAACAGTCTTATTAATAGTACTAAACACTAGAGATCCTCCGGGCTGAAAACAAAAAAAGTCTTATTATGTAAATATGTAAACAAAACAACGACAGTCTTATTGATAGTACTAAACACAAGAGATCCTCCGGGCTGAAAACAAAATGAAAGTGTCAATGACACTGTAGCTCAACTTAGGTAGGGGAATAATTTAATGGTCGACAGTAAATGGAGGAATAGGAAAAGTGCTAATTGAAATGTCTAAGTAAGACTAGATGTACATGTCAATATCAACATTCATAACAGGTTTCATAATGATCGGATCAGGGATGTGGTGATTATGGTGTGCCAAAGGATTTATTGATGCAAAGAGTAAATTCTAAAATGGCCACCGGCAGCCATGTTTTTTTCCAAATTACCCCAAAATGACTTGTTCCCATCTACAGCCTTTACAAATCTCATAATGATCTGATCAAAGGTATGACCTGTAGCCTGTGCCAATGGATTTAGTCATGCAAAGAGTAAAATCCAAGATGGCTGCTGGCGACCATGTTTTTCGGCTGAACGACCCCAAAATGACTCGTTTCCCATCTACATGTCATTGTTAACATACATGACAAATTTCTTGAAGTTCCAACCAAAGCTACGACCTGTAGCCCGCACCAAAGGATTTATTCATGCAAAGAGTAAAATCCAATATGGCTGCTGGCGGACATGTTTTTTAGCCAAACGACCCCAAAATGACTCGTTCCCATCTACATGTTAATATTAACATCCATGATAAATATCATGATGATCAGACAAACAGTACGACCTGTAGCCCGTGCCAATGGATTGAATTTTGAAATCCATGATGGCTGCTGGCGGCCATGTTTTTTGGCCGAACAACCCCAAAATCACTCGTTCCCATCCACATGTCATTGTTAACATCCATGACAAATTTCATGAAGTTCTGATCAAAACTACGACCTGTAGCCTGCGCCAAAGGATTTAGTCATGCAAAGAGTAAAATCCAAGATGGCTGCCAGCGGCCATGTTTTTTGGCCGAACGACCCCAAAATGACTCGTTCCCATCTACATGTCATTGTCAACATTCATGACAAATTTCATAAAGATCAGACCAAAGGTACGACATGTAGCCCGCGCCAAAGGATTTAGTCATGCAAAGAGTAAAATCCAAGATGGCTGCTGGCGGCCATGTTTTTCAGCTGAACGACCCCAAAATGACTCGTTCCCATCTACATGTCATTGTTAACATACATGACAAATTTCATGAAGTTCCGACCAAAGCTACGACCTGTAGCCCGCACCAAAGGATTTATTCATGCAAAGAGTAAAATCCAATATGGCTGCTGGCGGACATGTTTTTTAGCCAAACGACCCCAAAATGACTCGTTCCCATCTACATGTTAATATTAACATCCATGATAAATATCCTGATGATCAGACAAACAGTACGACCTGTAGCCCGTGCCAATGGATTGAATTTTGAAATCCAAGATGGCTGCCAGCGGCCATGTTTTTTGGCCGTATGACCCCAAAATGACTCGTTCCCATATACATGTCAATATCAATATTCATGACAAATTTCATAAAGGTCAGACCAAAGGGACGACCTGTAACCCGCGCCAAAGGATTTAGTCATGCAAAGAGTAAAATCCAAGATGGCTGCTGGCGGCCATGTTTTTTGGCCGAACGACCCCAAAATCACTCGTTCCCATCTACATGTCATTGTTAACATCCATGACAAATTTCATGAAGTTCTGACCAAAGCTACAACCTGTAGCCCGCGCCAAAGAATTTAGTCATGCAAAGAGTAAAATCCAAGATGGCTGCTGGCGGCCATGTTTTTTGGCTGAACGACCCCAAAATGACTCGTTCCCATCTACATGTCAATATTAACATCCAAGACAAATTTCATGATGATCAGACGAACAGCACGACCTGTAGCCCGCGCCAATGGATTGAATTTTGAAATCCAAAATGGCCACCAGCGGCCATGTTTTTTGGCCGAATGACCCCAAAATGACTCGTTCCCATATACATGTCAATGTCAACATTCATGACAAAATTCATAAAGATCAGACTATAGGTACGACCTGTAGCCCGCGCCAAAGGATTTAATCATGCAAAGAGTAAAATCCATGATGGCTGCTGGCGGCCATGTTTTTTGGCCGAACAACCCCAAAATCACTCGTTCCCATCTACATGTCATTGTTAACATCCATGACAAATTTCATGAAGTTCTGATCAAAACTACGACCTGTAGCCTGCGCCAAATGATTTAGTCATGCAAAGAGTAAAATCCAAGATGGCTGCTGACGGCCATGTTTTTTGGCCGAACGACCCCAAAATGACTCGTTCCCATCTACATGTCAATATTAACATCCATGACAAATTTCATGATGATCAAACGAACAGTACGACCTGTAGCCCGCACCAATGGATTGAATTTTGAAATCCAAGATGGCCACCAGCGGCCATGTTTTTTGGCCGAATGACCCCAAAATGACTCGTTCCCATCTACATGTCAATGTCAACATTCATGCAAAATTTCATAAATATCAGACCAAAGGTACGACCTGTAGCCCGCGCCAAAGGAAATTGTTGACGGATACACGGACACACGGACGACGGACGCCAAGCCATGGCAATAGCTCAAACTTACAAAAGTAAGTTGAGCTAAAAAAGTACAACGGTACAAGGATGGTATTGCCACAGTTTACCATGGTATACCACGGTAAATAAACAAAAAAAGCTTTGGTATACCATGGTACATGATCTTGTTCCTCAGACATATGCCTTTGTAAACCATGGTACATATTTAATTTGTGGTACTCATCAATTTCAGACCAAATGATTCCCTTTTATGCAGGATTGCATCACTATAAGAGAGTTTCCCATAATCCATACATCACAGCTATGCAGTGTATTATTCCCAGAATGGACCCAGATAGTCAATAGTGACACTCATGTTGACTTTGTGCCTCCATTTCCCTGGTGGTATTTACAAGCCTTGATAGAGCATCTCTGACATTTGTAGAATGAGGTCCACAGAGGGTGAATTTAGTGACGCTACTCAGCACAGAGGGCTATTGGATCAACAAATTCACCCTCTGGGGACTTCATTCTGCTTAGGCCTCATCATCTGGGAAGTATCTAGTGAATTTAGTGACGCTACTCAGCACAGAGGGCTATAGGATCAACAAATTCACCCTCTGGGGACTTCATTCTGCTTAGGCCTCATCTTCTGGGAAGTATTTAGCCTCAAATTAACATTGTTTTTAGTTACTTTTCCCTTCTGATCAGTCTCTATTTCCCCTAATTTTCAAAAGATAAAATGCATAAACGAGGTGAGGGGATCTGCATTCTGATCATAGGTCTCACTGAGAGCAACAAGCCATATTTTCTACTAAATCCTGAAAAATTACCCATAATACTGCTGTGGTTAAGGAGTCGATTATTTAGGGCATTACTGTATTTATTTGTTATATTTACACATAAGAGTTTCCTCAGCTTAAAGGTACACAATCTGATTGGATGGTCCCCATAACATCAGATTCTGCTTCAGTTATCAGTCGATTAATTGCCAAAAATATAATGCTAACCATTGTCAACTATAGTATAATATTGCCCAAAAAGTGTTATGTATCAACATTTTGTTCAACGTAATTTGGTATCGAGAGTATGTCGGTCAGCATTCGTCGAATATTTGCCAGGCAATATTCCATGTGGTGAAAAATAACAGAATTAAAAAATTGATATCTGATAACTCTGAGCTTTGATGGGTGGGTTCCTCAACTAGATTGAAATATTTTTTACCCACGAATCCAAATAAATAGTAATTTAGGAGCATTAATTAATATTATGCATCTTTAATACCTTGGTGAGCTTACAGCAGCAATCAAGGAATGTGGATTTCTCCGTGATATGCTCAATGACTTCTGATGCCACGACGACATCGTAATGTCCAGCCTGATCATCACAGATACTCTCGACGGTGTTGTGTACAAATGAGATGTTATCACGTATATCTCTGTCCTGTTCTGCATGCAGTCGAGCGAGCTTCACATTTTCTTCCACAGCATCGACACCAGTCACTTTAGCACCAAGCCTTGCTATGGGCTATAGAAAAATATCAAACAGGAATTAAAAGAATTGATTAAACATTGGGAAAATCATTCAAATTTTATAGCACCCATCTAGAGTAATCCTAAACATTACCTATATTTTAGTGAACCACAATGTCCAATGACTTTGATTGTCGCTGATTGATCGACATGCATGCAGCAGTTGGTGCATGCCTCAAATAAATTGTTATCAAAACACAGGTTTCATTAAAAGTTCAAAGTTGATAGTTCCCATCTAAGTGATCCTAAACATGTCTGAAATTTTAAAAACATTTCTCCAATAAATGTGGTCTGTGGGGTGTGCTGAAGGAAATTGTTAATGGACTGATGACTGACACCAACCAATGGTAATACATTTAGTTCAAACTTGTATTAGTAAAATATGCACTTCAATAAAACACTGCAACAATTACTCATGTCACAAAAACATTGTGTGAGACTGGTGTGCCTTAAATATGGTCAATCTCTTTCCAGAAAGTTTTTTATATATTCCGGGAATAAAATAATAGATATCAATTGAGAACACCTGTCCTGAAATGTTTCTATCAATTAACATGAATTTTATTTAGAATTTATTATCACATTGCAAGCACCCTCAATCAAGCAAACTACCGTATAGATTTCATCACGGTCTTATGATCGAAATGAACCACTTTATAATGCCTTTATAGACAAATAAATTAATAAACACAATCTTCAGTTTTATCTGTATTTTATTCACAAAATAGCTATTTTTAGCCTTCAAATCAGGATTGATCTCCTCTGAAACATGATCTATATAGTTTTGTGGATAGGAGATAATATATACGAATCGAAGACACCTGTCCGGAAACATGTCTATCAATTAATATTGATTTGATTTGTAAATTTTTTCGTATAAAATAACTCTGTGCTGGTCAATAATGGTTCCTGATAAGTATGACCGTCTTTTTTATTTGCGTTTGTTTGTTATTTTCAGTTATTTTAATCATTGAAAATAAGCGTATGGTACACTCTAGGTCTTAGGCCAAAAAAAAAAAAGTTTTGGTTCTCAGGCCCGCCGCATTGAATAAAAAGGGCCGCATTAGGCCTTTTTATTGCAATGCCTGATGTTATGACAAAAAAACTTACCCTCTACCTTTCTGGTTATTACTAGACAGAGGAAGGTATCTTTGTCTATGCTTACTATGCTCAGAAAAAAATAAAAAATAAAATAAAACCCTCCCTCCCTCATTGATTTGAAACAAAATTGCCCGAGAACCAAAAAACTTTTTCTTTTTTTTTGGCCTTATCTACTTGATTCGCACTTAATATTACAATAGATACAATCAATCGGAGACATTTTGCAGCTCGCATTCATTCCCGCATCACGATGGAGTCCTCTATCTAAAAAATTCTATTTATAGAACAAAGAAGTGTCCCATTAATTTAATAAA
This sequence comes from Siphonodentalium dalli, assembly GCA_032622095.1. Classification (NCBI taxonomy): domain Eukaryota; kingdom Metazoa; phylum Mollusca; class Scaphopoda; order Gadilida; family Siphonodentaliidae; genus Siphonodentalium; species Siphonodentalium dalli. The sequence goes on along the minus strand of CP136061.1, from coordinate 85,557,970 downwards.
ATAATATCGAAATAAAAACAATTTTATTTGATAGAATTGTTTCTGGAGAGGGATTTCCAACTCATATGTATTATTTCATACCCAGGAAACTATCTAAAATTTATTATTTAAAGAGATAAACCATGTTTAACTATTTCTATCTTACATCTTTAAACTTCTATGTACTAAAGTACCACCATCACAAAAACCTGAGGCTCACTTCTGATAAGATACCACCTCCACACCCGACATCGAGCACAGTGAACCCTGTTAGAGGTCGCGATGGTTGATGACTCGGTTTTCTGTCTCTATGTTGTTCGAACAAAGCATCCCTAACCAATGGGACTCTCAGTCTGTTCATTGTATGGAGTGCTTTAAATTCTCCGTTTTCATCCCACCATCGATGAGCGAGTGCAGTGAATTTCTTTACTTCCTCATCATCCACAGTTGACTGAGAATATGACGACTTTGCAGCAGTACTACAGTAACTCCTGTAAAAAAATTAAATGGTAATATTTTCCCCCTTATATCTTTCCATGAAATTAGCTAAATTAACTGTTCTTTTTTTTAAACTGTCTGCAGTATGGAGATTATACCATGCAGCACTGTAAGTTAGCCCAATATTTCACCTGCGAATAACTGAACGATTATCTCTGGTCATGCACTCAACAAATGCACCCAATTGTTCCATCAAACATCTTTGCCATAAAATGTTTATGTCAATAATATATGATGCCGGTTTATGTTATGGCATGTTTTATTGGGGTATAAAATGCATGACCCAAGTTACCAATTGGCAACTGACCAATCACCGAACAGGATTTAGTGTAACAGATACAGCCATACCATGACATAATTTTTACTGGTGCAGGAAATATCATGCGATGTGATCTAAGGCCGCTATTAAAAATATCTATGTATGCAGCCACCATACCCACATTTTTCTATGTGGGTAGGTTGATAAAAAAACAACTTCTTGATTCAGCATTTAATATATAATAGCTGCTCAATATCAAAGCTTTCGGCTATTTAGATAAGTAATCTTGTAACATGTAGGCTGCCGAAAGTGTATTTTGGATCATCACTGAGGAAGGCATTGGCCGAAAGCTTTGATATTTAGCAGCTATTATATATTAAATGCTGATTTAACTACAAGGCCCCTCTAATTATTGGGTCAACCACAACAAGTTCTTGATTGTTTGGAAGGCTTTATTTGCAAGGGCCAGCCTATAAGTAGGTTTGAAATGTTGAAATGGACATTTTATGAAGGCAAGGAATTTTTTTTAGTTTCGGCATTAGTTTTAGATCATAATTGCAGAATTAGGTCCACAACATGGTAGGCGAGCATCACCAAATTCACCCTCTGGGAACCTCAATTTGCTTAGGCCTCAAATGCTATGGGAGGCCTAGGATCAGATTGAAGTTCCCCAGTTGAAATTGATGTTCACCCATTAGTCATTATTTGAACTTGGTCTGTATCTCCGGCTGCATGAGAAACATGTGTAGCGTGCCAACTTTTGGTTCTGATCAATAAAACCAAACTGGAGATATCTGTCGGAAAGCAAAATGTAATGAAATGTGGCAAATTTTAAGCCGAAAAAAGATGTATTGTAAACATATCAACTTTGACCAAATATTCCAAACTTGAGTTATCGGTCGGAAACTAAAAATATTAACAGACAGATTGATAACGGGCATATAAAAAATAGAGCATAGACATAATTTCCTTTGCTTCAGCTAGGGGCATACAATTATTATATTATATCAAGCCTTCAAGGGGAACTAAAATTCAAGGGGTAATTAAAATGTTTGCATAAAGCCAAGGCGCAGATGGTTATGTGTATCTCAGAGGTGGAATGGGGATTTACTTAGGGGCTGCCATCCCCTATAGGGGGTTAGAGGGTCCCAGAACCAAATCGGTTGATCGGGACTGTGGAAGAAAATTTTAGAAATATATAGGACAAAAAATTGCAAACTCCTTCATACGGTCCGGACGACAAGTAAAAATTTCATACACTAATGCCTTAAATAATCGACTCCTTAACCACAGCAGAATTGTGGGTAATTTTTCAGGATTTAGTCGGAAATATGGCTTGTTGCCATTCATCGCGGATAGCTCTCAGTGACAGCTTTCCGATGAATGGCAACAAGACATATTTCCGACTAAATCGTGAAACAATTACCCACAATTCTGCTGTGGTTAAGGAGTCGATTATTTAGGGCATTACTGTATTTAACATATAAAAATAAAAGTTTATATAACTCAAGTCTGTAACGTTCACTAACAGCTGAAAGAACTTAATTGATATGTGCCTGTTCTCTGCATAATTATATTTTGTCACATTCCTCGACAAAGGCCACAACAATAAGCAATGCCATGAGAAATGCTGTGGCAACATGTGGAATCTATAAAGGCCTGTTCAAACGCCGACACGAGCGATGCGACTTAGACCTGTACTGTCAATGCTCAATTAGGTCATATACATAATATCACTGAGGTATTACCCCACGGTGTCACTAGCGATGCGAGCGATGTGACCAAAGTGTCAATCGCAGAGATAAGATATTTGGGGGGGGGGGGGGGGTCGACTCACCATGACTCGTGAGTAAACTTGCATTGGTATTAAACATATAGGTGTACTATATAGTATTTTAATCTTTTGATTTCTCTGCTGGTGAATATGTTAAGGAGTAGCACAGATCAGGCCATAAGGGGTGCAGATTTCCTCGACGGGGGGGGGGGGGGGGTGGCTATAAGACTCCAAGACCACCCCCTATGACCCCTATGTCCGATTCCATGTTAGATAACTCTTCTAAACCTACAAAGACAACGTCATTCGCCAAACCCAATTCCCATTCTCAGATTCACAGGCCTTCTAAACAGTGACTGAGATCTTAATAAATAGAAATTTAATGCATCAAATACTAAGAAAGAGCTTCTATACAAGGTAAGTGGTCTAATTACTTCAAAATCCAAAATATCACTCAATTATCACTGTTTAGAAGGCCTGTGGCAGTGCTCAGATTCTGCAATTTCTGGCATTCAAAATTTGTCCCTTTTTTTGGCATTTCTAGTAATTCTACCTCAAAACTTGAGTGACATTTCGAACGATCATTTTTTAAAAATTGCTTCTTTGTCGTTCTCCTGTAAGACAACGTTGTCTTTTTCGACGACTTTTCTGCGGCAGAATTGTTTTCTGTGTTGATCTGGGATTCCCTTTTCCGGTGTTTCCAATTCTTAAAATAACTTTCTATTTTTAGAACTGGCGGGGGGAAGCACAGCGGACGTGGTCAAAGAGAATTGTGGGTAATTACTCAAGAAAGATGTAAGTTTTGTGACATTTTTTTGTTCCGTAACCAAGAAGATTAATAAATAAACGGCCATTAACCCACTTTATTCACACAAGAGTTCCGCTAATAAACTGGTCGATAACTATTACTAACTTATATCATAAAAAATAACAAACAATAAAGATATTTCAGGAGAATGCGCGTAAAAAGAAAACTGAAAAAAAAAATTCGACTAACCCTGCTGACCCGACTCGGCGACTGGAGCGGTTCTACTATATTTTTTGAAACCACATATTCCAGCTACCCTACTCAAATGAGTCAAAATCTCATCAAAACAAATCCGCTTTGGACATAAACAGGTCAGGGAGAACCCAAAATCGATGTACTAAAGTTCTAAACCTTGATTTGTGTGAAAAACCTCGATCGAGGTTCTTCAAGACCATGTCGGCATGTGATCACTGGTCAAAACATACACCCATGATATAAGGGGAAATACTCTAAACCAAATATGATACTAATGGAAGTAATATAGTGTAAGTGATATAGTGTGGAGTATTTCATCTTACACCTATAATTAATTGTGCTTGATTGCGCTTAAGCACAATTTATAATTATTAAATGTGAATTTGGCCTCCCATAGGTATAAGATGAAATACTCCACACTATATCACCAGTGGTGACATGGTCTCGAGGAACCTCGATCGAGGTTTTTTACACAAATCGAAGTTTAATACATCGATTTTGGGTTCTCCCTGACCTGATAAACACCTACATCAGGGTTTCCGCTTGGGCAACAGTTGAACACTGCCAACAGGCGATCCATTTTGCCGAGTTTTTAGGTCCCATTCCCCTCACTCAAGTTTTCCCAAACCATAACGGCATGACACATCACTTTGTATAAACTCACAGGCAGGGTCAAATCACAGTTACTGGACATAAAGGGAGTGACTAAAACGCAGAATGGGACGGTATTAGAAAAACGGCTGTTTATCAATAATACAGCGTGTAGCGGCATCAAAATGGTTATATATAGTCGGTATTAACATGGCGTACAGGGAGAAACAATTTAATAGTCTCATTCACCAACACAAAGCTCATATTATCGGCTAAAAATAGACACGTCGGAAATAGGCGATTACTGTCAAACGCAGAACGAAAATGTAAACGCCAAATCACCCCATACATTCATATTTCCCTGTCCCATGGCCACGGTGATATTTGTGCATAAAATGTTAGATTAACATCTTTTCGATATCACTGTAGGATTTTAATGACCATAATCAAGATTAAAACATGTTTTTTCGCTGATGGGACGGAAGCGGTAAAGCGCAGAACAACCATAGGAAATTGCAGAACGAAAATGTAAACAACAAAATCATTCACCGCATTCATATTCACCCGTCCCACAGCAAATTTTTTACATAAAATGTTAGATTAACATCTTTTCGACATCACTGTTGCATTTTATTGACCGTAATCAAGATGAAAACAACTTTTTTTGTCGATGGGACGGAAACACCGGAACAATAGCCATGCGGGATGTGTACTGTGCGCCTTACTTAATTCTGAATGGCAAAGTGAACACTACATGTAAATGTAGCTCATGTGGTTATGATTGAAACTCGCACCCTATGCGCGGCGCTGCAATGGGGACAATTAATTTTGACACATCTTACTGACTTAATTATGGCTGAACTGTCAAAGGTTATGTAAGAGCTAACTGACTCCCATTATACTACCATTGTCTGAAATAACACGGACACAGTCGCACGCTATATATAAACATAACTATGTATATGTGAATCCTAGTGGTCACCGACATTTTGTTTATTATTTTAGCTAGTATATATATTTACACTATACACCCATTTCATCCACTTCATGTTATTATACACCCATAGCATGATAATCATTAAAATTCAAAAGTGGGTTGTAGGGAAGTAGTTCCACCCCTTCCAAATCATCCAGGGTTAAATCCAAAACCCCAATAAATTAAAAAAAAACATATACGCTAGCTGAATCAGTCTTCCCTCGGAACGTTTATGCATGCATTGATGTAGGGGCCTGAACAAATGAGAGAGCTAGGGAATGTTATCCATATTTGCGTTTCGCGCATATTTTGATCTTTTAAACATTTTGCTAAACAAGATAGCATTATTAAAAATAAATTAAAACAAATTTAATTATTTAATGGACTTGGATCATTATATTATACATATATATATGTGTGTAAATAATACGAAATTTGCACTTAAAATTTGAAATAAGTGATCGAGGGGCGGAAAAAATCAATCAATACAATAACAAATTGTTTATTTATTTAACCTACATGTATACATGTAGCTATAGTTAATCATTCTGCAATTTTTGAAAATATCAACCATAATATAAATATAATGTACAAAAGCATACAATGCATGGCCCACTGAGTGTATGCTTTAGAATAAACTACAGTAAAGGGTTTCGGCTATGCATGACGTGATACAATATAGCTGTTGGCGTTTTGAAGCGATTCTCTGTGATTCGCGGTAATTCCCAGTGATTCCCAGTGATCACCGACAAGTCACCTGGACGTTTGTTTATTCAACTTCATCCGATCCACTCGAGTTCACCGTGGATCACCGTGGAAAAATCACCGTGAATGCCGGTGATTCACGGTGGGCTTAGTGGGGTTCCCACCGTGTTGAGTGTTTTCCTTATACCACACTCTGAGTGTACTGTAGCTTGGAAATACACATACTGACTTTGATGTACATGTAACAGACCTTACAAATTCTAAGTCGAAAAAAGGCCGTAACTCAAGTAAAAATAATTGGATGGAACCCATATTCGAACTTGGCCTGTATTTTTAGCTGGGAAATACACTTACCAACTTCGGTTCAGATAAAATAATCCAAACTAGAGTTATCGATTGGAAACAAAAAATGTCAATGGACATAAGGGTGGGCATACTGATTACATAATAGGACCTTTTTTTAAAAGGGATTATAAAAACAATATAAATGCTAACAAACAGTGAAGTCACAAAGATGGTGAGAATTTCTTCAATTATTTATATTACTCAAACTCTTAACTATCTATGTACCAGCACCAATTTGTCACCAATTTTCATCTGTATCAACTGATGCCATCATTGTGTACAGATGCTTTTTCTTCTAAACTATAAACCCAACATGTACATACAAATCAACATGATTGCCTTAAAGCATGTTCTTATCTCCAGCCAAACACAAACTGAAAATCCCAGCATATTAGTTCTGAATAAATTATTTTATTATTAGGACTGTTTCAATTAAATTTTCATTATGATTGTTGCCAAGATTCAAAACTATGGTGTTTAAAAGTCAGCAATACTGCAACAAAACATGCAGAAGTTGATACCTGTCCCATCAGTCACGAAAATAATGTCCCATCAGTCACGCCAACTACCACTCCATGGTTGTGAATGGGTATGCTCATGGAAACAAAAACCATATTAGGGGGGAAGAAAAATGCAATAGTTATATATTGAGTCAATTAGACATGAGTGTAACATTATTTGTTATATGTAGTGCTCCTTTGCTTGAGGGTACTCAAAACTTGTGTCCGAACAGTGTCCCATCAGTCACACGACAAACAATCAAACTATTTGTCCATGTTATACGTCCTCAATGAAGCAGTACTAAATAGTGTTAGAGAGCAGATCACACTCTTCAAGAAACATATATATAATTATATGAAGCATCACTCAAATTTAAATGACAAGGGGTCCAAAAAGCAGATTTTCTAGCTTGTCCCATCAGTCACAAGTGGAAATGACCGATTATGGTCGATAAAATGCTAGTGAAAAGATGTTAATCTAACATTTTATGCAAAAATATCACCATGGGACAGGGAAATATGAATGTATGGGGTGATTTGGTGTTTACAACTTTACATTTTCGTTCTGCGTTTGACCGTAATCGCCTATTTCCAACGTGTCTATTTTTAGCCGATAATATGAGCTTTGTGTTGGCGAATGAGACTATTAAATTGTTGCTCCCTGTACGCCATGTTAATACCGACTATATATAACCATTTTTATAACTAAATGGAAATTTAATATAAATAAATAACACAACATTCATAAAACCATTCACTCCACACTCTTTTTTTCTCTTCTACCTTACTACAGTCTAAAAAAAAAAAACGAAAGAGACAAAAACTGTTTAATTACCAGCCATTAACTGTAATATACTACATGTATTATCACAATGTATTTGTCTTTTTTCAAATAAAAATTTATAATAAAAAAAATATATATATATATGTATATAACCATTTTGATGCCGCTACACGCTGTATTATTGATAAACAGCCGGCTTTCTAATACCATCCTGCACCGTCCCATACCGTCCCGTCCCATTCTGCTTTTTAGTCACTCCCGACATAAAGTCCCAAAATAAGGGTTTAAACGAGTTTATAAATCGGTATCCGAAAATAATATACTCAAGTTATGCAGGCTTAACCAGGTGCCCAGACAAACATATCTCAAATAAAAAGCACTAAACACGAAATACCCGGAATATGTCGCGTGTTTCCTATATTAAAATAACATACTCAGCTCCAACTCTGCAGCGATAAAATCGTTCCGGATGCCAAATTTACGGAGTTTAAACATTTTTCACCATTAGCAACGAGTGACTCATCGCCATCCATGTTTTCAATGTTATCCTATACTTATTCATCAGTTTCTAAGAATCGTGTAAAGGGAACCGTTATTCTGAAAAAAAAGTGCATGTGTTCCTAGATACTATTTGTTGCAGAACACAGTACACTGGTCTTTCCAATTACCGATTGAATAAGTACTGTATACACCCGTCAGTAAGCCCATCCTCGAAGATAAGCCCAGTCTGGGTTTTTTACCCTAAACAAAACATGGGGTGGTCCTCGTAGATAAGCCCACCCCCATTTTTGAGCATTTGGATGGTGAATACAATCATGTCTTTCTATCCTGCAGAATAGGAGAAGATACACATCTGTGCTTTTATTATTTTTTCCAGTTGTTTTTCTTAAATAATAAAGATGTATAATAGTATACACTTGTGTTAATATTGTTGTGAATTATACACATCTTATTCTATTCTTAGTTGTTGGGTCGGTCAAAGAGGTATTAAATCAATAAAATCAAAGGATGTGTCACTTATTGTTCACACCTCTATCAGAGTAAATCCAATGGGATGTGGAGCAATGACTTAGTGTTTTTGTAGGGTCCTTTGATAATGCAGAAGAGTGATGTAAGTTCACCTGCATCACACTGTTGTGTTTTTATAAGAATTAACTTGATTAGTAAGCATTAGTGCAACTAAATTAACTTGTGAACTCATCATACAACCCTATTGTGTTTACAAATTAATCAAAAAATCCTTATTCAAATTGTCTATCACTGTTTCTGGTTATTATCCTGTGATTTTATCTTCTTAATAATATAAATAAAACACATAATTATCTTTATTCAATACAAAAATATGGCATTGGAATAAAACATGATGGACATATAGGTTGGCACCTGAAGGCTAACTGAATTTTTTCACGGGGCGGTCCTCGAGAGTAAGCCCAGTACCCACTTTTTGAGCAAAAACGTGCACGAGCCCCCTGGGCTTACTGACAGGTGTATACAGTATAGGAAAACATTGAAAACATGGATGGCTAGTGGTGAAAAATGTTTTTAACTTCGTTAATTTGGTGTCCGGAACAATTTTATCGCTGCAGAGTTGTTGCTGAGTATGTTATTTATAGGAAACCGTGACATATTCCGAGTATTTTGTGTTTAGTGCTTTTATTTAAGATATGTTTGTCCAGGCACCTGGTTAAGCCTGCATAACTTGAGTATATTATATTAGGATCCTGATTTATAAACTTGATTAAACCCTTATTTTGGGACTCTATGTCCAGTAATTGTTTTCAAATGCAACGTGAGTATCACAGCCAGTCAGTCATAAAATAAATCATGTGCCATAAAGAAGGTTATTAAAAACAATAACTGAAACCCGAAAAAAATCAGCAGTTTTTTCGCATCGACACCTGAAGTTGAAAAGAGAGATGTTCTCACAATGCTTAACGAATCTACATGTACATCAAGTGTGTTATAGAGGATGGGAAACACAGTCAGAATATAACCAGATGCCTACTGGCAATATCTTTAAAACATATGGAACATGTACATTACCATCACACTCAGGTGCAGAGCTCGCCAAAATCTAAACATAAAACGTGAGGAAATAGATTGTTGGAACGCAGATAAAGTGCAGTACCAGCGCGGTTGGGAACATAGTCGTCTCTCTTCTGTTGTATTCTGAATTGCAGATGCGCACGAATCTTGACTGTATAATTCTTTAATCCATTGATAGTTTTGCTACTGTGATTTTTTATTATTCAATATGCAGGTCTGTCTTTAATTGATGGACTTGAACAGCCCAGCCCAAAAAAAGGGCACCAACATTTTATCCCTAGCGTAAACCCTGCCTATGTATACAAAACTATCTATTATTAAAAAAAAACATACTTGCCATACACTTCTTCAGTTCTTGACGGCTTTTTCCTAAATCACAACTTTTATAAGCTGAAAACAATAAAAAACACAACAAAATTTGGATGACACCATCACTTTCAACAAGTTGTCAGAGATATCATCCATCTCAAAATACACTATGCTATTGTTGTATTTATCTTATACCGACGGTATTTAGTTATTTCTGGATTTTTTGGGGGACCTTTTTTCACACAATTTGTTTATAAAAATAGTCGTTGCTCATAAATACATGTGATGATCCGGAATAGCAGTTAGTGTGTAATACGGATTTAAGTTCGAGTTGTAGAAAGAATATACTTTGCGTATCAAATTCAATCGACTGGGAAAACAGTTCTATACCAGATACTTTTGTTCCATATATCAACATTTAATCACAAGAATTTGTTCTATTATAAATATACAACCGATTCAACAAATAATGATTTTGTTTAATTCCTGTAACCTACTTTCGATGTGACTCAACGTTGTTACTAGTCTAGCAGCCTTTTATTATTACAGTTCATGGCAATTGAAGGTAAACTTGGAACATGGAACTTGAATTGTTGTGTCTATAAATGTAACATTATTTAACTTTTAAGAGAATTTAATAAATGATGTTGGTCATGTTTAAAGTTTTAATCTGATTTGTGGCAAAGGGAGTGACAAGTGACTAATGTGTAGTCCTGTAGGCTATAAAAATTATGTCCATAAATGGTTTAATATTTGAGGTAAGGTATCAAGTGTTCTCCAAACCTGCATCCATCTTTTGCTCGACCTGCGCAGTATTTTCATTTTAGGTAATGCCAAAACAAAAAACTTCTCTCTGTTTCCGATAAGGCCTAACAAAATTATACGTTTGTTTCCGCTAACGGACTGAAAAAAAATTGGGTAGGTAGGTAGGCAAAACTTTTTTTTTTTTTAAATCTTTTTATTTTTTCAGGATGCAATTCACTGTGTCATATTTAAGGAAATTTTAGACATTACAGGCCATATTATTGCTAATTTGTTTAGCCCATAAAGATAAAACAAAAACACAATCTCAGGGAGATATAACAAAGCTAAAATGGGACAATAACGTTCATTTTATCTGTTTTATAACATGTCCGTAACGCAGGTTTCACTTCTGCATCAAACTCCCCACATTATTGTGGGCAGTTGCAGTGCATATTCCCGGGGCCGCAGATGCATAAGGGTGACCAGTGACTTCGTCCCACTGCATTCTCGTGCCACCAATTTTTGTCCCGAAAAGGTGACCTCGTCCCACTTGTCGGTGATCTCGTAAAATCCCACTAGCATTCCGCATAAGACACTATGCGTGGTGGGATGAGATGGTGGGCGCGGACGCTTATATATATTATTATTGTGGGCCATTGCAGACACTCTATGGCGCATAAGATACATTATATATTATTATTGTGGGCGGTTGCGGCGCATATTCCCATAGCCGCAGGCGCATAAGACACTGGGTGGTGGGATGGGCTGGTGGGTGGGCTTATATATATACCGTATATTATTACTGTGGGGGGGGGGGGGGGCGCTTGCAGACGTATTCCGGTGCATGCGGCGCATACAACAATCCTCGTGAGTGCCCAATAAACATAGGTGCGGAATAATAGTATGTGGTGGAATTTTTAGGAAAATTAAAAAAACATACAGGGCAAAATAATATGAAATATGAAACTGACTGTAAACATTTGTCCAAAAAAAATAGCCCAAGCTGAATTAAGTAGCTAGGAGGAATCTTCTAAGATGAATTACTGAGGCTTTGGGAGGACGTGTATTGGTTTGAGTCACCGAGCTTCTAATTTCTAAAAAAAAAAAAAAATAATAACTTTGAAGTTTGAAAAATAAGTTTGCTTTTTAAACAATATTTGTTCTAAATTCAATAAAATTGAATTGAATTCAATTAGATAAGTGGAAACCCTATATTTGTTAGACCTGAAGGTTTAAAGCTGCACTGAATCAAGCCCATTGTGACTGTATGATAAAAACGATGTATATGTACCATGAAAATAGGAAACTTGATCATTATTTGACACTATTCAACGTACCAATATGAAATGTTCGTAGAAATAAATGTTATGCTGTGGTTAAATAGTTAATGTATTTATATTGTAGTGGTGAAGTCATCAATAACTAATGGATTAACCCATTCTCGGATCATAGATTGTTTTGTCAAAGTTCAAATAAATTTTGAATGAAAAAACGTACCGCAGTTATTTCATACGCATTGACAATTTCATAACGAAACGATACCGGAAGTAGGTCTTGCACACTCGTCTACCGGTAATTCCAACGAATTAATTAATAATAGTTACAAATTACAATGGAATTATGCCTAATTTGTTTTAATTACCAACAACAAAAATATCATTGTTGGTTTTCTTCCAATATAATAGAGATTTAGATATTTAAAAAAAAAATCTCAAAATAAAAAGTTTAGAGTCGGCGGTTTAAAATAGGGTCGGTCGGGTTAGCGGAAACAAACGTATATATTTTTTAGGCCCTAACATTGGGAAAATTTTCCAGACAGGCAGGGATTTTTTTTTTGCAAATTTAAAAAAAAAATTTTTTCAGCCATAAGCGATATAATAGTGTGGTTACAGTCCCATGGAATATGGTAGATCCATCATACATATTGAAATTGAGCCAAGCATTGGATAAAAACGTGTTGTCCCTTGAATTCATTCACTCTGCAGTAAGATCTCTACCAACGTTGAGCTTAATAACCAACTTATATTTGCTGATGGGAGTGGGAAAAACGATAAATAATCACATTGACTCTCAAACAGGTAACTGTAAATTAGCCTTCTGGAGAACAAACAAAAATTGAGGCAGGCAAGAAAATCTCTGCCAGGCAGGGTATCTGAAACAAAGAGGTTTTTTTTTTGGGCCTAATCTCCAGGCCAATTGAACAGTCATTTGTCTCAAATTGACAGGCCTGGAATTTTACCACAAGAAACTGATGTATGATGATGCAAAGCGAGTCCTGCAATCCATTTCTGTTCTAAAATTTGATGATGCATGTATTTCTTTTGTAATTTGGCCAAAAAAAAAAGATATGTTTCCGCACATCAACCGACCCTAAACATAACTGCCGACCCAAATCTTTTAATTGATATTTTGAGAAAAAGCCGAAAAAAAAAAAATTCTTTTTTTTTTTAATGTTTTTTACCACCAATGCACATACATAATGATGTTCATTAGTGTGTAAAATGCATGGTTTCTAACATATTCCTGTGTAAAGTGACCATAAAGTGACAGCTGAACCTCAAAAGATAAAACTCCAGGTGTGGATTGATGGGCATGATTTTTGTGATTTCAATTTCCTGAGAGTGGATCTCAGGCCTGCTTAAGGCTGCTTTATGCCTTGTTTGGGAACTACATGTATCAACAGACATGATACGTTGTATCGGTATATATAGAGAGGTATCATGGTAGGGGTATAGCTACTGTTTCCAAAAACCAGGTATGCTATTTCAGTATTTCTGCAGCTGGATAAAAATAAAAAAATATAATGAAAAAAAAACATACTACTGTACTTGTATCATTTTTTTTTGTTGGCCTTAGACAATATGATGTATTTCCCACAATTTCCACATAGTTGCTCAGCCATTGAATCGTAAAAAATATTCTGAGGCCTCTGAGCTTTATGTTCTTTGATTGCAGATTATCACAGATTCCCATGATGTGGGCAAACCCGTTTCCGACCACCTGGCCCATACAGCAAGCTAATATTCAGAATCTTCCTCATGATCAAGGTGAGATATGCTGTGGATATAAATGGAATATGTAGCTAGTACCATCATTTTGATCTGTTTATGTCCGAGCTCATGTCCTAAGTTTGTGACAGTTGAACTTGATTAAACTAATTTGACTGCTAATATGTAAGCAATGAATGTGGTAAAGAGTGTTTTATTGAATGGTGCCTATAGCACAATGGCTGTTGTGTTCCAACTGCCAAAGCGACGTACACCTCAATAAACACTCAAACTACATTTATTTCTTTTATTTATATAGCCTTTTCCTATAAACTCAGCTCAATTTGTTTTCCTGAAACGTGTCGGGATATTATACCATGCAGTAATGATAGCCCAATATCTACCTGTCAATTTTTGATTAACCCTTTACCCAACAGAAGGGCCCTGTGCCAATGCATTCTCTTATATATGCGAGTCGACCATAGGTCGCCTCGCATATATAAGAGAATGCATTGGCTTAACACATTAAAAATTATAAAATTGTTAAAGAATGTAAGAAAAAATGTTAAAAAGTGTTAAAAAAAAGATTTTTTTTAGGCCAATGCATTCTCTTATATATGCGAGGCGACCTATGGTCGACTCGCATATATAAGAGAATGCATTGGCACAGGGCATAACTGTAACTATCACAATGTGGTCAAGGAGCCGGTTCCAATGATATCCATATGTGTATGGTTCTATTGAGACAGACCGAAGCTTTATTTGGCCGGTTGTGGCCGGTTTGTTGGGTAAAGGGTTAATCATTCTATGGCCACCCAATTAAAAATATTCTCATTTGTTTTATCTACTGCTTTCAGTTATCTAGGTCAACAAGATGTGGTGTGTCGGTTCATGTTGTGTGTGTTTTATTGGGATATGAAACACATTAAAGGTGGATTATCTCTTTGTAAACATTATTATATAGTTACCGGGGTATAAAATACTAGATTTGAATCGAAGACTCCTGTCCGTAAATGCTTCTATCGATTAATATTAATTTTATTTCGAATATGTTCTGGTCTAAAAAGGTGTGTTTGTTCAGCTAACGAACAATAATGGTTACTGTTAACAGAGACCAGAAATTTTATTGTACAATTTTGTCACAAATAAACGTTAATTATACTCATTATCACTTATATCTGTGGAACAAAAACAATACAATCAATCAATCTGTGACATTCGACTTTCGGTGCGTAGCCATATGAACAACCCAGTGCTCTATATCGCAATATGGTATCATCCGAATGGTCTGTTCTAAAAATAGACACATAAACGGTCCCGATTTAATATTCGAAATAAAATCAATATTAATTGATAGAAGCTTTTCCGGACAGGGGTCTTCAGTTCATATCTATTATTTTATACCCATGCAACTATTTAAAATTTGTTATTTAAAGTGATAATCCATCTTTAATCAATTGGCATTTGACCAACCACTGAAAAAAAATTTGTATAACACCCATTATGTTAATATGACTGAGCTGATACAGGGTTTCCACTATACCGGCTCAGGCGGACGTCATACTGACTCACTTCAGATTACCAAACAAAAAAATTTGAATCTGTATTTCCTAGTACCAGTATATTAGCATGCCGACAGACCCTTTTAATTTGGTTAATGAGTCTGCAATTTGATCCTTGACACCCGCCTATACCCACAACCCTCATCTAATCTAATGGTAATGTAAAGATGAACATTTACTTCATAAGTTTACCATGGTAACCTAAAAAAAAGGAAGTCATTACATTTTGTAAGTCTCATTCTCGTTGTGGCCGAGATTTCATCGATTTCGGTATTGTCTATCCTGATTGGGCACCTCAATATAATGTGTCTTGCCTCCATAGGTATTTATTACCTGTAATTCTTGTATCTATGATAAGCTTGCGCTTTTAGTGGCCAATTGCAATTTCAAAAATGTACATATGGTAACGCGCTAAATAATCGACTCCTTAACCACAGCAGAATTATGGGTAATTTTTCAGGATTTAGTCGGAAATATAGCTTGTTGCAATTCATCGGAAAGCTCTGCTGTGGTTAAGGAGTTGATTATTTATGGCATTACTGTATGTGTGCTGACATTTGGTTAAGGAACACACAACGACTCGATAAGGTTGATTTTAGCAGCTTACATTGTCCCAACTCAGTCTATTCATCATGTACTGATAAACAAAAAAGAGGCACTGATATATTGAAATGGGAAATTTTCAATCTGTTCAGGGGATAAATAGACGAATACAGTTTTGACTTTCATTATCCATAAAATAAGTTATTTCTGACCCTACATTCTGTAAAAAAAAATGACTGGCACATTGTAAACTTGGAATTCATTTAACTCTATAGTTGCTGCTTGGACACCCCGTTATTCGGGACCATAAATTTTGCTGCTGTTCATACATTTTTAAATAATAGATATCGGTACATGATTACTTGCTTCTATTTTGTTCCTGGTCTTAATTTCTAATGAATTTATTACTTAGAAAAGTATCTAATCTTCCCAGGTGCAAGAAAATGAGGGTTTCTGGACATTAAATTAAAAAAAATCACATATAGATGTATGGCTGTCCGAACCATCGTCGGCAAGTCGTATCCAACGGACCCAATATTTTTACCCTAGCGGAAACCCTGTAATATTACCTATTAAATTTATGAATATGATATATCAAAAGATTATTTGGCTGATAATTTAACCTAATTTATTTCATGTCCATGGTTGATTGGGCTACTTTGACTGCTATTAGGCAATCTCATACGACTTCCCCGTCGAGAACATTTTGGGCTGAAGTTTGTTAGACAGTACCGCCCGCCTCCCCAAGCACACCCACCCACCCTGCCAAGATTATTTCCTATAGTATTCTTGAAATGTGTCTCTCTGTGGTGTGCTTCTTTGGGTATGCCCGTTATTTAGTAAAGGTGATTTTTGACTAAATAACGGGTATGTTAGAGTTACATTTCTTTGAAAAACTCAAAACATTGGGCGACAAATTTTCTCGATGGGGAAGTCATATGATATTGCCTGCTATTACTAACTATTACACTATGTAATTCATCTTATAGCTACAGTTGTTTGGGCTGATTTGACTTCTAATTTAACCTAGTTTATCTCATGTCCATGGTTGATTGGGCTAATTTGACTGCTAATATTGCCTAATTCATCTCATGTCCACAGTCGATTGGGCTGCTTTGGCCAAGCAATGGATATCTCACAGAGAGGCTGTAGATGTGCCTAAGGGACCGACGCAGGGGTATATAAATCCTACACCTCCACCGCCACCGTCATCGGAACCACCACCCCCACCAAACACAGATGGAGAAAAGCTGCCTCAAGCAAAGACCGATCAGAATGATATGGACATATCAGATGGAGAGAATGAACGTCCAACAGATGGCCACAATAAACAACTGGCCACCGGACAACATGGTGATCATACAGGTACGACTAACACACAGCTGGCCGTCGGACAACATGGTGATCATACAGGTACGACTTGGTATGGTGCGGGGCAAGGTAAGATTTCCATTCTACGGTCTCCCTCTTTAAAGGCATAAAATGCAAGTCTGAGGATATTGTGCCAGACATTTGCAGAATGAGGTCTCCAGAGAGTGAATTTTGTGACTCTACCACGCCAAGCAGGCTAGCATCACTAAATTCACCCTCTTGGGACCGACCGGGATCTGCTTTCCTCATCTTCTCTGGAAAGTATCTTTATTATTAAATTGACAAGTTTTTTAGTTTTAGTGAATTTAGTGATGCTAGCCCTCTGGGGACCTCATTCTGCAAATGTCTGACACCAAATTCTCACACCTGATTTTAAACTGACATAAATCACACAAGTGCACATAACAAGCCTTGAAATAGGGTGTCTGTCATTTGCAGAATGAGGTCCCAGAGGGTGAATTTAGTGATGCTACCCCGCATAGCGGGCTAGCATCATCAAATTTACCCTCTGGGAACCTCATTCTGCTGAGGTGTAAGCATAGCGGGGTAGCATCACTAAATTCACCCTCTGGGGACCTCATTCTGCAAATGACAGACACCCTATTTCAAGGCTTGGCACATAATCAAGCCTTGAAATAGTGTGTCTGTCAGAATGAGGTCCCCAGAGGGTGGATTTAGCGACACTATTCCATGTCACAAAATGCGCCTTCTGGGGACATCGTTCTGCAAATATCAGTCCCAATATTTCAAGGCTGTCACATTCACAGTTCACTCACGTGCATATATCGCGCAAACCACACTTGACCGTCCGATACAGAGGCATATGATTTTAAGTCCTCAGAATTGTAACAGAATTTGTGTGTGGATGCAGTATTACTCTTGAAGAAGGTGAAAATTCATTTGTGAAATACTATCATATTTATATCATGGTAGTGTACATATTATCATATTTACGTCATGGTACTATACGTACTATCATATTTATATCATGGTAGTGTACATATTATCATATTTACGTCATGGTACTATACGTACTATCATATTTATATCATGGTAGTGTACATATTATCATATTTACGTCATGGTACTATACGTACTATCATATTTATATCATGGTAGTGTATATATTATCATATTTACGTCATGGTGGTATAAACAAGACGACAGATTTTCTTCTATTATAAATTCACTGTTGCTCGGAAAACTACGACATTCAGTTGATATATCCAAGTAATGGTATTGATGTCAGCATGGATAGATCAACGAAGGATTTCTCTTTGAAATCATGTAATCAAGGCCCCTAACAAGCCTTGAAATAGTGTGCCTGTCATTTGCAGAATGAGGTCCCCATAGGGTGAATTTAGTGATGCTACCCAGCATAGTGGGCTAGCATCACCAAAATCACCCTCTGGGAGCCTCATTCTGCTTATATATAACTCAGCAGAATGAGGTTCCCAGAGGGTGAATTTGGTGATGCTAGCCTGCTATGCGGGGTAGCATCACTAAATTCACCCTCTGGGAACCTCATTCTGCAAATGACAGACACATTATTTCAAGGCTTGGACCCTAAATTCCATTCTTATCCATAGCATTTGATTTATTTTAATATCACAACAAACAATGTCTCTAAGGTAGCTGTACACGATTTCTGACCATATTCATCATTTTGACAGGGGTATTGTACTACTACCTTCTGCTGCACCATGGTCATTGATAAAGAGCACATGACTGCTTGGTTACAATATACAGAAATGCTGGGAGCATTTATCTGTCTGTACTTTGACCGGGTTGTCACATCACAAGTTGAATTATCTCCCTTGGACTAACTATGCAAAACCTAATTTTTAACCATTTTTTTGCTGAATTTGGCAGTCTACGTCCTTAAATATGTGTAGATGACTGTTTTCAAGGGAGAGTAATCAGGCTCTATTCCTGTGAAGTCGGCCCACACCAGTTACGAAACACATAATTAGTTTTAAACATCATCCCATTTTGTAAGCCATGGTGATGTTATTAAATAATTAAACCATCAAGACAGTACACCCATAAATAGCATAGGCTACACTGAGTATTACAGCACTATTTTTCAGCCCTCCAACAAATGCCTGAAATATGACTGTCGTCTGCTTGGGTCTGTTTGAGGCTCCAATTGGGAGTGTTATATAAATTAACTCTTTCTATACTAAATACTCATTGACGAGTAGATCCCTTAGAAAATGATCAGATAAAAAAGTTCAGCAAACGACTGTAGGCCATTATTGAACTAGTTATCTAATAATGTCCCGCCTATGAATAGGAATACTTCTGCACTTCTTTATTATCAATTCTTGCCTCTGTTGTCTGCTCATATTTCCTGCACAGATGAATATTAGACCATTCCAATCTACACTTTTACAACTGATGGGAGAATCCATTTAGTAAATAAAGGGCTTAGCCAGACATTTTTCCTTAATGGTTAAAAACTCTGATATCCACAGAGTTGCATGCTCTAGGTATACAGTAATGGCAACAAGCCATATTTTCGACTAAATCCTGAAAAATTACCCATAATTCTGCTGTGGTGAAGAAGTCGATTGCTTAGAGCATTACTGTATATATCTTCAGTTTACAATTGGAACTTGGTCAATTATCATGGCAGACTTTGGTTGGCAGACTTTGGTTGGGATTTATTTCGATTTGTCTGGTACATGTACCACTATAATACATACAACAATTTTGGACAGTTTTAGGGGATATTTTTAGAACAGATCCACCATGAAACTTCAGGCGATCTCTTATAGAGATATAGTTCTCCCACTTGCTATGCTCTGAACATTTCCCTGAGGCTCGCAGAAACATTCAGAGGCTCGCAGAAACATTCAGAGCATAGCAAGTGGGGGAACTCATCTTGTTAGCATCCATCATCACCAAGGCAAAATGTCAGATATCCTGGTCTGCACCATCAGCCAAAAACCACTTTGTTATGCCTTTATAGACAAATAATAATACCAAATCTTGAAATAGGGTGTCTGTAATTTGCAGAATGAGGTTCCCAGAGGGTGAATTTAGTGATGCTACCCCGCATAGTGGGCTAGCATCACCAAATTCACCCTCTGGGAACCTCATTCTGCTGAGGTGTAAAAGCAGAATGAGGTCCTCATTCTGCAAATGACAGACACACTATTTCAAGGCTTGAATAATACCAAATATTCAGTTTGATATTGTTTTATGCACAGAATTTTTTTTTATTTGTTGTCTTGAAATCAGGGTTTTATAAACAATTTGTTGTTGTTGTAATTGTGGCCTGGAAGAGATAGACAATCTCTAACATTCTAAACCCCACTCATCCAGGACTGAGAATTAGGTACCTGTCATTAGCAGAATGAGGTCCCCAGAGGGCGAATTTAGTCATGCTATCTCCCCTCTGAGGACCTCATTCTGCTTTAGGCCTCATCTTTGGAAAGTTTCTTTATTGTCAAATTTCTATAGAAACTTCTTCACATAGATTCTATATCTTTTTTAGTTTAGTTTCTCTATATCCTCAAATGGCAGATGACACATTGCATAATCAAGGTTCCCAATGGGTGTACGTCACAATATTTACCATCTGGGAACTTCAATCTGAGTCTATGTCTCCCATAGTAGATGAGGCCATGCAGAATGAGGTCCGCAGAGGGTGAATTTGGTGATGCTAGCCCACTATGTGGGATAGCATCACTAAATTTACCCTCTGGGGATCTCATTCTGCAAATGACAGACACACTAAACTCAGGTTAATAAAATTTCTTACAAATTCTACAGGGAACTTCCAGCAAGGAGATTGGAATTGGAATGGTGGGGAGTGGGATGCTCAACAACAACAACAACAACAACACTGGCCAGTTCATCCAGGCATGCCAGCTCAGGTAATAACAATATTGATGAGCTAATTGCTCAATGATGATAATGTAACTCATCTCCACAAGCTGTGCAAAGTTTTTAAGCTAGTAAATTGAGAAATGACCGATAAACTCAGTTAGCCTATATGTAGAACAAGCTATATTATAACTTGCAACAATAAAATGAGGTTCACAAAGGGTGAATGTAGTGATGCTATCTCGCACAGTGGGCTACCATCACAAATTTCCCATTTTTTGTTTGTTTTTCTGTTCCATTTCTATATCCCCTAATTTGCAAAAGATAAAATGCATAATCTAGGTGACTAATGGGTGAACATCACCAACTTCAACTGGGAACTTCAATCTGATCCTATGTCTCCCATAGCAGTTGAGGCCTAGGCATAATGAGGTTACCAGAGGGTGAATTTGATGATGCTAGCCCATCTGGTGGGATAGCATCACTAAATTCACCCTCTGTGGACCTCAATATACAACTTTCAGACACACTAGATCAAGGATTGCATTTGAATTATAAAATTGTCTTCGGATTACATTGAAATGATTAATGGAAGCTCGTGAATAAAATTCATATTCAGTTGTCGCCACACCTGTTAAGTTTTAAAAACGGTCATTTCGGGAGATTTTTGCGGGAGGGACCACCTCCAATTTGCGACCGCATTTCCTGTTCACCGACTGGTTTATTCTATATATCACCTTCAATGGGAGATCACCTGTTAAATGTGACTGTGACCACCTAATTTTCGGTTCAAAACACCACCACCATTTATTAAAGAGAAAGAAGCAGACACTTTATTTAAACTGAGTTAAAATACTCAGAATTCCACCGAATACGGCTGGACTTGCGCGAAACCGAATGTACAATTTCGGAATAAACTATAAATGGACTCATCTTACGGTTTAACCCCCAAAAGAAATGGACACATTCCACCATTTATTAACAAATTTTAAGAAGGAGAAAGTTCGTTTAATGCCACATGGTGGTTTGCACTCCAAAATACGAATAATATTATTCACTTTTGAATTTTTCCCAGTTTCGAAATAGGTCGATAAATATCTACCTTTCTACGAGCATTCTGTAACCCAAAATGACGCATTGAAGTAATGAAAAATGCAACTATGAACAAGGTGTTTGGGTCCCAATCAAAATCCAGCAATTTGCACGATATGGAACAGAAAATAGCGTTCCGTGTTATTCTATTCCTAAATAGTAGCAATAAAGAGCGTTTATCTGACTTTGGTGAAAAGTTGAAAAATGGCTGTGACTTTGGCAAGTGTTTTCAGAGTATATGAAGCCGGTGTATTAATAGACCGTTTATTTATCGACCCATATCGTATCATTTGTTCCATATTACGTAGAAAAAAATTGGAGGTTCGAATGAGCCATGTCCGTTTAAAATAAGTGAAAATGACACAGGTAAAATTACAATCGGACATGCGTGAAACCTAAAGTACAAAATGGACCCATCTTACGGTTTTACTAATTAGCCATGATATCACATGCGGAAGAAATGGGTGGTTAATCGTATTTTAGATGTTTTCACTTTGGCAATCCGGGAGTCTCACTGACAATCTGTGAAACTTAACAGCTCTGGTTGTCGCCGTCACAAAAAATGGGCGGAGTATTAACTCTTGCTGCCACCCTGCCACATGGACATAACACCCCCAGTGCAAGAATTCTGGATGTAAATACATGTTTGTTCACTGGTTTGTTATGTATATATGGGCAATGCAATGACTATCGGGTAATTATTGATGTATTTAGTTGAAACTTCACATATAGGCAATGACCTATCACGAATTGCCATGGAAACCCATTCAAGGTCATAGGGGTCATCATTGGGGTCACGTGACCTTGGCATCAATCTTGGATTTGCTTCAATTTTTGTTTTATGTCATATCCTAGTTTATTACCCTTTTCCTCGTTACTGGTCGCGTTTTCGAACTCTTAAGCCATTTTGAATGTGTGATACTCATCAACTCGAAACCACGTCATTCCCCAACGTGATACTAAAAGAACTGACTTTAATAACGTGAACCCTTATGAAAATATACTACAGTATTAATACTATTATTCAATAGTAAATCAATATACCATATATCAAATTTGACTGATTTTCGATGAAAAACATGGCCATCAGCAGCCATCTTGGATTTTACTCTTTGCATCACTGAACCCTTTAGCACACCCAACAGCACATCCCTCATCCGATTATCACCGAACTTCAAATGGATCCTCGGGGTGACCTCTAGATGGGGGGGGGGGTGAATTTAGTTACGTTATCCCACACACCAGGCTAGCATCACCAAATTCATCCTCTGGGGACCTCATCTGCTATGGGAGACATAGATTCAGAATGAAGTTCCCGAATGGTGAATATTGTGATGTACACCCATTGGCAACCTCGATTATACAATATGCCTGCCAATTTAGGGATATAGAGAAACAAAACTAAAAAAGAAATAGAATCTATGTGAATAAGTTTCTATATTATAATAAAAACTTTCCAGAGAAGATGAGGCCCAACCAGAATGAGGTCCCCAGTGGGTGAATTTGGAGCTAGAATCTCTAAATTCACACTCTGGTGACCTCATTCTGTAAATGACAGGCACCATATACTTAGGTCTGGGTGGGTATGCCAATTTCACTCTATGTCTCAATGCCAAATAATGGTGATCGTTGGGAATTTTCTCCAAAATTAATAATCGTGCTTACACTATTATTAGGTACTTGAGAGTACTCAAACTCACTTATGATATCTAATTAATATAATGTGTATTTATTGATTTTGCAGGAAGCTTTGAACTTCGATTATAATCACGGCTTTCAGTCGTATGATTATCAGCATTCTGGGGAATCTGAGCAGTACCAATATAATGAGGTGAGATAACCCTTTAGTCTGAACGTCTGAGCAGTACCAATATAATGAGGTGAGATAACCCTTTAGCCTGAATGTCTGAGCAGTACCAATATAATGAGGTGAGATAACCCTTTAGCCTGAACGTCTGAGCAGTACCAATATAATGAGGTGAGATAACCCTTTAGCCTGAATGTCTGAGCAGTACCAATATAATGAGGTGAGATAACCCTTTAGCCTGAATGTCTGAGCAGTACCAATATAATGAGGTGAGATAACCCTTTAGCCTGAACGTCTGAGCAGTACCAATATAATGAGGTGAGATAACCCTTTAGTCTGACTGTCTGAGCAGTACCAATATAATGAGGTGAGATAACCCTTTAGCCTGAACGTCTGAGCAGTACCAATATAATGAGGTGAGATAACCCTTTAGCCTGAACGTCTGAGCAGTACCAATATAATGAGGTGAGATAACCCTTTAGCCTGAACGTCTGAGCAGTACCAATATAATGAGGTGAGAAAACCCTTTAGCCTGAACGTCTGAGCAGTACCAATATAATGAGGTGAGATAACCCTTTAGTCTGAACGTCTGAGCAGTACCAATATAATGAGGTGAGATAACCCTTTAGCCTGAACGTCTGAGCAGTACCAATATAATGAGGTGAGATAACCCTTTAGCCTGAATGTCTGAGCAGTACCAATATAATGAGGTGAGATAACCCTTTAGCCTGAACGTCTGAGCAGTACCAATATAATGAGGTGAGATAACCGTTTAGCCTGAACGTCTGAGCAGTACCAATATAATGAGGTGAGATAACCCTTTAGTCTGAACGTCTGAGCAGTACCAATATAATGAGGTGAGATAACCCTTTAGCCTGAACGTCTGAGCAGTACCAATATAATGAGGTGAGATAACCCTTTAGCCTGAATGTCTGAGCAGTACCAATATAATGAGGTGAGATAACCCTTTAGCCTGAATGTCTGAGCAGTACCAATATAATGAGGTGAGATAACCCTTTAGTCTGAACGTCTGAGCAGTACCAATATAATGAGGTGAGATAACCCTTTAGTCTGAACGTCTGAGCAGTACCAATATAATGAGGTGAGAAAACCCTTTAGCCTGAACGTCTGAGCAGTACCAATATAATGAGGTGAGATAACCCTTTAGCCTGAATGTCTGAGCAGTACCAATATAATGAGGTGAGATAACCCTTT
Organism: Siphonodentalium dalli; assembly: GCA_032622095.1. Lineage (NCBI taxonomy): Eukaryota > Metazoa > Mollusca > Scaphopoda > Gadilida > Siphonodentaliidae > Siphonodentalium > Siphonodentalium dalli. Next base: position 85,533,046 of record CP136061.1, on the reverse strand, counting down.
AGTCTGAACGTCTGAGCAGTACCAATATAATGAGGTGAGATAACCCTTTAGCCTGAACATCTGAGCAGTACCAATATAATGAGGTGAGAAAACCCTTTAGCCTGAACGTCTGAGCAGTACCAATATAATGAGGTGAGAAAACCCTTTAGTCTGAACGTCTGAGCAGTACCAATATAATGAGGTGAGATAACCCTTTAGCCTGAACGTCTGAGCAGTACCAATATAGTGAGGTGAGATAACCCTTTAGTCGGAACGTCTGAGCAGTACCAATATAATGAGGTGAGATAACCCTTTAGCCTGAACGTCTGAGCAGTACCAATATAATGAGGTGAGATAACCCTTTAGTCTGAACGTCTGAGCAGTACCAATATAATGAGGTGAGATAACCCTTTAGCCTGAATGTCTGAGCAGTACCAATATAATGAGGTGAGATAACCCTTTAGCCTGAACGTCTGAGCAGTACCAATATAATGAGGTGAGATAACCCTTTAGTCTGAACGTCTGAGCAGTACCAATATAATGAGGTGAGATAACCCTTTAGCCTGAATGTCTGAGCAGTACCAATATAATGAGGTGAGATAACCCTTTAGCCTGAACGTCTGAGCAGTACCAATATAATGAGGTGAGATAACCCTTTAGCCTGAACGTCGGAGCAGTACCAATATAATGAGGTGAGATAACCCTTTAGCCTGAACGTCTGAGCAGTACCAATATAATGAGGTGAGATAACCCTTTAGCCTGAACGTCTGAGCAGTACCAATATAATGAGGTGAGATAACCCTTTAGCCTGAACATCTGAGCAGTACCAATATAATGAGGTGAGATAACCCTTTAGTCTGTACGTCTGAGCAGTACCAATATAATGAGGTGAGATAACCCTTTAGCCTGAACATCTGAGCAGTACCAATATAATGAGGTGAGATAACCCTTTAGTCTGAACGTCTGAGCAGTACCAATATAATGAGGTGAGATAACCCTTTAGTCTGAACGTCTGAGCATTACCAATATAATGAGGTGAGATAACCCTTTAGCCTGAACGTCTGAGCAGTACCAATATAATGAGGTGAGATAACCCTTTAGCCTGAATGGATCCTCCCACCAGTTATTGAAGATGCACAATCTGAATTAAACCCTCAAATTACTATTTCTTTGGGGGTAAAACAAAAATTGATTCGAGTCGAGGAACCCACCCATCAAAGCTCAGAGTGATCAGATATTGATTTTTTAAATCTATTATTTTTCACCACCGGTACTTTTTGGCGGCCTGGCAAAAAGTCGACGAGAAGACCAAATTGCGGATGAAGATGGATAACTCTAAAATCAAGTAGCTTCAGGTTTTAGATATTTGACAATCTGGCCAAATTTCGTAAAACAAAATGATGAAAAATAACAGGTTTTGGACAATGTAAAACTATAGTTGACTCTGGTTAGCATTATTTTTGGGCAATTCATCAATACTGATAACTGAAGCGGCATTTCAATTAATGTTGTTGTTGGAATCTGATGATATGGGGACCATCAAACGGATTGAGTACCTTTAACCCTTCCATGACTTGAGCTATTTGAACTATTTTGTGAAAACACTTTGCCAATGAATTCTCTTATCTATGCGAGTCTTCCATAGGGAGCCTCACATATATAAGAGAATACATTGGCCTAACAATATTTACCTTGACCTTGTAAACCAATGCATTCTCTTATATATTTGAGGCTGCCTATGGGAGACTCGCATATATAAGAGAATGCAATGGCGCAGTATCTTTAATGCTGCACCAGCGAAGCTTCCACCATGAAAGGGTAAAGTGTACTTTGGAATGGTCTATTATTTATAGAGATGGGCGGTACTCGGTATTTACCGTGCGGTATCGGTATCAGCGAAATACCGATTTACCGTACCGAATCAAAACTAAAAATACCGATTTTTCGGTATTGAATTTATTCATGTGTTGCCAACTTGTGTGTCTTCATATTGAGTAAAGTTTCTCAGTAAACAGTTTTTATTTGGTACTTTAATTAAAATTAATCTCAGAATTATACAAATCCATCAGACCATCACAAAGAACCCGACTGGTAAAAAGCAGCCACTTGATAAGAATTCAGCTGACCGTGTCGGTGACCTGTTATCAGTTTGACAGGCCTTGAGCGAGCAAAAGGAATACACACTCACATATGGTTGACCTAGTTACGGGCCCAACAATCAATGCAGTTGTTAGAATAGATACACAGTGTATCAAAGAAGCTGTGATGTAACGTATTGCTACATTGTAACGTCGTCAATGCCACACTGACTGTCACTGTGTAATGCCCAGGCGGTGGCAGTCCGTATAGCACGTGGCTTTGGCGACTTCAAAGACACCGACAATGCAAGCGGCATTAACAGAAATAAGGTCCGATTTCATTTGTACAGTGAATCATAATCTACTTTCACTTTCTAAAAATAGAACAGATCCATCAGTTGATTAAATTCTAAGATTTATTTCGCGTTGCGGCTATTTATAGGGAGTTGTGAATTGTGATCACTGATTACTACTCACAATTCTATTCACTTGCGAAAATGTGACGAAATTGACACGTATAGATATTGTAGCCATGCAATGATGCAATCTCTTATTCTTTTCAAAAGGGATGCGACGGCGTGCTTGTAAATCATCAAACAGAAGTGTGAATATCACCTAATTGAATAATTGTGTAGGTCATTGTGTTGCCTCATTTAGCTGTTGTCACGAATGTAGTAAATCCGTGGGCATATGATATATACATGCATATTGTTCAGTTAAAAACTTGAATTACCGCAATTTACCGGGAATCTCTGCTCTGGTTTTGTAATTTAATAGCAATACCGATTACCGTACCGATACCGCGGTAAATCGACGAAAATTTACCGATACCGATACCGAGCTTGAAATTTCAATACCGCCCATCTCTAATTATTTATTTGGAGGGATGTTGAAGAAATATAAGATGACGATAGATGGGCAGAAGGAAATGTTCAGTTAATGAGTTCAACAAACAAGCATGGAATTTGTGTGTTTGATATGTGCAGAATGAGGTCCCCAGCAGGTGAATTTAGTGATGCTATCCTGCGCAGCATGCTATCATCACCAAATTCATCCTTAGGGAACCTCATAAAATATTAAGCTGGATTTAGGGGCTAATTATGTGATAAATAGAGGATATGAAATGAGTGTTTCTCTCATATGATATTTATGAAACGAATCTAAGAATTTTCAGTTTTCTCGAGCCTCTGGCGAGAGAAAACTGAAAATTCGTGACGAGTTTCATAAATATCATATGAGAGAAACACGAATTACATATTCTATTTATCATATGACACCTATAAATTGATTATGATGTCCAAAACGCACACAAATCACTAAATAGCTATATGACATCGGCAGCAAAAGGTTAATGTGACGTCACTTCATTGCACCGGAAGCCCAATTACACCTGGTGAACTAGCAGAAATAATATGCACGCGAAGATATAGTGCGCTATTCTGTTCTCAGTTTGTGACATTATATAGTATGTTTATTAGATAAATACGAATTACATATTCTATTTATCGTATAACAATGTCCAAAACTATATATTTCAAGATTATAATTGCGAGAATTTCGGCATCGCGTTGATTGACGCGCACGAATTTGACCTGCATTTAGTTAGAGATGCGGCTCAGGCTGCCATTCAGCCAATCAGAACACACTTTTTGTCAACAAACCAATCAAATTATCGGAAGGTGATATGAACTAGTAGTTCATATGAAATTGATTTATGACATACTTTACAACGTAAATAATGATTGAGTCATATGATAAAATATTATATTGAAGTGATTTTTGTTGTAGCATGGAAATGAACCGGAGCATTATGATGAGGAGTATTGGGATGAGACTGAGAGACATCAGAATCGAAGACGACGAGGCCGAAACAGATCTCCTGAGGCCACAGAAGAGTCGTCGTTAGGTCAGTTCTAATATTGTAACCCATAGGGAGCCTCACACAGACGGAAGCTTCCCAATCTTCAGTTTTGTCTGTAATTTAATTTAATCGCAGAAAAAGTGATTTGTAGTCTTGAAATCTGACTTTATAAAAAATTAAGTTTGAATTGTGGCACGGAAGAGAAACACTATCTTTAAATAGAAATACTATGTTTTCAATGTCAAAAGTTTTGATTTGAATTGGTGGAACATGATCTTTACGGGCGTAGCCAGAGTGATTAACCCTTTACCCAACAAAACGGCCAAAAACGCCCAAATAAAGCTTCGGCAACAGCCTAAAATATCTTCGGTCTGTCTCAATAAAACCATACAAATATGGATATCATTGGAACCAGTTCATTGACCACATTGTGATGGTTACAGTTATGCCCTGTGCCAATGCATTCTCTTATATATGCGAGTCGACCATAGGTCGCCTCGCATATATAAGAGAATGCATTGGCCTAAAAAAAATCTTTTTTACCATTTTTTCTTACATTCTTTAACAATTTTATAATTTTTTCTTACATTTTTTAACAATTTTTATAATATTTTTCTATATTCTTTGACAATTTTATCATTTTTAATATGTGTTAAGCCAATGCATTCTCTTATATATGCGAGGCGACCTATGGTCGACTCGCATATATAAGAGAATGCATTGGCACAGGGCCGTTCTGTTGGGTAAAGGGTTAATGGTCTGAAAATATGGTGCTTGATATTTGCAGAATGAGGCCCCTAGAGCGGGCTAGCATCACTAAATTCCCCCCTTATTCTGCTTAGGCCTCATCTACTCTGCAAAGTATCTTTATTATCAAATTAACAAGTATTTTTAGTTTCTTTAGAAAGTTTCTTTATCTTTTTTCGTTTAGTTTCTCCTTTAATTCCCAAATTTGCAGACAACACAATACATAATCGAGGTGCCCAATGGGTGCACTTCACCATCTGGGATCTTAAATATGAGTCTAGGACTCCCATAGCAGATGGGGCCATGCAGATGAGGTCCCAGAGGGGTAGCTTCACTAAATGTACCCTCTGGGGACCTCATTCTGCAAATTCCTGATTTTCTCTTAAGATGCTGCTAAAAGAAAGAACTTACTGCTGTGGATCAGGGAAGGACTGCCTGCAAGTAGTGTGTCATTTGCAGAATGACGTCCCCCAGGGTGAATATAGTGATGCTACCCCGCAGTGTCTAGTGGCTAGTGTTACCAAATTCACCCTCTGGGGACCTCATTCTGCTTAGGTCTCACCTGCTGGGGAGTAGAGATCTGTAGTCTTAAAATAACATTGTTTTTAGTTACTTCTGAAGTTCTGTTGAATTTCTATATCCCCTAATATGCAGAAAATAGAATGCATAATTGAGGTGACTAATGGGTGAACATCACCGACTTCAACTGGGGAACTCCAATCTGATTCTCGGTTTCCCTGCTATCCGCTTAGATTGCTGCAAAGAAAGAACTTTCCGCCCACTATAATAACTCAGCCCACCTCCAACACTCCAGGACATCAGGCCATGCAGAATGAGGTCCTAAGAGGGTTGGTTTGGTATGCTAGCCCGCTATGAGGGATAGCATCACTAAATTCACCCTCTGGGAACCTCATTCTGCAAATGACAGGCACACTAAACTCAAGCCTGCCTGCATTATTTGTTCAATGTTATTAATTTCCTTGTCAGAACTTCTGTAAGTGTGGGGTGCTTTATGGGGTTCAAATGACTGATTTCAACTTTAGATGCTGCTAAAAGAAAGAACTTACCGCTGTGGATCAGGGAAGGACTGGAGAAAATGGAACGACAAAAGCAGAAAAAGATAGAAGAAGAGCGTCGCAAGCAGGAGGAAATGGAGGCGCGGTTATCGCGCGATAACAGTGAGGAGGGCTCACAGGATTCCAAATCAGGTTTATTTATGAGACAGAGAAGCAAATTCGTAAGTACTGCAATGTTTAACTCATGTTGAGGGCCGAAAAACAAGACATGTGCGGCATGCACAGTGTTCCAGGTCCTATATGCTCATACCGAATTGTAGCCAATATTCTACGAAATACCAGACTTGGTAATGTGTTGTCTGCGGCAATGCCGAGGTGTTCCAGATCGTAAAATCGTGCATGCTAGTCATACCATGTTGTAGTCAGTGTTCTACTGATTATTACTAAGTGACAGTCCTGGATATTCGTCTAAGGCAAATGGCATTACCATGGAGACTGGCAATAGTCTCAGCAGAAAGAGTGCTGGAGAAAAACTCCAGTTACAAAGCATGCAGTAAGATACTGATGAAATATCATGTACTTATGTCGCATAATCGGCTTTTGCCGATTTATTATGCTACAAGTTTGCAATATGACTCTTATATCTTTGTTATGTTAGTCAGTTCATAAGCCTGCGATTCGGGTCAGTTCATAACTACAGGTATGACCCTGCAATTCGGGCATTGCTTCCCATTCTATTTTCGATTTGATTTGAGTATCGAATTCTGTTCTATTCAGTCTGTTCTTGGTGATATAAATGCAGCATTTGTGTGTGAACATGCGATGTTATATTCCAAATAACAGTTGGATATTCAAGCACAATTGCTTTGAGAGCTCATTTGGCCTATAGCTTCTTATCGTGTGATCATGAATAGTACATTATGATTGGTCATCGCTTATCACGATGACGGTTTGCGTCTAATTAAAAGGTCGTACATGCACTTTGATGGGGCAACTTCCAGATGATTCCAATCTGTGATGAAATTCTTGAATTATGGTCTTTTATTTTTATGCTTTCAAGCGTTGGTAGACGTTAAATCGACAAGAATATAATGGAGTTCATATGCTGCAAATAGAATCGAAACTGTGATGACTCCAAATCGAAAATGAATCGATTCGATTCGGGAGACTTAATGGAGAATCGAAATATGATTCAATCAATCGCAGCATCCTAACTACAGGATTATTGATTATTATTAATATTATTTTTTGACTGCTCTTTAAGTGTTTATTTTTTGACAGCCAAAATTGAAAATGACTTTCATGATTCTTTCGAGCTGAATATATCAGCATTTTTTCTGTGTATTGTAGGATTCTGATGATGAGAAAAGTCCTTCAAAGCCACGAAGTAAATCTCCAAGTCCACCGCCAGCAGCGCCGAAAAGAGAAAGTCCTCCACCAGATGAATTCAAGACAGAGGAGGAAAAACATGAAGAACTGGTTAGATAATCACCTATTAAGCCTCTAGTAGAGGCCAAATTCACATTTATTTGCCAATTAAGCTTTGGCTCAATTCCAACGCTTAAGCGTAATTCAGACACCCTCTCTCAAAACTTCCCTCAAGTCGAAATGGATGAAACCTTTGACATTTTTCAAAATGGGCATGCAGGTTTTTATATTCATTTTTATGTTTACCCATTCCATGTATGGTAAACATAGTGTCGTTGTCCGGATTGACCACTCGTCGTGCGTGCGTCCGTCCGTCCGTCTGTCCGTCCGTCTGTCCGTCCGTAGACACTTTACGTGTAATGCGATAACTCAAACATTTTTTACCTGATCAAAACCAAATTTTGTATATGGAGTTATGGCCCTTTTTCGACTTAGAATTAATGAATTCTGCCATAACTCAAACATTTTTTATCTGATCGGAACCTAATTTGGTATGTGAGTTTCTCGACCCAAAATACAGATCGAGTTCGAATATGGGTTTGATCGGAGTTTTTCTTACGGAGTTATGGCCCTTTTTCGACTTAGAATTCATGAATTCTGCCATAACTCAAACATTTTTTATCTGATTGGAACCAAATTTGGTGTATGAGTTTCTCAGACCAACATACAGATTGATTTCGAATATGGGTTTGATCGGATTTTTTTTAATGGTGTTATGGTCCTTTGACATATGATTCACACATACATGTACTTCGATAAATCAACCATTTTTCATCTGATAGGAACCAAATTTGGTATGTGAGTTTCTCAGCTCAAAATACAGAACGAGTTTGAATATGGGTTAGATCCAATTTGTTATACCAGAGATATGGCCCTTTTTAAACTAAGAATTATCCAGATTATAACCCAAGTAACTTACAATTAATGAATACCTGCTTCTCTGTGAGCAAGATAAAAGACAATATAGTTTATTGCTTTGAGAGTTATTTATAGCCCTCATATGTTAGGTCTGTATAAGAGACACAGTGAATTATTGGATAAATTGATTTAGCTATCTTTTAACCACAACTTAGCCAGGTGAATTTATTTAACTAGACCAATGGAGCTCTCTAAGTCCTTGGATGATGGGACTACATTGGATCAAACAGGGCAGAGACAGGTGATTTAACCCCTTTTACCCATTCCATGTCTTTTAACCTTTTCCATTAAATAAATAATTATATTATTTTGATATCTCACATGGCAATTTGCAACAACATGAATAGAACTGCTCACACTATGATAGTGGTGACAGGCTCTAGAGTTTAGATGTTATATTAACCCTTCTATATTGACTCATACATTCCAATAATTTGTGTTATTACTGGTTATTATGTACATTTGTCATATACTACTTTAGATCATAACAGTATACTCTATAATTCAACATTAAAAGATTATGATTCTGATCTTAACAATTTACTATCGCCAAGGGATGGGTTAAACATCTGCCGATGGTGATCGGCCTCTCGTTTTACTACAAATTTACCCAGCAGGCAGGTTTATATTCTTCCTTTATGACAAAAATTTGTCAGGAGACGGGTTTTTATACTCCCGAATTATCAAAATCATGTAATACAATTTCAAAATAACAGTTTTTTTGTACAACCCAAGTACATACAGTTTTTTAACAAACCAGAAAGAAAACTTTATTGTTATCAGAAATAACAATGGGAAATATCAAATACAAGTTGAAATTTGTCTAGCTAGATTTATAGCCGCTAGTGGACAGAGATTGTGGACATCACATTGTGAAGCAGAGCAGCAGGATTTATAATTTATAATTTTTATTTTCGCTGGACCATAAACAGCTGATGTGAAAGAGATGACTTCATCAAAACAATCTTTTTGCCACATCAGCATACCACGAGCATGTGGTCAATACTTTGTGTGGTATTTCTATTAATAGCTAGCTGAGGCACAGGGTGTGACTGCATCATGGCATATGTAAAATCCTTTGTTAAAATGTCACTGGGTGCATCTTCACTTGGGTAAAATCCTTTATTAAAATGTCCGATCACTGAGAGTGCATGCTTATCCAAGCCATGAAATAATGTGTTAGTCATTTGCAGAATGAGATCCCCAGAGGGTGAATTTAATGAGACTAGCCCACTGTGTCTGCTTAGGCCTAATCTTCTGGGAATTGTCTATTGTTTCAAATTAACATTGTTTTTAGTTACTTTTTCCCCATCTGTTCAGTTTCTATATCCCCTAATTTGCAGAAGATATAATGCACAATCGAGGTGACTAACAGGTGAACATCACCAATTTCAATCTGATCCTACGTCTCCCATGGCAGTTAAGGCCTAAGCAGAATGAGGTTTCCAGAGGGTGAAATTGGTTATGCTAGCCCACCGTGTGGGATATTGTCACTAAATTCACCCTCTGGGGACCTCATCCTGTAAATGACAGGCACACTATTTCCAGGCTTGTACTTATCGATACTTGCCATAACTGATTTCATAAATAACCAAACAGTTTGTAGAAGTCTTTATATTGTATTTTATATAAGTTTTAGTTATTAGAATTAGTTCAAAATAATGTTCTTATTTGCATTATATGTGACCTGCCATATCAAATCCAGTCGTAAGTCGGGATTTTTTTTACCCTGTGCCAATGCATTCTCTTATATATAGGTCGCCTCGCATATATAAGAGAATGCATTCGCCTAACAATTTTTTATCATTTTTTTAAAATAAATCTTTCTTACAATTTTTAGGACATAAAATAAAAAACATCCATTACCCTGCAGAAGCATATAGAAGAGTGTCTTCTGCTCATGTTTGTCTGGGGCTCTGTATGGGTGAAATTGTTAAAGAATACAAGAAAAAAATATTAAAATTGTTAGGCCAATGCATTCTCTTATATATGCGAGGCGACCTATTGTTGACTCGCATATATAAGAGAATGCATTGGCACAGGGTAAAAAAATCCCGACTTACAACTGGATTTGATATGGCGGGTCACATATACCTGGGGTAATGTACAGTTGGTAAAAACCTTCATTAAAATGTTGGATCACTCACAGAGTGCACACCAAGCCTTGAAATAGGGTGTCTGTCATTTGCAGAATGAGGTCCCCAGAGGGTGAATTTAGTGATGCTACCCCGCATAGCAGGCTAGCATCACCAAATTCACCCTCTGGGAACCTCATTCTGCTGAGGCAAATTCACCCTCTGGGGACCTCATTCTGCAAATGACAGACACCCTATTTCAAGGCTTGGTGCACACTTATCGATACACACCAAGATGTACCAGTAAAGTCTTTACATGGTTTCAATCAAGTTTTAGTTATAAAAATTAGACTCAATTAGTTCAAAATAATGTTCTTATTTGCATTATTTACCTGCACATGGGGTTATTTCCCATAGGCGCTGATAGGTGCACCAAAAGAAGTAGTGCATCTGTATCCAAAATCAGACGCACAATCTAATGTGTGCCAACGATTCTCAAAATCAAAGGACTGCATATATTAAAGACATATTATGTACTTGTTTGGGTGCGTGAAACTGTTAGTATTCAGGTGCTATGCCAACTGGGGGAGTGTAGTATTCTGCTAACATCACCGAAAATTTCAAGCAAATCGACCGTACCACTCCATAGAAAACATTGTTTTAAATACGTTAAATTGTAAATATTTACTACTCAAATCGGGATGATTCTATCGGCGATGAACTAACGAAAAAGATTTCGCCATCGGCAGTCACTGCATTTAATAAATATATAAGAATGACGGTGTGTGTTGTCAACTTAGATATAATATTTGTTAAAATAACTACTTTTAACAAGATTATTCTCCTTTTCTATTTGATCACCCTACCGGAGTGTTTCACATCACTTTAATTTATAAGGAAACACATATTTTTAGTGTATATGTGACCCGCCATATAAAATCCAGTCGGGATTTTTTTTTACCCTGTGCCAATGCATTCTCTTATATATGCAAGTCGACCATAGGTCGCCTCGCATATATAAGAGAATGCATTGGCCTAACAATTTTTTACAATTTTAATAATTTGTTCTTGTATTCTTTAACAATTTTATAATTTCACCCATACAGAGCCCCAGACAAACATGAGCAGACGACACTCTTCTATATGTTTCTATATATGTGTGGGACTCCCTGCAGGGTAATGGATGTTTTATATTTTATGTCCTAAAAATTGTAAGAAACATTTAATTAAAAAACATGATAAAAAACTGTTAGGCCAATGCATTCTCTTGTATCCCGACTTCCGACTGGATTTGATATGGCGGGTCACATATCAACAATTTATTCAGAAATCTTCCTCGTAGGTATATTTAAGATACCTCTTACCAAATTATGTACATGTAATTTTGAGGTTCAAACTTTTATTTATAAGGAAACACAATATCATTTACAGATGATCAAAGTGAGGAAGATGTTGACTGAAGTTTTATTGGAGGTAACCAACCGTGAAGTCGAGGAAATTGCTAAAGAGGTTTACTCACGAGCTAAGATAAAGGCTGCGAAAGGTAGCATAAGTTATCTACATTTTATCATTCCATATCAAGGAAACATAAGTCATGAACATTCTGTCCTTCCATACCCAGGAAGCATAAGCTATGAACATTCTGTCCTTCCTTATCGAGGAAACATAAGTTTTGAACATTCTGTCCTTCCATACCCAGGAAGCATAAGCTATGAACATTCTGGCTTTCCATACTCAGAACAATGTCATTCGATATCTGGGAATATGTTGATGGGAACCGTGCGTAGGTTCTCAAGTAACTTATTCGGACTGACGATCTGAATGTGTGAACAGTGGTGTGTTTTGCGCTACAACTCAGTCTGTTGAGGAAACATGTGATGAGGCAGCATGTTTACAATTATCACATATACCCTTGTTTTTCACATATACCCTTGTTTTTCCACATATACCAATGCCTTTCAAAAGCTGAAGTTGTTATATTTGTCATGTTATCTGTTGATATTTCATTAAATATTTCTAGGTTTGAAATGTGCATTGGTAATCATTGCTTTCGGAACAAGCCTGAGTAATACTGTGCTTGCCCATTCTCTACCCAATGTAAAATGTTTCGAAAGGTAGGTAGGGGTCTTTTTCTTGGGTAGATATCTGTAGGCAAACAAATTTTTTTTTAATTTCGGCGTAAGATATATAAATTATAATACAAGCCTGAAATTATTCTGCGTATGTTACTGTTGAGAACTATTAGAGATATACAGTCAGTATAGATTGTTTCTTGTTGTAAAATTGTATGTCAGTGTAGGTCATACTTTAAGCTATTTTTTTTACCTAAAACTTAGAGATAATGTAATTTTAACATCAACTGCATTTAGACAGTTAGTATAGATTAATTCTTGTTGTAAAATTAATAAATACCCAGTATATGTCAGTGTATGTCACTCGGAACATAAAATGCATGAACACATTGCATAAGCAATCATTGCCATGTCAAACTGAGCTAATCAAATACCCTAACCTGTAATAGGTAGTTGATAGGAAACAGGCAGTAAGTGGTGAAAATTCAAATATTCTTCCAAAAAAAAAATATTTCGTGTTTCTGGGGTGGGTTTTGAAAAATGGTCGCCAAAAACTTGCTAAAATGGAAAAAAATTGGGTCAAAGGTGAGTGGGTCCAAAAATGGCCAAAGATAAAAAAGTATCATACATGTCTGAAATATTAATCATATTTAGTAAAGAAAGGGCTAATACCACCTCCAGGTCAGGAAAAATTCAGGTGCTGCCTCGAGTCATGAATTAATTTTCATTATAATCACCATGATGTTTGTATCGTTCATAGAGCACATGAGTGTATTTTGCACTCATTGATGGCTCAAGTTCATTCATTTGTTGCATATAGTCATTTGAGTGTAATAGATGGTCCCATACATGGCCTGACTTAGTGTGTAGTCCTCCTTTAAGATATGGTATCTTGCCTCTTCAAGGAGACTTGAACTTAGCCCGGATGTAGTCTGTCTGACATTTGCAGGATGAGGTCTCCAGAGGGTGAATTTAGTGACGCTACCATGTACAGCAGGCTAGCATCACCAAACTAACCCTCTGGCGACCTTATTCTGCTTTGGCCTCATCTTCTGGGAAGTATCTATGGTCTCAAATTAACATTGTTTTTAGTTACTTTTTCCCTTCTTGTGAAGTTTCTATATCCCATAATTTGCAGAAGATAAAATGCATAATCAAGGTAACTAATGGGTAAACGTCACCTACTTCAATCTGATCCTAGGTCTCCCATAGCTGTTGAGGCCTAAGCAAAATTAGGTTCCCAGAGGTGAATTTGGCGATGCTAGCCCACTGTGTGGGATAGCGTCACTAAATTTACCCTCTGGGAACCTCATTCTGCAAATGACCAGCACGCTATTTGCAGTCTTGCTGATGAAAACACCTTTGCCCTACTTAACCTTTCAGTTTGTTAAAAATAAAACCACAATTGCAAAACCTTGACTGTTTTACCAATTAACAGGGATACGTCTCGTATTCTGTATTCTCTCACACCATGACTAGGTTAGCTCATGACTTGATAAACAATACACAAAAATTCCTGTTGAATTCTATTGGAAAAATCTTCAAATTCATCGCCGTTGAATCCAAACCAAAGTAGTTCTGCATTTAGTTACATTTGCTTGAGAATATTGATTCATTGATGGCAAATTTCTGTGAATAAGGCTGCAGTAATTTTATTAGTTAACCCTTTCATGACTGGTGCAGCATTAAAGATCCTGTGCCATGCATTTTCTTATATATGCGAGTCTTCCATAGGGAGCCTCTCATATATAAGACAATGCACTGGCTTACAAGGTCAAGGTAAATATTGTTAGGCCAATGTATTCTCTTATATGTATGAAGCACTCTTGGAAGACTCGCATATATAAGAGAATGCATTGGCAAAGGGTTTTTGCAAAATTTCAGGAAGATCCAGTCATGGAAGGATTAACAAACATCTGGGGAAAAAATCTCTAGATGGAAAAAAATAAACCCAGGCAGATCTTGACATAGCGATTGGTGAATGGAAAATCTACAAATTCATTGATCTTAGATCAAACTCAAAGTAGTTCTGCCTTGATTGATTCAATGATGGCAATTTCTGTGAATATAAATTCTTATGTTCATCTGTATTGATAATGTTAAAGAAGTTTTCATTTCAGCTTGCAGCAGTTAGAGACGGTAGTATTTTGTGTTTGCTGTTTATTGTTGGTCATGTTACTAATTCTTTACATCTGTTAATCAAGCTCCGGCAAAGCAACTAGCCAAGTCCTCGGCATTGGCATCACTATCGGCATTCGGTAAGTTTCTTCTTAGCAACTGTAGGGTTAGAGGTCGGGGGTCAGGTAGGGTCAATAAAGCCCATGGTAAATCTTCATCAGTGGGTTTATACGAATCCACGTTTTTGATTTATACATGAACAGATTCTTGATGATTCGAACATCAAGAACTGGACTGGGAATACCATGACATGTTGCGGGTTTGGACTTTCTGATACGTTCTTGGTCTATTTTACCCACATTTTGTGGACTTCTACAATAGGTATATACACCGAGTGAACAGTGCCCGTAGTCAGTCCACAAGTTAAATAAAGTTTGTATCATTTAATACCGTAAGTTCCAAAAATTCTGATAGAATCCGAGCACAATGGTGTGGTACGGTTGCTGGTGTATAATTAACGATAATGTTCCAGTTATTCTCCCATAGGGAGTTTCATATATATAAGATAATGTACTGACTTACAAGTTCAAGGTAAATATTGTTAGGCAATGTATTCTCTTATATATGTGCAAGCCTTGAAATAGTGTGTCTGTCATTTGCAGAATGAGGTCCCCAGAGGGTGAATTTAGTGATGCTACCCCGCATAGTGGGCTAGCATCACCAAATTCACCCTCTGGGGACCTCATTCTGCTTACACCTGAGCAGAATGAGGTTCCCAGAGGTGAATTTGGTGATGCTAGCCCACCATGCAGGGTAGCATCACTAAATTCACCCTCTGGGGACCTCATTCTGCAAATGACAGACACTATTTCAAGGCTTGTATATATGTGAGACTCCCTATGAAGCCTCTTGTTTATTAGTTATCTCATGAGCACTTCATTCCTGGGGCTTTGTATTTTATGCTGTATTTGTGTGTTTACTGTACTCCTATTTTCATTTTCTGTACGTCTTTGTACTGGAGAAACTAGAACACAAAATCTAAAGCGATAGCATATTATTCACACGTCTCATTCCCGTACTGCATACTGGGTCCACGCTGGACCGAAATTTACTTTTAGCCATATTCATTTATAAAATTCCAGATGCTATCACTGATAGTATCAGTTTCTACAATCGCTGTTTGAATAAATTTTGATATCGATAGGAAAGTACAGTAATGCCTAAACTAATTGACCACTTGACCACAGCAAAATTATGGGTAATTTTTCAGGATTTAGTCGGAAATATGGCTTGTTGCCATTCATCGGAAAGCTCTCATTCTGCTGTGGTCAAGTGGTCAATTACTTTGGGCATTACTGTAGTTAGTTATTAGTTATATTCACCTCTCTGTCATACAACAATAAACTAATAACTGAACAATAACATTTTAGAAGGCTAGCTTTATCAGAAGGGCTCATCAAAACAGGATTAGCTATGTAAACATCACCACAATAAATACTAGTAATCCCTCCACCCGTTGATACTACTGCTATCAGATTAACTGTATCTTGTTGAGCTGTTAACTTCTCCAAAGCCATATAAAACACCACTAATATAATTATATTGTAAGAGTTTCCTCAAATGAATGATATTGATTGACAAATATTTTTCAACTTTTTTGAAGAATTAAAAAGCGATTTCCCAAAACGTGACAATATATTTTGGCAATTGCGAATAATATGCCATTGACTTCAAATCAGACACATCCAGAATAAGGTCCCCGGAGGGTGAATTTAGTGATGCTAGCCCCCTATGCAGGATAGCATCGCTAAATTCACCGGATTGGTACCTCAATTCCAAACTTTGCATATGCAACCTCAAACTCTTCTCTATAATTAGCACCCGCTATAATAAATCTACTTTCAATTAATTTCTTTTTATTACTCCATATGAAAAAAATCTCTTTATGATATATCTATTGATCTAGCCCACATTGAGTAGCTAAGCTGCAGATAGACATTTATAATACTATTATACTCCATGTACCAAATAACGTTTCTCTAAAAAAATTGGGAACATCGTAACGTAACCCTTTCATGACTGGAGCTTCCTGTGCCAATGTATTCTCTTATATATGCGAGTCTCCCACAGGGAGCCTTGCATATATAAGAGAATGCATTGGCCTAACAAAATCTACCTTGACCTTGTGACCCAGGAATTCTCTTATATATGCGAAACTCCCTATGGTAGACTCGCTTATATAAGAGAATGAATTGGCATAGGATCTTTAATGAAAGACTTACTCCCATGAGCTTTGTGCTTAATGTTGGATCCCCTCCATACAAATATTATTCACTCATCATATATTGTTGATATATGAATGTTGATTTATATGGAATAAAATACTATTTACGTTAAACTAGTTGTTTTTAGGCTGTGTATTTTATTGTGTATTCGTGTTCATTTTGTATGCCTTCGTACTGGAGAATCTAGTTGTTTTTTAGGTGGAGGTCACGGCTCCGACAGCGAGGATGAGCATCCAGATGATGAAGACGACTCGGACATCGAGCTACAGGAGAGATTAAAGAAATACAGGTCACTCAATGAGCACCGGATCTTCAGCGACGCAGAAAGCAGCGATTCAGAAGGTTTGTTTCTATAAATAACATGGATTTTGTATCCGATTTGCAAAGTAGTAAAAACTCTGTTTTTAGTATATTGTGTTGTTGGTTTTGTCAATATATGTGTTAAACATTTACCCGTAACTCATGTGTTATGCCCACAGTATCATGTCTCCTGGGAAGCATAATTTATGTTATGTGTTAAACATTTACCCGTAACTCATGTGTTATGCCCACAGTATCATGTCTCCTGGGAAGCATAATTTATGTTATGTGTTAAACATTTACCTGTAACTCCTGTATTATGCCCACAGTATCATGTCTCCTGGAAAGCATAATTTTGTTATGTGTTAAACGTTTACCTGTAACTCACGTGTTATGCCCACATGTCTCCTGGAAGCATAAGTTGTGTACATTCATAGCAATCTCTTAACCCATTCAGTGCCAAATCCGATTTTTGTATCAACCCATATTTCCTTGATAATTTTTCAAATTGATCACATTATTATAATCAATAAATTTGAAAAATGATCAAGGAAATATGAGTTGATACAAAAATCAGACTTGGCACTGAAAGGGTTAAAGCTACTGTGGTTTGTGCTCAAAAATACACCTTATAATATTCGCTTTCCAATTTTTCCCAGTTTTGAAATAGGTTGATAAATTCCTAACCTACCTTTCCATGAGATTTATATGTCACAGAAAGGTGTATTGAAATAAATACTACTTCAAACACAATGATTTGGTCCCAATCGAATATTGCAACATTTGTATTCATTGCAATTCTGGAATCGGAAACAGACTTTGACTTCTGGAAAAGGTTTATAGGGTTATCTTGACAACAAACAATTTTAACCATTTCAGTGCCAAGTCGATTTTTGTATCGACCCATATTTCCTTGATCATTTTTCTAATTTATTGATTATAATAATGTGATACATTGATGGAACGATGGAACGAGCTCTTAGAGCTCTTACCATCAATGTATCACATTATTATAATCAATAAATTTGAAAAATGATCAAGGAAATATGGGTTGATACAAAAATCGGACTTGGCACTGAAAGGGTTAAACTTCTCCCACCGCTTTCTCTTTGTTATAAATTTGTATTTGTCAAACCGTTCAGAGCGAAGAGAGCTGTAAGTGCAATTTTACGGATCCGTTGATTAAACAATTCGAACCAACACAACATTATCAAATTTATCAAAATATATAAGAAACAAAACCCGCATTTTCAGCGATATATCGACAATTTTTTTTGGAAATCTTCTGCGTATCTATGTTCTGAAATACCTCTTATTCATAATTTTGTGGTTCAATCAAGCCATGTCTGTTTCAAGTGATCGTATTAACATTATATCCCAAATGGTGTCACATAATTAATTAATATATAAATTTGTTTGAGATGCTGAGAGCAGTGATTCAGAAGGATCGTTTGAAGAATTATCCTGGAGTTTGTATCCGATATATTATGCTATTTAACCTTTTCTATAATAAATGGATTCTTCTATTAACTCTTCCAGTAAATTAGGTCGCAAATGCTACATCCAGACCTAATTTACTGGACTCATTTTGTAAATTTCGCTATAAACTGGGGACTCATTGTAGATCATATATATATTATTTTAAATTACTTACAGCTGGAGGTGGTGACTGGATAAAAAATGCATACACAAGGTTGATTTTTTTGGTTTTCTGAATTTTGGGACCCACCCATGTCCATCTTCAGATTCAGTCCATTTAAACGTCCGCCTCCTGTTCCGACCTGGCAATTCTTTGATGAACCGCCATTATTGTTACTTCCTGTTGAAATTCAAACAAAGAATGACAATTTCTTTGACAATTTTACCAATTTTCTTCACAATTTACACTTCTAAATCAGTCTGAATCCCACTCTTCAAAATGTATATGTTGGTTATCCTGACAGACACACTATGCACTGCACTGGTGGATTTCTCCATCTAAACTTAAAGGTGGATTATCTCTTTGTAAACATGTATTATATAGTTACCGGGGTATAATATATTAGATCTGAATAGAAGACTCTTGTCCGGAAATGCTTTTATCGATTAATATTCATTTTATTTCGAAATATTTTCTGGTCTAAAAAGGTGTGGTTGTTTAGCTAACGAACAATAGTGGTTACTGTTAACAGAGACCAGAAATTTGATTGTGTAATTTTGTCACAAATAAACGTTAATTATACTCATTATCGCTTATAACTATTTAATAAAACAATACCACCAATCAATCTGGGATATTTGACGTTCGGTACATAGCGATAGGAACAGCCTAATTCTCTCTATCGCTATATGGTATCACCCGAATGGTCTGTTCTAAAAATAGACAAATAAATGGTACCAATAAAATATTCGAAATAAAATCAATATTAATTGATAGAAGCCTTTCCGGACAGGGGTCTTCAGTTCATATTTATTATTTTATACCCACGCAACTATTTCAAATTTGTTAATTAAAGAGATAATCCATCTTTAATAATTTACGTGCATTAAAAAATTATATCGCGGATAGAAGGATAGAAAATTACTGCTCTAACTCTGTGTGTATCATTAATCATATCTGAGGAGATCTGAGTATATGCAATTATGTTTATCATTTGAGTCAGCATTCCCCAGTTAAAACAAAAGTTTCATTGAGTTGTTTCATTGCCACTTAATTTACCTGATTGATTTTATTAACCCTTTACCCAACAAAACGCCCAAATAAAGCTTCAACAGCCTAAAATATCTTCGGTCTGTCTCAATAACACCATACAAATATGGATATCATTGGAACCGGTTCATTGACCACATTGTGATGGTTACAGTTATGCCCTGTGCCAATGCATTCTCTTATATATGCGAGTCGACCATAGGTCGCCTCGCATATATAAGAGAATGCATTGGCCTAAAAAAAAAATTACCATTTTTTCTTACATTCTTTTAACAATTTTATAATTTTTTCTTACATTTTTTAACAATTTTTATAATATTTTTCTACATTCTTTGACAATTTTATCATTTTTAGCTCAACTTACTTTTGTAAGTTTGAGCTATTGCCATGGCTTGGCATCCGTCGTCCGTGTGTGCGTGTGTTCGTGTGTGCGTGTGTCCGTCAACAATTTCCTTTGGCGCGGGCTACAGGTCGTACCTTTGGTCTGATCTTTATGAAATTTGTCATGAATGTTGACATTGACATGTAGATGGGAACGAGTCATTTTGGGGTTATTCGGCCAAAAAACATGGCCGCTGGTGGCCATTTTGGATTTCAAAATTCAATCCATTGGCGCGGGCTACAGGTCGTACTGTTCGTCTGATCATTATGAAATTTGTTATGGATGTTAATATTGACATGTAGATGGGAACGAGTCATTTTGGGGTCGTTCGGCCAAAAAACATGGCCGCTGGCAGCCATCTTGGATTTTACTCTTTGCATGACTAAATCCTTTGGCGCAGGCTACAGGTCGTAGTTTTGATCAGAACTTCATGAAATTTTCATGGATGTTAACAATGACATGTAGATGGGAACGAGTGATTTTGGGGTTGTTCGGCCAAAAAACATGGCCGCCAGCAGCCATCATGGATTTTACTCTTTGCATGACTAAATCCTTTGGCGCGGGCTACAGGTCGTACCTATGGTCTGATCTTTATGAATTTTGTCATGAATGTTGACATTGACATGTATATGGGAACGAGTCATTTTGGGGTCATTCTGCCAAAAAACATGGCCGCTGGTGGCCATTTTGGATTTCAAAATTCAATCCATTGGCGCGGGCTACAGATCGTGCTGTTCGTCTGATCATTATGAAATTTGTCATGGATGTTAATATTGACATGTAGATGGGAACGAGTGATTTTGGGGTCGTTCAGCCAAAAAACATGGCCGCCAGCAGCCATCTTGGATTTTACTCTTTGCATGACTAAATTCTTTGGCGCGGGCTACAGGTTGTAGCTTTGGTCAGAACTTCATGAAATTTGTCATGGATGTTAACAATGACATGTAGATGGGAACGAGTGATTTTGGGGTCATTCGGCCAAAAAACATGGCCGCCAGCAACCATCTTGGATTTTACTCTTTGCATGACTAAATCCTTTGGCACGGGTTACAGGTCGTACCTTTGGTCTGACCTTTATGAAATTTGTCATGAATATTGATATTGACATGTATATGGGAACGAGTCATTTTGGGGTCATACGGCCAAAAAACATGGCCGCTGGCAGCCATCTTGGATTTCAAAATTCAATCCATTGGCACGGGCTACAGGTCGTACTGTTTGTCTGATCATCATGATATTTATCATGGATGTTAATATTAACATGTAGATGGGAACGAGTCATTTTGGGGTCGTTTGGCTAAAAAACATGTCCGCCAGCAGCCATATTGGATTTTACTCTTTGCATGAATAAATCCTTTGGTGTGGGCTACAGGTCGTAGCTTTAGTCGGAACTTCAAGAAATTTGTCATGTATGTTAACAATGACATGTAGATGGGAAACGAGTCATTATGGGGTCGTTCAGCCGAAAAACATGGCCGCCAGCAGCCATCTTGGATTTTACTCTTTGCATGACTAAATCCATTGGCACAGGCTACAGGTCATATCTTTGATCAGATCATTATGAGATTTGTAAAGGTTGTAGATGGGAACAAGTCATTTTGGGGTAATTCGGAAAAAAACATGGCTGCCGTTGGCCATTTTAGAATTTACTCTTTGCATCAATAAATCGTTTGGCACACCATAATCACCACATCCATGATCCGATCATTATGAAACCTGTTATAAATGTTGATATTGACATGTACATCTAGTCTTACTTAGACATTTCAATTAGCACTTTTCCTATTCGTCCATTTACTGTCGACCATTAAATTATTCCCCTACCTAAGTTGAGCTACAGTGTCATTGACACTTTCATTAATATGTGTTAAGCCAATGCATTCTCTTATATATACGAGGCGACCTATGGTCGACTCGCATATATAAGAGAATGCATTGGCACAGGGCCGTTCTGTTGGGTAAAGGGTTAACTCATAAATTATGCAGAATCAGGGCTAGAAAAGTTTGGCATGGGTTCGAACACCGACATGGGCAAAAATCCGGACTGATTTTCAAGCTTGTTCTGAGTTGAGGGACATCTCGATTAGGGATCTGCGAATCGGGGATTTTGCATCAAAACGAATCTCGATATCAAATCTCCTTCCTGATATTGACATCGAATCGAATCTCGAATCGAATCAGCAAGTGGTTGACATTATTTACCAGCGTGTATTTCGGTGTCTCGTGACAAAAAACTGCAAAATTCACTAGATTCTATATAACAATGTTAATCTCCTTAAACATCAGTTGGAACTTGTGTTTTTTTTTTTTTAGAAACATCATGACATAGGCAAGTCACTCTCAGTCTCATGGAGGGTTTGGGATATGTTGCATTGAATTTCTATCTAGCTGTGTCATGGTGAACATGACACAAGAAGTGACAGTAAGACACTTAAGACAGTTCAATCAACGTATCACAAACCCCATGGAATGGAAGTCACTTGTCTACATTATTTAATAAAGATAATAAAGATTTGACACAAGTGGACATGGGTACACCGTTCAGCTAAATATTTGTTGTAGTCCGATACAAATGATAGTTATCTGTTAAACTGTTCACCCCACAATAGATCAAACACCTACATCACATATTCACAGTAATTGTCTTCACGGAGGGGGTCCCAGAAAACAGACACAAATAATAAGTGTTAAATGTTATCAACAAGATTCAACAGATCGAAACTAGGTGCAACGCGCTCGTTTTCCCGGGAAACAGAAACTGAAAGTTGGAAATTTATAGGAATTCTGTCGACAGTGTCGCAGATAACTGGTCGCACATAATGACGTCCATTTAAGAACGTAATAGACCGTTTGTTCTAAGGTTTTTAATGGTTTCTGTTCATTCCAATCTATGTTTTGTTGCTCATAATGCCGGCTGACATTCAATTTTATTCATATAATCTGAATTGGATATCTGAAGTTCTAAACATAAGGTAATCAATTGAGTTCCGCATCGAGCGATAACGCACTGTGTAGAAAAATTTACATAGTGTCGATACAGATTACAAATATATGTGGCGATTGATCACTGTCACGGGTCGCGATCAAAGCACATAGGCATAATTTGCATAATGCATGTCTATTCTGAATGGCATATACAATCAAAATTACCTACATTGGCTAACTTGGCAACATTGTGCTTCAATTTTTGTGAGTTCGGGTCATTTGGCATGTGTTATTGAGATGCAAAGAAACGAGACTACACCAGAGTAACACCGATTTTAAAATATCTGAATCAACGGACCGATTTCGGTGTCGATCTCGAAACGGTGCCCGATATCGACATCGAATCGAATTTCGAATATTCGCAGGTCCCTAATCTCGATGTGCCATTCCGATCGATACATGGCCATTTCGATAAGATAATACTTCTGTTCTGCATGCCAGTTCAAATCAAACTATTTATTGGATTGATGCACATGACATAACATGTTTGCATCATCCTACAAATCAAACAATAAAAAAATAAAACAAGACAAGACACTGAACAAGATTTACAAGAACTCTAATAGCTGCTATGAAACAAAATTGCTGGTCTTTCGTATTGTTTTAATATGATTAACAATTTTGATCAACCTAATTACATGTATTTCTGTAAATATATAACATATTTATTGATGCACGTACTCAGTATGAGTGTTCATTGCTTCAAATGCCAGTGTGCTTGCTTCACTGAGCATCAACAAATTCTCAATTCTTATTGAAATAGCCTTTTATCGATTGGAATGACACACTAAGATGTGTTCTTCAACTCAGATCAAACTTGAAAATCTGTCCTGTTTTAAGGGGATCTAATCTGATCTGGTCCAAACCAAGAGACACGCAAAGTCAGTAGTCTCCAACTCACATTATAAATAGATGTATACCCATACAGAAATCTTTTTGTTTGTTTTATATTAGTCTAGTTGTTTGTTTTATATTAGTCTTCATTAATAAACAATAATTGACATTATTCTTCACAAATCTTAAGTAACCATGGTGACAGCTCAGAAGAACTAAGTCAAAATCTGGATCACATCCCAACACCATTAATTCATAGCAACAACTTAGCAGGCATCATCAAGCCTTGAAATAGGGTGTCTGTCATTTGCAGAATGAGGTCCCCAGGGGGTGAATTTAGTGATGCTACCCCGCATAGCGGGCTAGCATCACCAAATTCACCCTCTGGGGACCTCATTCTGCTGAGGTGTAAGCAGAATGAGGTCCCCAGAGAGTGAATTTGGTGATGCTAGCCCACTATGCGGGGTAGCATCACTAAATTCACCCCCTGGGGACCTCATTCTGCAAATGACAGACACCCTATTTCAAGGCTTGGGCATCATAGTGACATGCTTATAGCCGATGTACTCTCTTATACATGTATATGTGAGGCTCCCTTGAGGGCTTTTGCAAAATTTCAGGAATCTCCAGTCATGGAAGGGTTAATAAGGGAGGTAACCCCAGTCATGTAAGGATTAATAAGGGAGGTAACTCCAGTCATGGAAGGGTTAAGAGTGAAGCCTCCATCTTTAATATTTTAAGATTTATTTTCAATTTACTGGTGGAAGTCAAATTTTGACTGTTTGTGTTGACTGATTTCAATAACAAAGATTTTTTTACAGCCAACAAATATAATATTTTTGCAGCTCAATTTGTAAGTATGCTTAAGGTATATGAAACCAAGTCTGGATAGTGTCTGACATTTACATAATGAGGTCCCCACAGGATGAATTTGGTGATGCTAGCCCATTCTGCTGGATAGCGTCACTAAATTCACCCTTTGCAGTCTGCAAATGTCAGACACAGCTGCTGAAAATGGGCTCCGTTTTTTTCTCCAAAATTTCTGTCCCCGAAAAAACCTAGGATTTCCCCTTCTTTGTTATGATTATTTTCAAACCCTCTTGCTCATTTCGGAAAAAAATATGAACATACAAGAATTAAGGAAACTGTTGGATTACATTGAGTTTCACAATGAAAATGCTTGTTCCTATATTCTCTTTATATTCCCCATTTATAAGTCTTTAGGCCAAACAAAAAGAGGATTTGAGTATCAGACACTACCGCATTGAAAATTAATAAATGGCCCGCATTGGACATTTTATTTCAATTATTGATAAAAACAAAAAATTTCAAAATTATTTTGGTATGTTTTTACTAACATGTCCATACGTATTGAGCATTAATTGCAATATACATGAACTCTTAACATATATCTGTGTAATGTATGAAGATTGACTATCATGTACATGTACACACATTGTGGCATAAAATATTAAGTAGATGACTACATTGAAGAAAATGATTAGCTGATCCTCATAGTCTGTTGTATTTATTGTAACTTCTCCTGGAACAATTGAAAGGCACCAGAGGAAATTTAGGATCACAATCATCACATGTTATAATGGAGACGTGTCCTGAAAATTTGCAAAAACCCTTAGCCAATGCATTCTCATATATATTGGAATCTCCCATATGCGAGGAGCCTTGCATACATAAGAGAATGTATTGGCCTAACAATATTTACCTTGACCTTTCAAGCCAGTGGATTCTCTAATATATGTGAGGCTATTTATATCGGAGAATACACTGGCACATGATCTTTAATGCTGCACCAGCGCAGCTCCTCCCATCATGAAAAGGTTAAATTGCATGCCATTTTTAGTTAAAAATTAACTCGAGTTCTAAACAAGTCGGGTCTCATATTTTTTTTATAATTTCTGCTAGAAATATTGGAAAATGAATTTTATTTGTTTCTGTTCTGGAGGGTGTTTTTCAGATTTTGAGAGAAAAAAAAAAAATAGCCTCCCTTCATTCATTTCAAAATGTAGATCTAAAATTGCTTGAGGACACATACCTGTATATCTTATTTAAAAGTGGTGACAACAATAGCATGAAGCAAAATCAGATATGTACTTTGGAAGCTGAGGGTTTTCCTTTTTGTAATAAATACTCATTTACAAGTAGTTATCCCTCAGGAAATGTTCAGTTAATAAGTTCAAGTTCTGTACTTGTATAATCTGTCATCTGCTTATTTTTCCTAAACATCCCTCTAGATGAATAATAGACATTCCAATGTATACTTTTATAGCTGATGTGAGAATTCATTTAGTACATTTGGATAGAAAGTATTGAAAAGAACACTTTTCCTTTTCCAGACTCAACAGAAAGCAGTGAACCGACGAAGGAAATCGTTCGGAGTATTGTCACTGAGAGGAGTGCCCCACACACTGAAAGGAGAAACCGTTCACTGGAAAAAATGAAAGCAGATTCCGATGTTGACTCGCGAGAGGCGGGACCTTTAGACGTTGTTTCGGAACGCAGAATTAGGAAAGAGAAACTACATCAAGAGCTCAAGGAACTAGATAGAAAGAAGAGAAAGCTGAAGAAAAAAGCTCCAAAATCTAGTTCAAGTTCAAGTTTGTCTGATTCAAACAGTTCTGACAGCTCAACCTCGAGTAGTGTTAGTGCTAATGAGTCGTCGGGCTCAATCTCTAGTTCAGAATCGGACTCATCTAGTTCCCGTAATGTGAAGAAAAAGAAGAAATATCACAAGAAGGCATCGGAAAGTTATAGTAATAAGAGTAAGAAGCGAACGAAGGAGGAATGTGGTCGGAAAGTTAAATCTAAAAATAAGAAGCAGGAGAAGTCAAAGGTTAAGAAAACTCCGAAACGACAAAGCTTCGAAAAGGTCAAATCGTCCGAAAAGGTTAAATCAAAGCGAAGGGAATCAAAGATGTACGATGAGAGGGATTATTCAGAGTCGAGACATCGTAGCCCAAGTTACGAGGCACATGATAGATATCAAGATTATAATGAAGATAAGCATCGACGTCGTAGCGATTCTTATGAGAAGGATCGCCGAAGGAGCTATGAGGCATATGATGAAAGATACGATGATTACAGGCAGCAAGATGGCTATGCAGACGACGGTTACGAACTGACGAAATCAAGTCGAAAGAAACGTCGACGATCACGTTCGTACTCGCCGTCTCCTAGCAGTAGATCCAGTCAGAAATACAAAAAATCTAGCAGGTCGTCTCCACGGCAACGGTCGCCAGATGACTACCACAAATCCAGTTCAGCAGGAAAACATCGACGTCGGAACGAGGAAGACGAGAATTATAGGAGTGGTAAAGTTAAGTCAAATAAGAAGCAGAGATCTAGGTCAAGGTCGAGGTAGGTTATTAATAGCTTTGATGTGTTAGTACATTGTTTACATCGTGATATTGCTTGCGGCTAAAACAACGTTAAACCCTAACACTAATTGTTTGCCTCCTTTCAATGAATTTGTGCCCACAGTTATTCGATTTGTGTTGATACAAGCATTATTTCATATTTATTCCATCTTCAAACTTTCGAATTGTAAAATCTGAATTTTCAATGTAAAACCAATTGATCCTTATAAATGTTTGGTATACATTACACAAATCTTATATGCTAGTCTCCCATATATGCATTCTCTTATATATGCTAGTCTCCCATATGGAGCCTCGCATATATAAGAGAATACATTGGCCTAACAATATTTACCTTGACCTTGTAAGCCAATGCATTTTCTTATACCCTGTTGGACAAAACAAGTGTCCATTGGCACCGCAGTGTATTTGCTGTTCGGCCACGGTGACAGAGTTTGTAACTGCAGTTGAGCACAGCGGCTGAACGGCAAGTACCCCATGGCCGAACGGCAAGTAAACTGCGGCGGAACAGCAAGTACACCACAAGCGAACGACAACTACACCGCAGCCGAACGCCATGTACACATTGGGTAGATTTCTGGTTTGTATCGTCTTTTTTGCAGTTTAATGGAACGCACACAGCGTAGTTAGCCGATGGAGCCGCGGTGTAGTTGAATTTCGGGCGTGGTGGCAATGCTAACCGCACCGCAGTTAAGTGGACACTTGTTTTGTCCAGCAGGGTATATGCAAGGCTGCCTATGGGAGACTTGCATATATAAGATAATGCACTGGCATATGATCTTTAATGCTGCACCAGCGCAGTTCCCATCATGAACCTTGTAAGCCAGAGCATTCTCTTATATATGCAAGGTGTCCTATGTGAGAGAATAGGTGTCCTATATAAGAGAATGCACTGGAATAGGATCTTTATTGCTGTGCCAGCGCAGCTCACGTCATGAAAGGGTTAAACTCACAAACTGCAAATAGAAATTGTTTGAAGATACATAATCCGAATTAACGCTCCTAAATTACTATTTCTTTGGCTTCGGGGATGAAAAATATTTGAATTGAGTGGACGAACCCTCACCCATCAAAGCTCAGAGTTATCAGATATCGATTTTTGAAATCTTTTGTTTTCACCACCTTGAATATATGGCGGCCTAGCAAATATATGACAAACTGACCGACATACTCTCGATTCCAAATTGCGTTTCACAAAATGTTGATATATAACACGTTTTGGAATATTTTATACTAGTTGACAGTGGTTAGCATTATTTTTTGGTAATTAATCGATCCTGATAACTAAAGCATCTTTTGAAGAAATACCTGTATTGTTGTTGGAATCTGATAATACAGGGACCATCGAATCAGATTCCTGAGCACTGGCTAGGTATGTCAGAGACTTTATTAGTCGAGAAATGGTGGGTATACTCCATTACATGCATCCAATCCGATCGTCCGGGCAGATATCTCACCCACAGGTTGTTGGATCTCAATGAAATTTGGTATGGATAAGGACATTAATCAGTCGTTTTGTTCGGGTTTTCAGTTCTAGAGTTATTTATCTTTGTTTATCTGGAAATAATTTTTTTTTCCATCTGAGCAGATATTTCCATGCCGGTTGTCGGATTGCAATGAAATTTGGTATGGATGTTCACCACTATCAGGAAATTCAATGGAGTGTTCAATTGTTTTGTTTGGGTTTTCCGTTTAAGGGTTATTCAACTTTGTTTATCTGAAAATGTTGATCTCAGCCATGTCATAGGTATGCCCACACTAGGCAGTATACCACATCAGAGTTTTCACTGATGGATGATGCTAATGCCGAACAATTAGCCTTGATTGATGATGCTAATGCCAAACAATTAGCCTTGATTGATGGTGCTAACGCCGAACAATTAGCCTTGATTGATAGTGCTAACGCCGAACAATTAGCCTTGATTGATGGTGCTAATGCCGAACAATTAGCCTTGATTGATGGTGTTAACGCCGAACAATTAGCCTTGATTGATGGTGCTAACGCCGAACAATTAGCCTTGATTGATGTGGTCAAATCGATTCATATCTATTATTTTATACTCCGGAATCTATATAAAACTTAATGGGTGTCCTCGATTCATATCTATTATTTTATACTCCGGAATCTATATAAAACTTACTGGGTGTTCTCGATTCATATCTATTATTTTATACACCGGAATCTATATAAATCTTACTGGGTGTCCTCGATTCATATCTATTATTTTATACTCCGGAATCTATATAAATCTTTTATCTGAACATTTAAGGGAACCAGGCCTGAGATTATGGTGCAAGACATTTGCAGAATGAGGTCCCCAGAGGGTGAATTTAGTGATGCTACATTGACAGTGGGCTAGCATCACTAAATACACCGTCCGGTGACCTCATTCTGCTTAGGCCTCAATTTCTCTGAAATGTATATTTATCTCTGGAAAATATCTACTGTCAAACTACCATCTATTGTAGTTTCTTTTTTAGTGTAATATCTCTCTATCCCCATAATCGAGGTGCCCATTGGGTGCACATCACAATATTCACCAACTGGGTACTTAAATCTTGAGTCTAGGTTTCCCATAGCAGATGAGGCTATGCAGAATGAGGTCCCCAGAGGATGTATTTAGTGATGCCAGCCGGCTATGCAGGGTAGTGTCACTAAATTCACCATCTGGGAACTTCATTCTTCGAAGTCCGACACAATAATTATTCTCAGACCTGAATGGTTACTACTAATCAATAGACATTTAGTATAAAAAAAATTAAGTTATATAACACTCCCATGTAGAGCCTCGCACAGACCCAAGCAGATGAGTCATCAGTGCATAGTTATCTCTGTCTGGGGCCCCATAGAGGTGTCGTCAATGAGTATTTTAAATGGCATAGAAAGGGTTCCTGGTATGTTAACTGTTTGTTTTATTTTCCAGGTCATGGTAACAATTACAGAAGACTGTTATCACCAGGTATGAATGAACCCATAGGGGGCCCCTGCCAAGTGACGTCTGCTCGGAGATGGGGCTCTCTTTGGGGGGACATGCTAACCAAAGCGTGCCTAGGTGCTGTACAATGTCAATAAATTCTCAAATCGCTGTTTATACGCATTGATTAAACTCTATTGATTTTTAACATCTTGTTGGCTTTTTATTTTCAATTAGACTTGGCTCATTTGAACATAAAAAATTACGTATACTAGTGTTCCAAATAAACTTGCACGTTTATTGATTTCATAAAATATTTCCATCATGCTCCATCTGCCGCAAACTTGAGTATGATTTTTTGACAAAAATCACTGGGATGTGTTTCTTGTTTATCCGTTGATACCAGATATATGCGTTTTGGTGACAGCTGTACATAATGACACAGAGTCTGCATGACTAGTATTGATACCAAATGTATGATGTCAAATATCCCTGGATCGAGCACAGAAGTTTACTCCTACGATCTCATGCTTGTTTAAGTTTTGCACGGCTTATATTTCATCCTATTTTGCGAAAATCCATACATACTTTTTCACGAGAATCCAGGGTAATTTTCGAGAATATTTACGAGAATCTGGATTTGGATCCTCGCCGAAATATAAGCCCTGTTTTGACAACTGTGCTGAAGAGGGACACCGGAACAGGCATAACAACCATCTCACAGACTCGATCGGATGCGCCCTTGCGGAAACGACAGTGTATGTTTATTAGTGTACATTTCGGGCAATTTCTCTATCCCATAATTTCAAATCAACAGTTCTAATGGTTTCGAACTGTACTTCCCTGCACGATTATTCGGGTCTGCACGTTTATTCAATTTCATCAGGATTTCCACCCTGCAGGTTTATTTGGGACTGCACATCTATTTGGAACACTATAGTATACTCTATTAACCCTTTCAGTGCCAGGTCAGATTTTTGTATCAACCCATATACCCTGTGCCCTCTTATATATGCGAGTCAACAACAATGTTTCATCATTTGTTA
Source organism: Siphonodentalium dalli (assembly GCA_032622095.1). Taxonomy (NCBI): domain Eukaryota; kingdom Metazoa; phylum Mollusca; class Scaphopoda; order Gadilida; family Siphonodentaliidae; genus Siphonodentalium; species Siphonodentalium dalli. Next base: position 85,501,923 of record CP136061.1, on the reverse strand, counting down.
TTATTTTTTACAATTTTAATAATTTTTTCTTATATTCTTTAACAGACTTATTTTGTAGGTTTAGTGCCTGGGAATCTTACGTTTTTCATGGGCATCAAAATTATTACTATGAATACTTGGTGATAGTTTTGAGTTATAACATGCCCCTAAGGTTTTATCCATTTTTTTTTTTTTAGGGCCGATTTTACAGACCGTAAATTAGGGCCGATGAGATCGGCCCCTGGCACTGAAAGGGTTAAGACATAGTCTTCTGAGTCTACAACAGCTTGGTATATCGGTTGGGTTAATGCTGTTTTGAACCGAGTCCCATCCCATTACTCTCCTATAACAGACTTTCATTGAAAAGATGTACATTTACACATGGAGCCCGGGCATTCATGTGAACACCTGAATGTGATTAATTATCTGACATGTCCATGATTAATCTGTTTTCAAAATTACATTTCATTTATCGTGACAGAAAAAGGTAAAGTGATGATACAATTGTTTAATATATTGTTTACCTACAATTACTGATAACACTACAAATGGAAATTCTCTGGAAAACAAGGGTTTGTTTTCTTATAAATCTCGTTACTTTGACATTCAACGGACCTCTGATATATGCTAGAGATGGGCAGTAACTCGGTATTTGCCATGCGGTATTGGTATCGGCGTAATACCGATCCGAATCAAAACTGAAAATAACGTATTTTTCGGTAATGAAATTATTCATGTGTTGCCAACTTGTGTGTCCTTGTCACCGCGGCCGTGACATTAATTACTTGACCGGTTAACTGAAAGCAACGAGAATGGGATCATAATTATGATAACTCGGTGTAACAAGTCAGTGCTATGTGTATTAGTCTATTGCAGTGTTCTTACATCAAGGGTACAGCTGGCCAGCGGCATCTTTGATCTTTACTCCTATAAATGACAATGTAACTAACATGATGACATTTGACTATAGCTGGAGCGTTATGTGTCAATTTCGGTGTCCGTGTGAACTGGAAAATGCGTGGGCAACTGGTACAGGCCGCAAGTCTATAATCCATGTCCAAGTTGGACTCGAAGCATGTGCAATCGAAGCACTTGTTATGGAGGGTCCCCGTTCACAACAAATTTAAACCCCCATAGCTCACTTAATAATTAGACGGTGATGCAATAGCGACTTGATACACTGTATACGCAGTTATGCACATATATGTCGGTACATATATATGTATATCCTACTATAAATTACTTTATTGAACATATATACTAACTGGTATATTATATATATATGCCTATATCTGACCAAAAAAGTTTGGGTGATAACTAAATTAACAGTTGAGCACCATGCTAGCCAGCTTGCTATAAATAAGGGACTTTTATATACATGTATGCATGGATGGTATATTATGCTGCAAGGAGGAGAATATGAACGACCTGTGGGTTTGGGCATCTGCAGTTAGGAAATTGCCATGGTTTGCCGATTTTCATGACATCGCGCGAACATTAATAAATTTGTGAATTGTGATCACTGATTACTACTAACAATTCTATTCACTCACGGAAATGTGACGAAAATCCAATTGACACAAACAAATATATTGTTGTCATGCATTGATGCAATATTTTATTCTTTTCAAAAGCGATGCGACGGAATGCGTGTAAATTATCAAAGAGATGTGTGAATATAACTTAATTGTGTAGGCATTTTATTGCCTAATTTAGCTGTTGTCAAGAATGTAGTAAATCGGCGGACTTAGGGCATATACACATGTATATTGTTCAATTAAAAACTTGAATTACCGAAATTTACCAGGAATCTCTACTCTGGTCTTATAATTTAATAGCAATATCGATTACCGTACCGTTACCGAGGTAAATCAATGAAAATTTACCAATACCGAAATTGAAATTTCAATACCGCCCATCTCTAATATATGCATGTGTGACATCATGATTGGGAAAGGCTGCCCTCTATGTTCATATACACAAAGTGTCCATTTGAAAATTCCCTCCCATGATTCTGGGCTTAATGTCTGTTATAGAAGAGTAACAGAATGGGATGAGACTCTGTCCAATGCAGCATCAACCCAACTGATATCCCAAGGTGTCGTGGACCGAGAAGACTTGGTCTATCTCTATGACACAGATAAACTTAATAGTATGCGAGGAAGAAAGGTTACAAAAACTTGGGGGAAGTTGACCTCTAACAGTTTGTAATTGACATCACAATTGGTCACAATGTTTTGGATCATTATTATAACGCTCCCTGCCGGGTTACGTGTTAACGGCAGCTTCCTTAGAAACTTGAGCATCCATAGCATTGTTTCGTGCAATGATAGCAATCAGTCGCCACTCCTTTCTAAAAATCAATCTTTGCACCCAAAATGCACTCAAATAGATTTCAATGTTCAGTTACAAAGTGTGTGAAGTCTATAATTTGATTAAAGTGATGTGAAACACTCCGGTAGAGTGAACAAATAGAATGAAGGATGATCTTGCTCAAAGTATTTAGTTTTACAAATATTAAATCCAAACTGACAACACACACCGTCATTATTATATATTAATTAAATTTAGTGACTCTCAATGGCGAAATCGTTTTCCTTAATTTATCGTCGATTGTTGCGTCCCGAATCGAGAAGTAAATATTTACAATTGAGCATAGTTCAAATGATGTTTTCTGTGCAGTGGTGCAGTCGATTTTCTTGAGATTTTCGGCGATGAAGTAGATTGCTACATTCCTCCAGTTGGCATACTGCCTGAATACTAACTTAACAGTTTAACGCACCCGAACAAGACCATAATATGTCTAAGTAATTGGCAGTTTATTTCAATAAAATATGCTGATATTCTTTCTTGAGCTAGTGCATCTGAGCGTTTTGTGAAACTTACAGATTTCTCTTATATATGCGAGTCTCACATAGGGAGTCTCACATATATAAGATAATACATTGGCCTAACAATATATACCTTGACCTTCTAAGCCAGTGCATTCTGTTATATATGCGGGGATCCCTATGGGAGACTATGTTTCACGAAATGCTCAAATGCACCAGCTTACGAAAGAATATCGGCATTGTTTTATTGAAATACACTGCCAATTACTATCTATGGGAGACCTGCCAATATAAGAGAATGCATTGCCACATGATTTTTAATGCTGCACCAGCGCATCTCCCATCATGAAAGGGTTAGCTAAATGATGTTGGAAAACGAGTTGCGGAATGGCCAAGCCAGTTCACCAGTCTTGGAAATGTCGGCCATTGGAGTAGAGGCCACTCACTGCGATGCACCAAACAAATCTTAACCCTTTACCCAACAGAAGGGCCCTGTGCCAATGCATTCTCTTATATATGCGAGTCGACCATAGGTCGCCTCGCATATATAAGAGAATGCATTGGCTTAACACATTAAAAATTATAAAATTGTTAAAGAATGTAAGTAAAAATGGTAAAAAGTGTTAAAAAAAGCGTTTTTTTTAGGCCAATGCATTCTCTTATATATGCGAGGCGACCTATGGTCGACTCGCATATATAAGAGAATGCATTGGCACAGGGCATAACTGTAACTATCACAATGTGGTCAAGGAGCCGGTTCCAATGATATCCATATTTGTATGGTTTTATTGAGACAGACCCAAGATAATTTAGGCTGTTGCAGCTTTATTTGGCCGGTTTGTTGGGTAAAGGGTTAAATAATTAGCAAATCTGTCAACAGAACAATGACCAGCAATCAACACATTCATAGCCAAGTCTGGAAATAGTATGTCTGTCATTTGCCGGATGAGGTCCCCAGAGGGTGAATTTAGTACAGTGAGCTAGCATCACCAAATTCGCACTCTGGGGACATCATTCTGCTTAGGCCTCATCTTCTGTGGAAGTATCTATAGTCTCAAATTGACATTGTTTTTACCATAGTTCTGTTCAGTACCCTAATTTGCAGAAGATAAAATGCATAAAGAGGTGACTAATGGGTGAACTTCAACTGGGGAACTTCAATCTGATCCCAGGTCTCCCATAGCAGTTGAGGCCAAAGCAGAATGGGGTTCCCTGAGAGTGAATTTGGTGATGCTATAGCCTGCTGTGTGGAGTAGCATCACTAAATTCACCCTCTGGGGGCCTCATTCTATAAATGTCAGACACACTATATCCAGGCTTGTTTACAGTTAATCCTCTGTTCGAGTCTCAAAAAATGTATTAAATAATTATTTTTTTTATTAAAAGTCCTTATTGTTCAACCCCAGGGTGCGTATAGCAGGTTATCTCAGTGCTAAAGATCTTCTGTAAAATCTAATGATGGCAAATGAGAGTCGTCGTTGAAGGGCAAGCATCATCCAGTGTATCTGTCGACTCGGGCATTCCAGAGGAAACCGTGCTTGGACATCTGCATTTCCTGTGCCATGTCAATGACCTACCATATTGTGTAGGTGAGGCTATTCGTTGACGACTGTTTACTATATCACCAAAAAAAAACCTACAACGATCATGTCACTCTCAAAAAGATCTAGAGAAACTAGAGGTATGGGCATTCACATACCAGCTAATCAACTGCCTTCTGGAAGCAGTGGATGAAAACCCATACCTGGGGGTGACGCTCTCCAAGGACATGAAATGGTCATCCCACATCTCCAAAATATCAGAGAAGGCAGATAGTATCTTAGGATTCATTAGAATACACCTCAATAAATCACCAGTTAAAAGTAAGCAGATCGCATACTAAACCATAGTGTGACCAAGATCGAATACACATCAGTTGTCTGGGACTCCCACCTGAAAGGATACATCGACAAATTGGAGAGACTACAGAAGAGAGCAGCTAGGTTCATAACTGGGGACTATGCATCACAAGAGGAAGGAACCATTACCAACATGCTGCGACTTTTACAACTGCATCCGCTAGAAGGTATGACCACCGACTCCAGTCATTTGGCAAGGTACATGTAGTGGAAGGGCTGGTCCCTATGGGAGGCCAAATTCACATTTAATAGTGAATTGTGCTTAAGCATAATTAATTTCGCGTGTCATTATTTGTGCTTATTGCGCTTAAGAGCAATTCATGGTTATATGTAGCTAAACACCCATGGTGAATAAATAGGTTTATCCATAACTCAACCTTAACTCCTATTGACATATCTCCTCTTGTTTTCATTGGTTTGGATGGGTAGGGCGCTCGCCTGGCTTCTTTATCAAAATAGCTGACTCGCGATAACATTACCTTCTGTTTTATTCGGGGCGACTCGTGATTGCATTTTATTTATCTTCTGTATTAGTCGGGGTGACTCACGATGAGTCGCGACAGCATTACCCTTAAGCACAATTCATTATGCTTAAGCCTAAATGACCTATTTGTGCTCAAGCACAATATGTGGTATCTGCGCTTAAGTGCAATGTGAATTTGGCCTCCCATGGCTCCCAGCTATTGACACCAAAGAGCTTTGAGACCGAAACAAGCAGTGGCTCATAAAATCAAAGCTTGGAAGTTACATATCAAAGAACTTTGTTTCCACAACAGAGTGTAATAACTCAAAACCATATGAATTAATCAAAACGAACACTCCAGAATTCAAGAACTCATTCTTTCCTAAAACACTCTGGAGGAAGACAGCATGGGATCCATTCAACGACACTGGACAGAGTACCAGCTGGAATAAACAAACGTTCTAACATCCCATCCCACGCGATTATACATCCTAACGGATCCTGCGCAGATACCAATACAGATGCAGATACTTCGCTTAAATCTGGGCCCAAAAATTTTGGGAAGAGACAATTTTTGTCCAGTAGCATCCTTGCTTGAGTCATTATTTTTGACCATTGCAACTCAGGAAAACTAAAATGGATGCAATATATTGCGCTCAGCACTAGCAGATAATAGAGCATGTCTTGATAGATATATGTAAACAGTGTATAAACCATACAAACAACTGATCGGAAGTTGCTGTCACCGAGGCGAGACAACTCTATTTTTAGATCAACATATTGTAGAATAAGAATAGCAACATAAAAAAAAAATTCTGACTGAAGAGATGGATTACCAACAACTATAAATGTAAATATATATTGTGCATACAGATTTGCCGATCGCAAGCGTGCTCCATTTGAGCAAACAACTCTTTCTTTCTTTTTTTATAGATAAAAACGGCCTTTGATCACTTCAGAAAATAATTTTCTCGCAAAAGTTCCCTCTTCAAATGTCATGTTTTTCTAGTAAATCCACAATTTCATCACAGAATATAACATACATATGTACAGCCCCCTCCCCCCCCCAATACCTTTTTATGTTTACCCATACCATAGTATGGTAAACTGGTAAACATAATGTTGACCACTCGTCGTGTGTCCGTCCGTCCGTCTGTCTGTCTGTCTGTCCGTGGACACTTTACGCATGGTGCGATAACTCAAAAAATTTCTATCCGAACGAAACCAAATTTTGTATATGAGTTTCTCAGACCAAAATACAGATCAAGTTCAAATATGGGTTTGATCCGACTTTTTTTTACGGAGTTATGGCCCTTTTTCGACCTCGAATTCACGCATGCTGTCATAACTCGAACAATTTTTATCTGATCGGAACCAAATTTGGTATGCGAGTTTCAGAGCCCAAGATACAGATCGAGTTCGAATATGGGTTTGATCCGATTTATTTTAAAGGAGTTATGACCCTTTAAAAAAAAATAAAATTAAAAAAACAAAAATCCGATGCTAAAACCGAAGTATATTTTGTCCGATTGTGTTCATATTTGATATGTAGGTTTATGATGACATGCCCCTCATCTGTATAGTTTTTGGTATTGATTGGTTGATCGGTTTAGAAAATAATTAACCCTTTACACACATGCTATCCAATGCAATAAGTTGAAAATATTTCTTCTGATCTGCCTCATATTTCTTACCTAGGTTTTTCTTAGCATGTTCTTCGTTTGTATGGTTTTTGGTATTGTTTAATTAACCCTTTTCACTCTTATGTTTACTTATAATTCACCCTAGCTGCTATGACTCAAAACATTTTTCATCTGATCAGCACCAAATTTGGTATATGAATTTATCACCCCTAAATACAGATCGAGTTCGAATATGGGTTTGATCCGATATATTTTAACAGAGTTATGACCCTTTATAATTCAAGTAATTACTGCTGGGAATTTTAAGAGAACATATCTGGCAGACCATGTGTGTAATTGAAATGAGTTAATTATCACTAGGGACATGCTATAAAGCCTGATAGTGGTACTCTTGGCTGGCAGGATTTGTTATCATATTAATGTCAAATTGATTGATGGCTATCTGGTGGAGTTCTGTTTTCTGTGCAATATTAAGTTAACCCCTTTACTGAAACAGGTTCATTACTAAAGTTTATGTAAACACTATAGGACACCTATTCTAAAATATTAAATTGGAATAGTCCATTGTTACTTTGTAGGGATGTTTTACAGACATTGTTGTCTACATACACTGTTGTCTTATCTTAGACAAAAATTAATCCACACATTCCCAGTTCCATGATATGATGTCATTGCAAATGATTAACCCTCTCCACACATCATATGGTTTTGATGCTTTTCATTTGATCATTCTCCTATATTATGTCCAGGTTGATGGTGATCCACTTTTGATTTGCATGGATTTGGGATTAAAATTAAACCATTCCATAGACACATATTATGCGATAGACAGATATAATATTATCCATTTCACTTTGATCCAGGTTCAGTAAGGGTTTCAATAAATCACCAATTATATATTCATCATTAGAGGAAATGTCTTATTTTGAAATTCCCTCAATTGCATTTGGGCTCCAGGGTAATATTAATGGTGCTGGTATTCTTGAGACTGACTTATTGTATGGGTTTCTAAATCCAATGACATGCTTTGTATAGACTATTTTGTGTTTATCAGTTCATTAGTTTGGGTAAGATTAACCCTATTCTATCCGATTTGATAACTCAAATATTTCCATTGATTATGTTTATACATGTAGTTCTTGGCATAGTTGACAAGAACACACCCCTAACCTGCATAGTGAGGGTCATTTGGTTTATTTGCTTAAAAATATTAACATCCTCCGCCAATCCTGTTGACACAATGTGATAACTAAATATTTTTCACATGATCACTATATTAAGTGTGAATTGTTGAAACTTTAGCACTCATGAAAAGGTTGATGTAAGGATTTATAAAATTTATAAAAATAGCTAATCGCTATCGCCAAGGTATGGGTTAAAAACATCTGCCGATCGTGATCGGCCTCTCGTTGTTACACGCAGTCGAATAAAAGTCACAGCCACAGAGTATATTAGTTCAATGGCATGATAATCCAAACTGGAGTTATTGGACAGACAGACGGACGTACAGACTGATTACATAATACAACCTTTTTTCAAAAGGGCATATGAAAAGATAAGAAATTCACTGGTGGGCCTAGTATATTCCCATAATTTGTCTAAAATGTGGGCATAAATAGTCGTGCATCCAGGGACTTGTTAATATGGGAGTGCTATCTGCCACCCCCCAATTTTCTTGGGTCTAAAAGCTGCTAAGTTAAAAATATGGAGATTCCATACCTGACACTATAGTATGCAGTTTAAAGCTGATTTTTCCGACTGAAATTTAGCCCACACTTTCCAATATGAAACTACTAGATCTATTTACCTATGCCGAGGGGGAGGATAAATAATTTTCTCCAATCATTGGAAAATTCCAACCCAAGAGGTGCAACTCGAAGCTCACACTTGTTGGACTTTTCGGGACTGGCCATCCGGAATGGTGATACCCAAGAAGACACTCCCAGTCACGACCCCTTCGCCACATCACTGCACATACATGTATAAGGTGATGGTTCACATATGGTGCATGTATTGTAGATTTTTCTAGTAAATCCACACGTATACACAATTTCATCACAGAATATAACATACATATGTACAGCCCCCCCCCCCCCCCAATACCTTTTTGTTACACGCAGTCAAATAAAAGTCACAGAGTATATTAGTTCAATGGTGTGACATTTTGAAGACATAGTTATGTTTAAATGGGTCGATATGAACCTATCATTACTGTACGATTCATGTAATACTTATCGACTGGAGATTGTTGTACACGAATAGTCATACAGTGATGACGAGTGGGGTATCCAAATAAAGTCTCTACTTTCAGATTGTGAACACATATGAGCCCAGCTAAGGTCAATATAAGCTGTAAACATAATGGCCTTTCCGTTGCAATATAGTGGGACTTCTGACAGATGCTGTATTTGTGTTAAAATTACCTTTGAACATGGCATTTTTGCGAGAAAAAGAGTTGTTCGCTCAAATGGAGCCCGCTTGCGATCAGCAAATGTGTGTGTTCAACATAAACTTAAGTTTAGATTGTTGGCAATCCGTCCATTCAGTCAGAAAACCTGTTTTATGTTGTTATTCTTGTTATTCTGAAATATTTTGATCTAAAAATAGAATTGTTTTGCCTCGGCGACAGCAACTTCCATTCAGTTGTTTGTACTGTTTATACACTGGTAAATGGTGGTTTGATTTTTACTGCTTCTCAATGTATTAAAAAATATATATTGAGTACTATAGATCATTTAGGGCTGTTGTCAGTTTATCATGTCAGGGTCCTAGCCAGGAGGCAACAAAATTGTCAGATCGCATGAAACCCATATATAATCATATTTGATGTAGATGTAACTATGGTTACTTATTTCAATTGTTTCATTGCATTATGGTGGATTTATTTAATATTCAGTCTTCTCCAGAAGTACAACACATTTGGTGTAACTGAGTGTGAATTCACAACTATCACCGGGGGTGGGGGGGGGGTGTAGTAAAAACATTTGCAGGAAGGTATGCTGTTTTTTGCATCTGGCATTTTTGGGGACCCACCACCCGCAAACCTGCAAAAAAAATTTTTTTGGTCCCAATTTTTTGACACCCACCCCCCAAATTTCACTAAAATCGCATAAAACTCTACTGATATCACTCATATGACTGGGAATTATCTCAATTAGTTCAAATAACAGTTTAACCTGTTTCAGAAGGTGTCTTAATTGAAAAAAAAATGTTTTATAAATTGCTGACTTTCATAATTTCTAACTATTTCCTGATTAGTCTGTCAACCAGCCCATCATCTAACATATTCCATACCACTTATGTTAGTCTACTGGAGCAACTTACTTCTATTATACTAAACTAGCTGAAACAGGCTCCCTTTGGGAGCCTATATTCAGCATCAGAGATACCTGTGGCCCCCTTTGTGGGACTTCGACACATTTTGATCTTTGACAGAGCCTTCATTTAGCCCATTTGTGCGCTTCAAGCACATTTGGTCATCGAAACATTTTGATATATATATATTGTTTTAATTTTTGTTTTTAAAGATTGAATTCCTTGCTCAATTTAACAAAACCAATTTGTTTTTGTTTTTTTTAATTAAAATTTTTGAAAAACTAACACCATTAGAACATCTGCCAGGGTAGTCCGAGTCACCACACCAAATTTGGTTGAACCCAGTCCAGGGGTCTGAGAGAAAAATCCGGACAGATCCTACTCGTTTGTATATATATATATACGCCAGTACCAGTAATCGTATGGTCACAGATGCAATTTCGGAGGAAGTGCATTGACATGTTTCCAGAATGGCAGATCAAGAATTTTGAAGGTAGTGGGTTCAAACCCATGTTCAGACTGATACGCTTCCTAACTCTCTGTGAAAGGGCTTCCTTTTTAAGGATGTCCCTGTAGCCGAGGTGGTTAGGTCGTGGATAAGATCATCACAGTCTGGGCTAGACGAGGTTGGCGCGGGTTCGAACCCAGGCATGGATGAAAATCGGGACCTGGTTTTCAAGCTTGATTTGGTTTGGGGAACATCTGGATGTACCATTCCGATCGACACATGGCCATTTCGAATGAGAATTTGTTCACGCAAATATGAAGCAATGAACACTCATACTGAGTCCGTGCCTCCATAACTCTGACATATATATATAGATGACAAGCAGTCACAGCACTATACCAGACTTGGATACGTTCGGTCTTGTGAGAGATCATCTGAGTTGAATGACATGCAATTTATTCACTGATTGGCTTGATGCACTGATGACAGATATTTTCTACCCATTGATCATTTTACATGTGCACAATGATCTGGGCATTAGTTACATCAGGACAAGTTTACTTATATATGCAAACTTAGGTCATTGTACATGTACAGGATACACACAATTCCATAATTTCTAACCTTTTCCCAATTAGTCTGTCAACCAGCCCATTATCTGGCATTATGCATTGTTTGTCTACTGGAGCAACCTCTGTTATAATAAATGACAAACAGTCACTATGCCAGACTTGGATATTTTAGGTGTTGTGAGAGTAACAGATCATGAGTTGATAGACATGCAAATATTTCACTGATTGGCTTGAACTGATGAACAATGTGATGACAGTTATATCATGGACGTAAATATATACATCACTAGTTATATTCTAGCCATTGATAGTCACATTAATGTTTGAGAAAGTTGCTCGCTCTTTTTCCATGCACACAATAATCTTGGCTTTTGTTACATCAAGACAAGTTTATTTATTTCAGTTTTCATTTCTCGAATCTACTTTCCGAAGGGTGTCGGGAAGGAATTTTTTCACCCCACCGCCCCATATGCAACATGCCATATAGCTCAATGTCATCTCTACTAAGGCCCATATGAGGTCCCAGTAACATAAATATGGTGTTTTTGCAGTTATAAATTCTTATAATATGTTTTAAACTGTTACAAATGTCATATAAGGGCACAAACGGTCTTAAGTAAAAAAAATTGCATGACGGTGTAAAAAACACGTTTTTTGCCCCTCGGGCCACCCACCCACCCCAGCATAGCTTCCTGCAATTTTTTTACTACCCCTGCATATACCCTATTTATTTGGCAAGTAACCTGAATTTTTTTATTTTTTTTTGGCCCATTATATATTAAATTCCATGTATCTTTTGTCTTCTTCTTCAAATTACAGCTCGCTGTCATTGACTGACAATTATGAGCCGGTCCAGGTGCTACCACAGCCGAGTAACTTTATAACCCTGTGGTGACTCCAGTAGCGTTCTTTAACGTGCACACACCGAGGCGTGTACACTGGTGTTGACCTGCTTCAAAATTTGTGCACCATAGGTAAATTTAAAAAAAATTTAATACATTGTATGTATTGCATTTGCAGCATTGGGTATATTTTGTATAGCATTCCCTACCATTACATGTTTTTTCATTGTAAATTGGTTAGCATAAATTGAACCACAAATTGTGATGCGAATCCAGTTAAATCGATTCCTGATTGGCACAGGGTTTTTGCAAAATTTCAGAAAGCTCCAGTCATGGAAGGGTTAAGATTCTGGAGCTTCCTGAAATTTAAGAATTAGCAGTGCCGACGTTCTAGAAAATCCAGATTTGCCGAGGAGGACTATAGCCTCCTCAACTTTTACATTTATGATTTAATCAAACTACATGTTATTTATTCAACTTCGTAGCTCATATATTCTATATAAACAGTATTTGCAGAGTAATGGACTTGTAATTCTGATGGTTGCTGAATATTTGGTACCATGGTTTATTGACTGCATATTCTATCATTCATTGGAAGAGTGGTTACATGACAGGACAATGATATTGATAATATAAATGTAAACCATTTTGTGAAATAAAATGGAAGTTAATGCAGCCCTTTAATTCAGATTGTTGGTTTCAGCAATCCGCTATGGCAACACATTACCATGGCCCAGTTTGCTTCAGCGAATGACTTTGGCATTGTTGATTGCCGTAACCAATTATGAGGGCTGGTTAATGTCAGTGATTCGGTTATACCCTGCTGGACAAAACAAGTGTCCACTTAACTGCGGTGCGGTTAGCGTTGCCACCACGGCCGAAATGCAACTACACCGCGGCTCCACCGGCTAACTACAGTTGGGCTGCGGTGTAATTGCCATTTGGCATGGTGTAGTTGCTACGGTGTACTTTCATCAAACTGAAAAAAGACAATACAAACCAGAAATCTAACCACGGTGTACATGCCATTCGACCGCGAGGATAGTTGCCTTTCGGCCGCAGTGAACTTACGTTAGGCCGCAGTGTACTTGCCGTTCGACCGCGGTGCTCAACTGCAGTTACAAACTCTGACACCGCAGCCAAACGGCAAATACACCGCGGTGCCCAATGGACACTTGTTTTGTCCAGCGGGGTATAATGTACTATACTGCATATGCACTACTCTTGTGACCCAAATAAACGTACTGCTTATTCATTTTAAAACAAAAAGCCCGCCTAGGAAAATTCTCGGCGGGCAGCTTGCCAGCCCGCCTTGAGATTTCAGGTCTGAATAACCTGTTTTTTCTTGTATGTAACCCGAACCACACCATTTTTTTTTTTGGACCTTATGAAGACAATTTTTTATATAATGAAAGTGTCAATGACACTGTAGCTCAACTTAGGTAGGGGAATAATTTAATGGTTGACAGTAAATGAAGGAATAGGAAAGGTGCTAATTGAAATGTCTAACCTGCGCCAAAGGATTTAGTGATGCAAAGAGTAAAATACAAGATGGCTGCTGGTGGCCATTTTTTTTGCCCAATTGACCCCAAAAGGACTCGTTCCCATCTACGTATAATTGTTAACATCCATGACAAATTTTATGAAGATCTGACCAAAGCTACGACCTACAAATTTCATGATGATCAGACGAACAGTACGACCTGTAGACCGCGCCAATGGATTGAATTTTGAAATCCAAGATGGCCGCTGGTAGCCATGTTTTTTGGCCGAATGACCCCACAATGATTCGTTCCCATCTACATGTCAATGTCAACATTCATGACAAATTTCATAAAGATTAGACCAAAGGTACAACCTACATGTAGCCCGTGCCAAAGGATTTAGTCATGCAAAGAGTAAAATCCAAGATGGCTGCTGGCGGCCATGTTTTTTGGCCGAACGACTCCAAAATCACTCGTTCCCATCTACATGTCAGTGTTAACATCCATGACAAATTTAATAAAGATCAGACCAAAGGTATGACCTGTAGCCCATGCCAAAGGATTTAGTCATGCAAAGAGTAAAATGCTGGTGGCCATGTTTTTTGACCGAATGACCCCAAAACGACTCGTTCCCATCTACATGTCATTGTTATAATTCATGACAAATTTCATGACCATCTGACCAAAGCTACGACCTGTAGCCCGCACCAAAGGATTTAGTCATGCAAAGAGTAAATTCCAAGATGGCTGCTGGCGGCCATATTTTTTGACCGAATGACCCCAAAACGACTCGATCCCATCTACATGACAGTGTTAACATCCATGACAAATTTCATGATGTTCCGACCAAAACAACGACCTGTAGCCTGCGCCAAAGGATTTAGTCATGCAAAGAGTAAAATCCAAGATGGCTGCTGGCAGCCATGTTTTTTGGCCGAACGACCCCAAAATCACTCGTTCCCATCTACATGTCATTATTAACATCAATGACAAATTTCATGATGATCAGATGAACAGTACGATCTGTAGGCCGCGCCAATGGATTGAATCTTGAAATCCAAGATGGCTGCCAGTGGCCATGTTTTTTGGCCGAATGACCCCAAAATGACTCGTTCCATCTACATGTCAATGTCAACATTCATTACAAATTTCATGAAGATCAGACCAAAGGTACAACCTGTAGCCCGCGCCAAAGGAAATTGTTGACGGACACACGGACGACGGACGCCAAACCATGGCAATAGCTCAAACTTACAAAAGTAAGTTGAGCTAAAAATTCAAGAAATTAAGAAATTTTTATTCCGTTCAAATTTTTCTTTTCGTTCAGGATTTCCCTTTGCTGCTTGATTCTCTCATCATTGAAAAGACCTTTGTTTGCCTTCTTTTCCACTCTCCTATCCTTCCTTTCTTCCTTTATAGCTTGTTTCCTTTCTCTTTTTTCTTCAGACGTCTCTCCTTTGGGACGATAAGTGCTGACTTTATCCTGGATATGAGACTGTCTCATTTCTTTTTCAATCTGTTTCATGGTCAGTCCTGGTTGTGACAGTGTATCAGCTGGGACTCCGAACTTAGAAATCTTTATTTTCTTTGGTTCGCTTATTGTTTTTGGATGGTTATATATTGTTGAGTATGTACTGAGAATGGATTCAGTCCATTCTGTCATTTTTGTCTTGCCTCGGCGACAGCGACTTCCATTCAGTTGTTTGTTCGGTTTATACACTGGTAAATGGTTGGTTTGATTTTTACTGCTTCTCAATATATTAAAAAATATATACTGAGTACGCGTACTATAGATCATTTAGGGCTGTTGTCAGTTTATCATGTCAGGGTCCTAGCCAGGAGGCAACAAAAGGGTCAGATCGCATGAAACCCATATATAATCATATTTGATGTACATGTAACTATGGTTACTTATTTCAATTGTTTCATTGCATTATGGTGGATTTATTTAATATTCAGTCTTCTCCAGAAGTACAACACATTTGGTGTAACTGAGTGTGAATTCACAACTATCACCAAAATTTCCTGTAATAACGAGAATAAAAAGATAAATAGAAAGAGAAGAAAAAAACCTACACTCCTACATGTACCGGGGGGGGGGGGGGGGGGGTAGTAAAAACATTTGCAGGAAGGTATGCTGTTTTTTGCATCTGGCATTTTTGGGGACCCACCACCCGCAAACCTGCAAAAAAATATTTTTTTGTCCCAATTTTTTGACAACCACCCCCCAAATTTCACTAAAATCGCATAAAACTCTACTGATATCACTCATATGACTGGGAATTATCTCAATTAGTTCAAATAACAGTTTAACCTGTTTCAGAAGGTGTCTTAATTGAAAAAAAAATGTTTTATAAATTGCTGACTTTCATAATTTCTAACTATTTCCTGATTAGTCTGTCAACCAGCCCATCATCAACATATTCCATACCACTTATGTTAGTCTACTGGAGCAACTTACTTCTATTATACTAAACTAGCTGAAACAGGCTCCCTTTGGGAGCCTATATTCAGCATCAGAGATACCTGTGGCCCCCTTTGTGGGACTTCGACACATTTTGATCTTTGACAGAGCCTTCATTTAGACCATTTGTGCGCTTCAAGCACATTTGGTCATCGAAACATTTTGATATATATATATTGTTTTTTTGTTTTTTTTTAAAGATTGAATTCCTTGCTCAATTTAACAAAACCAATTTTTTTTTTTTTTTTTAATTAAATTTTTTGAAAAACTTAACACCATTAGAACATCTGCAGCACCACACCAAATTTGGTTGAACCCGGTCCAGAGGTCTGAGAGAAAAATCCGGACAGATCCTACTCGTTTGTATATATATATATATATACGCCAGTACCAGTAATCGCATGGTCACAGATGCAATTTCGGAGGAAGTGCATTGACATGTTTCCAGAATGGCAGATCAAGAATTTCGAAAGTAGTGGGTTCAAACCCATGTTCAGACTGATACGCTTCCTAACTCTCTGTGAAAGGGCTTCCTTTTTAAGGATGTCCCTGTAGCCGAGGTGGTTAGGTCGTGGATAAGATCATCACAGTCTGGGCTAGACGAGGTTGGCGCGGGTTCGAACCCAGGCATGGATGAAAATCGGGACCTGGTTTTCAAGCTTGATTTGGTTTGGGGAACATCTGGATGTACCATTCCGATCGACACATGGCCATTTCGAATGAGAATTTGTTCATGCAAATATGAAGCAATGAACACTCATACTGAGTCCGTGCCTCCATAACTCTGACATATATATATATAGATGACAAGCAGTCACAGCACTATACCAGACTTGGATACGTTCGGTCTTGTGAGAGATCATCTGAGTTGAATGACATGCAATTAATTCACTGATTGGCTTGATGACAGATATGTTCTACCCATTGATCATTTTACATGTGCACAATGATCTGGGCATTAGTTACATCAGGACAAGTTTACTTATATATGCAAACTTAGGTCATTGTACATGTACAGGATACACACAATTCCATAATTTCTAACCTTTTCCCAATTAGTCTGTCAACCAGCCCATTATCTGGCATTATGCATTGTTTGTCTACTGGAGCAACCTCTGTTATAATAAATGACAAACAGTCACTATGCCAGACTTGGATATTTTAGGTGTTGTGAGAGTAACAGATCATGAGTTGATAGACATGCAAATATTTCACTGATTGGCTTGAACTGATGAACAATGTGATGACAGTTATATCATGGACGTAAATATATACATCGCTGGTTATATTCTAGCCATTGATAGTCACATTAATGTTTGAGAAAGTTGCTCGCTCTTTTTCCATGCACACAATGATCTTGGCTTTAGTTACATCAAGACAAGTTTATTTATTTCAGTTTTCATTTCTCGAATCTACTTTCCGAAGGGTGTCGGGAAGGAATTTTTTCACCCCACCGCCCCATATGCAACATGCCATATAGCTCAATGTCATCTCTACTAAGGCCCATATGAGGTCCCAGTAACATAAATATGGTGTTTTTGCAGTTATAAATTCTTATAATATGTTTTAAACTGTTACAAATGTCATATAAGGGCACAAACGGTCTTAAGTAAAAAAAATTGCATGACGGTGTAAAAAACACGTTTTTTGCCCCTCGGGCCACCCACCCACCCCAGCATAGCTTCCTGCAATTGTTTTACTACCCCTGCATATACCCTATTTATTTGGAAAGTAACCTGAATTTTTTTATTTTTTTTTGGCCCATTATATATTAAATTCCATGTATCTTTTGTCTTCTTCTTCAAATTACATCTCGCTGTCATTGACTGACAATTATGAGCCGGTCCAGGTGCTACCACAGCCGAGTAACTTTATAACCCTGTGGTGACTCCAGTAGCGTTCTTTAACGTGCACACACCGAGGCGTGTACACTGGTGTTGACCTGCTTCAAAATTTGTGCACCATAGGTAAATTTAAAAAAAATTTAATACATTGTATGTATTGCATTTGCAGCATTGGGTATATTTTGTATAGCATTCCCTACCATTACATGTTTTTTCATTGTAAATTGGTTAGCATAAATTGAACCACAAATTGTGATGCGAATCCAGTTAAATCGATTCCTGATTGGCACAGGGTTTTTGCAAAATTTCAGAAAGCTCCAGTCATGGAAGGGTTAAGATTCTGGAGCTTCCTGAAATTTAAGAATTAGCAGTGCCGACGTTCTAGAAAATCCAGATTTGCCGAGGAGGACTATAGCCTCCTCAACTTTTACATTTATGATTTAATCAAACTACAATGTTATTTATTCAACTTCGTAGATCATATATTCTATATAAACAGTATTTGCAGAGTAATGGACTTGTAATTCTGATGGTTGCTGAATATTTGGTACCATGGTTTATTGACTGCATATTCTATCATTCATTGGAAGAGTGGTTACATGACAGGACAATGATATTGACAATATAAATGTAAACCATTTTGTGAAATAAAATGGAAGTTAATGCAGCCCTTTAATTCAGATTGTTGGTTTCAGCAATCCGCTATGGCAACACATTACCATGGCCCAGTTTGCTTCAGCGAATGACTTTGGCATTGTTGATTGCCGTAACCAATTATGAGGGCTGGTTAATGTCAGAGATTCGGTTATACCCTGCTGGACAAAACAAGTGTCCACTTAACTGCGGTGCGGTTAGCATTGCCACCGCGGCCGAAATGCAACTACACCGCGGCTCCACCGGCTAACTACAGTTGGGCTGCGGTGTAATTGCCATTTGGCATGGTGTAGTTGCTACGGTGTACTTTCATCAAACTGAAAAAAGACAATACAAACCAGAAATCTAACCACGGTGTACATGCCATTCGACCGCGAGGATAGTTGCCTTTCGGCCGCAGTGAACTTACGTTTGGCCGCAGTGTACTTGCCGTTCGACCGCGGTGCTCAACTGCAGTTACAAACTCTGACACCGCAGCCAAACGGCAAATACACCGCGGTGCCCAATGGACACTTGTTTTGTCCAGCGGGGTATAATGTACTATACTGCATATGCACTACTCTTGTGACCCAAATAAACGTACTGCTTATTCATTTTAAAACAAAAAGCCCGCCTAGGAAAATTATTGGCGGGCAGCTTGCCAGCCCGCCTTGAGATTTCAGGTCTGAATAACCTGTTTTTTCTTGTATGTAACCCGAACCACACCATTTTTTTTTGGACCTTAAGAAGACAATTTTTTATATAAAAATTCAAGAAATTTTTATTCCGTTCAAATTTTTCTTTTCGTTCAGGATTTCCCTTTGCTGCTTGATTCTCTCATCATTGAAAAGACCTTTGTTTGCCTTCTTTTCCACTCTCCTATCCTTCCTTTCTTCCTTTATAGCTTGTTTCCTTTCTCTTTTTTCTTCAGACGTCTCTCCTTCGGGACGATAAGTGCTGACTTTATCCTGGATATGAGACTGTCTCATTTCTTTTTCAATCTGTTTCATGGTCAGTCCTGGTTGTGACAGTGTATCAGCTGGGACTCCGAACTTAGAAATCTTTATTTTCTTTGGTTCGCTTATTGTTTTTGGATGGTTATATATTGTTGAGTATGTACTGAGAATGGATTCACAGTCCATTCTGTCATTTTTGTCATCAACCATATGAACTATTAGATCTGTGTCACTCTTTTCACTTTCTAAATCAGACGGACATTCTCCTTTCTCAACAACATCTTTCAAAGTTACTTGTTTTTGAGTTTCCTCAAACTCTTCAAGTATACTGTTAAGAATTTTGCTGCCTTGCCTAATGTTTCCATCGATATCTTCCTGATCAAGTGCACCAATTTCTGTGTCATCATATTGTTCAAACAGTTTTTCAAATCTATTATCTAATAGTTCTAGTCCTTCTGATCTGCGAATAACTGATGAGGATACAGAATAATTGGTAAATCTTGTTTTGGTTTCCTCATTGGAGAAAGGGTCAAAGTCAAAATCATTTGCAACTCCATCCTCATCTGAACTCATTGCTTCGTCAGATGCAAAATTGTCATCAGAATTATAAACATCATCTTTAGATGCATCAACACCGATTGGTTCAGGGTTTATATTCGCAATTGTGATAAAGTCATCCTCGAGTTCATTATCTGGGTCATTGAAGTTGAAATCGTCATCGAGCCCAGCAACAATATCTGGATCCCAGTCTAGTTTGGGGCCAGATATAGGAGCAGCTTTATTCAACATTCCAACATTTGTCTCAACATTTGAAGCGAAAACAGATGATGGGAGTTGAATTTTTGTTATGTTGTCAGATTTATTGTGTGATTGCGAACTTTCCTGTGATTCGAAGTCCATTTCACAATTATTGATCTCGTCAGTGTCCCTGAGATGTTTCATATAATCGTAGCCATCGTCAAAGTAAACGCCATATTTCATTAGTTCCTCCTGCTGTTTCCTTTTTTCGTCGCGTTCTACTAAAACTCCTTTCGAAACGCTTTCGTCGGCAATCAGGGGATCCTTTTGACTTCTGTTGACTAAATGGAAAGTCACAGACTCCTTCTTGTTGATGAACTTTTTCTTTCGAGACGGCATTTTGTCAGCTTTTGGCGGCTAACGTGATAATTTTCGACTTGACTCCCAAAAAAAATATTTCACAGGCATGGACGAGAGAAAACCCGGAAATGACGATTTATTTTTCCGACGACGTCACAAGGAATTTCCCTTTAATCTGACCACGTGACTTCAACATTTTCCATGTCCAAGCTCACTGTTTCGTGTTTTTCGTGTTTTATGGTATGACAAGAACTGAGATATCTGGACACATTCTGACTACAATAAGCAATGTTCTTATCTACGCAGGTAGGACACAATGCATATTCGACTAACTGAGAGAGTTTCACGCTGCGTATTATTATTAAATTGGATACCGATAATCGGAGGACAAAGTTTGCACGGAGCGAAACATGTAAACATTGGCATTGGCCATGTGAAAGTTGTGTTGTGGGGCAATAACAATTTAAAAAGATAAAATAAGAACTCCTCGAGTCCTTCTACAACTTTTTCTTCAGTAAAACAGAAATAAGGCTAAAAAAACCTTGTCACTTTTATTTGCTGAATGGGTACTAGTAATTATTTTAGTCAAAGAATAGAAGATATGATAATTATTTGAAAATTTAGTCTGACTCCGAGCGCATGTTTTAATATATGTACAGTGAATCAGTTACCAAGAAATTTTGCACTGAATTTGCAGTGAAATTTTGAAGGTAAATTTCTTGTTTTTGTTATACAATGCCATTAGGCATTATGGAGCTTTCCATACATGAAGATGCCACACCCACAGCATTATACTAACGCCCACTGGTAAAAAGAACATTATCCACATAAATATTGGCTGTTAGTGTTAATACCCGAGATCGACTTCCGAAGTGAACACATCAGCACTCGCCATTAACAAGCTGAAACAGACTCATGACATCATGACCATGTATATGATTCGTGCAAATTTTGATCTTTTAAACAGTTTTATTTTTTTTTAATTTATATTTAAATTCAATTTTTATTTTTTAGATTGAACTCTGATCTGATTTGAAAAAAAATTATTTAATATTTATATATTTTTTTAATTTAATTTAAAGGGGTACTGTACGCCATTTTCAATAAATTCCCGGTGATAACAACGATCTATTATCGATACTATATAGAAATATAAGTAATTTGAGTCGAAGATGTATTCTGTAAACGCTCAGGTTAATAGGCTATCTTAAAATTTAATAATTTAAAAGTTAATAATTTAATATAAATTGATTTTATGGCTCCAGCCATAAAATGGCGTCTCTTAAAATTGGAATTTCCGTGTACAAAACGTAATCAAATTATAATTGAGGGATACTGGATTAATAAAACAATTGCACACACGATCGTTTGAAACATTATGCTTATACGGGGAGAAAACCCAAGCCACTCATTGACTAGTGACCATACACTAACTTAAATGAGTATATGGGACTACTAAGCATATAATATAATGTTTATTTGATTCATTTGGTTGAAAACTGTACAAAAATTACTCGACAACGACAATTTGTATTTTTGCATTCCGGTAAATTTGCCATCCGTAACAATACTTCGTACTCAACAGACTTTCAAAAAATGGAAAAGTTGTTACCTTATTCTCCGACTCGGGGATTATAGAAACCAACAACAACATCTTGGGTACAGTACCCCTTTAAAAAATTTAATTAATTTAGTTTTTAAATTTACTTTTTACATCTTTAGATTGAAACTTCTTGCTCAAATGTTTTTTTTTATAATTTAATTTGAAAAATAAGGCCATTATAACATCTGGCAGGGTACCCCGAGTCACCACACCAAATTTGGTTGAAATAGGTCAAGGGTTCTGGAAGAAAAATAGCAAACAGAACAGACAGACAGATTCCTGAACTCTTTTAATATATCTTTTAATATATCTAAACCAGAGAACACACATTCATTTTTAGATCCGAACAACGTGGAAGTTTCATTGAATGAATGAATGGACGAATTAAAAATAAAATCGAAACATATTCGTTTTTGCATTTAATAAATGTAAAAATTATGACAAGTGTCATGCTATCAGGGGCGGCGGAAGCTACAAAAAAGTGGGGGGGGGGGCACCATTTAAAAAAAAAATACTACATGAATGAATTGAAAACTGTTCCAATATGCGCCAGCGCAAAGATTGTTTAGTATGATGTTACTCGTGGCTACAGCATGTACCATTATGGAGGTAGAAAATAAGAAAGAGTTTAAATGATGCTTCTCTGCTATATTAACTTATTGTTGCAGCCAATGTGTGAAAGATGACCTATGACGTTGATACAACTTCCAAAACCTGCATCCTTTGTCATAAATGTTATGATGAAATTAGTATACACTATACTGTATAATCCAATTCACTCCACATACGACAACCGTTGATATCGAAGAAACAAGAATCACAAGTAACTTTGAATATTAAATAACACTATAATATATATGTACACAAACACTTGCATGTACGCAGTAAACTTCATGTAGAAAATAATTATTCTAACTATTCTTATTTCTCGGTAACAACGAATTAGCTGAGTTGATAAAAATCATAGTCAAGTTATTCCAATGAATACTCAGCATCAACTGATATTGTATATAGCAAGTGATCTCATATCAGGAGTTTGACCACCTTGGCATGGAATTGTATACATGTACCTGCCAAGCCCCAGGTTTGCACTTTTATTGAAGACACTCAAATTGAAACCTTTGATTGGTATGATGAATGTGATTTTAATTAGACCAGTTGCTGCATCCAAGACATGGCTATGATGGTGCCCCCCCCCCAGAAGACCTGAGCTCTACAAAGAACTCAAAGTCTGTAGTTAAATTCCCAGAGGGCAATTACTCAGACACAGTGTCAATACTGACCAAGGGATTAACTATCTACTAGTATCTTGCTAGCCATAGTGGCATAACTGATAAGATTAAACACATTTGTCTACTAATGGAATGTTTTCTTGGGAATAAAAAAATATTTTCTCCAATGTATTTAGTATTGGAAGATTATGTACCCATAATTGCTGATAATTGGGGAAAAAAGTGGGGGGGCACGTGCCCCCTGTGCCCCCCGGCTCCGCCGCCCCTGCATGCTATTAAATGAAAAACATTGTTATAATCACGGATAAATTTATAACGTCTGCCATGGCGGAAATATAAATCTCAGTACATGTATATTATGATTTGACAACAAAAAAGTTGTTTGAATATATCCAATTTAACACTGAATGTATGTAATTTTATTGTATGGATATCAAAATTAGGGTGAAGAAAGATGGCAGCAGAATTTTCAATGCAGCTATTGGCCGGCTCAGTCGCTGATTGGTCGAAAATATCCACTGATAATTATTTGAATGACACAGCTGCATCTACAATGTTTTTTCTGCAACTTATTTTCACTGAATTGTAAAAAAAAATTCTTTTGCCTTCTTTTCATTATTTATATTACATGTACATGTACAGTATCAGCCATATTGAAAGGTACATAATCAAATTATAGAGCAGGAAGTAGTAGCATGCAATGAAAACAGCAAGATTATTTGCAGCAAAAGTCACTTCTAAAAGAAATGAACAGTAAAGTAATTGAATTCGCCGTTATTGCATTCGCAAAAAAATAATGCGGCCGTAATTTACTTGGTTATTGGAGTTTTAAAATACTACTGTGGTAAGATTACTAGTGATTACCGGTAACCGCATGTCAACCGCTAGCATTTGCGGTGATCAATATCACTTGATTGCGGTTGACTGTACATGTACTAGTTCATATACTGTTTCTACCAAAAACAAATTAAGATTTGTTACGAAAATTTAGTATAGTGCAATCTTAGGGAATTGACATAATATATTAAAGCAATGTTGTGATCAGCGAATACGATGGTTTGAACATTGCACTGCAATTAATAACTCTTTTAATTCATTACATTTATGGTTACCCTTCATCAAGGCTTCATGACTGGAGCTTGCTGAAATTTGAGAAAAATCCTGTGCAAAACTGTCAATGCATTCTCTTATATATATAAGAGTATACATTGACCTAACAATATTTATGTTGACCTTATAAACTTGTGCATTCTCTTATACATATATGACCCCCCCCCCCATGGGAGACTCGCATATATAAGAAAATGCACTGGCACAGGATCTATAATGTTGCACCAGTATCGCTCCCGTAATGAACCTCATGGAAGAGTTAACCCTTTACCCAACAAAACGCCCAAATAAAGCTTTAACAGCCTAAAATATCTTCGGTCTGTCTCAATAGAACCATACAAATATGGATATTAGTCCAGGCGATTAAGTCCAAAATTGCACTTTTTTGGATAAAAGCATGAAATTTGGTACATAGGTACCTGACACCTTGCTGATCATTTTAAGATTGGGAGACAACCTTCTAAGTCTCCCCCTTAGCAACGGTTGCTATGCATCTGTTTTCGCCCTAGCAACGGATAGTAGTAATGGGAAATATATAATTCTGGGCTATGAAACAGGATCAAACAGGTTCATGGAGGTTTCTTATGTGTTTAGTTAATTGCAATTAAGAAATTTGAACCAATAATTTATGACTAAAGAATGTTATACACTAGTTTTATTGAAAAATGCCCATAGTAACCAGAGGAAAATGTTGTAAAAATAATTAAAATCCGAACTTGATAGTCCAAATGGGGCCTAACTTGGTATAAATAATTTAATAAATAAAATCACCTAGCCTTGTATTACTTAATGTCACATAATACCCTTTGTTGTCAGAAATTAAAGTGAAACCATGTTTCAAATATGTCCAAAATGGCCGTCATCGTCAACAGAACTATGAAGCCTGTCTCATCTATCAATACAATGATGCCACCATTTATTCAAGCAGCATCTTCTGTTTCGATGTTGAAGCATTGCCTAAAAGTCATAATAGAGACAATGGCCCACATCAACCCAGATCAATGTGCTGTTATAAGTGTTGACCAACCCTTATATGCTAAAATGAAGGAAATCCAATGGGAGTTCAGTGAGGATTTGGGCAAAGACAGATGTGTCATTTTGCTAGGAGGGCTCCATACTGAACTAACAGCGTACAAACTATTGGGACATTGGTTGATTGGGAGCGGCTGGGTTGAATCATTAACACATGCATCAATCGCATCATCTGGAATTGCCGAATCATTTCTGTCTGCTTCCCACATAAAAAGAACCGCTAATGCCCATCACATGACAGCTTGCACACTTTACTTGTTGATGAAGAGAGCATACAGGGATTACTTGGCTGACAACACAGAAGATGATGAATTAACATTGGATGAATGGTCTTCTAACAAAGCAGCTACAAATCCACAATTCCGTTTCTGGAAAATCACCTTAGATTTACAGCTCCTTGTGTTTTGCTTTGTTCGTTCCTTGCGAACATCTGACTTCAAGATGTATACAGAGAGCATACAAGAACTTAGTAAGTGGTTTTTTGCCCTCAACCATACCAATTATGCCAGATGGATGCCAGTACACATCCGAGATATGAGAAATCTAGATATCACTCATCCTAAAGTTGCTGCAGAATTTCGATCAGGCAAATTTACAGTTACAAAATCAAGCAACATATTTTCATCAATGGCAATAGACCAAGCTCATGAACAAAACAACCGAACGATGAAAGGAGATAGCGGCATAATAGGATTGACCAACGACATTGATGCTCTAAATAAGTGGGCGATGTGCAGTCCAGAAATTGTGAGGTGCATCTCAGAGTTTGAATGTACATTGACCAGTCAAACGAATCAGACATCTGTCGGTCATCATCATGAGCATGCAAGTTCCCACCAAAGGTCTTTCGCATCAAAAGTTTGATGAGCACCATTGAATCGTTTGGTAATCCATTTGCAGAAGAAAGCAAGGACCTAATTCGGCTACATTCAAGAAATATTATGCCACAAAGTAGTGTTGACTGTTTGCTTAGCTTGCCGGATACAGGCAGGGAACAGTATCTAGACTTCATGAAGAATAGGATTCAGACATGTAAAGTTCCTCTATCAAGTCCCATTAAAAGAAACTCTGTCACTATATTTATTCCAAAAGAAGTTAAAGTACTCACAAAGAAGGAAACCACAATTTCATTACTTAAGAGTGAGTGTTCGCTGTTTGCCAAATTATATATTGCATGTCAAACAAGGGAAGGAGATCTTGACACATTTTTCAGTCGTGAGAATCAACAATGTCCTCCCTCTAT
Organism: Siphonodentalium dalli; assembly: GCA_032622095.1. NCBI lineage: Eukaryota > Metazoa > Mollusca > Scaphopoda > Gadilida > Siphonodentaliidae > Siphonodentalium > Siphonodentalium dalli. Next base: position 85,475,233 of record CP136061.1, on the reverse strand, counting down.
ATCAGTTGATGGTGGTCTACGACTTGGCAAGAAATCAGATCTTGTCACTTGCTTGGAACAGATGAGTGAAGCCCGTGACTATGGCAGACCTAAAACAGATATAGTTGTCATTGACGGTGCAGTACTTGTTAACATTTTGCGACCAACATCTGACTGTGCAACATTCACGGATTATGCCTTGAAAGTAATCCTACCATATGTGAAATTACAATATGGGTTCACCTGCAGAGTAGATATAGTTTGGGATCGATATTTTGAGAACAGCTTGAAGACACAAACTCGCAAATCACGTTGCAGCAAGCAAAACTCCATGATCAAAGTGAGCGCTCCAGGTAAACTCCCAAACAAGTGGGCCGATTTCTTACAATCCACCAGCAACAAAGATCAGTTGTTTCGACTACTCGCCAATCTTTTAGTGTCTAACATTACTGACTGTGAACTTGTTGTGACACACGAAGATGGAATTATGTGCAATCCAATACGAGATCCAGGATGTCTTGCTCCATGTAATCACGAAGAAGCAGACACACGAATGATGCTGCACATAAAGGACGCAGCTTCACGTGGCTATACAAAATGCATGGTCCGAACAGTCGATACCGATGTTGTCATCCTATGTGTTTCAGTGGCACAGTCAATTGGAAATGTAGAAATATGGATTGCGTTTGGAACAGGCAAGGACTTCAGGTATATTTCAGTTAATTCTATCATCGACAGCCTAGGTCCAACAAGATCATCTGCCCTCCCCGTATTCCATGCCTTCACGGGATGTGACACGGTGTCTCATTTTGCTCACATCGGTAAGAAGACCGCATGGAAGACCTGGGACAGCTTCGATAAAATAACTCCAGCATTCTTGTCGCTGGCAAACTCTCCAACTGATGTCCCAGAAGAGACAATGAATATAATTGAAAACTTTGTTGTCAAAATGTATGACAAGAACAGTAGCATTATTTCTGTTAATGAAGAGCGGAAATACCTATTCACAAGGAAAGGGCGTCAGATGACCTGCTTACCACCAACTCAAGCCTCGTTAAAGCAACATATTTTGCGAACTGCATTAGTGGCAGGGTATTATTGGGGTAACGCAACAACAGCGGTGCAAATAATACCATCTCCAGGTGCATGGGGATGGAAGTGCCCAGAGAGATGGCAGCCAAACTGGACAGATGAACCACAAGCAAGCGAGGCGTGTAATGAACTCATACAGTGCCGATGTCGTAAATTTTGCGGAGACTGTAAATGTTCGAAGGCCAATGTGAAGTGCACTGATTTATGCACATGCAGAGGAAATTGTCACAACATCTGATTCAACAACTAATTAAGGCGACATTATCTACTTGTAGTGTGTGGTTAACTTAAAGTTTTGGAAACTAACCATAAAACTGAAATACATAACATGAGATTTGCATGTTTAAATAGCCTAATGCTGTCCTATAACCCAATAAATTGAATCTTGATCTTAAGAACCATACTTTGAAGAAACATCCAATAATTGATGCATCGATTTATGTAATTAGCGACTAAGTCACTCATTGACCTGCCCCCCCCCCCCCCCACAAAAAAAAAGGCGTCGCTTTAATGAAATAGTTTGATCAAACATTCATTTTACATGTATGTGGTTATCACATTTTGTTTACAATGAACATATTAATCTACTCGATAAGTCTGGATAAGTAGTAACTTATGTTTGATATGGCTCTCATTTGTTCAGTTCATCTGTGTGATCAAGGAACCTAATTCTTGCAATATTGCTATTAAAGTGATAAAAATGGAACACTGAACATTTTCAGTAAACATTTCATATAGCATATATATTTCATATAGCATATATACCATTAGAATGGAAGAAATATACTTGAATCCTCATAGTTTGAATAAAAATTATATCTATATGACCATGAAATGCTCTATATGAGTATATAAATTTCTTCTGTTCTGCACAGTGTATATAGTAGTACACTATACATCGATTTGAGATAGAGACTGATGAATTTTATGCACGCAGCTCGAATATAGAACTTACGTTATATAATATTGTTACCTCGATTCACAGAAATAGAAGATTCTTATTCTGGGAAATAATCACTAAACGCTCTTTATGTGTCATTTACTTCGCTGTTGTTAAATAGACATGTGGTGGTAACAAGAATTATAACCATAGAAATCTTGTTCTTATCCAATAAGGCAAACATTGTGACACACGGTAACATTGTGGGTTTAAGATAAGTTAGCTCCCATGTACACTATGAAGTAAGGATTTTAATTATTTTTGTAACCCTATCACCCCGTTGCTATGGTGATTTTGATATCTAATTATTGTCAAACATTCTTTAGACACAAAATATTTGTTCAAATTGCTTCATTCTAATTAATTAAACATACAAGAACCTTCATAACCCTGTTTTATAGCCCGGGAATATATATTTCCCATTATATCTGGCTGTTGCTAGGGCCGAAACAGATGCATAGCAACCGTTGCTAAGGGGGGGGCTTAGAAGGTTGTCTCCCAATCTTAAAATGATCAGTTGAGTGTCAAGTACCTATGTACCAAATTTCATGCTTTTATCAAAAAAAGTGCAATTCTGATATTTTTTTAACCTAATCGCCTGGACTATATCATTGGAACCGGTTCATTGACCACATTGTGATGGTTACAGTTATGCCCTGTGCCAATGCATTCTCTTATATATGCGAGTCGACCATAGGTCGCCTCGCATATATAAGAGAATGCATTGGCCTAAAAAAAATCTTTTTTTAACACTTTTTACCATTTTTTCTTACATTCTTTAACAATTTTATAATTTTTTCTTACATTTTGTTAACAATTTTTATAATATTTTTCTACATTCTTTGACAATTTTATCATTTTTAATATGTGTTAAGCCAATGCATTCTCTTATATATGAGAGGTGACCTATGGTCAACTCGAATATATAAGAGAATGCATTGGCACAGGGCCGTTCTGTTGGGTAAAGGGTTAAATATGAATGAAGCAAGCTAAACCAATGAATGTTTAATTTTCAGGGAGAACAGTAAGATCAGAGACTGACAATTTGCTGCAGCAATAGAAACAACATTGTGTGAAACCGAAGGGCACCTGCATACTGATTGCAACAGTGAGACGAAACATGCTGATATTACAAATGATTCGAGGGTTCACAATAACAACCGTCTTTGCTGAATATTATCCCCAGATTTATATGATGGATATGATGTGGAGACAAAGACATGCGGGCGTAAGAACAAATCTGGGATGGTAAACTCGTTTGAGGAATAGGTGATGGTAGAAGGCATTGTTGTCTTCAGATGAACTATGTGTCATACCGGTATGTATATACATGTGTATTGTGCGATTCCTGACAATTCTTGATGATGGGTGGAAATGAGAATGACTCTGGTATCGTGAACTCTGTTAAAGACAGTTGGCAGCCACCAAAGAGGCATGAATGTCCTGTTTGCTTGCAGAATTTTAGTAGAGTTCAGTCCCTTAATTCACATGTTATGTTACACAATGATGAAAAACTGTTCAACGGTCATGAAGTTTACCAGTGTGAGATTTGTTCAAAGGTTTTCGCACGCCTCAGATATCTGCGAAGACATGCTAAAATACATATAAAACGGGAACTTGATGGTGGAACAAATGTGGTAACCAAAGAAGAACAAGATGGTGAAACAAGCATGACAATAAAGCAAGAGACGGAGGAAAGTATTGTTCATAAACATGCATGTGAAATCTGTTTTCAAGAATTTGGAGATTGTTCATCACTGGAATATCACACAGAAAGTCACCACAAAGGAGGGAAGTATCAGTGTATTATGTGTTCCGAGTCGATGCGAACTATGGTGGAGTTAAATGAGCATTTAGATGCTCATATTCAGGATGTTACGAACGATGATGAAATAAAAGAGGTAGAAAAACAGGACTATCAGGATTTTCGGGATAGAACTGTCACAACAAATGAATATGCTGACTTGAATGGATTTGTATGTGAGATATGCTCGGAACCATTCACAGATCGACGATCCATGGAATCGCATCAAATGAACCACACAGAAACATTCAAGTGTGAAATGTGTTCAAAGAAATTGGAGACACTTGTGGATTTAAACGTTCATTTAGATCAACATCTTGAAGAACTGACATCTTCTGTTAAATGTGGAGGTGAAAAGTTAGAGGATGTTGCCATGGAAATAGATAATAGTTTGCATGCAGAATATTACTCCAATGATGTGATATCTGATGGAAATAGTGTCCATTCTGGTGACACTAGTAGCATTTCTTCAAACTGTGGAAATTCGAATGACAGCCATTCAGTCGGAGGAAATGAAATTCAGTATGATAATGTGGATAGTAAGGAGAGTGACTTAACAGTAAATAACAAAGACAAATCACGAAGCAATAAGGATGATTATTCATCTGATGACTGCGATAACACGAAAATGGCTTCAGATGCGGATGGTGAACATACTGGTGACCTGAATGACCTTGCTTCTAACTGTAGTAACTATGACAGTATCTCTGGAGAAAGTGATATTCAATCTAAATATGATTCAGATGAAGAAAATTGGGACTCGACACTTCATAAAAATGATTCGCCAAATGATAAATATAATAATTCATCTGAAGAGTGTGATGCTAACAACAACTCAGGGATTGATACCTTGAACAAACATGACCACTCATTCTCTGATGCTGACATCAGCTCATCTCCTGTCTGTCAGTGGGACCCGCGTTCGTTGGCTGCGAAGCTGATTTGTAACATCTGTGGATGTATGTGTGCCAATGCCGATAAATTGGAGATACACATCGACAGCCATCTGAAAGATGAATCTTCTGATGACGAACTCGGAAATGAGAAAATAGAAATTAAGCATGAAAATCTCGCGTCTTCCCCAATGAATTCCTCCTCATCTGGTATTTTTGGTTCAGACGCAATGAAAATAGAACAAGCTCACACTGATGACAAGGATATGACAATCAACGAAGATGCTGATTCTGATGACAATCATCAATGTCATATTTGTTTTGAGTGTTTTATCTCTCCTAATGAGCTTAAACACCATATTGACTCGACCCACAGTTCTTTCAGTGGATCAGTTTCTGGTGTTTTTAGGAGGACACATGTCTGTGATATCTGTCTGCAGTCTTTCTCACGAGCGCCCGCCTTGAAATCGCATATGAAACTTCACGAGAACGGTTATCTCAGTTCAGTTTCTGGAGATGATAAAAAGTCAACAAGTGGATTTGAGGAAAGCGATGACAGTGTTGGTGATTCAGATTATGATGATCTATCAACTGGTATAGAGTCTGCAGAATCTAATAGTAAATCTGATTGGGATGATAGCATGTTTTTAGCTTCAAGAAATAGAAAAATACCAGGAACAGGGCCGAAAGACCGCGATTTTCAATGTAATATTTGCCTGAAATATTTCACACGGAATTGGTGCCTTAAAGTTCATTATGCGACGCACACGGGTAACAAACCACACAGTTGTGACAAATGTGGAAATAAATATGCCACAACTAGCGGGTTACGAAAACACTTGTCAGAAATTCATTCAGGTAAAGTGAAAGAGTTTGATAAATGCTCAATATGCCAAAAAGTGATGTCAAAGAAAAGTATCGCAAAGCACATTCAACACATACACAAACAAAATCAGAAGTTGTTTAAATGCAAGGAATGTGGTAAACTTTTGAAGAGTAAAAAAAGCTTAGAGGCTCATATGAGGCAGCACACGGGAGAGAAGCCATACCGCTGTAACGTATGCGGAAAATGTTTCACATCTCAAACAACCCTCCGATTACATGAACGATATCACACGGGTGAACGCCCATATGAATGCTCTGTGTGTAAGAAACGGTTTACTCAGCTCATCGACTTAAAGCGACATAGAGACAGACATCAAGGTATCAAGCCATTCAAATGTCCGGATTGTGATATGCGTTTCTTAATGCGAGATAAACTGAAAAGCCATGCGAGGATTCATGTGAAAAATCGAACTCGAGATGAGAAATGTGACCTTTGTGATAAAGCGTTCTACGATCAAGCGTCATTACGCACTCATATGAGAGTCCATACAGACTGCGAGAGAAATTTCAAATGTGAGATTTGTTCCAAGAAATTTAAAAGTCGTTATGACCTAAATTGCCACCACAAAACTGTGCATGTTAACACAGAGCCCACGATTGAATGTGATATTTGTTTGAAGAAGTTTAAAACTATTTCCGGACTCGACTTCCACATGAGGTCTCATGATGGTCAGAGAGCGTATAAATGTGATATCTGTGAAGCAACGTTCACCCGGGCATTTACATTTAATTCACATAAAATAACTCACTCAAATGAACGACCTCACGAGTGTGAGTGTGGACAGAAATTCAAGTCAACTTCTGCTCTGTTTAGTCATCAAAAGACACACGCTGGCATCAAATCAAACAAATGTCTCGTGTGTTCTAAGACATTCTTGACGTCAACAACTTTAAAGGTGCATGCTATGGTTCACACTGGGGCGTATCCATACAAGTGTACGTTGTGCGATAAAGCCTATCAGAGACCGTTCGCTAGAAAATGTCATTACAGAGATGTGCATAATATGCAAGACCCACACTCAAAGGAGAAAAACTATACCATTGCTCATGTTTGAACAAAATGTGTTGACCCTTCCATGACTGGAGCTGCCTAATATTTTGCGAAAAACTCTGTGCCAATGCATTCTCTTATATATGCGAGTCTCCCGAAGGGAGCCTCGCATATATAAGAGAATACATTGGCCTAACAATATTTAGCTTCACCTTGTCAGAGACATATACCGTTATAAGAAAATTCACTGACACAGGGTCTTAATGCTGCACCAGCGCAGCTCCCACCATGAAAGGGTTAATGGCCCAAGAAATTAAGTGTTTGGTTGGGGTTACAAGTCAGATAAATTGGGGTCAGTAGGTTCTTGTATGCTTAGAACCTGATAGTTGGAATTCGCATTTATATTTATTTAACCTTTGATGGCTTATATTTTAATATTTTTGCATATTTTTATCAATAACAAGTTTTATATACATGTAGTTTCCGGGGTATAAAATAATAAATATGGATCGAAGACCCCCTGTCTGGACACACATCTATCAATTAATGATTTTATTTTTTAAATTCTTGTATAATATACATACAATCAATTTGGGACTGTATACAACCATATTCGTTAGGAGTGTACCATGCAGGATAAAACTCTTATTTAAAATACTAAAAATAGTAACAAAAAAATGTCCCACTTGATTATTGCATTATATAAGAAAATAGAAAATCAATATTAATTGATAGAAGCGTTTCTAGACAGGTGTCTTTGACTCATATCTATTATTTATACCCTGGAAATACTAGTAAATAGTGTTTAGGAAGAGATATACCAACTTTAATTTTTGATGTGTATAAACTGTGATAATTTGACTGTGAAATCAACCATTCTGAGATATTGAAAAGTTTTACATGTATTTGTTGTTAACCCTTTCATGACAGGAGCTGCGCTGGTGCAGCATTAAAGACCCTGTGCCAGTGCATTATATTATATATGCGAGTATGCCATAGGGAGCCTCTCATATATACATGTACCTGTAAGAGAATGCACTGGCTTACAAATGTCAAGGTAAATATTGTTAGGCCAATGTATTCTCTTATATATATCTTTAATTCTTCATTAATAGAAGATCATTACAAGAATACATTGAAAAATAAATTAAATGCTTAAACATAGTGTCGACGTCCGGATTAACCACTCGTCCGTCCATCTGTCTATCTGTAGACGCTTTACTCATGGTGCGATAACTCAAAATTTTCTATCTGATTGGAACCAAATTCTGTAAATAACTGAGTTATGGCACTTTTTTGGAAAAATATTCACTCTTAAAAAGAAATTAAAATTTAGATTGAATTCCTTGCTCAATTTAAAATATTTTTTTTTTAAATAATTACAATTTATTTTTTTAGGGTTAACAAAATTTTAAAAATTAACACCATTATAACTTCACCAAGGGTACCCCTAGTCACCACACCAAATTTGGTTTCAATTGATCCAAATTCTTGTGTTATGTACTGGTAAATATGTTTGGGGCGATATTAAACCCAATTCACCAATTCCATCCCATGCCTTTGGACTACTTAGCTATATCATTTTCTGATGTCTCTTATTTCAGTGTGCAGATAAAGAAAGCTATGGTATCTAACTATTAAAAAATGATTCAACAATACACATGACATGCTATTATTAAACAGCAGACTAGAAAGTCTTTGCTACATTGCACAGCTGAGTATCACTCTACAGATGGCCTGAGGGCCAAGCCTTGAAATAGTGTGTCTGTCATTTGCAGAATGAGGTCCCCAGAGGGTGAATTTAGTGATGCTAGCCTGCTATGCGGGGTAGCATAGCTAAATTCACCCTCTGGGGACCTCATTCTGCAAATGACAGACACACTATTTCAAGGCTTGCTGAGGTCATTATAAATGTTATAGGTTTAATAAAGATGCCAATGTTTAGCATAAACAATGCCAGTGATTAGTTGACAGCTCTGCTATATAATTGATATTAATGGGTGGGCTTATCTTGATGGCTGTGTTGTTTGTAGAATTTGAAACATTATCATTGTAAACTTATATTGGACTCTATTAACCAAAGTATTCCATGCCTGGGTCACCATTTCACATGTGTTGCTGGTGCAGCATTACAGATCTTGTGCCAGTGCATTCCCTTATTTAAATGCGAGTGACCCATAAATTCCAATAATTTGTATAATGTACATTTGTCTATAATAGTACATAACAGTATACTCTATAATTGAACATCAAAACTCAAATTTATGATTCCGATCATAGTAATTTACTATCGCCAAGGGATGGGTTAAACATCTACTGATCGTGACTGAATATACTGTATCGTGCCGGACATTTGCAGAATGAGGTGCCCAGAGGGTGAATTTAGTGATGCTACCCCGCACATCGGCCATGCAGATGAGGTCCCCAGAGGGCAGAGGATGAACTTGGTCACTAAGTTCACCCTCTGTGGACCTCATTCTGCAAATTTCCGGCACCTTATTTTGAGGCCTTTTCAATATGACTGTGATCTTGTGATTGTAAATACTAAGGTGTGATATTTGTAGAATATGATATATACATGTACATGTAGATTAATACTTCTGCATGTATTTTGGATTTCTTTAGACACAATCCAGGTTTTTTGGATGTAATTCACCCGGCCTGCATCATCTTATTCACTACAAAAATGTTCATTCATTTATCTCATGTACGTTTGATGATGCAGAGGGACAACAATATAATTATTGTGTTAATTTTTCAAGAATAAAACATTATTTGTTAAATATTTCTTGTGTTATATATAACAGTATGTAATATCTGATTTATCACATTTCTCTTAAAGATGGATTATCTCTTCATATAATAATCTTGAAATATTTCTGTGGGTATAAAATAATAAATATGAATTGAAGACCCATGGTCGGAAACACTTCTATCAATCAATATTGATTTTATTTCGAATATTTTATAATAAAAAGAGATGATAAAGTGGGACACTTTGTTGTTCTATTTTAAGAACAGACCATTTAGGCGATATCCTTTAGCTGTATAGATCATTAGGGTGTTCCCATACATGTAGCTACATGTACTAGTATGCTCCAAACGTCAAATGTCCCAGATTGATTGTTTTCTTTTATTGTTGTATTACATAGTTATTAGCGATACTGAGTCTAATTGATGTTTATTTGTGACAAAATGCAACAATAAAATTTCTGGTCTCTGTTAACAGTAACCACTATTGTTCATTAGCTAAACAACCACACGTTTTTAGACCAGAAAATATTTGAAAGATAATCAATATTAATCAATAGAAGCATTTCCGAACAGGAGTCTTCGATTCAGATCTAATATTTTATACCCCGGTAACTATATAAAACATGTTTACAAAGAGATAAACCATCTTTAAAGAGTTTCAAACCTCTAGTTACAACTTTAAACAACAAACGTGATCTGAATTAACATTACTTTTTTCACCACTTATAACCCTTACTAAATGGATTCTCCCGCTTGTGTATTAATTATACATTGGAATGGTATATTATTCATCTGGAGGGGTATTCTTTACCAAATACAAATGGAGGAGGGTTCATTTCATAGGAAGGAAATGCAATTCAGATAATAAGTTCCAACAAATGACTTATTTGTTGTGTCAGAACTACATGTACATGTAAAGTGTTCTATCTCCATATTTTCTTTTTTGTGGGAAATCGAGTTTTAAGTTTTGAGTACCCCCCCCCCCCCCCCCCCCCCCCTGGTTCACATGTTATCATTCTGTTTCGAGACAAAATAGATGATATCTTGGGTGTAATCTCGAAAAAACACTTTGGAGATACATGTAAAACAATTTACAAGTGTGAAATTTTCTGTATTTATTCCTCGCTTTAGTGGTTTTCTTGTTTTTCAATCATACATGTATAAACGTTCAATAATCCCAAAATCATGCCATTTTCTGTGTTTTAACCCTTTCAGTGCCAGGGGCAGATCTCATCGGCCCTAATTTACGGTCTGTAAAATCGGCCCTAAAATGTTTTATAGATTTTGTTTGGGGGTTGAATTTGTTTTGGGTATGCTTAAGCATGCTATAGCGAATTTAAAAACAAACTGGTTAAAACCTTAGGGGCATGTTATAACTCAAAACTATCACCAAGTATTCATAGTAATAATTTTGATGCCCATGAAAAACGTAAGATTCCCTGGCACTAAACCTACAAAATAAGTACATGTATGGCACTGAAAGAGAGTAGAATATAAGGAAAAATTATTAAAATTGTTAAAAATAATAACAAATGATGAAAATTTGTTAGGCCAATGCATTCTCTTATATATGCGAGGCGACATATGGTCGACTCGAATATATAAGAGAATGCATTGGCACAGGGTATATGGGTTGATACAAAAATCAGACTTGGCACTGAAAGGGTTAACTACAAGCCTGAGAATATAGTGCTGGACATTTGCAGAATGTGTGGGACCTCATTCTGCATGGCTTCATCTGCTATGGGAGACCTAGATTCAGATTTAAGATTTAAGTTCCCAGATGGTGAATATTGTGATGTGCACCCATTGGACACCTCGATTATGCAATGTGTCATCTGCCAATGTTTTGGGATACAGAGAAACTGAGAGAAAAAAAAGAAGAAAATGTATCTTTCTGAAGAAACCTCAAACTAAAAAAAACTTATTAGTTTAATAATTAAGATACTTTCCAGAAGATGAGGCCTAATTTAGTGATGCTAGCCTGCTGCGTTTTGCCAAACCAATTGTGACATATAAGAGCCACCAACCCCCTACCTACATGTATAATACATTGGAATGGACTTTTGATTCATTTTGAGGGATGTTTTTTAGGGAACTTTTTAGCTGAACATTTCCTGAGGGATAACTAATCACAAATGAGTATTTAGTACCAGGTATATAAAGGGTTAAGGCTTTCCAACTTTTGGAAATTTCCAACCTGACACTCCATAAATGGTTAGACATTTTCCAACTGATGGCCAAACATTGAACCAAAAGTAAAAGGGTCATCTCATAACTCTTTCCCTCTGTAGTAAATCTACAATCGTCTTCTTTGTGAGAATCATCTGGTCTATTTAGCTTATATTTAATATGGATGGACTCGATATGTGGTCCTTCGGTGACTGGGATCATATATATTCAAATGGGGTCACCATGCATACAGGTCAAGTAGGGGCATATAACCAGGAACCATTAACTCTTTTCCTCAATAGTAATTCTCAAAGATGGATTGAATAACAAATTTGAAATAGTTGCTTGGGTATAAAATAATAAATATGAACTGAAGACTCTTGTCCGGAAACCATGCATTATCTACCCAAACCATCGCGCGCGTCGAAGCGATCCAGTCGAAATCGCGCGCTTTGAACCGCTATACGGACGACAGATAAAGGCCCTTAGATTGACCCTTAGTAGATCAATATATTAGATCATGCCATTAATCTCTACCGTAACGGGCCTTAACCGATAGAGATCCTTGGCATGCTTTATAGATTTAGGAGATCCCGTGCCTTTTTAGCTCACCTGAGACGAAGTCTCCGGTGGAGCTATAGTCATAGCTCTTTAAAATTGGATTTTTCGTACGTTACTTGTGGTGCACCCCACAAGTCATGCAAACAAAAGATCGCACCTCACAAGTAACCTGTGGTGCGTATAGCTAACCGTCCGTCAACTTTTTAAAAAACATCTTCTCCTCTGAAACCATCATACCGAATTGGTTCATATTTGGTGTGGATGTTCCCTAGGTGACTCTCATTCAGATTTGTTCAAATGAGGTCACTGGGTCAAATAGTTGCGAAGCCAGGGCCATAACTCTATTCCTCCATAGTAATTCTTACAACGACTTCTTGTTCAGAACCAGTGGGCCGATTTAGCTAATATTTGGTATGGAGGGTCCTTGGATGACTGGTGTTCAGATTTGTTCAAATGAGGTCACCCGGTCAATTAGTTGAGAAACCAGGGCCATAACTCATAGTAATTCTTACAATGACTTCTTCTAAAAAAATATTTGGCCGATTTAGCTTATATTTGGTACAGAGAGACCTTGGGTGACTGGGGTTCAGATTTGTTCAAATTGGGTCACTGGGTCAAATAGGGGCAGAGCTAGGGACATAACTTTAAAAACAAAAAATTTAATTTTTGCATTTTGACCTTTAATTTTTGTTTAGGACACATCACAGCCTCATATTTCTTACCTAGATTTTTCTTAGCATGTTCTTCATCTGTATGGATTTTGGTATTGTTTATTTAACCCCTTCCACTCTTGTTTTGATATAGAATTCATCCAAGACAGGATTACTCAAACATTTTTCATCTGATCAACACCAAATTTGGTATATGAATTTTTGACACTTATATACAGATCAAGTTAAAATATGGGTTTGATCCGATATATTTTAACAGAGTTATGGGCCTTTATAATTCACACCTCTTTGCTATGCACTATTAATTTTTAAGAGAACACTGAAGCCTGTATTATTGAAAAGCCAATTTATCATAGTGTGGTCACCTGATACTCTTGCTGAAGACTGCTTGCTTCAGACCAGTTTACCATCTGTCATTACAAGACATGACATTAGCTAAACAACTATTCTACCAGAGTCTACTACAAGAATAAATAGGAATAGTCCATTGTTCATTTCTCCAAGCCTGGACATAGTGTGTCTGACATTTGCAGAATGAAGTCCCCAGATGGTGAATTTAGTGTTGCTACCCCATACAGCAGGCTAGCATCACCAAATACACCCTCAATTACCTTATTCTGCTTAGGCCTCATCTTCTGGGACAATTTTTTTTTTAAACATGTTTTAAAATTTGAAAAAAGTGACACCATTATAACATCTGCAGAGTTATGAAACTTTACTCTTTAATGAAATTATAGAAACATTCCACCCTCCCCCACCCACCCCTCCCACATGGCCCAGACCCAACCCTGCCATCAACCAACATCCCTTCCAAGCCATATCACCTCTCAATTTAATACCTCTTCTCACCACAGAGGCATATATATCTGTAAAGGTACAGGTCATTAATTATATAAACTGGCCAGATGACATGTATTATTCTAATCTAAACATATCTGTAGCAATTTAACAACAAACTGGTGCTCCCATGGTTAGGTGATGACTGCCATTCAATGGCTTTGATTTCTTCAAGTCTGGAAATAGTGTGTCTGACATTTATATAGTGAGGTCCCCAGATGGTGAATTTAGTGTTGCTGCCCCATACAGCATGCTAGCATCACCAAATACACCCACCAGGGACCTAATTCTGCTTAGTCCTCATCTTCTGGGAAGTATCCTAAGTATCAAATTGACAGTTTGATTTAGACAGTTTGATTTAGTCACTTTTCCACCTGTTCAGTTTCAATGTCCCCCTAATTTGCAGAAGATAAAATGCATAATTGAGGTACTCAATGGGTGTGTATCACCAACTTCAACTGTAGGACTTCATTGATTTAGTCACTTTTTTCCACCTGTTCAGTTTCAATGTCCCCCTAATTTGCAGAAGATAAAATGCATAATTGAGGTGCTCAATGGGTGTGTATCACCAACTTCAACTGTAGGACTTCAATCTGTTCCTTGGTTTTATTGGCCATTGAGGCCTAATCAGATTGAGGATGAATTTGGTGATGCTAGCCTGCCTTACAGAATATTGTCATTAAATCCACATTTTTGGGACCTAATTCTGCAAATGTCAGACATACTAAATTCAGGTTTGGCCATTTCATATTATTGTTTTAATCACCACTTATCCAGATGAAATCATACGACTAATATTCAAATAAAAATGGGGGGGGGGTATATATTGGATTAAATTTGTCTTCTATCTGTCAGGCTTCCATCCGTCTGCCTGTTAAGATGTCTATCCATCCATCTATCAACAATTGATTTCTTCTCCATATTAAAGACGGAATGTGTTTATATAGTTCAGTGTGCATGTTCCCTAGGTGTCTCACACTCAGATTTGTTCAATTAAGTTCATCACATCAAATACATGTAGGTGCCAAGCCAGGGCCATAACTCTTTCCCTCCATAGTAAGTTTTTTCTCAAGAATCATTATGCCTATATAGCTTATATTTGGTATGGAGGGGCCTTGGGTGACTGGGGTTCAGATTTGTTCATGGGGTCATTTTTAGGAAATGAGGTCCCCAGAGGGTGAATTCGGTGATGTTAGTCCACCTTGCGGAATATTGTCATTAAATTCACCTGCAAAGGTCAGACACTAAATACAGACTCGGCTGTTCCAATATTAGTTTCTTAACCAGCACTTATCCAGGTGAAATCATACGTCAAAGCACTCTTTCATGTTTGTCAAAACTCGCTTTCGTGTCTGTCAAAACATTACATCGACTGAGTTGACATCGCTTGAGGTGGCCTCACTGATCATGCTTCACTGATCAGTCAAAGCATTCTTTGATGTCTGCATTTTATTAGTATGGTGGGTAAATGTCCGGTGGGTAATTGTCCGGGTGGGGAAAGGGGAGTCACTCTAATCTATTGTTTTGGCATAATTCGACTTTCGAGTACACCCTTATTACATTGACTCTGAAAATCGAGCAAATTATACAAATAAGACACTTAGTAAATGCAATAAACGAAACTGCGTGTAGCCTACACTACATGCTGTCAAATAACAATTGAATCAAGTCGTGAATTAATTTTACTTCATTCATGCCTGCAGTCAGCATTTATTAAGATGCCAATTCGGATTCGAAACATTTTCAATCTCGGCATGCCGAAAACAAGCCACGTGGCAAAGGGGACGTACGGAGTTAGTCTTGGAGTCAGGAATGCCCTGGTTAGTACGGAGTTTGACTGTCAATCAAAACTTGCAGGAATATACCATTACAAAGAAGGGGACTATCGTTTCAAACCAGATGAATTGGACTTAAGTCCAAATGAATTGGACTTAAGTCCAAATCAATTCACTAATTGGACTTAAGTCCAATTATTTGGACTTAAGTCCAATAATTGGACTTAAGTCCAAATAATTGGACTTAAGTCCAATTCATTTGGACTTAAGTCCAATTATTTGGACTTAAGTCCAAATAATTGGACTTAAGTCCAAATAATTGGACTTAAGTCTAAATCAATCAAAAATGTGAAAACGGCTTGCCATATTTAACATGGGGAAAATAGACTACTGCGCTTGAACGAGCATGTGAATTTGTCGTTTTTAATGTATAGCAACTTGATAATCAATAACAGAGGCATTCTCTGTCAAATATGGTCGCTCTATTTACGGTATTAATTGCGGAACTTTCTAAAGTAAACTACGCGTAAACGGATACATACGGTAAATTATAGAATGTGCCGGAATCGGCCTAATCGCCCCAGGGCCAACTCGCCCCAGTCGACGTGTGTCAATTCGGTACCTACTATAACATGTACCCCAGGATGAGTCTGGCTCGGAATAAAATATGTATACGGGTGTTATATAGCGTTTTGTCCGTTGTTTCTCAATGAATATTATTGAAATTTGGTGTATATGTCCGGGCTGTGACAGGGAATACAACAACGTTTGAATTGTTTTTAAATTTACAAATTTGTTGATTTTATTCATTTTTTTTCCGTTCTGAAAACACACTATAAAGTGTATATAATATAATAACGAACACGAGACATACATAATTTATAAACTGTTAACAAAAGATATCAAACTCAATACATGACAAAGATGACTCAGTGAAGTTTATAAAGTGAACATAAAAATATTAAGGTAAGAAACTTTTTAAACATTACCAAACCGTTTAGCACAGACCACAGTCCACTTCACTCATCCGATCATCACCAAACTTCATATTTATCTTGATATTGATCTATCAGATGAGAGCCATCAAATATTTTTTTAATTTCATAGGAAAAAATGGTCGCCAGCGGCCATATTGCATTTACGTTATATGTTATCGCGTTATGTCGATATCTAGTATTACTTAGAAATTTCACCTTTCCAGATTCATAATTGCTCCATTGACTGTAACAGATGAAATTATTCCCCTCTTCGGATAGACTGTCACTGAAACTTTATTTTGTCAGACTGTCTGTATAATCACTGATTATATGGCAATAATCTGTAATAAGATGTAGCACTATTTTATTTTATATTTACACGCAGTGCTGTTTTTATACAACAATTCTAATCCCCCCTAGATCATCATGTGATCGACCATACATCGCGCGAGGACCTGGTTGAATTAAAGGGGGGGGGGGGGTTTATATATATATATATATATCTTTATTTTCCTCCATAACTGAAGAGTTACATATATAATTATATCTTATATATAATCAACACAACAATCCTACCACCAGATAATACATAAATGAAAACAAAAAAATACAAAATCCTAAATGTTACATTATGACGACGATGAAGACGATGATGGTGATGATGATGATGATTATGATGAGGAGGAGGAGAACCACCACTCTTTAATTCACACCAAGTTCTCAGCTGTCATGAACCCATAGCCATGATATATGGTTTATTTTATGTATACTAGTAATATAGTTATTTTCAGTACCTTTATATACCAGTACTGTGTATAACAATGCATATAAATTAATCCATGTATACATGTATATTGATTCAACGGATTCAGTGGTTTTGTCCATCAGTCTTATCAAATTTGCGGGGAAAACATGGTCACAAGCAGTACACCCTGCTAAATTTCGAATTTGAATCAATTGGCGCACCCTGCAGCCAGCTTTTATTGGAGAACTTTTTCTCATGTGGATATTTGGGTCACCGCTAGATGTGAGCCATATTTTGTTCTCAAACTGTCCTTGTGAAGACATCACTGCCAGCGGTGATCTTCAATTTTACTATTTTTATGGCTAAATATTTTGGTTGATCATACAGACGACACCCCTTGTCCGATCGTCACCAGATTCCACAATGATCTTCTGGATAACCAGCGTGAGAGTAATCTAATTTTCCAGAATTTCGTTAAAAAACATTACCACAGGCAGCAATTTGGTATCTTACTCTTTGCATGACTGAATTGTTTAGCAACTGTACAGACATATCCCTCATCTGATAGTCACCAACTTCATATTGATCTTCTGGCTGACAACTAGATGGGAGCTATCGAATGCTTTGAATTTTTTTTGGAAAACATTGTCGCCAGCAGTCATCTTCTATTTTGGTTTTTATATACATCTATATCTCTTCATGCGGATAGCCAGTATTACGTAGGTACTTCAACTTTCCGCATTCCTGTCATCATTTGAAATATAAAAATTTACCTGATACATGCACCTTCAAATTTTTTTTCGTCGTATCTATTTTAATGACCCGCATGCTAATATTGATACAGATATATTTGTCAAACATTTCTTTGTACAATATACAGGTATTTAGTTTGTAACTAAATCTAGAAATATATAATAGTAGCTGGTGGACCCGACTTCGTCCGGTATGTTCCCCTCTGATTTTCGGAGAATTGCGCGATTTAACCTTGAATTGACTATTTTAAAGGTGAAGGTCATGTCGGGGTCACGATTTGACCCGTCCAAAACACTTCCCGGACAAAAGTCACGACAAAAGTACCCGTCGAAATCCGCCCGGCTTTACCCGATTTGACAATTTTGAATGTCAAGATCAGGTCAGGGTCATGATTTGACCCACCCGAAACACTCCTGGGACAAAGGTAACAGTACGTAGGTATCAAATTTCGTTGAAATATTTCCGTTTTACCAGATTTGACCTTGAATTGATCTTTTTGAATGTCAAAGTCAGGTCGGGATCAACATTTGACCCGTCCAAAATACTCCCTGGAAATAATTTCCCCTAGGTATCAAATTTCGTCAAATCTGTCAGGCAGTTTTCCCGGCCATAGCTAACAGACAAACAGACAGACAAATGTCCAAAATATATATTAGACTAGCTGATGTACTCGACTTCGTTCGGGCTAGTTAGGGATTTTTTTGTGATCGCCTCCATCTGGACAGTACCCATTATATACAGCGTATGGCCAAACTATTGTTCAATTGGTCCAGAAACATGCCTATATCAGCACGTTCGAGAACATGGTCCCACGTGAAATTGGACCCGTCCATATTGCTCCCGGGATCGAAGTAGTCCTACACACAAATTTTTAGTCGGATAGGTCAAGGTCCGGCCAGAAACAATGCCTATGAGCGAGGTCAAGTTGACACGTTAAATACCAAATCCGAGCAGTGTTAGAGTCTATAACACATACACACATGCATTCATGCATACACACATACATACATACATACAGACAGGTGTTTCAAAATGTATTTAATCGATAGCTACAACAATTCTATGGTAGATAGTTCACGGCCGACCTGATGCATGCATCTTAGTTTTCTTGTACCATTAATGTGCAGCAGGCGCATATAATAGAAGCGGCGTATATATGGGCAGCGCAAAATTTAGGGGGCGGAGCGCGTTGCAGCTAGGCCCCTGTGATCAATCCATAATAAAACGAGTTTGTTATGGTGGTATTTCGGTGGACCACGAAATACAATGTAAGCTTAATTGTACCCAATGCACTGCTTAAATGGATTTTGAACTGCCGAACTGTGTGCATGGTGTACATCTTGATATGTGTGGAACTAATTATATTTTAACGGTACAGGCATTCGGGATTCATGGGGGTGACATTGGCTGCAATCCATAACTGATATTGATAGGGTTTTGTGTTTATGATTTAACACTTCACTTACTATCTACACACGTGTGTTTAGTGTTACGAGACCGACTCGATTGCCAGAAGAAGCTCCCTCCAGGTCTATATTTAGACTCGGAAGTAAAATGTGGGAATTTCCCAAGCTCGGGCAGAAGGAAGGAATGACGAGAGTGGCTAAAATGCAAGCTTGGCGCCAAGCTTGGCAGTTTTTAAGGCAGGTGACTAAAAGACAAGCTTGGCGTTTTCTAATTTTTTAAAAAGCCTTTTTAAACGCAGTTTTCGGGTGAATTATGCGGCAATAGCACCAGTTAATTACTTATATGGCCCATTTTCGTAAATTAATCGACAATAGTGGCAGTAATGTCCCCGATTGGTTGGTTAATAGGGGGGCGTGGTCACAAAATCAAAACATCGTCTTTTTACGCAGATTTCTTGTCGTTTTTTGGTCGATTTCTCTTTTTAAACATCAGTTGGACTCAGTTTTTTTATTCAAAACATGTTGAATGGTTATCATTTATCACTCTCATAGTCGAGCTTGGCGGTTTTGAACATTATATGCGAAGAATTTTTGACTTTTAGATGACCGACCACCGAACCGCCAAGCACGAATAAAAAATCTAAATATTAAGCTGAATTTTCGCCGATTTCTCGTTTCTAAAACACGTTGCATCTAGTTTTTATGTAAAAACGTGTAAAATGATTATCATTCTTCACATATATAATCGGGCTTGGCGGTTTTGAACATTATATACAAAGAATTTTTGACTTTTAGATGACCGACCACCGAACCGCCAAGCTCGAATAAAAAATCTAAATATTAAGCTGAATTTTCGCCGATTTCTCGTTTCTAAAACACGTTTCAGCTAGTTTTTATGTAAAAACGTGTAAAATGATTATCATTCTTCACAAATATAATCGGGCTTGGCGGTTTTGAACATTATATACAAAGAATTTTTTACTTTTAGATGACCGACCACCGAACCGCCAAGCTCGAATAAAAAATCTAAATATTAAGCTGAATTTTCGCCGATTTCTCGTTTCTAAAACACGTTCCATCTAGTTTTTATGTAAAAACGTGTAAAATGATTATCATTCTTCACAAATATAATCGGGCTTGGCGGTTTTTTAACATTATATACAAAGAATTTTTGACTTTTAGATGACCGACCACCGAACCGCCTAGCTCGAATAAAAAATCAAAATATTAAGCTGAATTTTCGCCGATTTCTCGTTTCTAAAACACGTTTCAGCTAGTTTTTATGTAAAAACGTGTAAAGTGATTATCATTCTTCACAAATATACTCGAGCTTGGCGGTTCTTGAACATTATATACGAAGAATTTTTGACTTTTAGATGACCGCCCACCGAACCGCCAAGCCAAGGCAAAATGATAAAATATACGATTTGATACTAGATCGTACGAATTTCAACGAAGTCTTAACGTTCGAATTGTGTTAGCCTATATTTATAAATTATAATGACCGTCTCATATAAAGAGCGTTCACTTTACCGTGACTTCATGTATTTTCTCGTTTTTTTTTTTGTAAAGTAAGCTGAACAATCATTTGATATCGAATAGGACACCGCACATGAAACTACTAAATCGTAGTGCGATACAACAATTCAATTAGTGACAAATAGAATACATTCAAAGGTTACGATTTTATTTGTTGTCGTGGAATGATGTCGACATTAACTATAGTGTTTATATTAGGCTTTTCTAATATCACAATTATTTGCATCATCTAAATGTTTTTTCTTCACAATATACTGTAGAAAAAATATATTATTTGACTTCCCATGAAAAAACGGACCAATAACCGGAGTACAGTTGAATGCTATATACATATGCAATATTATATATTACTCACCATTGCCACTGTCTTTCTGGAACTGATGTTGTTCGCTCACCAGCGGGAATTTATAGCAAGAAGGCGTGTCTAAATCAACTCAAACGAAACCCATACCGTCGCACGTGCGTGTCACCGTTAACACTTCGCATGATCGGCGGCATGTACACAAAAGTGACGAGTGTTCTGTGGGGAAGCAAAAAAACAACCCTATCAAAACAGCGGCACATAGACGTGTCACTGAATAAACAGTTCCACCACTTCACTTACCAATGCACTGTATGGTGTGTTTATGAGCGATAACAGTTTGTCCGATTTAGTAAGCGTCATGAATTGTTTTTAAAGCAATTGCTAGTCAATTGAGCTGTGTCAAAAAAAACTAAAACAAATCATGAGTTGGGGTTCAGATTCCCACGTTGAACCAACGCGTTTAGTTTGATAATTCTGACAGAGGGTATGGATCTATTCTGTAACGGAGTTTTCGTGTCGATTATAATTCACTTCATCCTGGTGAGTAAACTACTCGAATTGCAACTAACCGGTTCTTGGCTAGTCAGTGATATATATAAAATAAATGAAACCTAAATTAATGGGGACGGATGAAAGAAAACTCAAGAAAGCTAAGAAAAAGAAACATTATCTCAAGCCTTTCCCATCTGATCGATACCCCTCCCTCACTTATCGGGGAAGTGGCATGTCGCCAAAGAGGAAAAGACTTCATATAAGCCATCGGGCTTGTTGTCTGGTCCTCATTTCCATACATTATCTCTTCTATTTTGCATATTAATTTTGTATCACCTGTACACGTGCATATTATGTTATGTTGGAAATAAAAATATGTTTACACTAAAAAGAAAGAAAGAATGACGTCTCAGGTCCTTTCAAATCCTCCTGGGTCAAATCCCCCCCCAAAAAAACAAATAATAATAATAATAATTTAATGTGGATGGAGAATTAAATTATATTACAGTTTTCCCTCTGGAATTCATGTATATTATCATTGTGACCGTTCCAGACACGTGCCATTTAAATCACAATGCTACATCGAAACAAGAACATAACATAATTGAACAAGTTTGATTAGTTGCATGGACGATCATTAATGGGTACACGTTGACAATATTTGGTGGGTATCATTTTGCCTCGGTTTGGTCTGGGTATCATTTTGCCTTGGCTTGGCGGTTCGGTGGGCGGTCATATAAAAGTCGAAAATTCTAAGTACTCAATGTTAAAAACCGCCAAGCTCGAGTATATATGTGAAGAACGATAATCATTTTACATGTTTTTACATGAAAAATAGCTGGGACATGTTTTAGAAACGAGAAATCGGCGAAAATTCAGCTTAATATTTAGATTTTTTATTCGAGCTTGGCGGTTCGGTGGTCGGTCATCTAAAAGTCAAAAATTCTTCGTATATAATGTTCAAAACCGCCAAGCTCGAGTATATTTGTGAAGAATGATAATCATTTTACACGTTTTTACATAAAAACTAGCTGAAACGTGTTTTAGAAACGAGAAATCGGCGAAAATTCAGCTTAATATTTTGATTTTTTATTCGAGCTAGGCGGTTCGGTGGTCGGTCATCTAAAAGTCAAAAATTCTTTGTATATAATGTTCAAAACCGCCAAGCCCGATTATATTTGTGAAGAATGATAATCATTTTACACGTTTTTACATAAAAACTAGATGGAACGTGTTTTAGAAACGAGAAATCGGCGAAAATTCAGCTTAATATTTTGATTTTTTATTCGAGCTTGGCGGTTCGGTGGTCGGTCATCTAAAAGTCAAAAATTCTTTGTATATAATGTTCAAAACCGCCAAGCCCGATTATATTTGTGAAGAATGATAATCATTTTACACGTTTTTACATAAAAACTAGCTGAAACGTGTTTTAGAAACGAGAAATCGGCGAAAATTCAGCTTAATATTTAGATTTTTTATTCGAGCTTGGCGGTTCGGTGGTCGGTCATCTAAAAGTCAAAAATTCTTTGTATATAATGTTCAAAACCGCCAAGCCCGATTATATATGTGAAGAATGATAATCATTTTACACGTTTTTACATAAAAACTAGATGCAACGTGTTTTAGAAACGAGAAATCGGCGAAAATTCAGCTTAATATTTAGATTTTTTATTCGTGCTTGGCGGTTCGGTGGTCGGTCATCTAAAAGTCAAAAATTCTTCGCATATAATGTTCAAAACCGCCAAGCTCGACTATGAGAGTGATAAATGATAACCATTCAACATGTTTTGAATAAAAAACTGAGTCCAACTGATGTTTAAAAAGAGAAATCGACCAAAAACCGACAAGAAATCTGCGTAAAAAGACGATGTTTTGATTTTGTGACCACGCCCCCTATTAACCAACCAATCGGGGACATTACTGCCACTATTGTCGATTAATTTACGAAAATGGGCCATATAAGTAATTAACTGGTGCTATTGCCGCATAATTCACCCGAAAAACTGCGTTTAAAAGGCTTTTAAAAAATTTGAAAACGCCAAGCTTGTCTTTTAGTCACCTGCCTTAAAAAACTGCCAAGCTTGCATTTTAGCCACTCTCAGGAATGACATATTTTCACAGGTACGGTAATATTCTCATAAAAAAATATGAAAAATACAATTTGGGAAAGCCTTGAAATCCATAATAGTTTACATAATTGTTTGCAATATATTGAAAAGATGACAAGTTACAAAATTGTTAAATTCGATGGCTATCAATATTAACAGCTAGTCGCCCCATTGTCTGAATCGAAACCGAAAGTAAATTAATTATAACCAATTTAACAAAACTTTAAATAAAAAATAGTGTATTTTATGTAATTTCTTGGTTATGAATCTGTGTTGGTCTGTGAAAGGCAATATCTGAGATTAAATACGACAGGTGAATTTTTTTGGCTGACTTTTTTGTACATGTGCAGTCCCATAATAGGCCTAATTACTTGGGGGGGGGGGGGGGGGGATGGTATGGAATTAGATACGACACCGCCCAATGTTTACGTTTTCAAAATGAGAGATAATTCTAAGATGCCCGTTATTTCGTGAAATATTACTTTTACGAAATAACGGTCATGTCTGAAGATTTACACCACAAAGACTAGTCCAACAAATTAGACTTTCGGATTAATTGGAATTTTAATATTTGGACATTTATGGACCATTTAATCCTTCATTTAGAAGGAGTAATACAATCGTAAATGTCCAAATATAAAAATATGTATTAATCCAAATAGTCTAATTTGTTGGACTACACAAAGACAAACTTCGCAAAATGTATATAAGAAATGCTAAACTCATGGTGGGCCCGGTGGATGGGTTTGGGGGAGGTGGATGGCACTGTACAAAAAGTCAGCCCAAAAAAGCACCTGTCGTATTTTAATTCCAGTTATTGCCGGGGGGGGGGGGGGGGGGGGGGGGGGGTCAGAAAAAAAATCCATGATATTTTTTATGTTTTGGGGGGGGGGGGGGGGGCACCACCCCAGAAACAAATGTTTTTTTCCTTTCCAATTTTAATGACTCCCGACCTTCCAACACTAAGTTTTTTTCCCCAAGGGCATGGACCCACCCCCAAAGTTTGATAAAAAAGGGTGAAAATAGCAGGCAGCTTAATAAAAAGCACCAGAAAATCACAAAACTCTACTTAAAGACATATTATGGGCTTGTTCGGGTGCATTAAACTGGTAAATTAGTACTCAGGTGCTATGCCAAGTGGGGGAATTTAGCATTCTACTAACATTGCCTAAAATCTCAAAAGAAATGGACCATACCACTCCATAGAAAACATTGTGTTAACTACCCTCAATTGTAAATATTTACATATTGATTCAATCAGGACGCAACTATCTGTGATAAACTAAAGCATAGGATTTCGTCATCGAGACTCATTGCATTTAATTTATATATAAGAATGACGGTGTTTGTTGTAAATTTGGATTAATATTCGTAAAAATAACTACTTTGAGCAAGATTATTCTCCAGTTCTATCTGATCAACCTACCGGAGTGTTTCATATCACTTTAACTATGGGAGGCCAAATTCACATTTAATATTTAATTGCGCTTAAGCGCAATCATTGCGATTAAGCGCAATTAAAGTGTCCCCCGAAAACGTGGCAAGTCGAAGCCGCTTTGTTGAAGAAATTTAAAAAAATCGAAAAGGGTTAATAACTCCGTAAACAAATGTCGCGTAACTGAATAATAGTACAGGGCGGAATAAACGTACAGACTGGAAATATTAGTACCATACATCCCAACAAAACGCACCATCTGACTGGTTTACTGATGCCATGGGACAGAAATAGTTTTGATGCATAGCCAGGTCTGTGAATCTACAGTGTGCTGATCACTGTCAACAATCAGAGTTCATTTAACTATGAATAACACAATTTAAGATTGGTGAATTATTTCTTTTGGTTAATTTAATAAACGTACAGGACCAAATAACGATCGTACAGGTGGGAATTTTACCTCGATTTTAATAATCGTACATGTATGTTTATTAGGCACTCAAGAGTACATGTTGCACATCTTCAATATATGGGGAACAATATTCTGAAGTTTCAAATCTCTGGGATGAAATCTGTAGGAGGAAATGATTACACCATGAAGGTACTCAAAAGTGTGACGGACGGACTGAGCCCGTTTCTATAGTCCCCCAAAAATTACTTTTTCGGGAGACAATTAGTGTCTGGACAGCTTGATTGCAGTAAAATTGTTTATTATTTTGAAGGTAATTACTAAAAGTAAAAATGTCCAAAGACAAGAAGCCAATAACTGCTGCAATAGACTTTGGAACAACGTTTTCAGGATATGCCTATGGATTCACCGGTGAGCTCTTAGAACAAGATCCGCCCTCAATTTTCACAAACAGATGGGAGGGACAGGAGATTTCACACAAGGCACCGACAAATGTACTGTTTGATCCTCAGAGGAATTTCCATTCCTTCGGCTATGATGCAGAGGAGAAGTATGCTGAACTGTGTGCCGACAATGAGGAGACGAATTGGTTCTATTTCCAAAGATTCAAAATGATGCTGCATTCAGCTAAGGTATTAAACTATCAACTGCATGATTAATCTTAAATCCATGTGGCAGTCCGTATCCAATAATCATGTTAAATTTCAAATATTATAAGGGTATGATTAATTATAATCTTAAATCCATGCGGCGGTCCTTTTCTGATGATCATGTTGACAAAGATATAAAATCCTTTTGTACAATCTTGAGAAGTCACAAAAAGGCTTTAAAAAAGGTGTGTTTAATTCTTAAATCAATGTGGCGATTCGTTTCCGATGATCGTGTGAAATATTATTAATGTGTGATTAATTCTCAATAATCCACATGTCTATTTGTTTCTGCTGATCATGTGAACTATTATAAATATAACCCGGTCTTAGTAGATAGGGGAGAACACCCATTGATTCATAACATCTTCCCGCTGTGGCTGTGTGTCATGATGAATCATGAACCAAGGGAGATAACATCGAGATGTGACTGAAACCAATTGTAAACATAATCAAAACATCATATTAAACTGTTTTTAATGTGAAATAAATATGAATGCATACTTAGAACCTTATTTGCCAACTAATAAATTACATTTAAACAAATAATAAGGTAGATTATTTTATGATATCAGTTCGTCTTTAACACATGATGTTTCATCTTTAATTCTTAAATAAGGTAACCAGATTTCCATTATTTGACTGTCTGATGAATACGAAGTAATGTTACAGATGGCAAATAAGCCAGAATGCAAATATAGAATGCCCGTCATCCAGATATTTTTGTACAGTTTTCAGCCAAATGTATTAAATAAATGTTATATTATATGCATAATAGCTTCAGATGCTCAGTAAAGACATATTATGGACTTGTTTGGGATGCAACTGTCAAAGAAAAACAAATGAAAACTATTTGGCCACTGAGAGTCATTGCATTTAATTAATATATAAGAATGACGCCGTGTGTCTCAATTTGGATATAAAATTTCTAAAAATAACTACTTTGAGTTTGAGCAAGTTTATTCTACATTTCTATTTGATTACCCTACCGGAGTGTTTCACATCACTTTAATTTTATTCTATCAATATACATGTAATTTGTTTACATATAATGTATGCCACACGTTGCTCAATCCACTATCCGTCAATTAATTTGATTACTTCTTGTACATGGAAAATTGTATCTTGAAAGGGTTGAAGATGGATTATATCTTCGTATATACGTTTTATATAGTTTCCGGGTATAAAATAATAAATATGAGTCAAAGACATCTATCTGGAAACAGTCAAATAATATTAATTTTATATCAATATTTTGTTATATAATGTGGTAATCAATTGGGACATTTTTTCTTTACTATTTTTAGAATATACCATGATGAAACATGCAGGTAATCTCAGATAGAGATCATGGTTCTCTCGTTGCTAAACTTTGCGAGCCTTAGAATTAAAATTTGAAACAAAATAAATATTAATTAAGTGTTTCCAGACAGGGGTCTCCAATTCTTCTTTATTATTTTATACTCAGGAAACTATATAACACTTATTATAGGAAGAGATAATCCATCTTCAACTTGCATTGAAAGGGGAGGGATAAAAACAGGAGTTATATATAGATATCTAAATCTCTCAACTAACTGAAACATACATGATTCATGGCTGCATATACATGTACAGTAATGCCCTAAATAATTGACTCCTTAACCACAGCAGAATTATGGTTAATTTTTTAGGATTTAGTCGGAAATATGGCTTGTTGCCATTCACCGGAAAGCTCTCACTGAGAGCTTTCCGATGAATGGCAACAAGCCATATTTCCGACTAAATCCTGAAAAATTAACCATAATTCTGCTATGGTTAAGGAGTCGATTATTTTGAGCAGCGTCTCTGACATCTGCAGAATTATAAGGAACCTCATTCTGCTTAGGCCTCAACTGCTATGCTCAGACCTAGGATCAGACTGAAGTTCCCCAGTTGAAGTTGGTGATGTTCACCTGTTAGTCACCTGATTATGCATTTTATCTTCTGCAAATTAGGGGAAATAGAAAATGTATGAGGTTTCCAGAGGGTGAATTTGGTGATGCTAGCCCTCTGTGCAGGTTAACGTCACTTATTAGTTTACCGTTCTGCAAATGACAGATACATAATGTCCAGACTTGACGACTACGTGATTATATATATTTTAGGATGTGAAAAGGACAAGCATTTTATATGACATACATGGGCGACCAATGCTTGCAGTCATAGTTTTCACTGAAGCCATCCGGTTTCTCAAAAATCACTTGTTTGCTACAGTTCAGATGAAGGTCGCAAATGTAGTACAGGAAGACATACACTGGGTTCTGACAGTTCCCGCCATCTGGGAGGAGTCGGCAAAACAATTCATGCGTGAAGCCGCCCAAAAGGTAAATCATATAGGCCAAAAAAATTGTATTTGTGTTTCTGGTAACAGGTCTAAATTACATAAATTCGGACAGTTGAAATCATGTAATCAAGACTGACCCAGAATTAGTTCAGGGTCAACGAGCCTTCAGTCAAGGTGACCCAATCTATAGCAGCAATCAATAAGGAGGCACTCCTGACCTCTGACCTATAATGGAGTAAACATATGTGTATGCATTACCCATTATATCACAGGTAACCTACAGGTCTAAGTTAATTAAATTTGGGCAGTTGCAATGAGCTGTGTGGTTTAATATATATAATTATGGTATGTTCTTTTCAGTCAAGCTTTTTCAAAAACTCGACTTACGCTTTGGCGATGTCGATAGGCGTGCATGTCAGTATCATCCAGACAGGCATGTGATCATTATAGCACGATAACTCAAACAAACGTTGGAACAATTTAATTGATATTTGGTATTGGTCTGTTGCAACAATATTTAGCTCGAGTTCAAAAACCAGCTGGGTATGTCCAATCTTTTAAACAAGAGTTATGGGCCTCAGATTGTCTATTTTTAGAGATTTTGTTCATTCGCGACCTTTAGCGCAATCCGTTCATCACCAAACTTCATACGGATCCTCGGGGTGACCTCTAAATGGGTGCTTACCATTTTTTCAGAATTCTGTTAAAAACATGGCTACTAGCAGACATCTTGGATTTTACTCTTTGCATGACTAAATCCTTTAGCACACCTTACAGGTCACATTTCTCATCCAATCCTCACCAGACTTCATATGGATCTTAGGGGTGGCCTCTAGATGGGAGCTTCCCTGTTTTCCAGAAATTCTTTTTAAAAAACATGGCCATCAGCAGCCTTCTTGGAATTTACTTCATATTTTTCACTTCATGTTGACATCTAGTATTACTTAGACATTTAAACTTTCCGCATTCCTAATCGCTCTATTGGCTGTAAAACATGAAATTATCCCCCATCCAAGTTGAGCTACATTGTCTGGAAAGAAATAAAAATTTTCACTCAAAGCTTGCAGCCGCTTGTGAAAATTCAATAATTCTTTCCAGACCCTCGACATGATATATTATTTTCAAACAAACAAAAACTTTAGTTATTCTCTATGTCTTAATTAATTCATCTCAAAATGATCGGATGTCATCAAAAAGTGTATTTTATATTGTAATCAATACATTGAGTGGGAAATGTATTGGTATTATTTTTAATCATCAAATTGAAAAGTATTTGTATTCTAATAAAAAATCGCCATGTGTTATATTTTAGATTGGGATACTCAGCGAGATCGAACCTCACCATCGCATTTAATAATAACTTGTAAATATAATCCCCCATCCCTGTTATATTGTAAATATAATCCCCCATCCCTGGTATATATTAAATATTAGCCCCTGTCCCTGTTATATTGTAAATATAATCCCCCATCCCAGTTATATATTAAATATAATCACCCATCCCTGTTATATTATAAATATTAGCCCCCATCCCTGGTATATATTAAATATTAGCCCCTGTCCCTGTTATATTGTAAATATAATCCCCCATCCCTGGTATATATTAAATATTAGTCCCTGTTATATTGTAAATATAATCCCCCATCCCTGTTATATTGTAAATATAATCCCCCCATCCCTGTTATATTGTAAATATAATCCCCCATCCCTGGTATATATTAAATATTAGCCCCTGTCCCTGTTATATTGTAAATATAATCCCCCATCCCTGTTATATTGTAAATATAATCCCCCACCCCTGTTATATATTAAATATATTCCCCCATCCCTGTTATATTATAAATATTAGCCCCTGTCCCTGTTAATATATTAAATATAATCCCCCATCCCTGTTATATTATAAATATTAGCCCCTGTCCCTGTTATATTGTAAATATAATCCCCCATCCCTGTTATATATTAAATATAATCCCCCATCCCTGTTATATATTAAATATAATCCCCCCATCCCTGTTATATTCCAGGCTGGAATACTTGGTGAAAACCTCACCATCGCTTTAGAACCAGAAGTGGCATCGATTCACTGTCAGCGAGTTCCTACAGAAGTGGCATCAGATGGCTCGAAACTGGCAATCAGTAAACCTGGCTCGAGGTACATGGTGCTAGACTTGGGAGGTATGTCTTATAAATCTATATATATAAAAGGGTATGATCTGTCTGTACGTCTGCATGCCTGTTCAGATTTTTCTCCCATTTCAATCAAATTTGGTGTTGACGAAGTCAAGTTTGAGCTATTGCCATGGGATTGCACCCGTCTGTGACTCAGGGTACATTTGCGGATGTTATATTGGCATTCAAATACAAAATATTTGTTAAATTGAGCAAGGAGCTCATGCAATCTAAAAAATATTTTATTTTAAAAAAAAACCTTATTTAAATTAAAAAAAATAAAAAATATTTAAATTAAAAAAAAAAACCTAAATAATTAAATGATAAAGATGTGAGCAAAGTACACAAAGGGGCAACTGCTGAATAAAGGCCCTCTCCAAGATCAAAATGCTGCAGGCCCTTCTGACGCTGAATAAAGGCTCCCGAAGGGTGTCTGTTTCAGCTAGTATATTACTAATAATGAGGCTTGGGGGAAGTATGTCCCATAATATATAACAATAATCTTGCTTATAATACAGGGATGGATGTCCTATAATATATAACAATAATCTTGCTTGCTAATCATCTAACCTCTAGTTATTTTAGGCATATAAACTTTCCCTATATCGCTCTATCGACTGTAATATATATGGCATGATCCCATTTCTGAGTTGAGCTACAGTGTCATTAACACTTTCATTTATCCAATTTTGTCGCAGGGGGTATGCAGTTAACTAAATAATTTGTTACATTCTTTCCATGAACAATTGTCTGCTGTGAGGTTGCAGAAAAATTTTGTCATGTAAATTATGTTTGCCTCTAATTTGTGGATCATTTGCCATGAACTCAATTTGCATACTTTTCAAAGTATGTGGCAAATTAACTTTTTTTTTACAGGAGGAACAGCAGATATGACAGTCCAAGAAAGACTTGCTGATGGTCGACTAAAACAGTTGTTAGGAGTGACGGGTGGAGCTTGGGGTGGGACAAAGGTTGATGCCGAATTCTTAAAGGTCATGGCTGATATTTTTGGTAAAGATGTGATGAACAAGTTCAAATCAGAAAACATGGAAGATTATATTGAGTTTATGAAGCAGTTTGAAATAAAAAAGAGACAAGCGAAGTTTGGTGCAGACTTTCAAACCACAATATGGATGCCATCGTCACTGAAAGACATTTTTGTGGAGGAAACTGGACAGAAACTGAAGAAACAAATTGTGGAATCACAATATAAAGATATGATATCAGTGACTGGTGACAAATTACGTATAAAATCTGAGCTAATGAAGAAGATATTTAGAGCAGCGGTCGATAGCATCGTTAGTCATCTGAAAAGAATCTTCAAAGATTCCAAAAATCCAGAAATTGACACCATTAAAATTTGAAACAAAATAAATATTAATTAAGTGTTTCCAGACAGGGGTCTCCAATTCTTCTTTATTATTTTATACTCAGGAAACTATATAACACTTATTATAGGAAGAGATAATCCATCTTCAACTTGCATTGAAAGGGGAGGGATAAAAACAGGAGTTATATATAGATATCTAAATCTCTCAACTAACTGAAACATACATGATTCATGGCTGCATATACATGTACAGTAATGCCCTAAATAATTGACTCCTTAACCACAGCAGAATTATGGTTAATTTTTTAGGATTTAGTCGGAAATATGGCTTGTTGCCATTCACCGGAAAGCTCTCACTGAGAGCTTTCCGATGAATGGCAACAAGCCATATTTCCGACTAAATCCTGAAAAATTAACCATAATTCTGCTATGGTTAAGGAGTCGATTATTTTGAGCAGCGTCTCTGACATCTGCAGAATTATAAGGAACCTCATTCTGCTTAGGCCTCAACTGCTATGCTCAGACCTAGGATCAGACTGAAGTTCCCCAGTTGAAGTTGGTGATGTTCACCTGTTAGTCACCTGATTATGCATTTTATCTTCTGCAAATTAGGGGAAATAGAAAATGTATGAGGTTTCCAGAGGGTGAATTTGGTGATGCTAGCCCTCTGTGCAGGTTAACGTCACTTATTAGTTTACCGTTCTGCAAATGACAGATACATAATGTCCAGACTTGACGACTACGTGATTATATATATTTTAGGATGTGAAAAGGACAAGCATTTTATATGACATACATGGGCGACCAATGCTTGCAGTCATAGTTTTCACTGAAGCCATCCGGTTTCTCAAAAATCACTTGTTTGCTACAGTTCAGATGAAGGTCGCAAATGTAGTACAGGAAGACATACACTGGGTTCTGACAGTTCCCGCCATCTGGGAGGAGTCGGCAAAACAATTCATGCGTGAAGCCGCCCAAAAGGTAAATCATATAGGCCAAAAAAATTGTATTTGTGTTTCTGGTAACAGGTCTAAATTACATAAATTCGGACAGTTGAAATCATGTAATCAAGACTGACCCAGAATTAGTTCAGGGTCAACGAGCCTTCAGTCAAGGTGACCCAATCTATAGCAGCAATCAATAAGGAGGCACTCCTGACCTCTGACCTATAATGGAGTAAACATATGTGTATGCATTACCCATTATATCACAGGTAACCTACAGGTCTAAGTTAATTAAATTTGGGCAGTTGCAATGAGCTGTGTGGTTTAATATATATAATTATGGTATGTTCTTTTCAGTCAAGCTTTTTCAAAAACTCGACTTACGCTTTGGCGATGTCGATAGGCGTGCATGTCAGTATCATCCAGACAGGCATGTGATCATTATAGCACGATAACTCAAACAAACGTTGGAACAATTTAATTGATATTTGGTATTGGTCTGTTGCAACAATATTTAGCTCGAGTTCAAAAACCAGCTGGGTATGTCCAATCTTTTAAACAAGAGTTATGGGCCTCAGATTGTCTATTTTTAGAGATTTTGTTCATTCGCGACCTTTAGCGCAATCCGTTCATCACCAAACTTCATACGGATCCTCGGGGTGACCTCTAAATGGGTGCTTACCATTTTTTCAGAATTCTGTTAAAAACATGGCTACTAGCAGACATCTTGGATTTTACTCTTTGCATGACTAAATCCTTTAGCACACCTTACAGGTCACATTTCTCATCCAATCCTCACCAGACTTCATATGGATCTTAGGGGTGGCCTCTAGATGGGAGCTTCCCTGTTTTCCAGAAATTCTTTTTAAAAAACATGGCCATCAGCAGCCTTCTTGGAATTTACTTCATATTTTTCACTTCATGTTGACATCTAGTATTACTTAGACATTTAAACTTTCCGCATTCCTAATCGCTCTATTGGCTGTAAAACATGAAATTATCCCCCATCCAAGTTGAGCTACATTGTCTGGAAAGAAATAAAAATTTTCACTCAAAGCTTGCAGCCGCTTGTGAAAATTCAATAATTCTTTCCAGACCCTCGACATGATATATTATTTTCAAACAAACAAAAACTTTAGTTATTCTCTATGTCTTAATTAATTCATCTCAAAATGATCGGATGTCATCAAAAAGTGTATTTTATATTGTAATCAATACATTGAGTGGGAAATGTATTGGTATTATTTTTAATCATCAAATTGAAAAGTATTTGTATTCTAATAAAAAATCGCCATGTGTTATATTTTAGATTGGGATACTCAGCGAGATCGAACCTCACCATCGCATTTAATAATAACTTGTAAATATAATCCCCCATCCCTGTTATATTGTAAATATAATCCCCCATCCCTGGTATATATTAAATATTAGCCCCTGTCCCTGTTATATTGTAAATATAATCCCCCATCCCAGTTATATATTAAATATAATCACCCATCCCTGTTATATTATAAATATTAGCCCCCATCCCTGGTATATATTAAATATTAGCCCCTGTCCCTGTTATATTGTAAATATAATCCCCCATCCCTGGTATATATTAAATATTAGTCCCTGTTATATTGTAAATATAATCCCCCATCCCTGTTATATTGTAAATATAATCCCCCCATCCCTGTTATATTGTAAATATAATCCCCCATCCCTGGTATATATTAAATATTAGCCCCTGTCCCTGTTATATTGTAAATATAATCCCCCATCCCTGTTATATTGTAAATATAATCCCCCACCCCTGTTATATATTAAATATATTCCCCCATCCCTGTTATATTATAAATATTAGCCCCTGTCCCTGTTAATATATTAAATATAATCCCCCATCCCTGTTATATTATAAATATTAGCCCCTGTCCCTGTTATATTGTAAATATAATCCCCCATCCCTGTTATATATTAAATATAATCCCCCATCCCTGTTATATATTAAATATAATCCCCCCATCCCTGTTATATTCCAGGCTGGAATACTTGGTGAAAACCTCACCATCGCTTTAGAACCAGAAGTGGCATCGATTCACTGTCAGCGAGTTCCTACAGAAGTGGCATCAGATGGCTCGAAACTGGCAATCAGTAAACCTGGCTCGAGGTACATGGTGCTAGACTTGGGAGGTATGTCTTATAAATCTATATATATAAAAGGGTATGATCTGTCTGTACGTCTGCATGCCTGTTCAGATTTTTCTCCCATTTCAATCAAATTTGGTGTTGACGAAGTCAAGTTTGAGCTATTGCCATGGGATTGCACCCGTCTGTGACTCAGGGTACATTTGCGGATGTTATATTGGCATTCAAATACAAAATATTTGTTAAATTGAGCAAGGAGCTCATGCAATCTAAAAAATATTTTATTTTAAAAAAAAACCTTATTTAAATTAAAAAAAAAAAAAATATTTAAATTAAAAAAAAAAACCTAAATAATTAAATGATAAAGATGTGAGCAAAGTACACAAAGGGGCAACTGCTGAATAAAGGCCCTCTCCAAGATCAAAATGCTGCAGGCCCTTCTGACGCTGAATAAAGGCTCCCGAAGGGTGTCTGTTTCAGCTAGTATATTACTAATAATGAGGCTTGGGGGAAGTATGTCCCATAATATATAACAATAATCTTGCTTATAATACAGGGATGGATGTCCTATAATATATAACAATAATCTTGCTTGCTAATCATCTAACCTCTAGTTATTTTAGGCATATAAACTTTCCCTATATCGCTCTATCGACTGTAATATATATGGCATGATCCCATTTCTGAGTTGAGCTACAGTGTCATTAACACTTTCATTTATCCAATTTTGTCGCAGGGGGTATGCAGTTAACTAAATAATTTGTTACATTCTTTCCATGAACAATTGTCTGCTGTGAGGTTGCAGAAAAATTTTGTCATGTAAATTATGTTTGCCTCTAATTTGTGGATCATTTGCCATGAACTCAATTTGCATACTTTTCAAAGTATGTGGCAAATTAACTTTTTTTTTACAGGAGGAACAGCAGATATGACAGTCCAAGAAAGACTTGCTGATGGTCGACTAAAACAGTTGTTAGGAGTGACGGGTGGAGCTTGGGGTGGGACAAAGGTTGATGCCGAATTCTTAAAGGTCATGGCTGATATTTTTGGTAAAGATGTGATGAACAAGTTCAAATCAGAAAACATGGAAGATTATATTGAGTTTATGAAGCAGTTTGAAATAAAAAAGAGACAAGCGAAGTTTGGTGCAGACTTTCAAACCACAATATGGATGCCATCGTCACTGAAAGACATTTTTGTGGAGGAAACTGGACAGAAACTGAAGAAACAAATTGTGGAATCACAATATAAAGATATGATATCAGTGACTGGTGACAAATTACGTATAAAATCTGAGCTAATGAAGAAGATATTTAGAGCAGCGGTCGATAGCATCGTTAGTCATCTGAAAAGAATCTTCAAAGATTCCAAAAATCCAGAAATTGACACAATTTTAATGGTGGGAGGTTTCAGTGCATCTGCTCTCGTTCAGGAGATGATGAAAAAACAGTTTCCACAGAAAAAGTTCTTCGTACCGGGCGATCCGGATAAATCGGTTATGATCGGTGCTGTCCTGTTCGGTTGCAATCCGAATATATTTCAATCACGAATAGCCAGATTTACGTACGGCATTGCAGTAAGTGACAAATTTGATATAAAAAAACACCCTGTCGAGAAAAAGTTTGTAGAAGAAAAGAAAGAATATTGCTCAGGTTGCTTTTCTGCTCATGTTCTCGCTGGCGAGGTCTTAAATGTTGGTGAATTTAGAAAATTGAAACTGTACAATCCAACCAAAAAAGGGCAGACAACTGCAAATATAGCTGTATATCTCTCGGCAAATAAAGATGCACAATTTGTTACAGATCCTGGTTGTATGTTACTCACACAAACTGAAATTCTTATGCCGGACCTTGAAGGAGAGTTAAACAGACTGGTTGAAGTTCAGATGAATTTCAGTGGAACAGAATTTGAGGTTATAGCAGTTGATAAGAAAACTGGAAAAAGGTTCCAGACATCTGCTGATTTTATTTTATAAATTTTGTTTTGTTTTAAGATCTATACATGGTTCCAGACTAATATTTACAAACAACAACAACAACAACAACAATGTAAAGGTGATTTTTTACAATATATGACAACAACTAACGTAAAGTTGAATTTTTTTTTCATTTACAACAATGTAAGGTTTATTTTTTTGATAATTTTTAACAACAACAACAATGTAAAGTGTATTTATTTAAAATAATTGTATATCTATCTCTTCCCAGAATTTTTTGGAATTTACGTGAAAATGTACCAAAAGTGTTACCAAGAAGGTGAACACTATATTCTTGGCACACTCATTCGTGATAAATTAATTTCAACTATAGATTTCACTACTATAATTACGATCAAAATAAATCACTTTATTATGCAGTTATAGACAAATAGAATAATGCCCTAAATAATCGACTCCTTAACCACAGCAGAATTATGGGTAATTTTTCAGGCTTTAGTCGGAAATATGGCTTAATTGTTGCCATTCATCGGAAAGCTCACATATTGCCGATAATTACCCATAATTCTGCTGTGGTTAAGGAGTCGATTATTTAGGGCATTACTGTAGTATACCAAATATTATGTTTTAACCTATTATAACTGTATATTATTCAAAAATAGATTTCTGTTGTCTTGAAATTTGGATTTATAAAAATTATGATGGGAGCTGCACAGGGTTTCCTTTAAAGATCCTGTGCCAGTGCAATCTTATATATATATGCGAATGCCCCATAGGGAGCCTCGCATATATAAGAGAATGCATTGGATTACAAGGTCAAGATATATATTGTTAGGCCAATGTATTCTCTTATATGTGCGAGCTAGGCTCCATAGGGAGACTCACATATATAAGACAATGCATTGGGACAGCAGGGATTTCACAAAATTTCAGAAGATCCAGCATGGAAGGGTTAAAGATGGTCTATCTCTTCCCAGTAATTTTTAAAATAATATATAAGAATTGAGGACAATAGTACGGAGAAGTTTCTATCAATTAATATTAATTTTATTTAGATTTTGTTATCACATCTGCTGGACAGTATTGTGGGCTATTTTTTTTTTTATTTTATAATTTTTTATAATTTTTAGTATATATTTAGAATGTTTAGAATATTTAAACAAAATTAGAATCCATGTGAAAACGTACGAAGCATACCAAGAAGGAGTATTCTATATTGTTAGCACACTCAATCATGGCAAGTTTTATTTCAATTATTTCAATTATAGATATTGCACGATCGAAATAAACCACTTTATTATGCATTTATTGACCAATAGTATACCCAATTTTCAAGTATTATCCAGCTGTTTTATCTGTATTTTATTCACAAATTAACTATTTGTAGTCTTGAAATCTGGATTTATAAAAATTATGTTGTTCTAATTGTGACCTGGAAGAGATATCCATCTTTAAAGATGGTCTATCTTTTTGTATACCGTAATTGCTTAGGCTGTTGTGCATATAACACCTTTTTTTGTAATATCATCTTTACACCCTACTGTATATAGCTTCCTACTGTGGGTATAAATTTCTTCTGTGGGTGTAAATGTTCAAACGTAATTTAATGTGTTAAACGTTTATACCCATAGTAGAACTACATTGTAGTTAGCAAAACAGTTCCTATGTCACATTCATTTAATATTGGAAGTTGTCAAAAACTTGTCATGATATCAATTAGATATGAGGCAAATTGCCTGCATTTCAATCAAATGTAGCTTGCTGGTGTTATATGAACTAGGAAACATATGAATGGTAATTCCAAGTGACTGATCGCTCAGAAACAGGCTGACGTCATAACGTAAATGTATGAATCACAATGCATGACGCACGTTCTTTATGGTATAAATAAAATACCATATATAAATATGGTAATAAAATACATGCATAGTAGCCAAGAGTAAAAAAATTTCAACACTCATGGTATTGTGGTTTTATACCACTTGCCAAAAAGCTTGTGGTGAAAATTTGGTATTCTTGGCTACTATGGGTGTATTCTATATGTAAATATGTGTTATATATTTACCGGGGTATAAAATATGAGATATAATCGAAGACCCCTGTCCGGAAATGCTTCTATTGATTAATTTTGATTATATTTTGAGTATTTTCTGGTATAAAAACGTGTTGTTGTTTAACTAACAAACAATAGTGGTTACTCACTCAACAGTTAACAGAGACCAGAAATTATATTGTGTAATTTTGTCACGAATAAACGTTAATTAGACTCATTATCGCTTATAACTATGTAATAAAACAATACAAACAATCAATCTGGGACATTTGACATTTGGATCGTAGCTATGGGAACAGCCTAATGATCTCTGTCGATATATGGTATTGCCTGAATGGTCCGTTCTAAAAATAGAACAATAAAGTGTCCGACTTCATCATCTCATTTTATAATAAAATATTCGGAATAAAATCAATATTAATTGATAGAAGCATTTCAGGGCATGGGTTTTTAATTCATATTTATCATTTAGGGCCCTGCGAATCTGGTGTTTTCATTTCGAACCGAATCTCGAATCGAATCAAGTAAATGATTCGAAATCGTATCGAATCTCGAATTGAATCATTGTTACTGAGCCAATCGAGTTCAAATACATAAAACTTCGAAGTAACACCTAAAATTGCCTGGCGAAAACTGCCTTGTGATCGTCGATGTAGTGCAATATGTACAGATTATGCGCTTATCTGCACACCTCTATGCATTTTCTGTGCCTATGCAATCATTGAGTACAGATATAAAGAGCATGAGAGAATCAATGTCGACGTAAATACGAACAAGCGTACTGCGTGACGCCTGTTTCATTTTGTTGAATAGCGCAGTATATTTTCGCTACATGTACACTTGCGATGATT
This sequence comes from Siphonodentalium dalli, assembly GCA_032622095.1. Classification (NCBI taxonomy): domain Eukaryota; kingdom Metazoa; phylum Mollusca; class Scaphopoda; order Gadilida; family Siphonodentaliidae; genus Siphonodentalium; species Siphonodentalium dalli. Next base: position 85,435,349 of record CP136061.1, on the reverse strand, counting down.
GTGTTACATGTATCTGTCGCTTGAACTGATAGACTTACTAGACAATGTTTACCAAAGTACTCAGGACTTAAGATTCAGACTCACATTTACGGAAATCACAAACAAAGATCTAAAATCTGGCATACATGTGTGTAATGGAATTCCCATGATTCCTGGAACGACACTATAGCACACAGCCCTGTGTGGCAATTTTGTTGTTCACTTATGTCATTCTTACAGATTTGGTAAATTAGTTATAGATTAGTTAAGAAATAACTCTTGTTTCGATTAAGGTTATGCAGTTATAACTGAAAAGTTTGAAGATAAATTCTATAATAAGCGTAGCGCCGTTATAGTCAATTTATCTTCAATTTATCTTTATTTCTTATAATTTAATCTGCCATTTCACAAGAGAACCACCATAATCAGAAGGTATAAGTATAAAAGACTCGTAAAACTTTGAGATTATCGCCGTCGAAAAGACACACACCAAAGTTGAAATTGATATGAATGCTGTCAATCAAACATCCAATTATCAGTGATCAAGTGGTGTCATGAATTCGTCGCTTTTGATTGGCTAGTGAACAGTGTACATGCATTGATCAACTGATCACTCCACTGTCGCAGCAGGTGTTCCAGAAATATTTTACATGTACTGTGACACGAGTTGTTAGTTTCTGAAACTACATTTCTTTGCAAATATCAACTCGATCGAGTCTTGTTCATTTTTAGTCGAGTTTTTCAAAAACTCGACTTATGGTTTGGCGAGGGACGGTTGGCAGGCGGGCGGGCGGACCTAAAGAATGCCTTATAACTTTGACATTTGTGAACGGATTCAAAAAATGTTTGGTATGGCAGTTGCTCCCAATGACTATTTACTGCCTGTAGGAAATGGGTCACGTCCGATAGTTTTTCATCGATAGCGCGATAACTCACGCAAATATTAACCAATTTCAACAATATTTGGTATATGAGACTCTTGCAACAATATCTCGGACGAGTTCGAAAACCAGGTTTGTCCTAATTTTTTTTCCGGAGTTATGGGTCTTAGTTTGTCTATTTTTAGGGGGGGGGGGGGTATATGTGGTTGGGCCGCAAATGAAACCGACGTGGGCCTCCAAATGTGTTGTTTAACCAGCCGAATTGGCTAATCGTAATTTTGTCATTAAATGGAATTATGCAAAAACATGTATTTGGTCTGATTCTGATTCAAGGGGGGAGGGTGCAGTTGGAATTTCCCAAGGTGGACACCCCTGCTGAACAGATTCTGATTCAAGGGGGGGGGGGGTGCAGATGGGCCGGTATTATATTCATTTCCCGGGCCGTTTTTTTGGCCCAGTCCGCCTCTGCCTGAAGGAATTTGTATGCAGCATTGGAATCCCCGTTTATATTGCAAAAAGTATCGAATAGTTTCCATGTACATTTTAGGCACGCGGTATATAGGAGTGGTCATATAGCACGATGCTGCTATGAGTGCTGTCATTTCAATAGCAGAAGTAATCAAGAAATTTAGGTTATCAAGAAATAACCATTTATGTGGTCTGAATGGCTAAATGTGTGACAACCAATCGTTTTATAGTATTCTGAGGATTGACAGCTTATGATTAAATTATTTGGCGATAACATTACATGTCCTGCCATCGGACATAACGGTAACGTTTAAGTCGCTTGTTATATGTTATAATAGTGAATTTTCTTTTCTGGTAAGAGCATTGTGGTCTGTAGAAAGCACGGAAATGCACCTTTCACCAAAGATTCGACGAATTCCGAATCATGGTAGCCGATTTCGAATCGAATCGAATCAGACGAACGATTTCGAATTGCATCGAAACTAATTCGAATTGTTATATGAAGAGATAATCCGTCTTTAAGTAGGTGTCTAATGTCTATATTAACCCTTTTGTGATGGGAGTTGCGCTGATGCAGCATTAAAGATCCAGTGCCAGTGCATTCTCTTATATATGAGTCTCCATAGGGAGCGTCGCATATATAATAGAATGCAATGGCTTACAAGATAAAGGTACAGATTGTTAGGTCAATGTATTCTCTTATATATGTGAGGTTCCCTATGGGAAACTCGCATATATAAGAGAATTCATTGCCACAGGGTTTTCACAAACTTTCAGGAAGCTCCAGTCATGGAAGGGTTAATTGCTTTATAGGTAATTGGGTGTCTAATGTCTATATTAATTGTCTATACCCATACATGATCAGCTGGTATGAGCCCATTCATGACCATTTCTATACGTGTTATTTTTTAATGGGACGTATTATGTTATTGGTCTTTCCATCTGTATGTCTGTCCATCCGTACATTCGTTTTGGTTCCCGGAAGAAAACTTGAGCTAGTCTGGATTGAATGGAATGAAATTTGGTGTGTGGGTTTAATAGCACAGAATACAGGTCAGGTTCGAAAGCGGGTTCCGCCCACCAATTTTCACCATAGCCATGGCCCATTTTCTTGGAATTTGCACTATTTTCCAGATGATAATTTTACAAGTCTGAACTGAATGGAATGAAATTTGGTCTGTAAGTTTACTAACCTAAAATACCAATTTTCACCAGACTTATGGCCTTTTGTAGCTGTTAATCAGCAGATTATTAGCCGTGTTCGTCCATCCATACATATGTCAGTCCAATTCCTTGTCCGGACATTAACTCCTTTTCAAAATTATCCGACCAAAACAAAACTTGGTATGATGTTTAACCATCACATTATTGAGTTCAAGTTTGATTATGGTTCCGGTCTGATGATTTTTGCCTCTTTTTTACTTAGAAATCTGTAGAAATTGTGATTTTAATGTTGTCCGGATGATAACTCCAGTTACATGTAGTATTAACTAATACAAACAAAACTTGATAAGAGGAATATCATTCACATTATTCAGGTTGATGATTTTTGTTGGAGTTATTGCCCTTTTGTTGTCCGCATACATGTTCAAACTTGTTCGACTTAGAAATTGCGATTTTTTTACATGCCAGATAACTTAAAAAATATACTGGTTAATTTGTTGGTCTGACACTGTATAATAATATGAATTTTTATTTATTTCCCTTGTGGGACTTCATGTTGCATGTGTGTTATGAACTGGGATCAGCCTAGAGGGCGATATCAGGGAGACATCTTCTCCCTAAAATGTGCCACTTCTTCCTATTTTTGTCCTAAGGAGATGTCACTTAATTCTCATATTCCAGTATATATTTGAAGAATATTTACTGATTATTAGCTCAACTTTACTTTGTAAAGTTTGAGCTATTGCCATGGCTTTGTCGTCCGTCGTCCGTGTGTGCGTGTGTGTGTGCGTAAGGCGTCAACAATAGAGGCTACAGGTCGTACCTTTGATCGGATCATTATGAAATTTGTCATAGCTGTTGACATCAACATTTGTACCGGAATGATTCATTTTGGGGTCATTCGGAAAAAAAACATGGCCGCCAGCGGCCATCTTAGATTTCAAAATTCAATCCATTAGCACGGGCTACAGGCCGTACTGTTCGTCTGATCGTCATGAAATTTGTCATGGATGTTAATATTGACATGTAGATGGGAACGAGTAATTTTGGGGTCATTCGGCCAAAAAACATGGCCGCCAGCAGCCATCTTCGATTTTACTCTTTGCATGACTAAATCCTTTAGCACGGGCTACAGGTCGTACCTTTAGTCAGATCATCATAAAATTTGTCATGGATGTTAACAATGACATGTAGATGGGAACAAGTCATTTTTGGGTTATTCGGGCAAAAAACATGGCCGCCAGCAGCCATCTTGGATTTTACTCTTTGTATGACTAAATCCTTTAGCACGGGCTACAGGTCGAACCTTTAGTCTGATAATCATGAAATTTGTCATGGCTGTTGAAATTGGAATGTAGATGGGAACGAGTCATTTTGGGGTCATTGGGACAAAAAACATGGCCGCCAGTGGCCATCTTTGTTTTCAAAATTCAATCCATTAGCACGGGCCACAGGTCGCACTGTTCGTCTGATCATCATGAAATTTGTCATGGATGTTAATATTGACATGTAGATGGGAACGAGTCATTTTGGGGTCATTCGGCCGAAAAACATGGCCACCAGCAGCCATCTTGGATTTTACTCTTTGTATGACTAAATCCTTTAGCACGGGCTACAGGTCGTATCTTTAGTCTGATCATCATAAAATTTGTCATGAATGTTAACAATGACATGTAGATTGGAAAGAGTCATTTTGGGGTCATTCGGCCAAAAAACATGGCCGCCAGCAGCCGTCTTGGATTTTACTCTTTGCATGACTAAATCCTTTAGCACGGGCTACAGGTCCTACTTTTAGTCTGATCATCATAAAATTTGTCAAGAATGTTAATAATCACATGTAGATGGGAACGAGTCATTTTGGGGTCATTTGGCCAAAAAACATGGCCGCCAGCAGCCATCTTGGATTTTACTCTTTGTATGACTAAATCCTTTAGCACGGGCTACAGGTCGTACCTTTAGTCTGATCATCATAAAATTTGTCATGGCTGTTGATATTGGAATGTAGATGGGAACGAGTCATTTTGGGGTCATTCGGACAAAAAACATGGCCGCCAGCGGCCATCTTGGATTTCAAAATTTAATCCATTAGCGCGGGCCACAGGTCGTACTGTTTGTCTGATCATCATGAAATTTGTCATGGATGTTAATATTGACATGTAGATGGGAACGAGTCATTTTGGGGTCATTAGGCTCAAAAACATGGCCACCAGCAGCCATCTTGGATTTTACTCTTTGTATGACTAAATCCTTTAGCACGGGCTACAGGTCGTACCTTTTGTCTGATCATCATAAAATTTGTCATGGATGTTAACAATGACATGTAGATGGGAACGAGTCATTTTGGGGTCATTCGGCCAAAAAACATGGCCGCCAGCAGCCATCTTGGATTTTACTCTTTGTATGACTAAATCCTTTAGCACGGGCTACAGGTCGTACCTTTAGTCTGATCATCATAAAATTTGTCATGGCTGTTGAAATTGGAATGTAGATGGGAACGAGTCATTTTGGGGTCATTCGGACAAAAAACATGGCTGCCAGCAGCCATCTTGGATTTCAAAATTTAATCCATTAGCACGGGCCACAGGTCGTACTGTTCGTCTGATCATCATGAAATTTGTCATGGATGTTAATATTTACATGTAGATGGGAACGAGTAATTTTGGGGTCATTTGGCGAAAAACATGGCCGCCAGCAGCCATCTTGGATTTTACTCTTTGTATGACTAAATTCTTTAGCACGGGCTACAGGTCGTACCTTTAGTCTGATCATCATAAAATTTTTCATGAATGTTAATAATGACATGTAGATGGGAACGAGTCATTTTGGGGTCATTTGGCCAAAAAACATGGCCGCCAGCAGCCAACTTGGATTTTACTCTTTGTATGACTAAATCCTTTACCACGGGCTACAGGTCGTACCTTTAGTCTGATCATCATAAAAAATTTCATGGCTGTTGAAATTGGAATGTAAATGGGAACAAGTCATTTTGGGGTCATTCGGACAAAAAACATGGCCGCCAGTGGCCATCTTGGATTTCAAAATTTAATCCATTAGCACGGGCCACAGGTCGTACCTTGAGTCTGATCGTCATAAAATTTGTCATTGATGTTAACGATGACATGTAGATGGGAACGACTCATTTTGGGGTCATTCGGCCGAAAACATGGCCGCCAGCAGCCATCTTGGATTTTACTTTTCTCTTCATGCCTATAAACTAGTATTAGACATTCAACTTTCCACATTCCTAATCGCTCCATTGACTGTAATATATTAAATTATTCCCTTTCCAAGTTGAGCTACAGTGTCATTGACACTTTCATAATGATGTGCTTACTTATTATAATCGTGTACTTACTCATTACAATGGTGTACTTACTCATTTTAATGGTATACATGTTCTTACTAATTATAATGGTATATATAAATGGGTTTATATATACTGCAATATACTTATTGGATACTTATATATATTGGATCACAGAAAGGTGATGTTGGGGAGATAATTTAACTTCAACCATTATGACTTCTCCCTGATAATAGTTAATTTCTCCCTAATAATTTACCTCTCCCAATTTGAATTATGTAGGATAGTCCTCTCCCAATTTGATTTATGTAGGCTGGACCTCTCCAAATTTGAATTCTGTAGGCAGGTCCTCTCCCAATTTGAATTATTTAGGCTGGTCATCTCCAAATTTGAATTTTGTAGGCTGGTCCTCTCCCAATTTGAATTATGTAGACTGGTCCTCTCCTAATTTGAATTCTGTAGGCTGGTCCTCTCCCAATTTGAATTCTCTGGGCTGGTCCTCTCCCAATTTTAATTTTGTAGGCTGGTCCTCCCAATTTGAGTTATGTAGGCAGGTCCTCTCCCAATTTGAATTATGTAGGCTGGTCCTCACCCAATTTGCATTCTTTAGGCTGGTCCTCCCAATTTGAATTCTGTAGACTGGTTCTCTCCCAATTTGAATTATTTAGGCTGGTCCTCTCCCAATTTGCATTCTTTAGACTGGTCCTCCCAATTTGAATTATGTAGACTGGTTCTCTCCCAATTTGAATTTTGTAGACGGGTCCTCTCCCAATTTGAATTATGTAGGCTGGTCCTCTCCCAATTTGCATTCATTTTAGGCTGGTCCTCTCCCAATTTGAATTTTGTAGACTGGTTCTCTCCCAATTTGAATTTTGTAGACTGGTCCACTCCCAATTTGAAATCCTTAGGCTGGTCCTCTCCCAATTCGAGTTCTTTAGGCTGGTCCTCTCCCAATTTGAATTAAGTAGACTGGTCCTCTCCCAATTTGAATTCTGTAGGATGGTCCTCTCCCAATTTGAGTTCTTTAGGCTGGTCCTCTCCCAATTTGAATTATGTAGGATGGTCCTCTCCCAATTTGAATTATGTAGGATGGTCCTCTCCCAATTTGAATTCTGTAGACTGGTCCTAGCTCTCCCAATTTGAGTTCTTTAGTCTTGTCCTCTCCCAATTTGAATTAAGTAGGATGGTCCTCTCCCAATTTGAGTTCTTTAGGCTGGTCCTCTCCCAATTTGAGTTCTTTAGGCTGGTCCTCTCCCAATTTGAATTATGTAGGCTGGTCCTCTCCCAATTTGAATTATGTAGGCTGGTCCTCTCCCAATTTGAATTCTGTAGGATGGTTCTCTCCCAATTTGAATTATGTAGACTGGTCCTCTCCCAATTTGAATTCTGTAGGATGGTCCTCTCCCTATTTGAATGCTGTAAATTTTTACTAAGTTCGGTGTTAAACCAGATGGGGCATTGGCCAAATTTTATACAATACCACATTACACCACATTATGCCACATTATACCAACTTTTACCAGATAATGCCACATTATACCACATTATACCAACTTATACCAGCTAGATTATACCACATTATACCAACTTTTACCAGATTATACCACATAATACCAAATTATACCAGATTATGCCACATTAAACCATATCATACCTTTAATTATGCCCCCGACTTGAAGTCGGCGGGTATATAGTCGACGTCCGTACGTACGTACATCCGTCCGTACAAACATTTTGCATTATTGTTCAGCAACCGCTGGGCAGATTTAGCTGATATTTGGTATAGTGATAGAGCAGCATGGGGGAACAGCTACATGCATAGCGCGGGTTTCGTCAACCCATTTTCACCAGAGTTATGGCCCTTTTTTTACTTAGAAAATTCAATTTTGTCCGTCCGTACAAACATTTTGCATTATTGTTCAGCAACCGCTGGGCAGATTTAGCTGATATTTAGTATGGTGATAGAGCAGCATGGGGGAACAGCTACATGCATAGCACGGGTTTCGTCCACCCATTTCACCAGAGTTATGGCCCTTTTTTTACTTAGAAAATTCTATTTTGTCCATCCGTACAAACATTTTGCATTATTGTTCAGCAACTGCTGGGCAGATTTAGCTGATATTTGGTATGGTGATACCGTCCATGCTTAATCCGAATTGCTACGGTCGGGGGCAAATGCCACGCGACAACGTACCTCTTGTTAAAGATGGTCTATCACTTCCTAAACATGTTTATATGTTATAGTTTCCAGGGTATACAATAATAAATATGAACCAAAGACCCTTGCCGTTCGTTCAAAGCGTAGCATGCGGGATAACTCTATCTAAAAATACTAAGGAAATAAAGGTCCCACTTGATTATCGCATTATGTAAACAAATATTGATATAAAATAAATATTGGCTGATAGAAGCTTTTCTAGATAGGTGTCTTCGACTCATATTTTATCATGTTATCCCCTGGAAACTATAAAACGTGTTTAGGAAGAGATAGACCATCTTTAATATTTTAAATAGTCACTATGAGTACTTTCGGAATAAAAAAACCTTTGAAACAACATGAACAACCTTCGGAATAAAGACATGTGTTATATTATATATTTTTTACTTTATCATAAACTCATTTTCATTATAATTACCATGTTGTTTGCATTGTTCATAGAGCACACAAGTGTATTTTGCACTAATCCGTGGCTTAATTTCATTCATTTGTTGCATATATTCTTTTGAGTATAAAAGGAGATGGTCACATTTTAAAATGGACAGATTTAGTGTACAGTCCCTCTTTAACACAATTCTGATGTACCAGCTAACATAATATATATGTTAAATACTATTTCGTATTTTGTCTTTAATTATACCCCAATTAAAGAAGAAATGAAGCCAATGGTCAAGCCTTGAAATAGCGTGTCTGTCATTTGCAGAATGAGGTCCCCAGAGGGTGAATTTAGTGATGCTACCCCGCATAGCGGGATAGCATCACCAAATTCCCCCTCTGGGGACCTCATTCTGCTTACACCTCAGCAGAATGAGGTTCACAGAGGGTGAATTTGGTGATGCTAGCCCGTATACTGGATTATATGAGTCCGGTCCTCATTCCATCCAACCACAGGTTGTTGGATCTCAATGAAAAACAATTGGTATGGATGTTCATGCAACACTGAGGACATTCCGAGGAATGATCAATAATTTTGTTTGGGTTTTCATTCATCATCATGAGGGCTTTCAATGAAGTGTCAGTAGATTTTGTTCGCATTCACCATTCTAGGGTGATTCATCTTTGTTTGTTTCCGAAATGTTTCGCCCGTCCAAGCCATGGGTAATTTATATAATTTGTGATATCATTAAATTTAATTTGTGATATCATTAAATTTAATTTGTGATATCATTAAATAGAAAATGGCATAGCTGCCCTACTACTCCTTAACATTTTGTGATATCATTAAATCATTTTATGATAACAGAAAATTTAATTATTGATATCACTAAATGCTTACTATTTTGTGATATCAATAATTCGATTTTTGTGATATGATATAAAAATTTAATTTATGAATGCAGGCACTACCCTAATATATCTTTACCAGGGTTTTACATTGGTCATATTCCATCGTAAGTGAAATGTACTGTGGTACACCCTGGTAAATGCAGGTAATACCTTAGTATATCTTGGTTTACCAGTGTTTTACATTGGTCATATACCCTTTTAAGTGAAATGACTGTGCTATACCATGGTAAATGCAGGTAACACCTTAGTATATCTTAGTTTATCTGGGTTTTTCAATGGTCATGGATCCCTGTAAATGAAATTTACCCTGGTATATACTGGTAAAATGTAGGTAATACCCTAGTATATGTTGGTTTTATGTGGGTCATGGATGCCGGTAAGTGAAATTTACACTGGTATATTCCGGTAAATGCAGGTAATACCCCAGTATATCTTGGTTTACAATGGTTTTACATTGGTCATATACCCTCAAAAGTGAAATGTACTTTGGTATACCCCAGTAAATACCCTCCCAGTATATCTTGGTTTACCAGGGTTTTACATTGGTTATATACCCTCGTAAGTGAAATGTACATTGGTATACCCCAATAAATGCAGGTAATACCCTCCCGGTATATCTTGGTTTACCTGGGTTTTACATTGGTCATATACCCTTGTAAGTGAAATGTACTTTTGTATACCCCAGTAAATGCAGGTAATACCCTCCCAGTATATCTTGGTTTACCTGGGTTTTACATTGGTCATATACCCTTGTAAGTGAAATATACTGCGTTATACCCCGGTAAATGGAGGTAATACCCGAGTATATCTTGGTTTTACATTGGTCATGGACCCCTGTAGGTGAAATTTACCCTGGTATATCCTGGTAAATGCAGGTAATACCCGAGTATATCTTGGTTTAAAGATGCATTATCCGAATTAACACTCTTAAATTACTATTTCTTTGTCTTCGGGGTTAAAAAATATTTGATTTGAGTTGAGGAACCCACCCATCAAAGCTCAGAGTGATCAGATATCGATTTTTGAAGTTTGTTATTTCTCGAGATGTGCAATTATATGTGGCCCAGAAACACGTGGTCAAACGGACGGTCTCGGACAAAATTGTGGATGAAGATGGATAACTCTAAAATAAGTGGTAATATGGCCAAATTTTGTGATACTTAAGTGATAATGCGGCCATATTTTGTTGAACAAAATGTTGATAAATAACTAGTTTTGGGAAATTTGATGCCATAGTTAACAGTGGTTAGCATTATTTTGTTGCAATAATTTGATTCTGATAACTAAAAGTGTATTTTGAAGAAATGTTGTTGTTTTTGTATTTTGTTGATATGGGGACCGTCTGATCGGATCGAGTACCTTTAATGTCGTTTACATGGGTCTTGGATGCCGGTAAGTAAAATTTACACTGGTATATCCGGTAAATGCAGGTAACATCCCAGTACATGTTGGTTTACCAGGGTTGTACTGTGGTATATCCAGGGTTTTACTTGGGTCATGGATCCCATGCAGTGAGTGAAGTTTACCCTGGTATGTGCCAGGTAATACTCTAGTATCAAGGAATCAGCTTGTCGGACTGTCGTCTGTTTATTGACACAAATTTGTCCGGAGTTTTTAATTGGTCGTTGTTTAATCATTTTCCATGAAACTTGACACCAACATCAACCACCATGGGAACCTATTATGACGATCGGATGAGAGGGATGTGGCCTGTATGTTTTGCCGAAGGATTTAGTCATGCAAAGAGTAAAATCCAAGATGGCAGCCATGTTTTTCAGCAAATTTCTGGAAAAAAAAATGATGGCTCCCATCTAGAGGTCACCCTGAAGATGCATATACAGTTTGGTAATGATCGGACGAGGGATGTGGTCTGTATGGTATTTCATGCAAAGAGTAAACTACAAGATGCTGCCAGCGGCCATGTTTTTAATCAGATAGCTCTCATCTGGAGGTGATACTAATCATGCCTGTAAATTTCCAAAACATTTCTTAGACTGCAGGGTGTGCCGATGGATTCAAATTTGAAATCCAAGATGGCTGCTGGCAGCCATGTTTTTTAACGAATTTCAGAAATAATCGATGGCTCCCATCAAGAGGTCACCCGAAGATCTGTATGAAGTTTGATGATTATCGGATGATGGATGTGGCCTTTTTAAATAATATATATATATATTTTTTTAATATTAAAAAAATTTGAAAAACTGATTCCATTACAACTCCGCCAAGGGTACCCAGAGAGTCAGCCCACCAAATTTGGTCTAAATCAGTCCAAAATATTGTTATGTACTGGTAAATTTGTTTGGAGCGACATTCACCAATTCCATCCCATGCCTTTGGACTACTCAGTTATTAATATGGCTATATTATTTTCTGATGTCTCTTATGCCAATGTGCAGATAAAGAAAGCTATTGTATCTAATTTAAAAAAAGTTTCAACAATACACATCACATGCTGTTAACATTTAGACTAGAACATCGCTCTACAGATGGTCTGAGGTCATTATAAATGTTATTGGTTTCATAGAGATGCCAGCTTTTAATATAAACAATGCCTGTGATTTGTTGACAGCTTTGCTGTATAATTGATACTAATGGGTCAGCAGTGAGGTGTTTATCTTGATGGCTGTTGTGGGTAGAATTTGATACATTATCATTGTAAACTTAAATTGGAATCTCTTGACCAAGTATTCCATGTCCAGGTCACCTTTTCACAATTAACCCAAGGCTGTGGTGGTGCAGCATTACAGATCCTGTTCCAGTGCATTTGTCTTATATAAATGTGAGTGACCCATAAATTCCAATAATTTGTGTTATGTACATTGTCTATAATAGTACATAACAGTATACTCTATAATTCAACATCAAAACTCTTATTTATGATTCCGATCAGAGTAATTTACTATCGCCAAGGGATGGGTTAACATCTGCTGATCGTGATCGGCCTCTCGTTTAACACATTTCGGAAAGAATCGATGGCTCCCATCTAGTAGTCATCCCGAAGATCCATATGAAGTTTGGTGAAGATCGGATGAGGGATGCGGCCTGTAGGGTGAGGCAAATTAATTTTTTGGCGGGCGGGCGGACGCCAACCCACGGCAATAGCTCAAACGTTACAAAGTAAAGTTGAGCTAAACAGCATCCCATACCATATAAAGAGGATCTACAACGAGTCCATTTAGAAGGGTTTATTGAATGGAATAAGGGTATAGGATCATGGAGTAAATATATATATCGGCCATTATACCATGGTACTTTACCAATGTACGAAAATGTTCTACCATGGTAAAGTGGACAGTTAAATGACCATGGTAATACTTCGTCATAGTATATAATACCATGGTGCTATTTAGATGGGCTGGCATTCAGGAGTCTGGGGCATGGGGGGGGGGGGGGGGGTCACACCCATTAAGAAACCGTACATTAGCGTTATCCATGCATGGCATATTTTATTCATGAACAATTGTGTAATGTTTCTCCTTCGAATGTGGGTCCTCCATATTATGCACATTTCTGTAATGGCATTTTCTAGCATATGGTCTTTGATAAGCATTATCACACAATGTACACTTGTATGGATGCTCGCCTGTGTGTACCATAGCATGCACATTCAAAGTCGATTTTGAGAGGAAAGCCTTCAAACACACGAGACATTTGTGCTCTTTGAGCCCAACATGTATCTTTCGGTGACTAAGCAATGAACCGTTTGATTTAAATTTCTTGTCACATATTTCGCAGTCAAAAGGGTGTTCACTTGAATGCGTTTTCTTATGCGAGTTAAATGTGTATGAAAGGGTAAAGGTCGCTTTTATATGGCCTCTGTCCATCATGAGAAGGCATGTGGAAGTCGAGTCCTGACATCGTTCTATATTTCTTCAGACAAATGTCACATGATATGTTGCGTTCAGTATGAACATGCACCACCTGATTATGTGATTTGACCGCAGCAACAGTTTTGAACTTTTTAAACCAAACTTCACATTTTTAATAGATGTACGGTTCTTATGTGATGTTGCAGCCCCATATGGAATACTGTTAGGGCCAACTTGCAAAGGGGGAATATATTTGTCGCTTTCGGCAGTTTCCACGACTGGCGGATTCCATATCCCCCGCCCGTTGCAAGTTGGCCCTAACAGTATTCCATAACATTTCACACAAATTGAACGTATGCGCCCTTTGTGAACACATATCATACGTAGTTGCCAATACAGATTAATTTATCAAATCAATTTTTATCTATATGCCCCTTTAAGAAATATGAGGTCATCGGGACCTATCTAATAACACACACCGGGCCAAATCAAATCGAGTTTTATTAGTATATATGGCACGAACACAGTACCTTTGTATACAGTAATGCCCAAATTAATCGACTCCATAACCACAGCATAATTATGGGTAATTTTTCAGGATTTAGCATTGAGAGCTTTCCGATGAATGGCAACAAGCCATATTTCCGACTAAATCCAGAAAAATTACCCATAAAATCTGCTGTGGTTATGGAGTCGATTAATTAGGGCATTACTGTATCACACTAGTACCATACTAGTACTATATAAGTACCACAGTACCAGTATAATACTACATGTGTATGATAGTACTATCAGAGACGTTGCGACAGGGTGGGGGGGTTGGTAAAAAATTTGGAAATTTCATACCTGCATGGCACAACATTAGTTGGGGGGGGGGGGGATTATTGTTTTTTTTTTACCAATATTTGCATATTCTCCTACTGTTGTTCAAAATTTTGGACTGGAATGGCTATCAGTTGGATATTCTCCAATTTTTCAACCTTATGGTGTCCTTGTCCCTCACCCGCGGCCAGTCAAAAACTAATAGTTAATTAATTTTAAGTAGGGTGATCCAAAAGAAATGGAGAATAACCTTGCTAAAAGTTGTTCTTTTTACGAATTTTAATCTAAATTGCCAACACACACCATCATTCTGATATATTAATTAAATGCACTGACTCTGGATGACAAAATCATTTGTGTTTGTTTGTCGCTGATTGTTGCGTCCCGAATCCAGATGTAAATATTTACAATTGAGCGTAGTTTTGACTATGTTTTATACTGAGTGGCATGGTCGATTTCTTTGGAATTTTCGGCGATGCTAGTAGAATGCTACATTATCCAGGTTAGCATAACACCTGCATACTAACTTATCGGTTCCGCGAACTCGAACAAGTCCATAATATGTCTTTAAGAAAACAATATTGTTCTATATACATTTGGTCAACATTGTCATTGGAATTGTCATTTTCCAACCTACGTGGGGGGGTCAGGTTAGAAATTTCCAACCCTAGGACGGCTTGAGGCTAGTCTAGATGCTAGTTTTGCGATTTTCTTGTTCAGATTTCAAAATGGTTGCTCAGCCCGGTGGTCCTGGTCTCTTGTCTGTAGCTGCGTGCATTTGTCTGGAGTTGCACCACTAGATGTTACGATTTATGCAATTTCAGGTTCAAATAAATATCTGAATGTTCTCATACCGGTAACGGTATATAGAACCATGATTTATGAATATATAGGCTATTAGGCCTGAGCACTGAGATGTAAGGGGGTGCAAAATGCAAATGGAATTATTCAAAACTTGTGTTTGATCGGATTCAAGGGGCTGCAGTTGGGATTCCCCAAAGTGGATACCCCCCACGGAGACCATCTAGCCACGTCCCTGAGTACTATACCAGCACCACAGTACAATTTCATTTATTACGGTAGAGTACCGTGGTATCAGGGTATTATCATGGTATGGTATTATTATTGTAGTTTTATTTACTATTAGTATGGTTTTATCATGGTAGAGTACCACTCTGTATTACTCTGGTTTACAATATAGTAATACTATATGGTAATACCATAGTTAGATTTTATTTACTATGGTATTACCATATATATAATAATATTGTATCTCACGTGACTTTGTTATTGAAATCAAGCTTTCCGATTGGTTGGCTACTCGACTCTATTAGTCGTAGTTGTATACTACGCCTTCAAGTCTCTCCCATCGTGCACTATGCATATGTAGTTTTGACTACTAAAAATAGTAACGAACACTGCATCAAACTTTGTTCTGAAACTACTTGTTATTTCGCCGCTGATCCAAATTAAAGCTTCAGTAAGGCGAACATCAATTGTCTGAACTTAATAAAAGTTGAAAATAGTAGTTTCCTACTGCTAAATCAAACAAACAAACCTGAACAAAGAGGAATTTAAATTTTTTTTTTTTTTTTTTACATATTATTTTTTCTTCTTTAAAATAAAATGGTGTTTGCCCACTGGTTTGCCTTTAATTTCTGCATTTGTTCGATACAATATAATAATTAGAGCATGACTTGTCGTGAAATACGCCGATATAGTGCGGTTGTGTAGTTCACGACGCTTCGCGTCGTGAACTACACAACCTCACTATGCACTATATCGGCGTATTTCACTCCAAGCCATGCTCTATTTATTAAGTAGAGTACCACAGTGCAGAATATTACTATGGTATACTATAGTAATATACTATATGGTATTACTATAGTACTTGTTTTATAAGGGACCAACTACATAGCTGTTACCTATATAGACATAGCCGTTACATATATAGACATTTTTCACAATCACTTTCAATATATCGCTAATAATATGATCTTGAGGGCGTTACCATTTCTGACTATGGTTTTTATTGTTGTGGAAGGGTAAAAAGCCACGAGAAGTGTCATCGGACCATTCGCAAGCACGTGTGACCACTCCTTCACCATTCAACTGCCTCTGTAATGGGCATTGATGGGTTAATCGCGTGATAATTAATGAGCATTTGTATATGAGGCGTCGCTATTAAAGAGCGTTTATCTACTTGAGTGAAAATATACGGCATTTGACCGTCTCGGAAAATAGGGATATCGAGACGAAATTTCATACTTAGGGGTTCCAAGGAACGGGGGAGATTTTCATCAGGTCAGTGTGTCCGCCCGAGGTGACCTTGACCTTGAAACGGCTACCGACAAATGATATATATGTCTGTCCTTCACAGACTCAAAAACGGCTCGAACGATTGAGTCCAATCTTGCTACCTAGGGGTACTTTTGTCCGAGAAGTGTCATGGACGGGTAAAATCGTGACTCAGACCTGACCTTGACCTTCAAAATGATCAATTCAAGGTCAAATCGGGTAAAACTGGCGGATTTCGACGACATTTTATACCTAGGGATGCTTTTGTCTGGGGAGTGTTTTGGACTGGTCAAATCGTTACCACAACCTGACCTTCAAAATGGTCAATTCAAGGTCGTCGGGTAAAACTGGCGATTTCGACGAAATTTGATACCTAGGTGTACTTTTGTCTAGGGAGTGTATTGGACGGATCAAATCGTGACCAGGACCAGACCTTGACCTTCAAAATTGTCAATTCAAGGTCAAATCGGGTAAAACTGGCAGATTTCGATAAAATTTGGTGCAAATGCAGCACACGTGTCTCGGAAGCTGTTGCAATTGCTTTTTCGAACAAAGCCATTGGACGAATCTCGCCAGTGGCGGGCTATTCTGCTAGTCTACTTTCGTATATATATGTGTGTGTGTGTGTGTGTATATATATCCTTTATGGACTCGAAAATGGCCTGACCGATTGAGCCCAAACTTGCTGTGTAAGGGTAACAAGAGCACGCCAACGGGGCATGGGCACAACACGCCCAGTAAAGTGGGGCAAGGTATAATTCATTCGTTTGAAACTTGGTTCAGTTCACTCGATTCAATCTAAAGTTATCATCTGGAAACCGCATATCAGGTAAAATCTGAGTCGAAAAAGGGGCATAACTCTGTCAAAATCATGCGGACAAAACCCATATTCGAACTTAATCTGTATTTTGGGGTGGTAAACTAACATACCAAATTTGGTTCAGTTCACTCGATTCAATCTAAAGTTATCATCCGGAAACTGCAAATCAGGTAAAATCTAATTCGAAAAAGGGGCATAACTCAGTCAAAATCATGCGGACGTGGTAAACTAACATACCAAATTTGGTTCAGTTCACTCAATTCAATCTAAAGTTATCATCCGGAAACCAAATACGGACAGACGGACGGACAACCCATTTCCATAATATGACTTTTTTTTCAAAAGGACATATAAAAAGCCACGCGAAGTGTCATCAGACCATTCGCGAGCCCGTACAACTATTCCTTCACCCTTCAACTGCCACCGGAATGGGGATTGATGGGTCAATCGCGTGATAGTTAATGAGCGTTCGTATCTGCGGTGTCGTTGTTAAAGAGCGTTTATGTACACAAGTATAAATACGGCTCAATCGACAGTCTCGGAAACTGGGGATATCGAGACAAAATTTTGTACTTTAAAGGGCTTCCAAGGGACGGGGGAGATTTTCGTCGGGTCAGTTTGTCCGCCTGAGGTGACCTTGACCTTGAAACGGGTACCCACAAATGACCTTGGGCAATATCTCGGTCGTCAGCGGTGACATCGACATGACATTTGTTATGTATGGTCAACTCGGGACGGGGAATATTTTTGTCGGGTTATTTTGTCCACCCAACATGACCTTGAAAATTCATCTGGACTTCTGCTTTTCTCCTGTTAAATCTGGTGTAACAAGTTACCAACTATCAGCCAATCAAGAATGATAGGGTTATAAATATGGTGAGAGCACATACTAGTATGGAATACAATTCATACAATAAAATCAACATATATTCATGTCTCCTTAAGCAGGCATATACCGTACACTATTAGCCAATCAAGACTGTTAGGGTAATAAAGTGAGTGTACGCTATAATATGGAATGCAATTCATACAATAAAATAAACATATATTCAAGTCTCCTCAATACTACCACCCAATCAAGAAGGTTAGGGTTATAGAGTGAGGGTACATAATATTATGGAATGCAATAACATGAACACAATAACATGAACATCTATCCAAGTCTCCTAAGGCAGGCATATATTAGGCATTATTATCCAATCAAGAGGTTAGAGGGTTATAGGGTAAATAATAGTATGGAATGAATTTCATACAAAAATAGACAACATATGTTTTAAACTTAAAGACATATTATGGACTTGTTCGGGTGGGTGAAACTGATAAGTTAATACTAAGGCTTTATGCCAACCTGAGAAATATAGCATTCTACTAACATCGCTATAAATTTCAAAGAAATCAACCATACCACTCCATAGAAAACATCGTCTGAACTACGCTCAATTGTAAATATTTACATCTGGTTTCGGGACGCGACTATCAGTGATAAACAAACATAAATGATTTCGCCATCGAGAGTCATTGCATTTAATTAATATATCAGAATAACAGTGTGTGTGTGGTCAATTTGGATTAATATTCAGAAAAATAACTATTTTGAGAAAGATTGTTCTTAATTTCTATTTTATCACCCTAATGGAGTGTTTCACAACACTTTAATTCCAGTTGTCACATCAACAGCTTCAACCAAGAATTCAGTTCCTCCAAAATTTATGCAAATTTCTACTTTTCTCTTCAAGTCTCCTGTTAATTCTAGGGTGTCAACTATCAGCCAATCATGAATGTTAGGGTTATAGAGTTAGGCTACAGAATAGCATACAATTTAATACCATTATGGACCCCGAGGGGTATAATGTAGTGTATAATGTAGTGTAAAAATAACATGCATAATATTATTATATGATATTACAAGAAATGTTAATAACGCAGTTTAAGGACGGATAATAGAATGGATACAAAGCAGTTGTCTTGAGAGGGCAAATGTATGCCAACCTAATTATGTTGAAAAGTAGAAAACCTAAATACTTAAATAAAGCTGGCATTATTGGGATAAGATATATTCGTATGTAGCTGCGTTGGTTAATTAAAGTATTCGATAAAATTATGATGTATTAATCCGTCAGGTGCATTAAGATAAGACAGATGCCCAATCAGACAAGTACATAATAGTATGGAAGGCAATAAAATCAACTTATGTTTTTAACTTAATTCTAGTTGTCAACGTCAATATTAGTTAGTATCAGCCATGAATTTGGATCCTCCAAAATCCAGCCACACCTCCACTATTCTCTTCAAGTCTCATGTCAAACCTGGCATATCAACTACAAACCAATCAAGAATGTTAGAGTACATACATTTACTGGTATGGAATGCTAATCATACAATAAAATCAGCATATGTTTCAAACTTAATTCCAGTTGTCACGTCAACAGCTTCAACCATGAATTCAGTTCCTCCAAAATTCATCCGCACTTCTATTTTTCTCTCCAAGTCTCCTGTTAAATCTGGCATATCAACTCTCATTTTAGCAAGAAGCCTACAACCAGGATTTAAAGTGCACTTTGGATTGTTCTCAGCTGAGAGATATGTATGCACAAACAAGTATGTTTGGTTTTTTTCACTTGGAGAATATGTTTGCAGAGTTGTTGATTCACCAACTGTTAAAACCTGCCCGGCCTTGACATGCGTCGAAAAAACATGGGTAAACTGTTCTTCATTGTCTGCATTTATATACTTCTTGTCAGCTGGATGAATTTTAGAATCGAAACACTCAGTAACTTCAATGCCATATGTGAATTTAGCAATTCTTGATTGAATTATATTTGGATTACTCCCATAGAGAACAGCTCCCAGTAAAACTGATTTGTCAGGTTCCCCTGGAATGAAGAATTTCTTGTCTTGAAATTTCTGCTTTACTCTTTCCTGAACTAAGATAGAACCGGAAAAACCTCCAACCATCAAAACGGTGTCAATTTTCGGTGGATTAGGATCTTTAAAAATACTGTCCAAATGATGCATAATACCATCAACAGCAGGTCTAAATATCGACTTCATTAACTCAGATTTCAAACGCATTTTGTCTCCCGTTATTGATATAAGGTCACTGTATCTCGATTCCGAGATATGTTTCTTTATCTTATTTCCAGTTTCTTCCTTATACGTGTCAGTCAGTGAAGCAGGCATCCGAATTGTAGTCTGATCTTCTGGCCCAAACTTAGTATGTCTCTTTTTTATTTCAAACTGCTTCATAAAGTCGATATAATCTTCCATGTTTTCTGATTTAAACTTATTCATCACATCTTTCCCAAATAATTCAGCCATGACCTTTAGGAATTCAGCATCGACCTTTGCCCCACCCCATGCTCCCCCTGTCACATGGTACAGCTGCTCCAGCTTACCATTAGAAAGTCTCTGTTGGAAATTTATATCAGCTGTTCCACCTGAAACATGAAAAAACATGAAAAAAAATAACCACATATTGAAATAGGGGACCTGGAGAGTTCCCAAGCTCAGATATTGTATAAATCGGTAATCTGAAGTCACAGCCGAGACTGAAAAAAATTTCAACGGTGTTTTTGGTGGAGAAAATGCTATTTGAAATTTTTTTATGACAAAATCACAAATCCTTTAATTTTCATTATTTTGGCCAAATTATCCAGCAGTATTGTCACCCCGACACCGTAGATCAATTATACGATAGTATGGTCAATTTACTAGGTGCTATTATTGAGAAATAAGATTTGCAAGTTGGAAGAAATCGTTACTATGGGGACGCCATTTTGATTGAATCATGGTCACGTGACAATGAACAATATTCAAAGAAAATTGCAGTCGGGCTGGAACGCATCATTGTAAATTTTCTGACTTCCTTCAGTTCTAATTGTTAATTGTGTATGTCACTTTAATTGTGAGATATATTCTTGTTCATTCATGGACATGTGAGGGAGGAATGTGTTTCGGTATCGCAATAATTGTTTAGTTATTAGCGCTTTGACTTTTAGTAAACACGACGTGTTTACACTTAAAATTACAGTTTACAGATAGCGATTTCACGTGCGGACTGATTTGTCACATGTACGTATAGTCTCATTGAATTGTTCGTGCATTCGAATCAATATTCGATCGCAATAACTTAAATATCATTCGTATCATGAGCTGGCTATTGTAATGTGTCACTATATTTGTGAAATAACCAGTGACCACCGCCCTATATTTCATCGAACCAAGGTTAATTCGCGAAGTGGAAAGTGTGTGATTCGGCTTGTCAAAGCATGGGTTTTGGTTTTCAACATCGTATTATCGTTCTGTTTGAATTGGAATTAATCATCTATATTCGCATTCAGGTGAGTTCAGTGTATTCTTATACTGTTATCTAATAATTAGTATACTGATTTGTTGCCATATATTATTAGTTTGGGAGCGTTTTGTCAATGTTCTAGCCATCACCAGAACAAACACAAAATTTTGACAGTTCGGAATTCCAATCGGCTGACATTTTGACCACGTGATCCATTCACATCTGTCTGAGAGTGAGATGAGTGACCAAACTTGATTGCTAATAGACCATTCCCGGGTTAAGAGAAAGGAACCCCACAAATTATCTCCCTGCTCGCTCAACGCCAGAGGCGCTGTTAATTAGTTTGTCTGCTAATCGGAGTGTAGGGTCTTAATTAGATAGGCTTGGTGCAGCTTATTTACACCAAGCCAGACTGCCGGGGTTGAAAAAAGCTATGATGCGACTTCCTTCTAGCTAACCTCATGGGGATCGACATATTAAATATAATATTTATGGAGTATTATCATACTTCACCATAATTAAAGTCTACTACAGGATTTGTGAGTATTTTTTCCATCAAATTACATATAGGCGTCGCGACGAAGACCATAATGTTAGTCAATAATCATAACGTGATTTTGGTGTTGTGTACCGGATTGCAAAGCCTCTGTTACAAAATTAGAAAATCTTGAAAAAATATCCATGGGTGAAAAGTGTAACTTCCATTCGTTTCCCCACAAAATTTGACAATTTGATTTATCAAGTTATGATTTTATGAATAAATTATACCTACCTCATATGGCTCAGAATATATCACTTTAACGCTTCATCTCAACTCGCATCATTCCGTTTCCGGTGTGGCTTTTTTTAATTACCCACTTATGTGACGTCACACCGGAATACCCTCTGCCAAGGTTCGCCATATGAGGTAGGTATAATTTATTCATAAAATCATAACTTGATAAATCAAATTGTTAAATTTTATTTCATAAATTAACCTACCTCATATGGCTCAGAATATTTCCTGATTCCAGAGCTCTGTCGTGCTGTGGTATGATGAGGTTTTCCGCTCTAGTGGTTATCCTCTGGATGGGTTTTGAGTTCATATGTATATGTATCATACAACCCATAGTTATACATATATACTATATATATAATAATTATGTACACAGCATCATTGGCTCATATTTGTTAGAATGCATCAACATTGTTTGAAACATGTTCAATGTTTGATGCCTCTTAATTGCAGAAACAAACAAAAAAGAAATCCATCCATAATGCGAACTCGCAAGGTTGATAAACATTTTCACAATCATAATGTCTACAACACTTCAGTTGTAGCAGATTCAACCTCACGTAATTATAACTTTCTGAATGTATTTTGATGCGACAAATCAGCAGCAAAATATTTGTTAACGAAAAACACTTTTGAACAAAGACCACGAAAGGGCCTCAAGAAAGAATAATCATTCTTAATCAGTTACAATCCAACTTGAAATATAGCTCTGTGAGGTTCACGTTATTGTCAGAAAAATATTATTATTCTCCTGATGAACATTACAGATATTCTGTAAATAAATGACGATATATCTGTACAATGTTCAAGTAATTGATCATCTAAACTATCTAAGAAAATAGTATACACGTATACATATGGCTCAGTTATGGATTACATGGGGAAAAAAATAAATATATATTTCCTGTCTTTGACAAGCCATGTCTGATATGCCTTATACACTTTTGTATTTTAGCCAAGATACATGTATCTGATCAATGGATGAAGATAGAAAATCTTCACATCAACGCAAAAATGAGAAATCTGTCAGAAGGAATTGTTTTTCATGTGACATGTTTCAAATGGGTGTTGTTCAACTTGTTCTAACAATCTCAATAATGTTGGCAAATTCCTTGCTTGAATAAGCTTTAATTGAATACACCTTTAATCATTTTGAGTATGACTGGCTGTTGCCACATAGGTTTGCCCACTACTGATGACAGAGTAGAGGTATATATTTATATATATGTATATGAAGCCTGCTATGGTTTAATACTGCAGATTGTAATGGTATAAATAAGAGAGAACATGAGTGCTGTCTTGAGGGGGTAAATTTTCATGCCACTACAATGGCTGAATTAAGAAGACTTATTTGCACACTATAGCCATGTTGTGTACTACATGTAGTACCATGTCTCCTTGTCAGATGCTGCCAATAATATTCTAAATTTATTTGGCATGCTTCTTTCTTGCCATTTTTTAGTGAAGAAGTCATGTAATCGGAATGTATACTAGTCTATATGTCTATATGTTAACACATATTTATTTTACATATGCATGTGTTTGTATATACATATCTATTCTTGTCAATATCCTGTAAATGTATTTCATATGAGGAATAAAACATATTCAAGAGTTTCAGCTTCGGCCCAAAACCGTGGCTATTCGGATAAGTTGACGTTGAATTATTATTAGTTTGCAATTTTTGTCAGAACTTGTAATGCTATGGGAGGAAATGCATAAATATGCAAACATGTTCTCCCAGTCCAAGGTCAGAGCCTCTGCTGGGGGACGATCTTGGTGGCGATCCCAACTGGAGTTTTCATGAGAAGTGTCATGTTGATACACTGGACCACTAGGTAGACCACAGTCAGACTGCATTAATATCTTGTGACCCGTTAGTACTGGGCCAATATATATCTGTTTATGTTTTTGTCTTATTTCCAAATTGTTTACATGCATTTTTGCTTTTCTCCATGACCCAGAGAAAGTAGATTGTTGAAATGTGCACCATACTCTGACTGACTTGCATATCAATAACACTTTATCATCTTAGGGAACAGAGGACAAAATATGCGGCATATCTCGGTCTTGTCTCGCTGAATGAAGACACCATTCTTTATAGAACTGGCATGAAATGTGTTATGTATGGACAATTGAGACTCATTATTTACTACCATTGTTCTAGCAAAAGGGAAAGTAATCAATAGCCTTTATAGAGAATTGTCTCCACGTAAGGTACCATGTATACTGCCTATTGTTTGAATATATCCTGCAATGCCATACTATAGTTAGATTTCAGTTTCACCTTGATGTTATTGAAAAAGGCATTCTATTAATTCATCAGTTGGAACTGCTATGCATGCCTATTTCTGGCCAAAATTGGGTTGTCAATATAAGCTATTGCTCCATGCAAGTCATCAGGGAGATTTTTTAAATTTCCAATTCATGATGAAAACATTATTTTAAGATTTGTTTAATGTTTGAATCAAAATATTTATTTCACATGATAACAATTGTGTGCAAGACGGTCATTGACCCAATCCGTGTCTTGTCTTATAAGCCATCGCCCATGTAAAGACATAGACCTAGACCTCACTTCTGCATGTGTTTTGGAGAAAATGGTACAGCTGATACCCGTATGCCTATCGATGATTGGCTGTAGTCTACATATAGCTCATCAGATGAATGACTCTCATATTTCATAATTGCTTTTAAAACAATGTGTTAAAAACTGCACACGTTCTGATAACGTTGTACATGTGTAACACGATATCTCGTGGGGGGGGGGGGGGGGGAACATACCCCGGGATATCTTCCCCCCCACCCTGGGTATCTTCCCCCCCCCACTCGTTTTTTTTTTTTCCCCTCACTTATTTTATATTATTATGGTAAGAAATGCCGAGAAAACTATTAAATATTTTTTTTTTTGTGGTTATTTTGAAGTTTAACTTAACCCCAATAATAGCATAAATATGTCAAAATATTATCTTATGATTCTATCGTTTAATTTGCTTTATATAGTCATGAAATGGCGAGAAATTAACTTTATATGAGCAAAATTTTATAGAGTAAAAATTTTGTGGGTGGGGGGGGGGGGGGGGGAGATACCCAGGCCTGAGTAACTTCCCCCCACCCAGCACCTACATATGACAAAAATTAAACGTATGAATTTATTTCTTAATTTGCTTTATATAGTTATGAAATGGCGAGAAATTAACTTTATATGAGCAAAATTTTATAGAGTAAAAATTTGGGGTGGGGGGGAAGATACCCAGGCCTGAGTATTTCCCCCCCCCCCCCCCCCCCCACCCAGCGCCTACATATGAAAAAATTAAACGTATGATTTTATTGCTTAATTTGCTTTATATAGTCATGAAATGGCGAGAAATTAACTTTATATGAGCAAAATTTGATAGAGTAAGAATTTGGGGTGGGGGGGGGGGGGGAAATACCCAGGCCTGAGTATCTTCCCCCCCCCCACCCAGCACCTACATATGACAAAAATTAAACATGATTTTATTGCTTAATTTGCTTTATATATAGTCATGAAATGGCGAGAAATTAACTTTATGTGAGAACAATTTGATAGAGTAAGAATTTGGGGTGGGGGGGAAGATACCCAGGCCTGAGTATCTCCCAGCACCTACTTATGACAAAAATTAAACATATGATTTTATTGCTTAATTTGCTTTATATATAGTCAAGAAATGGCGAGAAATTAACTTTATGTGGGAACAATTTTATTGAGTAAGAATTTGTGGTCTTGGTCTATATATAACCCTGCCTCACGATTAAGAGTTTTCGTCATAGATCCAATACTCTAAGCAAGCAGCGTATAGGTACATGTACATGCTCCGTAGCTAGCTCATATATACTGGTCTATACTACTGTTTAGCAACAAAATACCAATACGGTTAATACTCTATTTAGACTTTTATATGGCTGTGAATGTAGCCTGTATTTGAACCGTGTGTGTAAGCCATCATAATCAGAGAGGCTGTGAAGTTGAAAACGTCATTTCAAAATATAATATAGTTGCCCGATAATCAAAACTGGCCTTCATCAGCGATGATACACTGAGTGTATATTTTCTTATGTTTCTCTTGGCAAGTATAGTTGCTTTGAAGAATGTTATTGGCAATTCATTATCAAGAACATTATCTCAGCTAATAAAGGAATATTTAAGAACTCTTCTGCGTCCTTTGACACAGGAAAAGACAGCTGGTAAAAATATATAACCAGTTCGCTCAAAACGTAAGTAGCGACTGTCCTCAGTAATGATAAGCCAAGATTAGCTGTCTGTATATGTTCGTAATTCAGTTCAGTTCAGCAATTGTTGTGGAGATTGCATCGGCTCCGAACAGTAACCTATAGTATTGGAGAAGACCTATAAATAAACAAGTGACGTCATGCGCTGAAAGCTGCGCGCCTGATGCTTTTCTATATCAACATAGAAGCACACGTAATTTTAATATCAAATTCTCTCATATTATATTTATGAGGAATATAGAGATCGATTGTATAGTATCGCTCTTCTTTTCGCTGTGATAGAGCGTTCTGATACGAAATCAGGAGCTAATACAGATTTTGTTGGAGTTTGAATACGAATAGACATTGCAATGTTTCGTTCTTCTCCGGCCTTTTCGTCAGTACACGTATATTGTATCAAAATCTCTCTGTCAGAGTTTTCAGGGATACTATTGCATCATAAACGTCTCGCTCTAACGTCGGCTTTTCGCCACGAATTTGAGCGTTCTGATTCTACATCAGACACAATTACCGTCCGAGTGTATAAACTCGATGAAGTCCTATGATCTCCTATGTCTTGGCCCAGAGGCACTAACACAGTGGACTGTCCCATTTCTCTGTTAAGAGATTTCAAGGGAATGATTCTACTGAGCTGTCAGCCCGAGAAAGAGTCCGTGTCTAGTCTATACCGTACTGGCACTAGCACTGAGGACTTTCTGTTCCTTTATCTTGATCTTGAATCTTGATCAACGAGGTGCTGGAGCCATTGTAGGCTATACCGCACATCGAAATTTTCCGCCATATTTTCCCGCGGACAAAGACAAAGATCTCTTGTCAAATGAGGCCATATTCTGGCCAAAAAACGAGGCATACAATACTGTATAATCCTCATATAAAGTGTCGTTCACCTAGCCAGAGGCTTATAATGTGAACAGAGTCCGTCATATTAGACGAACGATTAGAAACGATGTTGCTTCGAGGACGCAAAGAAGATAAATTGAAGTAGGCAGAGGGTATTCCGGTGTGACGTCACATAAGTGGGTAATTAAAAAAAGCCACACCGGAAACGGAACGATGCGAGTTGAGATGAAGCGTTAAAGTGATATATTCTGAGCCATATGAGGTAGGTTAATTTATGAAATAAAATTCACAAACGGGATTTAGGGAGGAAATGGATGTATGTGATGCGAAGGAAAAACTTCAGTCCAAATAGACTATCTCGAGTTTGTTCTCTTCATTTCGACGACAGAAACGATCCGAGAGACAAAATTTCAATGCCGACTTTGTTCAAATACAACAATTTCAAAAAATCAAGCAACACGTTTATAATTATTACATCATTTTATATATCTGTTATATTAATATTAACCGTGATAATTGAATCGTTGAAACTACCACACCAGTATGTTACCTTCAAATCACGATATAATTTCATTCAAAATTTACTGGTAACTTCAACAAGTATTATTAAAGTCCTGCGAGTTTTAGTTATAAATACCAGTAGATAAGGACATGATCTTATTGCAAATATTTCACACATGAAACTGTGATAATATGAGACCAGGGGCTGTTTTCAACTAATATCTGCCACAATGTTATTTGACCAGGGAAGGTGTAAAATAATCACTCTATTTATTAATAGAGTTTCAATAAAAGGCTTTATTAACAATAGGCATTTGTACTTGCTATCATTTGAGTAACTCGGGAACACCAAAAATCATTCCATTATTACAAAGAGGATCTACCCGAACAAGAGTTGATAAAGTGTTAAATGTTTATTATCCAAGGCTTTATTAACAATAGGCATGTGTACTTGCGATCATTTGAGTAACTCGGGAACAACACATCTTTCATAAACATTTAACACTTTATCAACTCGTTTTATATACATGTAACTCTCGACCGGGTAGATCCTCTCTGTAATAATGGAATGCTTTTTGGTGTTGCCACCTTTATGTAGAATACGAAGTCACAATATTTCATTTGGCAAACTGGCACTGTATTTGTTTATATCACACACTGGTCTGTTTCAGTGATAATGCACCATTATTGTTCATGTATTATGTCGTAACACGGGTCATCCAGAATGGCATCAATAGTACTCCTTTTATGTTTGAATGTACTTTTTATTTCAAGAATTCCATTACCACAGCACATGCAATAAACAAGCCCCGAGGATAGGGTGATCAGGACGCCGTAACTATTCGTCTTTGTTTTCCAGAGATCTCTTTGTCAACATTTTGCTCGTTAACGGGCTGGTCAGTTTGTTTACAAAAGAAACACAATTTTAGAAGCTTTTCCTTTGTGTAACTAGTGGTAGTGATTCCCCTTTTCCTCAGATATTCTCGCAATTCGACAACATTCAAGCTACTAAATCTATTCATCGCGTTCGAATCTGCCATATTGATAAAACTGTTTACAAATAGAACCCTATATTGCCGGTCACGTGACGCTCATTTCCGCCTCCAACACATAAGAGCTCGCGTTTTCTGGTAACCCGGGAATCGTCTATTGGTCTATGTACTATTCAAATGACCAATTGAAACCCTATTGTTTCCGCCCTGAAAATGAAGCATTTGACCCCGCAGCTCGATTGAGTATAAAAGGTAAATCAATGTAAAATTTTATCGATCTTTTTGATTGGCAAATTTCTGATCCAAATATTTCATTTAGAACGTAGTGTATGTTGCATGTGTTTATGTGTAGGCATGTATGGAACACATAATGCCAGTGTCTGGATCAACCAGCTATCGTTCATCTGTCTGCCTGTCTTGTCCGTCCGTAGACACTTGCTATCGACACGATGACTCAAGTATAATTTATCGGATCTTGTTCAAATTTTATGTACATGTTTATGATGACACACCCCTCACCTGTATAGTTTTTGTATCGATCGGTTTAGAAATTATTAACGCTTTACAGATTGCATTCACAAATGCCAAATTGGCATGTGCTATCTGATACCATATAAACCGATTTACTTTTTGTCTGCCATTTTAATGGCATCGTTGTTCAATATGCGAAGGGGTAAACTGCTCGAGACCCCATTGTAGATTGTTCCAGTTGTGATGAATTGAACGAATGCATTTTAACACTATTCTATACTTAAGACATATTGTGTGCATAAAATGACTCGACCTGAAGCATCCGATATCTGATCTCGAAACCAAACTAAGCAATTATCTGATGCTATACGTTATATTGTTTATTTACATGTACTAAATTATAATGTTTTATTGGTCAAATACAATATTATTTTGATAAAAAACGTGTTTCGCGGCTGAAGGACCACGTGCAACCCCTCGCCTATACATTACATATACCGTACATGTATCAGTAAATGATCCAGGCATTTTTGGGGACACTGTTATCGGGGAATGATCTGCCAAAAGCATATCCAAAAGGCCTGAGCGGGGAGGTTCGGGAGGGGGTGTCCCCCTGCTGATGGTTGGGTCTGGCGGTTGTCCCCCTGAACTTTTTTGTTAAATCCATTGTATTGAGAGTTTAATTTGTCAAGCGTAACTTTGGAATTTTTTGTATATGTATGGGATTGTAAATGATTTTAAGTTATTGTCAGATATGTACATGTAAGTGTCTCTCACTTGAATTTTTATAAAATAGCCTAATATATGAATTAGAGTGATATTAAACAGTACTGTTAAATCTCATTTCATGCAGGATAATCATAATCCATTGAACCAAAAGATATCTGACAATAACTTATAATCATTTACAATATACATTGTTTCTGCACTACTACATGTAGTATATTATATGTACAGTACATATAATATACTACATGTAGTAATGCAGAAACAATGTATATTAAAGGTACTCAATCCAATCAGAGGGTCCTATATTACCATTTCGTTGGCTTTGGGGGTAAAACATATTTGATTCGAGTCAAGGAACCCATCAAACAAAGCTCAGAGTTATTAGAAAGTGAATTGTTGAAATTGTTTATTTTCCCCGAGATGAGTACTAATAATTGCCCATAACTTCGTAATTTGCTCGAGATGTGTACACCAGAAACACTATTCAAACAGACAAGGATGGATAACTCTAAAATCAAGTCGTAATAATAGCGCAATTTTGACCGAGAACATCCTTTTGACGCCATGTTCTGGGACAGAAAGAATAGAAATAACAAAACTTCAAATATCGATAATCACCCTGAGTGTTGATTGGTAGGTTCCTCGACTCGAATCAATTATTTTTTACTCCCAAAGCCAATGAAATAATAATATAGGACCCTCCGATCGGATTGAGTACCTTTAAGTTAGTAATTAATATTAGTACTAATCTCTATGTTAATTATTAATTTGGTATTATGATATTCCACATAATAACCATGTTGAATTGATCAAATTGTCACTGTTCCTGCACTGTATTGTGTAATTTCACTTGAATTTGATTGAAATACGGAAGTAGCTGAATGTTAACAAACCTGAACTCAAACTATTAGAAGTTTTCACAGATGAAAGCCAAACATGCTTTACAATATGACTCCAACCATCTGTTTGTAAAATAAATGTCTTATGTCAATATACTGGTACTGGTATATAAATGTTTTGTTATGATATGAATTGGGACCTGAATTAAAAAAAAATGTTTTTTGTTTTTTGGCACCTGCAGTTTGGGTGCCCACATCGGTAAGCGGTATGAAAACTGGCTTTGATAGGTCCCCGTGTATGTAAAAACAGACACACTCGCCTTGCATTAGAAGAAATTTAAATGATAATAATGGCAATTATTCGCAATGGGTTGATTTAAGAAATTTGCTAAATCAGCAAACAGCAATTTGGCAAATAAATTTGTGCCAAACACTGACAATGGGTGTTCTTACACAAATTGTATTCAGCGATATGTGTGCTAAAATATTCTTAAATATATATCTGAAAACTCTCTGGACCCCGCACCGAGTACCAGATTGAACTACAAGTACCGGTAGACGCCTGTGATAACCACAAAATGGCACAAATTACAGTCCTGAGTCTGACTATACTAATCTAAAATATGCTAATAACAAATGGCAATATTTAAAGCATAATTGTACCACAAATATGCATTGCAATTACGCCTCTTGGTGTAATTATAATGTCACCTTTCTCAGGAGGTGTTCGTGCGGAATATATACCGGATATTCGTAGAATCGGACCTTCGGATTATGAGACCTTCGGATTATTGGGTATTCGGAATAAAAAGCTACATAACCAAAGCCCGACAGACAAACAAAACAGAAATGAGTTTTATTTATTAGTATTATTATATTGTATTGTTTTGTAGCGTACTGCTCCTTTATTGATGTTTATGCAAATATATTGTGTCGTATAGTATTGGGTAATGGGTACACACAAAACTCATTTTTTTACATTCCGTTACGTAAATTATGATCTAATGGAACTGGACTGGGTACTAACAAACGGGAACGTAATTCGAGATTCCAAACTGTACTGCGTTGTTGTATGGTTGTTGTTGTTGGTGGTGGTGGTGGAGACGTTGTTTGTGCACGGAGTCACTACAATATAATATAGTTATTACTGGAATCACGTTCAGAAAGGACGTCTTACTTGTCGCACATCCATTTGAGCAATGCATATTCATATGGCGCAAATCGCTTTTATTATTATGTTTGCAAAATATATTAAAAGAATTAATCTTCCCGGAGTAACGACCAACCCCTATATTTGCCTTATGTCAAGTTTAAATTTGTTTCACCTTATTTTGTAATTCATTGGAGCGCTTAATTGTCCCTTGACCTCTTATGTAACAGTAACAAGCTATTTGATTGGCTACGTTCCGTGCTTTCTATTTACTTCCGGTTTGTCTCACTGCATTCATTTGAAATCAATTCGGCGAGTCGTCAACAGCTTTTTTCCCCGCCCACCTGAAATTTCCCTTAATTTTTGGAATTGTCCAATTTCTATTTTTTCTACCATATTCTAATGGTATTGGGCGTGTTTAGCCAAAAATTTAATAGATCAGTTGAATGGTATACATGTACATGTCATACTTTCGAATTTTCTTCTATTGTATTCTCCTATTTTGAATCTTGATACTATCTTGACTCTTGACAATTCAATTAACTATAAAATATAAGAGTATCAATATAATTGAGAATTTGTAAAATGTTATTATAATCATATGTATATAATAATAATGGGGAGCTAGTAGTTACGCTCCCCAATATTTACAGGCAAATAAATATATATAAAATCTATTCATTCTACATGTATTAAGAGTTCTCCATTGGGAAGATTGACAATTATGGTCTTCCATATATACCGGTATCTGCACTCGCCACAGTTGACCTTTGAACTTTGGTGCGGATAACGAATAAATCGATAAAATGGATTCCGACTCCACGTGTTTTGTGGGTTTGGTGAATTCGGCTGTATGGGTATTGCAGGTGGAAAACGTTAAATGTTTTCAAATGGAATTGTAGTCGGGACACGTGGTCATCTGTCACTAAGTTATTTTTTGGAGTGAAATGTGGTTTTCCGTTGTTTGTGTACGAATGCCAAAGGCTATTTTCCAAGACATTTTTCTGCCACTTAGAATACATTCATGCGGAAAGTGCCATTGTTTTCCGATACTCCAAACCTGGACCTACATTTTGATGTATCACTTTAGTCTGTGCTCGCAGTTATCGTCAAAACCGAGCCTCCAAACCTAGCCCACCCTCATCGACAATGCATATTCCCAACATTTAGGGGAATCCTACCTCAAGGGTTAAAGGTGAAAATTGGGCAGTATATTCAAGAAAGAAAATAAATCCACCTACTTTTCAAGGAAGGTTCTATTTAACGCTATCTATAATCTAATCTAAATGGATTCTCCCATCAGTTATCAAAACATACATTGGAATGGTCTATTATTAATTTGGAGGGAAGTTCATGAAAAATTAGCAGATGACAGACTGACATAAAGACAATACAAGTGCAGAAGGTTTCATATTCTTTGGTGGAAAGGTTCAGATAATAAGTTCAACAAACAACCTATGGTTATCTAATTATCTGAACTGTTCCTGAGGGAACTTCTCATCAATGAGTATTTAGTATAGAAGGATTAAGAACTTTTAAAAGAAAGGGACTTTATACTTTCTCACTCCCAGGTCGATGACCATGTATCTCGATCTGGGTCTGATCGACTTTCTCACTCCCAGGTCAATGACCATGTTTCTACTTACCTCCAATATCGATGACCATATATCTTGATCCAGGTCTGGATATGTAGAGGTTTGAGCCATCTGTCGCCACTTCGGTGGCAACTCGTTGACAGTGAATTGCTGCTGCTTCCGGCTCCAGAGCAATTGTTAAATTTTGATCAAGTATTCCTGCCTGCAATAATATAAAAATTGAGACTGAAATAGTAATCAGTTGGCAAATTTTCAACACTTAAGGGGCCCAGCAAGGGTGTTTTAAGTTGTAATTTTTCGACATGTTGAAAACAGTTTTAGTTACCAAAATAATGGGAATGATATCACCCGGTTATAAAAGTAGGTATTGCAATGGTCTTTTATTTGTTTGGAGGGAAGTTCAGGTAAAATGAGCAGACAACCATAAAGATAATACAAGTGCAAACAGATTCTTATTTTTTGGTGGAAGAGTTCAGAAAATAAGTTCAACTACTCATCCATTAGTATTTAGTATAGTAGCAGGGGGGGGGGGTTAATACAAAATTTGCAGGAAGGTATGCTGGGGTGGGTGCCTCATGCAAATGTTTTAATAAAGACTTTTTGGGCTCATATTTGACATTTGTAACAGTTTAAAACATATTATAACTGCAAATACACCATATTTATGTCACTGGGAGCTCATATGGGCCTTAGTACAGTGGAGATGACATTAAGCTATGGCATGTTGCTTAATTTCCTGATGAAAATAACTGTCATCAGTGCATCAAGCTAATCAGTGAATTACGTACATGTCTAATAACTCAGATGATATGTTACGTACTCTCACAACACCTAAAGTATCCAAGTTTGGTATAGTGACTGCTTGTGATTTAGTATAACAGAAGTTGCTCCAGTAGGCTAACAAAAGTGGTATGGAATAATGCAAGATGATGGGCTGGTTGACCGCACAATTATTATTATTATTATTAATTTATTTTGTAAAGTGTAAATTCCTGCACGAACAAACCTAAACTTACATCAATGAACAAACATATCGGCATATTTATATAACAGACGTATGTACGAAAAAAAAGCAAATGAATTCAGTAGAATTACATGAATATAGCATTATAGCCTGCCTATCAATATACTTGACGACCAAATGCATATATGTGGTGGTGCAAATACAATACTGCTTGCTGACAGTAATTGCATAATCAATGATGTGTACTTTCAATATTATAATATTCCCTAAGTATGTCTTGGATCTGCCTTTGAACTCAATGAAGTCATGAATTTGGTGTATCTCCTTTGGCAGGTCGTTCCACATCCTAGGTTTGCAGATACCGGCAATTTATAAAATAATATTTCCAATTGCAGCCTGGTAAATATCCTCTCTAATGTATTTATTTTCAAAATATGTCAACTCTTGTTGAATTGGAGCTTAACAAAAGTTGACTGATATGTCATTGATCTGTCTACAAAATGTCAACAGTGACTCGAAAGTGTCCTGAAATGTTGTCAGCTTAAAATTTATTACAGCCAAAACATATGTTCGGTTCATGTAATTTAGCTTGCAGGGGAAACAATGATATCGCACTGGCTACCGGAGGCCATGTTTCCCATCTACATGTCAATATTAACTTCCACGACAAATTTCATGATAATCAGACGAACACACCGGCCTGTAGTCTGTGGTAATGGATTGATTTTTTATATCCAAGATGGCCGCTGGCAGCCATGTTTTTTTTTGCCAAATGACACCGAAATGACTCATTCCCATCTACATGTCAATGTCAACAGCCACGACAAATTTCATAATGAATCGACCAAAGGTACGACCTGTAGCCTAGTGCCAAAGGATTTAGTCATGCAGAGAGTAAAATCCAAGATGGCGGCTGGCAGCCATGTTTTATGGCCGAATGACTCGTTCCCATCTACATGTCAATATTAACATCCACGACAAATTTTATGATGATCAGTGCAACAGTATGACCTGTAGCTCGTGCTAAAGGATTGAATTTTGAAATCCAAGATAGCCGCTGGCAGCCATGTTTTTTTGCCGAATGATCCCAAAATGACTCGTTCCCATCTACATGTCAATCTCAACACCCATGACAAATTTCATAATGATCTGACCAAAGGTATGACTTGCAGCCCGTGCCAAAGGATTTAGTCATGCAAAGAGTAAAATCCAAGATGGGTGCCAGCGGCCATATTTTATGGCCGAATGACCCCAAAATGACTTGTTCCCATCTACATGTCAAAATTAACAAGATGGCCCATGTCAATGTCAACAGCTATGACAAATTTCATAATGATCTGACCAAAGGTACGACCTGTAGCATGTGCTAAAGGAAATTGTTGACGAGTGATCATGCACACACACACGCACACACACATGTTTGTATTACCATCCCAACGAGGTATCGAACTCTATAACTACCAACCGAGGTCTACCCTTTCTGCTGCAGTTGGAGACCAACATGCGTTATAATCGTGTAGTTGTACCGGTCCCTTTGCAGGGAAACCACGACCCTGGAACAGTAATTGGCTCACAAATCATTTTACAGCAGCGAACACTTCACCATCATCATGAGGTAAATTCATAACACGCCCATTTTCCATATAAGGGGTGACATAGAGAGGTAGTATAGCATCATTGTGTGTACCATGATACCATCCTTACGAGGTAAATTCAAAATAACACACTTTTTACAATATAAGGGGCGACGTAACATACAGAGGTAGCTGCTTTTTATGAACAATTTACTGATAGAGGTAACTTTGTGAATACAGAGTTTGTGAGCTCTTCAGAAGTTGGGATGTGAATTGGTCATCAACAACATTGTCGATCGGCTTTATTCCGTTTCTAGTCCGGTAAAATATGCCGAATATAGGCAGAACCTACATTTAACTCTGCTAATTGGATTAAAACAGTCACTGGACATATATTTTTTGCAAATGTTTTCTTAACATGCCATGGTATTGCCATGTTAGTGGTCCCATTGTTCTAATTGGATTAAAATAATCACTGTGCATATAAATTCTGCAAATATTGTCATAACATCCCATGTTTCTGCCAAATTAAGGGGTCCCAATTGTTCTAATTGGATTAAGACAGTCACTGGGCATATTGTCATAACACCCCATGTTTCTGCTAAATTAAGGGGTCCCCATTGTTCTAATTGGATTAAAACAGTCACTGGGCACATAAGTTCTGCAAATATTGTCATAACATCCCATGTTTCTACCAAATTAAGGGGTAACCATTGTTCTAATTGGATTAAAACATTCACTGGGCATATAAATTCTGCAAATATTGTCATAACATCCCATGTTTCTGCCAAATTTAGGGGTCCCCATTGTTCTAATTGGACACTGGGCATATAAATTCTGCAAATATTATCATAACATCCCATGTTTCTGCCAAATTAAGGTGTCCTCATTGTTCTAATTGGATTAAAACAGTCAATGGGCATATAAATTCTGCAAATATTGTCATAACATCCCATGTTTCTACCAAATTAATGGGTAACCATTGTTCTAATTGGATTAAAACATTCACTGGGCATATAAATTCTGCAAATATTGTCATAACATCCCATGTTTCTGCCAAATTTAGGGGTCCCCATTGTTCTAATTGGACACTGGGCATATAAATTCTGCAAATATTGTCATAACATCCCATGTTTCTGCCAAATTAAGGTGTCCTCATTGTTCTAATTGGATTAAAACAGTCACTGGGCACATAAGTTCTGCAAATATTGTCATAACATCCCATGTTTCTGCCAAATTAAGGTGTCCTCATTGTTCTAATTGGATTAAAACAGTCACTGGGCACATAAGTTCTGCAAATATTGTCATAACATCCCATGTTTCTACCAAATTAAGGGGTAACCATTGTTCTAATTGGATTAAAACATTCACTGGGCATATAAATTCTGCAAATATTGTCATAACATCCCATGTTTCTGCCAAATTTAGGGGTCCCCATTGTTCTAATTGGACACTGGGCATATAAATTCTGCAAATATTATCATAACATCCCATGTTTCTGCCAAATTAAGGGGTCCCCATTGTTCTAATTGGACTAAAACAGTCACTGGGCATATCAATTCTGCAAATATTGTCATAACATCCCATGTTTCTGCCAAATTATTAAAGGGGTCCCCATTGTTCTATTTGGATTAAAATAGTCACTGGGCATATAAATTCTGCAAATATTGTCATAACATCCCATGTTTCTGCCAAATTAAGGTGTCCTCATTGTTCTAATTGGATTAAAACAGTCACTGGGCACATAAGTTCTGCAAATATTGTCATAACATCCCATGTTTCTGCCAAATTAAGGTGTCCTCATTGTTCTAATTGGATTAAAACAGTCACTGGGCACATAAGTTCTGCAAATATTGTCATAACATCCCATGTTTCTACCAAATTAAGGGGTAACCATTGTTCTAATTGGATTAAAACATTCACTGGGCATATAAATTCTGCAAATATTGTCATAACATCCCATGTTTCTGCCAAATTTAGGGGTCCCCATTGTTCTAATTGGACACTGGGCATATAAATTCTGCAAATATTATCATAACATCCCATGTTTCTGCCAAATTAAGGGGTCCCCATTGTTCTAATTGGACTAAAACAGTCACTGGGCATATCAATTCTGCAAATATTGTCATAACATCCCATGTTTCTGCCAAATTATTAAAGGGGTCCCCATTGTTCTATTTGGATTAAAATAGTCACTGGGCATATAAATTCTGCAAATATTGTCATAACATCCCATGTGTCTGCCAAATTAAGGGGTCCCCATTGTTCTAATTGGATTAAAACAGTCACTGGGCAAATAAGTTCTGCAAATATTGTCATAACATCCCATGTTTCTACCAAATTAAGGGGTCCCCATTGTTCTTAATTGGATTAAAACAGTCACTGTGCACATATATAAGTTCTGCAAATATTGTCATAACATCCCATGTTTCTACCAAATTAAGGGGTCCTCGTTGTTCTAATTGGATTAAAACAGTCACTGGGCACATAAGTTCTGCAAATATTGTCATAACATCCCATGTTTCTGCCAAATTAAGGTGTCCTCATTGTTCTAATTGGATTAAAACAGTCACTGGGCACATAAGTTCTGCAAATATTGTCATAACATACTATGTTTCTGCCAAATTTAGGGGTCCCCATTGTTCTAATTGGACACTGGGCATATAAATTCTGCAAATATTATCATAACATCCCATTTTTCTGCCAAATTAAGGGTTCCCATTGTTCTATTTGGATTAAAATAGTCACTGGGCATATAAAATTCTGCAAATATTGTCATAACATACCATGTTTCTGCCAAATTAAGGTGTACCCATTGATCTAATTGGAATAAGACAGTCACTGGGCATATACATTCTGCAAATAATTCCATAACATCCCATGTTTCTGCCAAATTAAGGGGTCTCCATTGTTCTAATTGGATTAAAACAGTCACTGGGCATATAAATTCTGCAAATATTGACATAACATCCCATGTTTCTGCCAAATTAAGGGGTCCCCATTGTTCTAATTGGACTAAAACAGTCACTGCATATCAATTCTGCAAATATTGTCATAACATCCCATGTTTCTGCCAAATTAAGGGGTCCTCGTTGTTCTAATTGGATTAAAACAGTCACTGGGCATATAAATTCTGCAAATATTGTCATAACATACCATGTTTCTACCAAATTAAGGTGTCCCCATTGATCTAATTGGAATAAGACAGTCACTGGGCATATAAATTCTGCAAATAATTCCAAAACATCCCATGTTTCTGCCAAATTAAGGGGTCTCCATTGTTCTAATTGGATTAAAACAGTCACTGGGCATATAAATTCTGCAAATATTGTCATAACATCCCTTGTTTCTGCAAATTAAGGTGTCCTCATTGTTCTAATTAGACTAAAACAGTCACTGGGCATATACATTCTGCAAATATTGTCATAACATCCCATGTTTCTGCCAAATTAAGGGGTCCCATTGTTCTAATTGGACTAAAACAGTCACTGGGCATATAAATTGGGCAAATATTATCATAACATCCCATGTTTCTGCCAAATTAAGGGGTCCCCGTTGTTCTAATTGGATTAAAACAGTCACTGGGCATATCAATTCTGCAAATATTGTCATAACATCCAATGTTTCTGCCAAATTTAGGGGTCCCCATTGTTCTAATTGGACACTGGGCATATAAATTATGCAAATATTATCATAACATCCCATTTTTCTGCCAAATTAAGGGTTCCCATTGTTCTATTTGGATTAAAACAGTCACTGGGCATATAAATTCTGCAAATATTGTCATAACATACCATGTTTCTGCCAAATTAAGGTGTACCCATTGATCTAATTGGAATAAGACAGTCACTGGGCATATACATTCTGCAAATAATTCCATAACATCCCATGTTTCTGCCAAATTAAGGGGTCTCCATTGTTCCAGTTGGATTAAAACAGTCACTGGGCACATAAGTTCTGCAAATATTGTCATAACATCCCATGTTTCTGCCAAATTAAGGTGTCCTCATTGTTCTAATTGGATTAAAACAGTCACTGGGCATATAAATTCTGCAAATATTGTCATAACATCCCATGTGTCTGCCAAATTAAGGGGTCCCCATTGTTCTAATTGGATTAAAACAGTCACTGGGCAAATAAGTTCTGCAAATATTGTCATAACATCCCATGTTTCTACCAAATTAAGGGGTCCCCATTGTTCTTAATTGGATTAAAACAGTCACTGTGCACATATATAAGTTCTGCAAATATTGTCATAACATCCCATGTTTCTACCAAATTAAGGGGTCCTCGTTGTTCTAATTGGATTAAAACAGTCACTGGGCACATAAGTTCTGCAAATATTGTCATAACATCCCATGTTTCTGCCAAATTAAGGTGTCCTCATTGTTCTAATTGGATTAAAACAGTCACTGGGCACATAAGTTCTGCAAATATTGTCATAACATACCATGTTTCTGCCAAATTTAGGGGTCCCCATTGTTCTAATTGGACACTGGGCATATAAATTCTGCAAATATTATCATAACATCCCATTTTTCTGCCAAATTAAGGGTTCCCATTGTTCTATTTGGATTAAAATAGTCACTGGGCATATAAAATTCTGCAAATATTGTCATAACATACCATGTTTCTGCCAAATTAAGGTGTACCCATTGATCTAATTGGAATAAGACAGTCACTGGGCATATACATTCTGCAAATAATTCCATAACATCCCATGTTTCTGCCAAATTAAGGGGTCTCCATTGTTCTAATTGGATTAAAACAGTCACTGGGCATATAAATTCTGCAAATATTGACATAACATCCCATGTTTCTGCCAAATTAAGGGGTCCCCATTGTTCTAATTGGACTAAAACAGTCACTGCATATCAATTCTGCAAATATTGTCATAACATCCCATGTTTCTGCCAAATTAAGGGGTCCTCGTTGTTCTAATTGGATTAAAACAGTCACTGGGCATATAAATTCTGCAAATATTGTCATAACATACCATGTTTCTGCCAAATTAAGGTGTCCCCATTGATCTAATTGGAATAAGACAGTCACTGGGCATATAAATTCTGCATATAATTCCATAACATCCCATGTTTCTGCCAAATTAAGGGGTCTCCATTGTTCTAATTGGATTAAAACAGTCACTGGGCATATAAATTCTGCAAATATTGTCATAACATCCCTTGTTTCTGCAAATTAAGGTGTCCTCATTGTTCTAATTAGACTAAAACAGTCACTGGGCATATACATTCTGCAAATATTGTCATAACATCCCATGTTTCTGCCAAATTAAGGGGTCCCATTGTTCTAATTGGACTAAAACAGTCACTGGGCATATAAATTGGGCAAATATTATCATAACATCCCATGTTTCTGCCAAATTAAGGGGTCCCCGTTGTTCTAATTGGATTAAAACAGTCACTGGGCATATAAATTCTGCAAATATTGTCATAACATCCAATGTTTCTGCCAAATTTAGGGGTCCCCATTGTTCTAATTGGACACTGGGCATATAAATTTTGCAAATATTATCATAACATCCCATTTTTCTGCCAAATTAAGGGTTCCCATTGTTCTATTTGGATTAAAATAGTCACTGGGCATATAAATTCTGCAAATATTGTCATAACATACCATGTTTCTGCCAAATTAAGGTGTACCCATTGATCTAATTGGAATAAGACAGTCACTGGGCATATACATTCTGCAAATAATTCCATAACATCCCATGTTTCTGCCAAATTAAGGGGTCTCCATTGTTCTAATTGGATTAAAACATTACTGTCACTGGGCATATAAATTCTGCAAATATTGTCATAACATCCCATGTTTCTGCCAAATTAAGGGGTCCCCATTGTTCTAATTGGACTAAAACAGTCACTGCATATCAATTCTGCAAATATTGTCATAACATCCCATGTTTCTGCCAAATTAAGGGTTCCCATTGTTCTATTTGGATTAAAATAGTCACTGGGCATATAAATTCTGCAAATATTGTCATAACATACCATGTTTCTGCCAAATTAAGGTGTACCCATTGATCTAATTGGAATAAGACAGTCACTGGGCATATACATTCTGCAAATAATTCCATAACATCCCATGTTTCTGCCAAATTAAGGGGTCTCCATTGTTCTAATTGGATTAAAACAT
This sequence comes from Siphonodentalium dalli, assembly GCA_032622095.1. Classification (NCBI taxonomy): domain Eukaryota; kingdom Metazoa; phylum Mollusca; class Scaphopoda; order Gadilida; family Siphonodentaliidae; genus Siphonodentalium; species Siphonodentalium dalli. The sequence continues at coordinate 85,393,171 of CP136061.1, read as the reverse complement.
TCACTCTGCATATAATTTCTGCAAATATTGTCATAACATCCCATGTTTCTGCCAAATTTAGGGGTCCCCATTGTTCTAATTGGACACTGGGCATATAAATTCTGCAAATATTATCATAACATCCCATGTTTCTGCCAAATTAAGGTGTCCTCATTGTTCTAATTGGATTAAAACAGTCAATGGGCATATAAATTCTGCAAATATTGTCATAACATCCCATGTTTCTACCAAATTAATGGGTCCCCATTGTTCTAATTGGATTAAAACAGTCACTGGGCATATACATTCTGCAAATATTGTAGAGCGACAACGACCAATGTTGACATATAATGCATTGCGACTGTACTGTCGCGGCAATGCTATAAAATAGGGGGGGGGGGGGGGTCTGAAATGATCTCTACCAGTATCTCTATAGTCTATAGATGGCGCCAAATTCTATTGTAAGGAATAGCAACTGATTTACCTATATAGTACAAATTAGTATCCCATGATAAAATATATGTACACATACGTAACAGCTAATGCGACTATACCGATATAAATTTGTATAGCGACAAAGACCAATGTTGACATATAGTGAATCGTGACTGTACTGTCGCGCAAAGGCTATATCTAAATGAATAACATGCATGTCATGTGTCAAAACTGTAATATATCACGATTATACTTGTGGTATTAGGGTGTGGGGCAGCGGTGACCAGCTAGAGGCCCCAAACGGAAAAGTTTGTCATGTAGAACTGTGAAAATGATAAAATTCATTAACATAGGATTTCCCATTAAAATTGATTTATGTCGATGAAACTCTTATTTTTCAAAAAATTAAGCTGACACTTCGTGTGTCTGCGTGTGATATTTATATATTCTCAAAATTACAGAGTCCAAAACGCAATTATGTTTTAGATGGAAGAAATTAAGTTTTTTCGATGCTAAATTTACAGAGTGGACGAGCTAACAAGTTCGTTGATTTTGTAAACAAACTTTTCTCAAGTGTCGTTTGGTCAAACTGTTAGTTTTTCAACGGGGGAAAGCTGATCCAAACTAGAGGTGTGACTGTCCCCCTGGGACTAAGGATACCCCCGTGTTTTAAAGTACTCCACCAAAAATGTCGGACAGACGTCATAATCGCAGGTGCACAGGTTCCCATGGTACTTAATATCTGTGCCAAGTTAAAAAACAATTGACATAAAAATGTAGGAATAAAAGCTCGGGCAAAATAATACATGTTGCAAAAATTTTCGAAGTCGAAAAAGGGGGGGGGGGGATACCTCCACCAAAAAAAGTCCGACAGACGTCATAATCGCGGGTCCACAGGTTCCCATGGCGACTGATGTCTGTGCCAAGTTTCACGGCAATTGATCAAAAAACGACTGAGAAAAACTTCGGACAAATTTGTATTTACTGGCGGACGGACGACGGACGGACGTCCGGACGGACAAGCTGACTCCAGTATACCCCCCCCCTTTGTTGCGGTGGTGGGTTCAATAATAGCTAACATGTATTTACATAAAATCATCGAAAGAATTTGACCGATAAAGGTGCATTTTGACAGAATCTAGTCGAGAAAACTTTGTATCTTTCAGCAGACACGCGAATTCGCACATTCGGTATTTGCAAGCGCTCATTAATATTGATGATAGGCATCAAACTCACCTTTTTAGAAGGTAATCCAATGACTAGATATCCTTTCTAAACACCGTTAAAGATCCCACAAAGTTTTTATAGCTTAGGAATTAGAATCAGTCAGACAGTTGAAAATGAGAGAAAAATAAACACTTCTAAAAATAACACTGATAGGTGATAAAACGTGTTCGCCATGAACACAGACATACCGATGTACTTCCAATTTACGACTCCAAAACTTACCACAAATCAGATGTATTGAAGCAGGATTGAGACGTAGATATTAATATTTTTTGCAATTATGAATTCACAAAATGCCGTGATAAAACTAAATCATTGTGTAACTAGATAGTTGAAAACGAGAGAAAAATAAACATTTCTAAAAATAGCATTTACCTCGTTGAGCTGCTTGCATACTCGTGAAAGGTTACGCCAGTTGAAAACGAAAATATTAATACTTCTAAAAATAGCATTTACCTCTGTGAGTCGTTGGTATGCACACACCGGATTGCGCATGCGCAAAACTTGATGTCTCTGGTGACAGGTGTTGGGACCAATGAGAATCATTAGTGTGTGAAAATGATATTAGGCAGCGGAATCTGGGTCAAGATGAAAACACACTCCACTGACTGTGCGCCGGTATTCCGAGGTATATCCCATAATGCAATATGATAATCTGCGTGAAATTCTGAATAACTTGACGAGGTTACAAAGCGAGGTAATGGGAAAAAGTACCTCGGTATTTTGGAATACCTCGGCAGGCGATTGTGCATCCATACGATTTACCTCACAAATAACGCTTGACGAACGCACCCTCACACACACACGGACGACGGATACCAAGCCATGGAAATAGCTCAAACATTACAAAGTAAAGTTGAGCTAAAAAGTAAACCGGTATGTGGCTTATACGGACCCTGGCTCTTACGGACCCTGGCTTTTACGGACCACCGGCTAATACGGACCCTGGCTTATACGGACCCCGGCTCATACGGACCTCAATTAAATTATGCAATTTGCAAACTTATATTTATGAATTTAATAGATTATTATGATTGTCTTTTCACACATGTATCTGTATTAATTGAGAATTAATGTGATTTTTTTGGTGATTTTCAAACTTATATTTATGAATTTAACCGATATTTGTATTAATTGAGAATTTAGGTGATGTTCTGACTTGAAAAAGCATTTATTGAATCGTGTTAATTAATCTCTTCGCCGTTGTGTAAACACGCGTGTGTGATCCCTTTATGTCATTGTATAAACAGACATGCGGTGATAAATGGTCAGTGAATGGTAATCAGGATGAATCCACTGAGTTTGATTTGTTATGAAAACATGTTAGTAAAAACACAACTTGTTTCAACTGATTCATTGTCCGTTATATAAACACTCGTGTGTGATCCCTTTATATTGTTTTATAAACAGACATGCGATGATGAATGGTCAGTGAATGGTGATCAGGATGAATCCACTGAGTTTGATTTGCTATGAAAACATGTTAGTAAAAACACAACTGGTATATATTCAACTGATTTATTGTTGACTGGCATAATTCCACAATGTCTAACTGTGCTTTATGTGGAGATACCATGTCGCCGTGCCAGGGCATCAGTCAAACCCGATGATCCACAAGACCTTTCTTTCGAGATCGACGAACCCTACATGGCATCATTACCAGAGAAGGAGTTCTTACGAAAAGAGGTACTAGTTAGCAATCAACGACACCTGGTGTTTGCATCACAGTAGACATCGCAGTAGAGTCTTTTGTCGTCGATTTCGAATCAGGCATGTGGGGAGCTCTGAGGGAGGTGTTCGTCGATCCTGAAATCCATGGTTGTTCCTTCCACTTCGGTCAGGTGCTTTGGAGAAATGTCCAGGAGAAAGGTTTACAGCCAGTATACAACAAGAGAGACCGTGTGTTCAAGCTTTGTCGACAGGTCTTCGCTCTACCTTTCTATGTGCGATCGACGTGGATGGATTCGACCGTCTGGCCAGTTGATATAATTATACGTGGACAGTTTTCGGCAGAAGTATCCGCACCAACAACGACTGCGAAGGTTGGCACAATCGACTCAACCATGCGGCGAAAAAGGGAAGTCTGCCATTCTACGTACAAGTCATCCTACTCAACGAAAAGGCAGCTGATACACCAACAAACGTCAGGATGGTTTCCGAAGGGAAGATGCGTAGACGACAGGAGAGAAAATCGAGGGAGACTGCCAGCAAACTACTGAAAGAAGCCGCCAAGCTGTACGCCCCAGTTTAAATAATGTTCGTCTGATGTTCGTCCATTTTTGTTATCATCATATCATGTTATCTCTGTATGTATGTTGTCATTATTTTAATTTATTTAAATAAACATAAAACATAAAAAATAAAATTGTATATTTTAATTGAGGTCCGTATGAGCCAGGGTCCGTATAAGCCGGGGGTCCGTATGTTTCAGGGTCCGTATCAGCCGGAGGTCTGTATGAGCCAGGGTCCGTATCAGCCGGCATTCAGGAAACCTACGGCTTTTGACTGAACACCTTATCATTCGTCATTACAAGCAAATAGCGATTTTCCAATCGCGACAAGCCACTTGTGGAAAATCGGTATTATGATCATTCTCATTTTAAGTCAAAAGCCATACTAGTTAACCTCTTGTATCATCGTTGACTATTTGCCCTGCTATTCGATATATACCGTACTGACCTATAGCTGTCGCTCAGTACAATTTCAAAGTAAAATGTGCGACTTCCGGCGGGAAACTGGTCATTACGCTAATGTATAGGAAAGTTTTCAATGACGAATACTGTTTATATCAGGAAAATGAAGACATTGATAACATTTGATAACATTTGAATATGTACTGATAAAGAGTCTGATTGCATGCCCCTTTAATACTTTAGTCATCATTTTGAAGACAAAAGCTAAGGGGCATCCCATGGGGATGTTTATCGCTAGAAAACTGGACATTTCTATGAAATCTAAAGAGCATTGCTCGGGCAACAATTGAACTTACTCGGGCAACAACGAAAAGTACGTACAGGGTGGGAATCGGAGCGAAAACATAAATCACCGATTACAACATTTTGCTGGCTTTTTTGGCAACAACATTATCAGAGAACATGTCCCAGTTGAAGCTAGAGGTAAACATTAACATAACATGTTATTAAACTTATCTTATATCTGTCTTTGAAAATTGCTCGGTCGACAAGCAGTAAAACTCACAACGGAATTGACATTAAATGCTCGGGCGGAATGAGATTTCGAGGAGCAGATCCTTAGAATTTCCATAATAGCAGTATAGAATTTGACCACACAGTTTAGACCTATAGCATACTCTTATCACAAACTGACCTGGAAACTCCAATGCATGTATGTGGTAGACATATCGCGACCTGATTTCCATTCTGTCCTAAGTGACATGCTGGTACGAAACGTCCGTATGGGTATCGCTGGAATCAACATCAAATTCCGCGTCTAACGATACCGGCCCCTAAGCGGTATCTGTTGTTTTCGTGGCGATATTAGCTATTCTTTTCTGTCCGTTCTGCATAAAAACACTATTTCTTAGAACCATTATGTCCTATAACTAAAAAATACTTATAAAGCCAGTTATATCCTGTCTTTTAAAAACAAAGATGAATTCTATCTTGAGTTTCAGATACAACAGATAATTATTCAGATCGATATTGTTCTATGTGCAGTTCGGCTTTACGAACTGTCACTTACTACAGGATGGAACTGAAATATTTTGCTAAATTCTCTCACATCGAACAGGTTGCAACTCAAGTTGCGATCGAACAGAGAAAAATTTTCCCGCGAAAAGAAACACACGTAGTCGAGAAGATATTGGTCGACCTCTGCACCCCAGGACTTAACTTCACCCCACTAATTTTCTTTCTTAATGTCTCTTCTAATTTTTTTCGGTTGTTAACAAGAAAAAAAAGTGGCCACAGAGACTCCAGACAAGATGGCGTCCATCATGGCGTCCATTTTTTTATATGCACCAGGTCTCTTTGATCGCCGTTATCGTAAAGATTATATCAAATGCGGTCTTGTTTTCTGCTCGATTCGTTATGCCAATACATAACCCTTACAAATTAGCCAAAAGTCCGACACCATAATCTAATATGGCAGCCAAGATGGCCACCGAAATGTGAAAATATGCTATTTTTCTGACATTTCACCACTTTTTGTTTGTCTCTATGGGAATATATTGGCATCTTGGCGTGAATTTATACATTTATCGTATAGAAGAATCATTGACGAACACAATGGGATCATAATATATATTAATTGTGGGATATTTTTGTCAGATATCTCGTTTTCCCAAATGCCGATATAATAGGTCAAAGCCGAATCGACGCTAATAACGCGATGTAATGTTTCGAATCAATGAAAGTTATTACTATCATAACAACACCCATGCATATATGTGCAGGAGATAATCGAGCTATGATTCCTCTTATACCTGAGTTGAGGAATATTCACCCAAAATGGCCACCAGAATTAGAAAAATTGCCGAAAATCGCTGATTTTAACATCAGTGAGCGTTATTGTCACGACAACTCCACACCTGCTTATTATTGTGAATTGGGAACACTTAGACGAAGAACTGTCATTGTACCATATCCAAATAAAAGTTTCCAAAATGGCGCCACAATGGCACCGAAATGCCCTCACATCATTGGATACTATTGTCGAGACAACTCCACCCATGCTTACAGTTGAGTTGGAAATACTGAGGTACAAGAATTTTTTTCCAAATCGAACATGGCGGCCAAAATGGCCACCGAAATTTTAAAACAGGCCTACATTCCTTAATTTCCTATACTTTCTTACGATGGGCGTTAATGTTTCGCGATTTCTACCCCCCATTACATGTTGAAATGGAATATTGATATGAATTATTCATTTGAGTTTGGCAATTGATACTCACAGTCAAGATGGCAGCTAAATTGGCGGCCAGAAATTGAAAAGAAATGGATATTTTCACATACTAATTTCAACTTTTTGTCATAATATCGATATGTGTGGACGAAACTGTACATAAACAATCTATTTGTTTAACTTAATACGTATCAAAATGCATAAAATGGCTCGTATCTTTCTGGAAAGTCGAAAACCCACCATTAATATCGCGATGTGGCATTTCGAAATCCATTCTCCACTTAGCACCGATAATGGCCGTAACCGTAGGTGCGCCGAACAGTAATATTAGAACAATTACCTGATAACAGATTCTGATTTGCCACATCACGTCCAAAATTATCTGGACCAGCTTCCATTTCTTTGTCTGGTAAATCTGGGGTCGCTCACACCGACAAAGTATTCAACACCTCCTGGGAGAAGGGTCCCTCTAATCATAACGTTTCAAACAATTCATTCTAAGGTGTCTAGCTTACGATTTTAAATATGCTAAATATGGGATTTGTGCGTCATCTTGAACTAGAAAGGCATATGGTCGATGAGTATACAAGCTTGCATAATGTCATCTCTATGTATGTGTCTCATATCCCCATGTGGATAACGACACGTACACCTGGCGAACACAATTAGCTAGTCACTTCTCAATAGATGGTTCGTCAACTCACAAACTTAGCGAACGCATTGGCATATGTGGACAACTTCGGCATTGTTTCGAAGGTTGCTAGCTGTCTCATTCCCTTGGATAGATGTATATCTGCGAAGGAGAAGACCATAATGTACCGACTACCCACATTTCTTGACCATGATCCTAAGGAAACTGTGTGATGTCCCGCAGTCGTCTCGTCGAATAGCTCCCAGCAGAGAAGAACAATACTCGCGGTGTTAGTTTGTGGGAATGAAATAAATTGGCTATTGTAAAATGGTCGGAATGGTGATGTTGCCAAGAAATCACTTGGTGTACCCAACGTATGTTGAACTGAATGCAAGATCTCATCAACGTAACATTCCTCTTGATGTTCTTCGCGTTGAACATTTCACCCTTGTGTTGATGGCATTTGTACTTTCTTGAACCATACCGACCACCACCCAGTGTGTGTATGACATATCAACCAACTATGAAAGGCATCGTCTTTAAGACTACATCCCAGTCTGGGTGGGGCTTATATAGTAGTAGCCAGTGGTACACGCCTGGTCCAGTTGATTGTGAACGGCTTCCAAACGGATGGGAACAGTCTTAGCATACAAGGAAAGCAAAGCCACACATGATAATCATGTCTGAATCTAAAACATACCCAAAGAAGGGCGGTGCAGTCATGGTCCAATTTCATTTCCACTATCATGACACATGCCCACAAACTAGCACCGTGCGTATTGTTATTATCTGCTTGAATTTGTTCGATGAGACAATTGCTGTACGCAACAAGATTTTTCTTTTGTTCATGGTCAAGACGTGTGGGTATGTTATGCATTATGGTCTTCTACGCCTTAGCAGAAAGGCATCCGTCAAATGTCTGGCTTTCAACATTCGAAGCCATATACATAAGTTGTCCGGGTACGTCAGTGCATTAGATGAGTATGTGAATTGATGATCCATATATTGAGAAGTGGCTGTTTGGTAAGATCACCAGGTGTATATGTTTTTATCCCCATTAGGTCACCAAAGCTGAAAATACGCAGATAGCGAGGTCCTTCTGAAAGCTAGTATACGCATCGACCACATTCCTTTCTAGTTTATCGCACAAAATAACGCCCAGATCCCATATGTAGCATCTGAATTATACCATAAGCTATACCACGAATGAAGATCGCCAAGAATAAGGATAAGAATTCCCAACTAATAAATGGCCTATAGTATGTACAGTATCGTCCATACGTATCGATATAATGACAAAAAGTTGAAATTAGTATGTGATAATATCGACTTCTTTTCAATTTCTGGCCGCCAGTTTGGCCACCATCTTGACTGTGAGAGTTTGCCAAACTCAAATGAATACTTCATATCAATGTTCCATATGAACATGTAATTGTGGGCAGAATTCGCGTAACAATAACGACCATCGTAAGAAAGTAAAGGAATGTGAGCTTGATTTCAAATTTCGGTGTCCATTTTGGGCGCCATCATCGATTTGGAAAACAATTTATTGTATGAGATGCAAGGTAATTACTTCACCTCAGTATTTCCAAATCAACTGTCCGCATGTGTGCAGTTGTCTCGAAAATAATGCCCAATGATGTGAATATGAGGGAATTTCGGTGATTTTTCAAAATCTTTCCGCCATTGTGGGCGCCATTTTAGATCTGGGGAACTTTTATTTGGATATGGTATAATGAAAGTACTTCGCCTAAGTGTTCCCAACTCACAATAGTTAACAGGTGTGGAATTGTCGTGACAATAACGCTCACTGATGTTAAAATCAGCAATTTTTGGCGATTTTTCTATTTCTGGTGGCCATTTTGGCAGCCGTCTTGGATTTGGATAAATATTCCACAACTCAGGTATAAGAGAAATCCTAGCTCGAGTATCTCCTGCACATATATATGCATGGGTGTTGTTATGATAGCAATAACTTTCATTGATTCGAAACATTACATCGCGTTATTAGTGTTGGTTCGGCTTTGACCTATTATACCGGCATTTGGGAAACTTGTTATTGGACAAAACTATCCCGCTATGAATGTATATTATGATCCCATTGTGTTCGTCAATGACTCTTCTATACGATAAATGTATAAATTCACTCCAAGTTGCCAATATTTTCCCATAGAGACAAACGAAAGGTGGTAAAATGTAAGAAAAATAGCATATATTCACATTTCGGCGGCCATCTTGGATTCTGGTGTCGGACTTTTGGCTAATTTGTGAGGGTTGTATATTAGCATAACGAATCGAGCGGGAAACAAGACCGCTTTTTATATAATCTTTACTATAACGGCGATCAAAGAGACATGATGCATATAAACAAAATGGCCGCCACGATGGACGCCATCTTGTCTGGAGTCTCTGCGGCCACTTTTTTTCTTGTTAACAACCGAAACAAATTAGAGGAGACATTACGAAAGAAAATTAGTGGGGTGAAGTTGAGTCCTGGTGGGGGTGCAGATGTCGACCAATATCTCCTGGACTAATATATACGCATCAAATTCGCAATGTAACATTAACGAAGAGTACATTCCATGAAGCCATATCAACATTACGTATGCAATATATCATCAAGAGTCGCATGCTTTCCATACAACACCAATTCAAAATGCTTGTTTCTATGTCGATGTGCTGGCTAACTGTTCCAAAGAGCGCACATATCACACTCTGCTCACATTGTAATCTCTAATTCTATCATGTTATACGGTAAATTGAGACTAAATATTTCTTCATGTTGTCCCAAGTGCGTATTATCTCTTTTATAATCACCACTTGGAACAGACCGGTCCTGAAAAAATTTCCGTTTCCATAGTGTCCCACGAAAAATATTCTACTAAGACTGAGTCCATATTGTGCTAAATGCAAAAAATCGCACCCCACCTCCCGAATCTGGTCGAAATATCATATAAGAAAGAGCATCTCCTTATCGAAGTTGATGGTTATTGGCAGAATGAATACTGACTTATCGGCAGATACCAGGATATCCACCATAAGTCTAATAACAACCAATTTCCAGAACTTTGAAATTTAAAAATCGATTTACTCGGAAACACAAAAAATGCACTTAGGACAGAATGGAAATCAGGTCGCGATATGCCCATCAGCCACTGTATCAGCCAGTATTTGAAAAAAAATCTTCACATTTGCCTGCAATACCGGTAACCATTTTTTCCCATTAAAACAGTTTCTGAAACAGGTTAAACTGTCATTTGATCTAAAGGAGATAATTTCTTAGTCTTATGAATGAATGATATCAGTAGGATTTTATGTGGTTTTAGACCAGAATTAGTGAAATTTGGGGGGGTGGGTGTAAAAAAAATTGAAGAATTTTTTTTTTGTGCAGGTTTGGGGGTGGTGGGTCCCTGAAAATGCCAGATGCAAAAAAAATGGCATACCGTCCTGCATTTTTTTTACTACCCCCACCTGATAGAAGGGATTTAAACATGTCAGGCTCCTGTCAGACATTTTCAAAAGTGTGTCTCATGACAAAACTTTTGGTAACTTTGAAATGTTTTTAATTTCCATCATTGGCCTATATATTTGGCGAAACAAAATTTCTTATTCAATGTTTTTAAAAATAATTTTATACAGAAATCACTGTACAATTTTTTAAACTACCCACATTTGATTATTTTAGACCCGTTACCAGAAACATTAATCCAATTTATTTTGGCCGATATAGTTACCTTCTGAGCAGCTTCACGCATGAATTGTTTTGCCGATTCCTCCCAGATCGCGGGAACTGTGAGAACCCAGTGGATATCTCCAGCGTTGATCCTATCAACCTTCTTTAGTACTGTAGCAAACAAGTGGTCTTTCAGAAACCTTATAGCCGCTGAGAAGACATCGACTGCTAACATTTTCTTTCCATAAATATCAGCTATTTTATTATCCCTCTTGATATCCTGGAACAGAAATGACCGTCTGATAAAGTGGACTGTAGACTGATCGTCAAGTGGCTAAATATATTTGGGTAAGAACACAACGATAAGAGCAAGCCTGCAAATAGCGTGTCTGTCATTTGCAGAATGAGGTCCTCAGAGGGTGAATTTAGTGATGCTATCCCGCATAGTGGGCTAGCATCACCAAATTCACCCTCTTGAGACCTCATTCTGCTTAGGCCTCATCTTCTGGTAAGTATCTATAGTAACAAATTAACATTGTTTTTAGTTACGTTTTCCCATCTGGGAAGTCTCTATTTGCAGAAGATAAAATTCATAATCGAGGTGCCCAATGGGTGAACATCACCAACTTCAACTGGAGAACTTCAATCTGATCCTAAGTCTACCTTAGAGGGCCTAAGCAGAATGAGGTTCCCAGAGGGTGAATTTGGTGATGCTAGCCTGCTGTGCGGGATAGCATCACTAAATTCACCCTCTGGGGACCTCACTCTGCAAATGACAGACATGCAATTTGCAGGCTTGAATAACAGTAAACACTTTGATTGATTTTTAGTAATTTTACAACAAGAAACAATCTATACTGACTGTCTGAAGGCAATTTTGATGTTAAAATTACATTAATATATCTAAGTTTTAAGGTAAAAGATAGTTGAATAAAAGGTTGACTGACCACAATGTCCCCCGACACAATGGCTAAATGAAGGATTGGCTATGTTCGGAATAAAAGTCATCATCCGGAAACTGACTGAACTAAAAATTGCAGGTGCGCAGGTTCCCAAGCTGGTTGCCATTTGTGCCAAGTTTTTAAAAAATTGACTGGAAAATGACAGAATACAGGATCAGACAAACGATGTATCCCAGGATGAACAATTCTATGTCGAAAAATGGCAATAACTCTGCCAAAATGAGTCCGCCCGAACTCAAAATCGCAGGTGCACAGTTTCCAGTGCAGGTTACAGGTTGCAGTGCAGGTTGATGTATGTTTTAAAAAAATTGACCTGAAAATGACAAAATATGCAGACTCGGACAAAGTTCTGGACAGACAAGGGTCAGTACTATACAGGGTAGTACTGAACCCATATTCAAACTTGACCTGTATTTTGATCTGATAACCTCACATACCAAATTTGGTTTTGATCCAATAACTCAAAATAAAGTTATCATCCGGAAACTTTCCGTACGGACCGGACACCGGCCATTTTAATAGTCCCCCCAAATTTGTTTTCGGGGGAACAAAAATACCAAGTTGGAAAGTGAAGTTCTAATTCTTAGCATATTTGTATTTCTCTCAACAAACATTGAGTTATCTCAACAGAAATACAGTTTCGATATTGAGAAATTGTCTAATTATATGTATTATTGATCAGACGAGAATATTAATATGATAAATATATAGAGACATGAATGATCGTATGAGTAATATTTTATAAACATGATGCCGGCGATACAGTATGGAGATACATTCCCATCTACATGTATGGAGATACATTCAGCTTTATAAGAAGTTTCTCAATTCTATGACTTTAATTAGCCTCCCATAGCCATGTGGCTTTAAGGTCACACATTTATAATATTTCACATGATCATCTGAAATGGACCGCCATATGGATATAAGATTAATCACACATTTATAATATTTCACAGGATCATCGGAAATGGACCGCCATGCGGATTTCAGAATTATTAACACCTTTTTAAAAGGCACAGATGGCCTTGGTAATAAGGCTTGCTCAATTGTAGGCTATATTTTAGAAATAAAAGTTACCAAATTGTGAAAATTTCCCCAAGAATATACTGATAGTATATAGTATAATGATAGTATGAATATGATATTATCCACAAAACACAATTGTACAAGCATTTGTTTATATACAGCACATAAGAGTATACAGTAAGCAAAACACTCAACCCCATCAGACACCATGGTGATTTTGTTTGTTTTGGAGATTGATTCACTGTGACCCACTCCATATAAAAAAATATGAGTACTGTAACGGTATGTTGTAAACAACATGGTACAGTTTTAATCAAGGTTCACTTTATGAGATGTTGAGTGTTTTGCTTATCGCACATCCTTTATGTACTGTACTGTAACATAACATGGCGCTTGTGTATTAACGCTGCGTACGATATTGACAATATTATGGTATTTATGTGATACTTATGAATGGTGAAAAAACACACAATCTGTCTATATTTTAATATTCTTTATGTTTATGATGGTTTTAACGGATGTGACTATTTAAAAAGCAATACCCATCGCGAAGGCCATCCGTATCTTTAAGCCTTTCTGTGACTTCTAAAGATCGTATAAAAGTATTTAATGCATTTTTCTACTTGATCATTGGAAACGGACGCCACGTGGCTTTAATATTAATCAAGTGATCATCGGAAATGAACCGCCACGTGGCTTTAAGATTAATCACGTGATCAATGGAAACGGACCGCCATGCACGTGGAGTTAAGATTAATCACGTGATCATCGGAAAAGGACCGCCACATTTCTTAAGATTAATCACATGATTATTTGAAACAGACCGCCATGTGGCTTTAAGATTAATCACGTGATCATCTGAAATGGACAGCCCCGTGGATTTAAGGTTAATCACATGATAATCGGAAACGGATGGCACATGGGTTCCAGAAATAATCACACATTTATATTAATCACGTGATCATTGAAACGGACAAGCCTCAAAATATTGTTTTTTACTGACTGTCAAAATGACAGGCATCAAATAGATGGTGTTGGTCATTTCAAAATGGTGCCTGTCAAATTTTCAGATGTACTGTATGAGACAGTATTTAAATTTCCAATCGACTCATTATTCATCAATGATGTGCATATTTTAGTGAGTGTCCAAATGCCACCCAGGAAAAACCCATGTTATTTTTTTTTTCAAGTTAAATTTTTTTACGTTGATTAATAAATACACATGCAATTCTCAAACGACATAATTATATTCACTCTGAATTGATCTGAAATAAAACAACTATTTTTCACTTTCAAAGTCCGATTTGGCCAGTAGTTGCTCCTTGGATGTACCCAAACAGATAGGGATTGTTTAGAAATTTGCATCGGACAAAATGACCGACAGATACGGAAGTGCACTGGACATAAGCTATTTTTAGTCGGACAATGACCTTGACCAGCCACTTATTTTGAGTCTTGGAAACGGACCACCATATGACTTTAAGCCCAGATAGCATGACTACGTTGGGCCAACGCAAATATACCAACGTAATTTATTGGCTTGGTTGACGTTGTTGGCCCTTCGTTGGCCCAACATAGGCCTATTCCTCCCAACCGTTGGAATTACAACGCTGATCCAACGTTGGGCCAATGCGAACGTGCCAACGAAATTTACCGCAGCACATCGGTCGGGTTGACGTTGGTCCTTTGTTGATCCAACGTAGGCCTATTCATCCCAACCGTTGGAATTATAACTTTGGTCCAACGTTGGGCCAACGCGAACGTGACAACGGAATTTACTGCAGCATCAGTTGTGTTGACGTTGTTGGCCCTTCGTTGACCCAACGTAGGCCTATTTCTCCCAACCGTTGGAATTATAACGTTGGGCCAACGCGAACATGCCATCGGCCAATTACAGCTTCACGATAGTCCAATTACATATGTAGCGTACATACATGTGATATAAATCTCAACGATATGCTGTATGTTCCGTAAACAATTAAACGTACAAACATTGCTGACACAATATATACTACGATATGTCATAAAACACGTTGGATGTTGTCGGTTGGTATATCGTTGGCCCAACGTAATGCCAACGTAGATGACGTAGAAAGCTCTGACGTCAAACTATACGCGCGTGCACAACAGATCAGGCGTCTGCTTTTCATATTGCGCGTTTTGTTCTGGTTCTCGTTCAGTGTTGCTGCTGGTATTGATTTTAGCAAATAAAGGATTCAGTTTCTTCAAATTGGAATTCAAGGATTTGTTCGCTCTTTAGATGCCACCATCGGTCATCGGGTCGCTATCCGAGATAGGTTTACGTTTGTGAGAAACTACTCTTTTGTGTAAAATTAATTAATTATTTTTCCAATATTTTTCTCGGAATCACAAAGTTCTGAATGTTTGCCCGGCGTACATATAAGTTATAGCGGGGAATACTTATTAACATGCATAGTAGTTTCTCACAAACTTGCATCTGATAGTGACATGGTGGCTGACGGTGGTAACTAAATTATGAACGGATTATTGGATGCCAAAAAAAATTAATCCCCAACGTTATGCCAACCAATTTAGTTTGAGTTCCCAACGTTGTCCCTCCGTTGGGTCAACGTTATGCCAACCAAATGTAGTCTGGATATCAACGTTGGCCCAACGCTCTCTATATATCGTCCAACGTCGGCCCAACATAGGCCCAACGTTGACCAATGAGCAAAATTACGTTGGCCCAACGTTGGTTGCCCTACGTTGGCCCAACCATTCAGATGTTGGTTGGCCCAACCATGTCATGCTATCTGGGAGGTTAATCACGTGATCAACGGAAATGCACCGCCACGTCAGTTTAAGATTAATCATATGATAATTGGAAATGGACCACCACATGGCTTTAAGAATGACCATGCTGTTGATAGTTTAATACTTTAGCTGAATGCCGAAAATCGATGGCCACGTGTATTTAATCATGCTGTTGATAGTTCAATACCTTAGCTGAATGCAGCATCATTTTGAATCTTTGGAAATAGAACCAATTCTTCTCCTTTTCATCAGCACATAGTTCAGCATACTTCTCCTCCGCATCATAACCGAAGGAATGGAAATTCTTCTGAGGATCAAACAGTACATTTGTCGGTGCCTTGTGTGAAATCTCCTGTCCCTCCCATTTGTTCATGAAAATTGAAGGCGGATCTTGTTTCAAGAGTTCATCGGTGAATCCATAGGCATATCCCGAAAACGTTGTTCCAAAGTCTATGGCTGCAGTTATTATCTTCTTATCTTTGGACATTTTTTCGTCAGGTTACCTTCAAAAGAATTCAAATTTACTGGAATCTGCTTGAATCAAGCTATTCGGACAGCCATGCTGTGATCTTATGTTGCTGTTGCAGGACTGGAGTTTTTGGGAAGGTGCGGACTTTATCCACGTTATGTGTGGTCCTGACGTCAATTCCCCAATAAATTTGAGATTGTCACTGGTGGGATTCCAAGGAAAATTTACAACTAAAATTTATTTATTTATTCAAACGAAAATGTACTCCACATATCATACATGAGATTTATCAACCAGACAGAATTACTCCAAACCAAGTTTTGAGATCTTCATTGACTTTGAATGCAAAGGAAACATTTAATTGCAATTTCTGGTTCATGAGAAACTTGTATACCTTTACATTAGTTTATAAGACATATTAAATTTCCTCAATTGTAATGTAAACGACTTATTTGGAAATAAAGAACAAAAACTGGCTCTGAAACAAACTGCAACATGATACAATTTCCATAGCACATTTGTTTGCATGAAACCACAGTGTAGGGTAAGATAATCGCTCTTGAGATGAATCACAGTCCCAAGGTTGGGCGAATAAATGTACGCATTAGGTGACATGTAACCAACTTGAACTACACATACACCGACTTCCTACAAATTTATACAGCTTTCACCCGGCATTTATACAATTCTGGCTAAAGCACATATGGTGGTGGGCATCGTGGTTAAAGATACATACATGTAATCATATTTAACACCCCTAAAATTGCCTAAATTCCTATTTCTTCATCTTCGGGCCTCGGGGGTAAATGTTTTTTTATTTGAGTCAAGGAACCACCCGTCAAATCTCAGAGTTATCAGATTTCAATTTTTGAATTCTGTTATTATTCACAACTGGAATATTTGGTGCGGCCTGGCAAAAATTCCAGAAATAGTACAGACATGCATAGACACCATTACGAGAGGTCACGCAAGGTCACTGCTCAATATACCGGTATTATCATCGCATCACAATGGCGATCATAAATTAGTTCAGAATGAAAAGTATCTCATCAACAAGAATACTGTATGTTGTGATAGTTGACTTTCGGATACATACATGTACATAATACTTATTTACGAATTGGTATAACATGTTTTATTCGTACAAATAGACATGTTATATGGCACCACGCTGATTACATGTGAATACTATGTGTTTACGGTTGTGATAACACGAGTTCGGGAATTCAAATTTGAACTAGGAATCATCATATATGGAAGTTGTAAACCACACCCACCTCCAAACTGCCAAGAAAACCCGTTATTATAGGACTTTTTCGGCAAATATGATATTTTGATTGGTATTGCTGTGAGTATTTATTAATTTGAATAACTAAATCGGGTTTTGGTGAAATTCCGTTGTTGTTGTAACTGGACCATCAAATTCCATTATTGTTGTAAGTGGACCATCAAATCGGATTATGTGTCTTTAAAATAAGTATAAACAACAACCTATGAAATACCTACATTTGATAAATGAGTCACAGTTTATCCTTATTCTTCAGATACTTGCATTTAAATAGGATTATGTAACTTTAATATACAGTGACACACACTCGACACAGCGATAATCAAACATGAGCATATAATGTACTCCCCCAAGTAATTTACCCAGTAACTGTGGTTATTATGCATTCATGTTTATAAGTGCAGTCAAAGTATAACTGCACCAAATTTGACGGTTCTATTACTGCTGTGGCACCACGATTAAATGCAGTAAAGAAACTCCGGTTATATTCATATTCCACCAGTACAAAACCTGGGAACTTTTTTGAAGGTTTGACAGGGAACTTTATAAAGTCGAAAAAATAACACGGGGAATATATTTCTTAGTTAATATCTGTTCCTTGATAATGTACTTCAATGTAGGTGAAGGTCCCAACTCGAAAATGCATGCTTTTCTGTGACTTTTGTCAGCCGATATCGCAATAAACATTGAATTATTACCCAGGAGAAATTCAATAATTGTAAGCGACGCAAAGCAAAATCGCTCGCAAACTCACTTAAATCGTGAAATTTCTAGTTGGGAACATCACCTACTGTACAGTGTACATTATTAAGGAACAAATAATAGCTAAGAAATATATTTCACGTGTTATATTTCAACTTTATAAGGTTCCCTGTCAAAACTTCAAAAAGTTCCCAGGTTTTGTGCAGGTGGAATATGAACTCTACCAGCGTTTAGCCAGAGCAGAGATTCATGTCATGGTCTAATTCCTTGATTGAATGCCGATACATAATTCAAAATTTACAGAATCGCATATATATTATGTTAGCATTTAGTCATTTTAGGATTAGCTGATACACTAGCTGTAGATATAACTGCTCATATGATGAAATATAAATTTTCTGGAGCCGCAATTTTACCTCAATTACAGTAATTCCCTAATTAATCGACTCCGTAACCAGAGCAGATTATTGTGGGTAACTTTTCAGGATTTAGTCGGAAATATGGCTTGTTACCATTCATAGGAAAGCTCTCGCCGAGAGCTTTCCGATGAATGGCAACAAGCCATATTTCCGACTAAATCCTGAAAAGTTACCCATAATTCTGATGTGGTGAAGGAGTCAATTATTTAGAGCATTACTGTAAGTTACCAGTTACTGGAAGTTTCATACCAGTTATTGATTACGTGCGTTTAGCCACACAATCCTTTGGTTGTCTTGTGATTTATATATATAACCCCGTAAATAACAGTCTAACCGAAATGTGGTGTGTTTTGATGAGTCATTTTCTTCGAGCAGTACAGTATTAGTTTCATTACGCATTAGCAATTACGCTTAAGCTCCCCAATTAGCTCCCTCTCATAAATAATAATGACAAGTTTTATATAGCGATTAACCAATTACTTGCTCTAACACGCTTGGTACAATATTACCCCAGTCATTTATACAAGCCAACCAATGAACCTGCTGCAGCCATCGCAGGCGCTGCATCAGAACATGCTCTAATACTGATGCTCTGATGACAAGCTGACTGGTACTCTTTTAACGCATGAGTGATGCGAAGCCGACACAGTACCAGCGACCTTGCTCAAGGGTCACAACTTGGCACGGGTTTTGAAACGGCGAGCAATCCGATAATTGCACTCGCTCAGAGCGGCCAAGCCACTGCTATGTGGAGACTCAATGACCGGGACGCGCTGCGAACCCATATCGATATATTTACATACCCCTAATATCTCTTCCGATTTCCCCATAGCGTTACGGTAGACACGCCCCCTTATTCAATGCGTTCATAAACCTATGAACGTAACGTGATGTCACTTCCAATGTCGTTCATAGGTTTATGAACACATTGGTCCCGGAAATCACCGGGGATTATCGGACATTACCGACTGCTTGAGTATCTAGTCAGCCAATACGCCAAGGATTTGATAGCAAACAATATGTAATCGATGTTCAAAAGATCACGATTGGATGGCTAGTGGCATCTAATAGCGAGCACGGGTGGCACGAGATGTTCGATTGACTATCATAATGTTGGTTATCATATAATCCCATATCCCATAATATGTCAAATATAGCGAATTATCGAAATATGAAATACAACGAAAAAGCGAAATATGAAAATACAGCGAAATAGTACGAAAAATCAAAATAGGAAAATACAACGAAATAGCGAAATATAGAGCGAAATATAGAAATAGGAAAGTATTTTTATAAACGAAATAACGGAGATATTTGAAAAAGTGTTTTTGACGAAATAACGGACATATTTGGAGAAGTGTTTTAAAGAGCGTAAGTATATAAATATAAATAATAAACGGCGGATTCAACGTGGTCATGGGTTTTGACCGCGATAAAAAATCAGCAAACTCCGCATGAACCCCTTTGGGGTTCATGCAGTTTGCTGAATTTTTCTCGTGGTCAAAATCCCATGACCACATTGAAACCGCCGTTCATTTCTTATGTGTTTACAGCAAATACAAGTCCGACACGCTAACCACTGGACCACGGAGCTCTCATCAGCTCATATCTTTTGTTGCATAAATCCTGTTGAGTATAGTAGGAGATGTTGGTTTAAACAATATTTATTTCTTCCCAAAAAGATATAATTATAAACATGACACATGTATGAATAGAAGACTAGAAGGGTTGAAGAGGATTTGACAACAAGCATCAGATGCTTATATAGAGCCATTTCCTCAGAAAAGAACAGATTACAAATAGTGGTCAGTGAGAAATGGAAGACAAGATTAAGTAAGAGGAAGAGATACAGAGCATGATGAGAAGATTAATGAACTGATGGATTACAGTTGGGTGAGAACAGAGGGAAAAAAACAATTAGCACATATATTTACAATTAATGATCACTTCTCTTATGCATGATATTGTTTTACATAGGAAAAATAAAACCGGTGGCTTCATTTGGAGCAGAGGCTTTGTAGAAGTATAATCCACAAAAAACGGGTTTTTCATATAAACAATCCAAAATCAAGTTATCATCAGGAAACCAAAAAAAAGAAGAAAATGAATTTTCTATGTCGAAAAAGGGGCATAACTCTCCCAAAAATGGTCGGGCAGAACCCAAGTTCGAACTTGACCTGTGTTTTGCTGGGAGAAAGTAATATACCAAATTTGGTTTGAATCCGATTAACTATACTAAAGTTATCATCCGGAAACCAACTTTCAGGGGTTTTCCAAGTCAAAAAAGGGCCATAACTCTCGCAAAAATGGGCGGAGCAAACCCATATTCGAACTTGACCTTTATTTTGGTCTGATAAACTCACCTATGAAATTTGCTTTTGATCTAATAACCGAAACTAAAGTTATCATCCGGAAACCATTTCCGGACGCACGCACGCACGCACGCACGGACGGACACCGGCTATTTTAATAGTCCCCCGAAAAAAAAATTTGGGGGGGGGGACAATTAAAACTATGTTTAGAGTGGAGTCACTAGCTTGCCAGTACCATTATATGGCATTTTTTTTAATGTTCAGTTCTATATATAACCTATACCCTAATTAAATTGATACGGGAGATTTTTATTTACCTCTAAGTATTTTAAATATGCATATGAATGTCATATATGAACTGAACATTAAAGAGTGCCCTATATGAACTACCTCGTCCATCATGGCACCCCCTAGATAATAAATTACATGTTTTAGTTGAGTATTAAACAATATTTAGACTTACACAAATGAAAGCCTCACAAAAAATTCATGATGGGTGCATGGATAGGAAGACAGCCTGTTCATTCTATTGCACCCAGTTGGGAGTCTAGAGTGGTGTAGTTTTTCCAGAAATGACACCCGAGTCAAATGATACCCGGGGACATGTCAAGTGGTACCTAATTCCGAGTCCAATTATACCCGAGACAAGTGATGCCCCATCTGAGTCAAATGATACCTGAGACAAGTGATACCTAATTCCGACTCCAGTGATACCCAAGACAAGTGATACCCAATTCCGAGTCAAATGATTGACTTCTAATTAGCGATTGGACAACATGACATTCAATACATAAACATACACTTCGATTTGACAAGAGAAATTATTATTGCACTTAAAACAATAGAAGGCATCATTTGCCTCAGGTAGGTATCAGTTGACTCGAAAAGAAGGTATCACTTGACTCAAGATGAGGTACGTATCACTTGACTTTTTTCGTTGAGTATCAGTTGGTTTGGGTATCACTTGACCTGCACCCAATATGAGTATATTTTATTTTGCCCTCTGTATTTGTAGATTTTTCAGTGCAGGAACCAATTCTGGTTAGACGCACTGGTCCAGATGCTACCATGGCCGAGTAACTTTATAACTCTGTGGTGACTCTAGTTAGCATTCTTTAATGTGCACACACCGAGATGTGTACAGGGTCAGCCATTAATGTCCGCGCCCGATCGGACAGTGTACGTACTGCACCCACAACAACATACCTGGACAAATGTTGTAATGGGGGAAGTCGGCATTTTGCATTCGGATCTTTATTCAGTGATATCGAATGAGACTTTTCAGCCTGACAAACTTGTACCGAGTTCTGATTTTTGTCAGAATACCTGACCAGGTTGCGATCCCCGGTCCACTAGGGTGCTGGACGTTTCGTACCTTGGTCGTTTCGTACAAAGACGTTTCGTACACTCTGGTCGATTCGTACCATTAGTTTGGTTGTTTCGTACCAAACTTTTTGGTCGTTTCGTACCATCGGAAAAAAATTGTAATTACTATAGTGTTGAATGAAAAGATGTCTATTACCATTGTTTTATTTCTGTATTAATATATGTGTATATACTAGCTAGTAATCGTGAAATCGGCGGTACCAGGTCTGTTCAGTATACTTGGTATGTTGTTACAGCGAAGGGTTGCCGATCACTGATTAGTCTTTAGAAGTGCTCATCAGTGATTTCACACTTTGCTGATGTGTCACCGTTTTGTTTTTCTTGTGTTTCGTAAATTATACCGCACACAAGTATGTTGTAACAACAAAATTGTAGTCAGTGATTAGTCTTTAGAAGCACTAATCACCAAGTTCACACTTCGTACGGTTTGTTTTTAAAGCATTCGCGAGTGATAAGTGTGTTGTTTTTCTTGACTCCTATAAATGATGCGGATCGCAAGAGCAAGGCATTCAGACAATAACCATGACTGATCTAGATTCCGACGTGAATTGTTTAGAGTGTTCCAGAGAAGTGCGTCCAAGACAGCACGGTTTACAGTGCGAAGGTTAGTAATTTTTATTTTACTTACGTTTCAAATACAAGTCGAATTCGTCAATCACATACAATATACCGGTACGTCGCCAAATACATATATTTAATATAATGAATGCTCTTATTATTTGTAGGTTGTGAGAGATGGCAACACAGAACATGCAATACCGGGATCAGCCTTGTCACATACAGATTGGCCATTAAAACAGCATCTCCCATAGACTGGATATGCACTGAATGTCAGCGTGTCACCACAGTATATGTATAGAGGAGACAGCCAACGACCTGTACGCAACCAGCGACATACCATCATCCAACGAAATACCAGCTGCCAACTTCGACATTGAAATGACGACGGTCAACAGCCAAACCACCGACATATCAGCCGCTAACTTCGACATTGAAATGACCGACAACAATATCATCGATCACTCCACATTCCATCCGTTCACGCAGCTGTGTACAATCCATGCTTTTGTGAGGAAAGCGGACCACATGAAGCAGGTGCCGCTTGTATACGTCATGATGACTAGACGAAGAGCAAAAGACTATGATCAGGTTATTATTTTTTTTTTTATCATTTTTTCATTACAATTACATCAATTCAATTCAGAATTACTGCATCACATCATTGCTTTAAAAACAATCACAATTTTATGTGAATTCACACAGTCACAATTCTCTCGTGATTTCTATATGTATAGGCCTATTTCAATCACCGCTAATCACACCGTCACACATCTCTCACGATGTCTATATTTATATTTATCTTTTTAGGTATTTGAATCGCTTCTTCGCCTGCTGCCTACACCACCAGCCGTCAAAACCGTGACACAAGGAGTGAACAGACATATCCAGATGAAGGGTCTGAGTCCACTTTACAACAAAAAGGGTGAAGAATATAGGTAATTACAATATTAATATATATTATCAATTTATCACATCTCGTAGAATGGATAACTCGAGATATTATAGTTGAAAATAATTACGGTAAATAGTTGAAAATCATAAATCTTTAATGTTTAACTTTATTCTAATGATATTGTTGACATTTATATATATGTATGTTTTAATCTTTCGTTACAGACAACTCAGGAAGCTCTTTGCACTGCCGCTAATTCCTACAGAACACATTGAGCCTGCCTTCTCGAAATTGCGCGACCATCCTGCAGTCGGGAGCGGGTCGATTCGGTCCAGGGCTCTTTCGGTCTTCGACTTTTCGGTCCAGGGCTCTTTCGGCCGGGCTTGTTCGGCCCCTATTCAATTCGGGTAATTGGGTAGTGTGGGTGTTAATTTGACGACATATTAATTGCCTTTGATTTGGGACCGGTCTTTTGATGACAATGGAGATTTATGTTTGTAATTAACGTTTTATTCGCAACAATAGTAATGGGTATACACACATAGTAATTAACACTGCAACAATTTCGAACAATAACGTGAATATATGATGAAAGATATGAACATTTATTGATTAAAAACAAGTTAAAACAGTAAATATATACAGTTTACATGATAAAACATCTGGTTATTTAATGATTAAAAACAAGATAAAACATGGAAATACATTATTTATTTATAAATATTAAAACATAGCGTAGGTCTTCTTCTTTCTTCTTCTTCTTTGCGTAGGTCTTCTTCTTTATTAGTTTAAACAGTATTTATTTTTCCCTCTATGGACATTCAGATAAATAATTACAATAGATACAAATTTAGAAGAAAAATGGGATTAGGCAACAAGCCATAGGCTTATTTGAAGCCCTCTCCCTTGACAATGGCACAGCCCTACTTGACTGCAAGTCAAGTAGGGGTAAATAATAGAGGCATAAAAAAGATCAATAGAAAGAAGAAATATGAGGTGGAGGCGAGACAAAGGGACAGAAGATAATGTCATAATTTTAGAGAGAAGGTCAGAGAGTACAGAGTGTGAGGTGTAATTATATATCTGAACATGCATATAATTAATTATTCTTCTTCTTTATTTCTTGGATTGGCCATTCTTGTAGATCGCGTTCACATCTTTCAGGAATTCAGTTGTCTTGATGGTGCCGTCTTTGTATGATGCCCATATCGCCTCAAGGTCTCTGTCAATCTTCGTGTACTTCTGCTTTATGTCGGTCTCGAGGTCCCTCGCTGCTACAGCTACCTCGATATGTGCAGCTTCTTTTTGGAGCACTTGGATCAGCGGGTAGAAAGACAATCTGCTCCCCTTCATGTTAAGCCGCCTGTGCCAAGCTGTGAAGAAGACGAAATTTCATTAAATTTGTTTGTACTTTTGTAGTTCAATAAAAATATGGTGCAGAAGACGAAATTTCATTAAATTTGTTTGTACTTTTGTAGTTCAATAAAAATATGGTGAAGAAGAAGAAATTTCATTAAATTTGTACTTTTGTAGTTTTAATATTTTTATTGTATATTAGTATATATGTTCTTTAAATGAATAATGATTCTCACCTTCGATGTGGTTATTTGTTCTAACTTGGTGGTCAAATATGCACCATTCGCTGATTGCGATGCAGCTATTTCTCATCCACTGGTTCCCAATGTACTCCACGAATTCCTTCAGTTGGTCGGTTCTGGCTCTTGTGGCTAAACTGTTGTATGTTGGCAGGATGTGGCTTGCTGGTAGGAATGGCAAAGCTAGGAACTGCTGGATGTACGCCTTGATTGGGTTGTTGTTTTTATAGGCGGTTTTCGAGCCGATATCACCAACCTTCTTCACCACAGCCTGGCACCAGTGGAAGACGCACCCTTTAATATCGCGACCAGGTAGTACCTCTCTTATAGCCTGCCATGCAGCTGTGAAATAAACAAAAAAGTAAGAATGAGTATATACGCGTATATATATTTAAAATTGTAAATGATCGATATTAAAAATATTATTATTTTTTTTTTTTTATTGAAACTTATTATTATTGAAAATCATTTTGTGTTATCATGAATTTTATTATTTAAATTAAAAAAATTATTATTATTATTAATGACTGGGAGAAAAACTTACCGATCTCGTAATCCATCACACATGAATCAACGTCAGGCTCCCCGATCTTGTCTATGATGGCCTGCAGCACCTCGATGTAGTCTGTCTTTCTGCGCCGTGACATTAACACGAATACCAGTGGAAACTGTTTTTTCGTGTCGCCTTCTTTCACGAAGCAGTTGATTAAACGCTTTATTATAATAATAAAATAACATACAAAAGAAAAATATATATAAACATCCAAATATCCTACTGATAAAAACATTTTTAGGTGAGACTGTTCGGCCCAAACCATGGGCCGAACAAGCCCGGCCGAAACAGCCCTGGACCGAATCGACCCCGACCCCTGCAGTCAACCGTCCTGATATTCAGTTGCTGTTTACCTATGTAGAACATCAATGGGGTCCTACTATACGCAGCAAGTCCCTGGATATGCAGCAAGTCCCCGGTAAACGCAGCAAGTCCCTGGTAAATGCAGCAAGTCCCTCACACCTAGGGTGGATTAGTGGAGTTGTTGATGAGTTTAATCAGTGTTTTATTATCCATTTGATTTATGATTTGTGGCAGTTGATTAGAATTGATTGGAAATCTTTATCCCTTTATAATTATTTAAGATGTGTATTTGTAGATTTTTATATATAAAATAAAATAGTTTTTCTAAGTTTTATTAAGTTGCTATTTCTTTTATTCTACTTACTATTTAATATAATTTAATTAATATGATTTATATATTTTTTAAATATTCCTGTTTTCACTGCGTAAATCACTGAACAGGTGTTTGTTTTTGTAGGTCAAAGGAACTTTCTGAGAGTTTCTCCTTTGAAGCTCATTTGAATATTTGTTTGTTTTCACTGCGTAAACACATATCGGTGATTAATTATCACTGAACAGGTGTTTGTTTTTGTAGGACAAAGGAACTTTCTGGGAGTTTCTCCTTTGAAGCTCATTTGAAGATTTGTTTGTTTTCTTAACCAGACTGAATAATTAACAGCACCAGCATTCTCAGAATACTTTGTGAACAGGATGAAGCCACTCTTCACTGAAAAATTCGCGACAGCACAACTACCGGGATTGGCGATGGACTTATCGAATTGGACCAACAACAATTGTAAATCTCTGAACCATATTCTTAAACAGACAGTGGACTCGGACTGGAAATCAAAACCTTTAACGGAGTTAGTGCAGGCACTGTTTAGTATAGTTGACGGAGAGTACAAGGAATTGCAACGTAGTTTATTTGGATTCGGACAGTTTACATTAACCAAGGAGTTCGCAAAATTCTATGTTCGCCCGGAAATTTGGAATTCAAAATCATCAGAAGTAAGGGACAAGCATTTTAACAGATTTTTAAGAGAGATCAAGCCAGTACACGAACAGATGCTGAGAACAACAGACGGCCAGAGGATGGTACTTACAGCAGTATATACACAATTTATATATACAATTTATTCTAATAAACTTTTCTTTCAGCTCACTGCTATATATATATGTATATTTATAAAACTGTGCTCTATTTTCTTTTGTTGCTATTCTACTATTCTCATGTTACTTGTTTGCATTTACCAATAAAAACATCTAAAAAAAAATCCAACTCTTAATTTTTTCATTCAATGATTCAGTCCCACAATTCAGTCCAATTCCCTTCAATAATCTATCAGTATTACGATCAAATTAAAGCCCTGTGATTAAAGCCCTTTGTAATCAGCACCTCCACTGATTAAACATATCGTTGTGTAAACACGCATGACTATAATCCGCCGTAATCCACCCTAGGTGTGAGGGACTTGCTGCATTTACCAGGGACTTGCTGCGTTTACCGGGGACTTGCTGCATATCCAGGGACTTGCTGCGTATGGATTGATTCAACGACATTTCCAATCTCAACATGGTGTGTGTTCGGAAGATCGATACGAACAAACAACGACACGGAAGGGTGGCATCGTCGGATCCGGTATAAAAACAGACAGACAAACATTCCGTTTTATCGGCTGATTCCGATGCTAAGACGAGAAATTGCCGCGACGGATAATGTCGGATATGACCATAAAGCTGGTCAGCGAAGAGAAGCTGAAGCGATACCAAAGACTACAATACAGGCGAAATCAGGGGGGGGGGGGGGGTCATCTTCATATGACAGGACCAACTTTATTAGTACTCCAAATACCAACACAGATTCAAGACCAAGAAATTACTCAACATGCGCAATTTTATCTCATGTAAAGTATTGCTGAATTAGTTCATCATTACTTTCGGTTTCGAAACACTGAGAAGCAGAATATTGAATGACCATCGAAGTTAACAGTTTTGTAACTTGTAAACTGTTCAATACATTGAATATACAATCGTCAAGCAATAATAAATACATCCATAAACTAAGATGCTTTTAAACATGTGTTCTTTTTATGAGAATATACCTGAAAGAATCCGTCGTTTCTTCCTCGCGAACTTGGGAAATTCCCAGATTTCATTTCCGGTTTAAATGATTCTAAATATAGACTGGTACCCTGTCCCAACTCTGCTACTCGCCCGTACGTCAAATACGTTTGCTGGCCTGGGTACTAGGCTATCTAAATATAGAGTTTGGTTCAAACCGGAAATATGTAACAGATTTGGGGACACACTATAAAGTGTATGCCGAGGCCGAGGTCGGCTCCAAATAAAAGGTGTAAACGGGTGTTATGTGGCGTTTAGTCCGTTGTTTCTCAATGGATATTAATGAAATTTGGTGTATATGTCCGGACTAGGACATGGAATATAATAACGTTTGAATTGTTCTTTAATTCACAAATTTGTTGATTTTATTCAACTTTTTCGTTCTGAAACACACTATAAAGTGTAAACGGCCGGCAGCTATTAAAAGGTGTAGCGGACTTGATGTCGCATTATCTTCTTTGTTTATAAATGGATATGACTGAAATTTACTACATATGTCCGGGTTATGGCATGGAATACATTAACGTTTGAATCGTTTTTAAAATCACAAATTTGTTGATTTTATTCAACTTTTCGTCTGTAAAGTGTAAGCGGCCGGCTCTAATTAAAAGGTGTAAGCGGCTTATGTGCTTAGCGTTATAGGTAGGTCTAATCCGATTAACTAATTGGCGACTTTAGAATATTGTGTTTTGGGGCATTTGAGGTTTTGGCGAAATAATAATTTAAATACATTTATTTTAAATGATAACTTTATTTAATCATAATGCATATATAATAAACACATAAAATATAATAACAAACATGAGACCAGCGATGTATATACTTATCATTTACGTCCATGATGAGACATACGTGGATATGTTAACAAAAGATACATAACAAAGATATCAAACTCAATGAAGTCTATGAAGTGCACATTGATATTCAAACATAATCAATTGTTGACACGTTACTGTTGGAAATATTTACGCATCTATAGTGGGCCCATGTATATCACATCTCTCCTTGCTACACTGAATCATATCATCAAAAATATTTATTTCAAACACCAAAATCACATGTTCAAGACTAAGATCGCATTTTTTGGTAAAAACGACAAAAGGGAGATGTGATTTGGGGAAATTATCCGTCGAGGCAATTTTGAAAAAGCTGGCAGAATATCAATGAGTGACTTCGAAGAGCAGAGAAAGAAGATAAACAGACGAATCCAGAAAAAATGAAGAAAAAATTCGTTCGCTTTCCCGACATCAGGTATTCTGCTGACTTCGACCCCTCCGACCTTATACACATCTACCAGCCTGAGAATAAAGATCAGAATATCGGAATCGTCCGATATAAGAGGAGAATTGAACGCATTCTGAGAGGTGCCACCCAGCACCGAACATGAAACTGTATGCCGTATGTTTGTTTTATTCTGTGAATGTAATGTCTTTATATTATTTTATGCGTTGTGATTAAATTTATTTTATCTTGTATTTCACTTTCTAAATTATTATTTTCCCTAAAACTTCAAATGATACAAAACACCCAAGACTAATAGTCTAGAGTCGTCAGTAAGCTAATCCGATTACCCATACCGCTAAGCACATAAGCCGCTTTAATACAGCTTTTAATTGGAGTCGGCCGTTTACACTTTATAGTATGTTTCAGAACGAAAAAGTTGAATAAAATCAACAACTTTGTGAATTAAAAAACAATTCAAACGATATTGTATTCCATGTCCCAGCCCGGACATATACACCAAATTTCATTAATATCCACTGAGAAACAACGGACCAAACGCCACATAATATCACGTTTACACCTTTTATTTAGAGCCGGCCTCGGCCTCGGCATACACTTTATAGTGTGTCCCCAGATTTGGAAAATCGAGTACACCCTCCTTTTCACGTTGTGAAATTCTTTTGAGTAAAGTCGGAAGATTTTAGTGTAAAAAAACTCAAAATGTCCGGAAGACAAGGTATCTATCGAAGTCTGGGTTTATCGATTAATGTTAAATAATGTCTCTGTCCAGTATTCTGACGCATTTAAGCGCATTTAGTGGAAATTTTCACGAAATTTATAATAATCATTGGAATAATCTGAATAATTTTTCGCGGCAATTTTTTTTATCCGATCAGACAATGACGACGAATCGCTGATGGGATCGTTGTCGTAACCCACATACATGTAGTGTCCAATTTTGGTCGTCGAGATATTGAAATTTCCGTTCGATTCAAGTTTGAAGTATTATGGCAAAAAACATTCTGTTATAATTAAATTATAGGCCTACATAATTTCACAATTAAACTTTAAAGTAGCAACATAACAAACTTTTTTGTATTTGAGATTTTGTTGAAATATTTTGGGTATTGTAGTAATTTAGAACATAAACATAACCATTTGATTGAGTTTCATTACTTAGAATAGGTCTAAGTTAGAAAAATTTACTTTGAAAAAATTTCAGTTTTAACACATGAGAAATTCATATTTCGAGAAATGCTCCAAAGTCGAACCCATGACATAGAACACACCAGGATTGACTCAGTTAGGTAATATTGTGTCCTTGTCTTACTTAAGGTTATATTCTGTTGAAATATGATGGAATTGATGGAATTAATTGTCAGCAATGAATGTGCCATGAGCGGCAAGTGGCGGACAACATGGAAAAAAGGAAGAAAATTGCAACATTTTGCCAGAATGTATATATATCTGGAAAGCAGCCTATAGAATGACACAGCATGCTGCAGCTAAGTTATGTGAATGACAATCCGGCTCACTTTTTCGAATGTCCTTGATTTGATCTTGATAATATAGTCTGGTCGTTGAAGCATTGGACCTAGAACAAATTGTTTCCAAGCTGTTTTTGGTGTCATATTGTCGGGCAGAATGTAGGGAACAACATATCTAAAATCCGCTTTGGGGAAAATTCTCTATTAGAGATGGCGTCCATAATGTCTGTTATCGGAAAATACTGAATTCTGCGGTAGGTGCTCCAATTAATGCCAAATTCGTAATAAATTGAAATATACACAAACATTGCTTAGTCGTAAACCATATATGTAGAATATATTTCCCAAAATGGCCACCAAAATGGACAAAATCGAATGAAATTTACATATAGTGCAAAATTGAATAGCTAGTCCTATACGAGTGAACAAACGCTCGAATATTGCGAGGAAGAATGACTACAAGTATAAGAGAAACTTTTGATTAGAGATGTACGAATTCTCTCTGATGTATCTCACGAGAGAGCAAGCGAAATCAGGGTCTTGTGGAACGGTAAAAAATCTGGACTTTTGGGTGTCCAGAAACGGAAAAAACGACGCAGTTTTATCTATACCGCTAATCTTGAATCGTGTGATATATGTGTAATTAAACAGCTAAACGGGATTTAGTAGGGATGTATTGACTATGCGGCCTTTCTCTAGAAGCAGAAATATATGTATTCAGAGCAGTCTCACGAATGAGACCGATCACCATTTATTTGGATATCTACGGTATAAAACCTTAAAAAATTAATTGCTATAAAACGGTATGGATTATGTTCATATTGTACTGGGGAGAATGCGTAGATCCTATTGTACGTTTCTCAAAATAGTAGTTATAGTTGCCTCAGATCAAGTGATAAAACACGAATATTTCGCTTTTATCACAAGAATGCGTGATGGTGTACCATGAACTAAATTTATTAAATCACAAATGAGTACCATATACTCTCTTCAATAAATTCAAAACTTGACCAAAATTGCCTGCACAATCTGTGAAAGAGACTGTGTTTATACCTGGAAATTATATTTGGTTGAATTCACCAAGGCCACATCTACGCGAAACTTACTACGTTGTCTTCAACCGCATCACCATGTTTACCCATTTTCCATAATGTTACACATGTCTGTTGCACACAGAACCACAACTAACGATATTGGGTGAATGTTCAACGTTGAAATAACATCTTAAACGATGATCACCTGATATTTAGCACGATTACGTGTGTGGTATTGGCAATATATTTTCAAACAAAAATATACTGAAAACTAATAGTGTGCATTGCGCTGTAGCTTATTCTAGTTGTAAAGTGGCCACTGAAGTTAGTTTAACAAAATTGTCTACTAAGAAACCGGGTTGGTAGCAGAATGAAAATTAGTCTTACGTACAATGTACTATGTACAGTCTCTTTGACCTGGTGAGATTCGGTGCTAATCCATTGAAGATATGAGTGTTTCTTTACAGTATAATAACCATTGCGACATACGTGTATCGTTTATTATCACCGGGAGTGTTGACAATTCCGGAAATATAACTAGTATTTATAGCTCGAGAGTATGCACTTAAATTTCGGCGTTGCATTCAATATTTAATCACCATGCCGAATGAAACTACCATGCACTGTGAGGCGAAACATTAGTTCGTGTGTTGCATGCACGAGCTATTTTTGTATTGCCCAACAGTTGGATGTTGGATAAGCAGAACACCCAAACGTTAAAGACGTAAATCATTGGGGGGTTGACTTGCTGTGCAGTGACCGATGATCCTTCAGATTGATCTGTTTTAATGATGTGTGTACCTTTAAAGATATTTAACAACCGACTTGTATATTGTCAATAAGTATTTCACTCTTATGTAGTTACTCAATATGTTGCTTTCTACGTGGTATGGTTTGGAGTTGCGGCCACTTTGACAGCCATTTCATGGCCACGATTGTATAATTTTCTGCCCGTGTCACTCTACTCGCTCCCGCATTCTAAATTAACACAAACTGATATAACGGCACAATTATGATGCCACTATATATCGTATAATGACTTATATCGAGAACTGATGTAGTATAGACAACCATGTTGGACGCCATCGTGGATAACAATGTTTCCCCAACGCGGATTTTGGATATGTTGTTCCTGATGCTTTTCCGCGTCGAATGACACCGAAAACAGCTTGTAAACAATCTGTTCTAGGTTCACCTCAAAATCGAGTCTCAACGACCAGACTAATATTGCCTTTCACTTCTTTAGAACTCCAAGAATGTGAAGTTCAAAATGTATAACTTGCCTCTCCCTTATAATTACGGTAACTAAAAACTGTGTCCCCCGGAGCACCATATATTGGAAATAAATGGGCATTGCGCGCCAGGGCTTGTTATTATGTTATCCTGCTAGCATTCAGTCATACACTGTATGACAGTCCAGTGAGTGCATCCAACTGATTTTCAATAATATGTACTGTCACCACAGGCCTTCTACACAGTGATTGAGATCTTGATAAATATAAATTTAATGCATCTATTCTCCATCACTTTGTACAAGAAGTCCATTTATAGTAAGGTAAGTGGGCACGGTATCTGGAGAAGTCGGCCCCCACGGAGTCGGGGCCCATACGAAGACGTCCCTATGCGAAGTCGGCCCCATTAATTAGAAGGGATTAAATCGGCTTAATTTTTATTGAGGTAGTGTTTGTTGGCTAATTGTGAGGTCCTCAATTTTTGCAAACATATTATTAATATGATATCACTCAATTATGGAATGTGTTCCGTTTAGCATGAGTACAGTATCAAATAAATGCATGATGAAGACTTTTAATTTAAAGGTAGGCTCAGTTTACTATAGACCCTGCCTGACCAAGACTCAGAGCCCCATAAATGTTTGTCTTATAGCGACTGATGGTTCACTAAAGACCCACCCCTGTGCTCTACCACAACTGTTTCGAATGCCTGCATGTGAATGTCACTACAAAACTTTACACATCACAGCTTTCAATGAGATTATTACATATATTATACATCCAAGCCTTGAAATAGTGTCGGTCATTTGCAGAATGAGGTCCCCAGAGGGCAAATTTAGTGATGCTAACCAGCATAGCGTGTTAGCATCACCAAATTCACCCTCTGGGAACCTCATTCTGCAAATGACAGGCACACGATTTCAAGGCTTGAATGCACACAGTATAATATATATAAACCACTTTTACTTATGTTATACATAGTTTATATTCACATAATGTTATACTATTTTGTGTAAAATTACACTTTCAACGTGTTTATGGCTGCTAACAAAATAAAATATAATCTAACACCTGTAGCGATCAGCTGTTTTGACCAGGTACTTAGGTGTAATCGAAACTGAAAGTGAAACTGATATAACGGTAATCACAACAATTGATAAGTTGTGTCGGAGACAATGGGAACAAGGTCATGGCACTCCGAATATACGTATTCAATGTTTAGCTTCACCTACCACAAAATAAACAAGTGAAATATATTCTTAGTATAGCTTTTGCTTCGTAAAAAGCGTTCTGTTCGCGAAAACGTGCTTCAATTCTTCCGATCTGGATCTAAAGCGGAAGTGAGAACTATTCAGCGAAACGAACCCTTGCCGTCTATTTATAGCTACTATAAAATTTGGTTCGCCATTAACTTTTACCAGGCATATAAGCGGCTGGCCGATGAGAGCGCAGCAGGTAAATCGTTTTTTTTTTCTGTCTCAAACATTACTTGTTATCCACGTGCACTGCATTGAACCCCAATTACTGTGTCCGCCTAATTTTCGAAAAATTCTTTTATCATGTTCTAATTGATCCCGGTTATTTATTTGAGCACTAAATGATAGCTTATTTATTCGGATTTCGTTTTAGCGCGAAATCCAAAAAGATCTATAAAGATCGAGTGTCATGTGATTCCATAGATTGCAACACCCCGCTCCGGTTCCATGGTCGGGACGACGCCTTTTTTTTAATAACGAAAGTCATCTTACGAGCGACATCTCGAGGGAGGTAATGTCCCTAATTAAAGACTAAAGTTGAGGTACATTACGGTGATTACCGTTATTGATGATCATGATTACCTCCCACGAGAGGTCGCTCGTACGAGCAGGTCTGGCAAATGTGAGAATACAGCTACAATAGCTGTATTCAGCTAACCTAGCTGTATTCAGCTATATATTATACTCTCAAACCGGCTGTTTTTCGATAATAAACTAGAAGCGCTAATTTGCGCATCAAAATTAGGCTACCATATTCTCCGGTCACCCTCAACCAAATCAAAATCGTCGCTTGTGTTCTGACAAAGTGTTGCCTTTTGTCGACACGGCAATTCTGATTTTGTGTGAAAACTTACTACGGTGGTCGATGTCAGTAAATATTCTGGGGACTATTTTCTGCAAATGCATTCATTAAAGTCATTAGCTTCACTCCCGGTGGGCATATATTTGATGTCAGACAGAACTGTGCCCGATATGCCACAAGAAAGGTCATAAAAAACTAGAAAGAAAACCCCAATGTGGCATATTATTAGTGCGGTACTCGCCCTGTATTAAATTGTTGAAAACTGCGATCAGAGTAAGAAATCTTCTCAGATACTAACACATTTTCGGAGCGAATCAGCGCGCGGAGTCTCGTGGATATATTCGGAGGAAATCGGAACCACCCGAATAACGACGATCGGCTGGCACGCACGACTGTGAGAACAGCCAAAACAAAGGCCGGCATGTCGATAACGAAAGTAGATTCAACAAAAAGAGAAAAACAAAAACAAAATAATAGGGGGCCTATCATAGTTTTTGCATTCAAGTTTTCTAAGTAAAATGTCGACAATTATTTGGCAACTAACAACGTTTTCACACTCTGTATATATATATTTATATATATATGGATTTTTGCAAATTTAGGAGAGAATGAGTACGTATTCACAGTGTGCAAAAGACGATTGACACACCTCCGAAATTATCCAGGTTCACCAATAATAAACAAATCTGGGAATTCTGCCTTCTAATCTAACGTCAACATATCTGGCCGAATACAAGGTGAAGTTATCTGCATGCGAATTATTGACTTCTGTAAATGAAAATTATAAGCAATATTTCAATAATATTTGACATAACAATAGACCAATCGTGCTGAGCTAGATCGATTGGTCTTCCTGACACTGTTGTAAGAGATTTCTTGAATATTGAAATTTTGTTTGCTTGAAGATTTGTTCAAATTTATGATGAATATACCAGGAAAAAATTATACATTGTCTTTCATTAGTTTCAAAATTGTCTTTCATTAGTTTCAAAATGAATCAGAATAATATTTTTACAAAAAAATGGTTGTAACTTGAAAGAACAATTTAGAGTAGGCCTACTCCCTTTATCCAAGATTCATGCTGGCTGTGAAAGACCGATGGGATTATTTTAGCACGATCGGTATATTTTAGTCCGATCGGGCTATTATTGATTGATCGGTGGTTCACCCAGACCTGTAGGATATGCGCACTATAGGATATAGATAAGGCGTTTTATGTATGGGAGGCCTATTTCACTTGAAAGAACAATTTATAGTAGGCCTACTCCCTTTATCCAAGATTCAGGCTGGCTGTGAAAGACTGATCAGTCTATTTTAGCCCGATCGGGCTATTATTGATTGATCGGTGGTTCACCCAGACCTGTAGGGTATGCGCGCTATAGTATATAGATAAGGCGTTTCATGTATGGGAGGCCTATTTCTCTTGAAAGAACAATTTAGAGTAGGCCTACTCCCTTTATCCAAGATTCAAGCTGGCTGTGAAAGAACGATCGGTCTATTTTAGCCTGATCGGTCTACTTTAGCCCGATCGGGCTGTTATTGATTGATCGGTGGTTCACCCAGACCTGTAGGATATACGCGCTATAGCATATAGATGCGGCATTTCATGTATGGGATACCCATTTCACATTTATTATTCATTTACAATCAAGCGCAAATATTTCGCAAAATAACATCTATCATTTCCGCTTCAGTGTAAATCATTTGCGCAAATAAAAATTAATATGCATTGATATCACCCCCCTGAATTAATTTTAAATGGCACAGACCCACCATATGAGGGAAGCACCCCCCCCCCCCCCCAGTAACCACAATAACTCTTTTATGACCATGGAAATGGTAGAGATATGTGCAGGATATATCTCTTTTATAAAATATACTAGATCTCTGGGATGGAGACACAAATTCTTGGGGACAGGGA
Source organism: Siphonodentalium dalli (assembly GCA_032622095.1). NCBI lineage: Eukaryota > Metazoa > Mollusca > Scaphopoda > Gadilida > Siphonodentaliidae > Siphonodentalium > Siphonodentalium dalli. The sequence continues at coordinate 85,356,061 of CP136061.1, read as the reverse complement.
TGCTGATAATATGAAAATTGGGGTTTTCCCCAATTTCAAGTCAATAAGTACACCATATGAGGGAAGCGAGTCCCCCAGTAACCCTGAATTCCATATTTATGGCCATGGAAATGGTATATATCTGTGTAGGAGATGTCCCTTTAATATAATATACTAGAGCTGCTCTGGGAGTGAGGCACCAATTCTTGGGACACCAGGGACAGAGATGCTGATATATGCATATGGAAATATTTTTTCTTCAATGTTTCAGTATTATATGGGGCTACTACTATGGGTCCATGATAATATACTATGAGATGGACTCTATCATTCACAATCAGAGGGAAGTAAGGGAGTGTTAGGTATTTGCGCTTAAGCACAAATATATTGATAGACATATACTTGCGCTTAAGCGCAAATGATTCATTTTCACATTTTATATTAACTAATTGCATTTAAGCGTAAATAATTTACGCTTAAGCATAAATCAGTTACGCTTAATGTAATCATTTACGCTTAAGCATAATTGACTTATGCGTTATCATAATACATTGGAATTATATTAAGAGCAATAATTTCATCGGCTGTCTTACCTTATATGTATAATTGTATAATCTGATGTATGTTAACTTACTGGCATTAGTAATGTGGTTGCATCCATTTCAGCTTGAGTATGTGGAGTTCAATGGGAGTGTATATGAATTACGGTTAAGCGCAACTCATTTACGCTTAAGTGGATTTCATTTACACTTAAGCGTAATTGAAATGAATTATGCTTAAGCAAATACATGTACCTATCTCCAACTGGTTTCCTCAGTCTGAATATCCATCTTAGTATGGGATCTGGGATTCTGGGTGGAGTCCTCACCTATGTTTGAGTAATGTTTTATGGCCTGAGTTAATTTGAGTTTAGACCAAATCACATGGGAGTCTTTTTTACATTTATTATTTATTTGCATACAAATATTTGCGCTTAAGCATAAAGCAATTGCGCTTATACTTAGTGCAAATACACAACACTTCTTTACTTCCATCCAATTCTAACTGTCAATGATTGAGTCCATCTTATGGTATATTTATTTGGGCCTATATAAACTCAAAAATTGAAGAAAACATAATTCCATATGGATATCTATATCACCATCGCTGTCCCAAACAAATACGGTCTGTACTAGAATAGTGAATAGCAATATGGCACACATGTAGCATTGCACAGGTAATTAAACAGTTTGAAATACACATGTAAGACAACTCTTTCTGCACGAGACTGTACCTGCTGTATATCGATCATAAAATCGGTCAACGATCTGCAACGATTACAAATTTCTATAAATAGTAACATTTTCAACTGTTACCGTTGTTCATTGCTCGATCATGACCACTTTGATTATAATTCCTTCATAACTCGGTCAATGTTCTTCCGTTGGTGATTTCAGGCAATAATTCCTTTTAAATCCCTCCCATTCGAATTGACTATACCGCTTGTTTTTCGTTTTATTAAGCTGATGTTACGCTATTCCAGCAAACGGCCTCCCTCCACGGAAGCTATTTTCTGAGAACGAAAGCCGACTCAATCCCGACCAAGTCGGAAGTGTTCGGGTGTTTCCGCGACTGCACACGACAACTCGTTAGTGTATTTATTTCGCGTTTACAGTGGAATTATTCGTCCCGATTGAGGGAAAGTAAATAGTTAGTTACGTGGCCGTATAATTAGTACAAACTGATATCTGGTTGGGGCATTTCGTGTATGGGGGTTATTTTATTCAGTCTTTCCACAGAATATCGCAGGGAACTCAATTGTGAGGTTCAATTTACGTTTCACATCACTTTAACTAACTTATAAAATAAAGATCAAATTCATCCCAAACACTCGTTTACTTCTTCCCGATGCTAAACCGGTAGGGGGCGTTAGAATGGTGTACCTATATCAAGCATTTAGAATTACATACCACTAGCGGTTTGTGAGCGATACTGGTAAACTATTCATAACTGTATATACAGATATTGTGCGGCATATTGCAAATGTATGGCACAACATAGGGACAACTGAAATTAAAATGCGACTTATATAATTTCTGAAGTATTTCAAACATGAAGTCCTGGTCGTTAGCGAGTCAGAACTATTCAATCTGTTTTGGAGGGAAAATATATAATGTGTGAAAACTTACTAAACATAACATTGGTATTTGTATTTTCGCGATTTGACATACAAGTATGCGTTTCCGTATTTTTGGAGAGAATCAGCTCAAGCAGTGAGTGGAACTCGCTCGGTTAAACTCTGGCTAGAGATGTTCCCCTTTTTACCTGTTTTAACGCACCAACCAAACTGCGTTTTAGCAGCATCATATTGATACTTCCGGGAATGATTAAGATGTTCCATCTTCGGTGATAAATATTGTATTTAATGTATTTTTCAAGGTATTCCGCATTGCATAAGAGAGTTATTAACCGTTATGACCGACATCGACCGCCGTAGTAAGTTTTCACACATAATCACCATCGCCGTGCCGACAAAAGGCAACACTTTGTCAGAACACAAGCGACGATTTTGATTTGGTTGAGGGTGGCCGGAGAATAGGGTAGCCTAATTTTGATGCACAAATTAGCGCTTCTAGTTTATTATCGAAAAACAGCTGGTTTGAGAGTATAATATATAGCTGAATACAGCTAGGTTAGCTGAATACAGCTATTGTAGCTGTATTCTCACATTTGCCAGACCTGACGAGTCGTAGTCGTAATCTGACTTCTGGTATTCTAAAACAGGCATCTTTCGAGATGTGTTTGGATTTCACGCTAAAAATAAAGGCGAAAAAATAAGCTGTCCTTTAGGGCTCAAATGCGATCAATTAGAACCTGAATCCTGATTTTAAAAAAAATGAAAATTATTCGGACCAAATAATTGGTGCAATATCAACCAATAGTGGATACAAACTTAAGTTTGTAGACAGAAACAAAAATAATTTATACCTGCCATGTCGAGTTAACTGTGACTAAATCCAGAGCCATCCGAACCGCACTGGGTTATTGCATACCGGCCGCTAGCGTTAGTTAATTAGACAGCGCTGTCTAATTAACTAACGCTGACTGCCGGTAATCACAGTGACAACACAGCTCGTATTTTTACCATTTAAGGCTTGTTATAATAATTAATTTGCAGTCAGCTGCTTAGATATGTCTTCATAAGCAATGTATATCACGTTTCAAATTTCATTTTTTTTATTTTAAAATTTAATTAATTTTTTTTTTTTTTTTTACATTTTTAGATCCTCAGTCTAGCCTAATATACACCATAAAACTGTCTTTTTCATTGCAAGTTCATAATTTTAAATTTTAAATTCCAAGTTTAACTTTAAAAAAATTTTAATTTAATTTTTATGATTTAAAAAAAAAACCTGAATCTGAAATGATAAATAAACGAAATTAAAAGTTTTAAAAAGGAAGACAGGTAGCAAGACACTCTTTTTAGGTATGGTAACTGGTAGCAAACTAATCTTCCGAAAATTTTCTGAGTTTTCTCCGCCTAAACTCAGCTATAATATTTTGGTCGGCATCTATGAACCGACAAAATAGGAACCAAACAAATATACCGTGCCAGTATAAGAAGTATTAAATAGTTTGCTGATGACTGAGAATATCCCAACCGCACCCACACCCAGGTCTGGTAAATTGAAAATGAATCAATGTTCCCGTGGATATATTTTCGATTGGAAAACGGGTATCTGTCGGGGGAAAAATACAATGTAGATCTACAATATCCAATAAATAGAATCATATGCTGTGACTTAATATTTCAAGATATAACGGTTTCAAAGTGAAACGTTCTGACAGCCGCGCGAGCCTTGTGTATAAGTAGTAAATAGTTTGCTGATGACTGGGAATATCCCAACCACACCCAGGTCTGGTAAATTGAAAATGAATCAAAGCTCCCGTGGATATATTTTCGATTGGAAAACGGGTATCTGTCTGGGAAAAATAGCTCTACAATATCCAATAAATAGAATCATATGCTGTGACTTAATATTTCAAGATATAACGGTTTCAAAGTGAAACGTTCTGACAGCCGCGCGAGCCTTGTGTATAAGAAGTATTAAATAGTTTGCCGATGACTAGTGATGAGCCGATAATCGGGAACGACAATCGGAATCGGCCGATTGTGGCCCATCGGATGACAATCGGTACTCGGGTTTGAACATCGGGATTTCCGATTGTCTAAATAATAAATGAGTGCTTGATTTTCTTTAATAAACTGTTTTAAATATGACGATGTTTTGTTGAATAAATGACCAGTAAATATGGGGAAAGTGATACCAAACACAAACTTGATATACATACATGCCCTCTGCAATACCCCGGCCGTACCTGGGCCCATGTGTGAACAATATATTAGTGGGGGTCGCCGGGAAGCACGTGACACTTTGAGTTAGAGTGAGGCAGCGAGCATGACGCCGTGATTGCGCATAATAATTCGATTGATTTCTTTAGCATTGTGATGTACACAACGTACATGTCATGGGACTCATGTACGCCAATAGGTAACTTTATTGTTCGTCAACATGTAGACATTTTGATTTATGTATGTCAAACTATCAAAAATCAAAATGTATGCATACGCAGTACCAGTACAACAAAGGTATCTATATAGTACATACAGCGTAACAGGTATAAACACTACTATAGAAACCGAAAGTGCATGTCACGTGACTTTAAATAGTTGAAGACAACACCTAATCACGGATAGCAGCTATCCTCTACCCATCCAGTCAGCCTCGTGTGACGTCACGTATATGTCACCACAAATGATTATTATGATGACCACGCCGAAATCGAATCGTGTCTGTGAAATTGACATGAACATGGTGTAACTTGCAACTAGTTCAGTCGGCTCATTTCCTTTGACGTGATGTCTTTGAATTGGGATCAAAGAAAAATGCCGTTTGATGAATTGTTATCAAAAACGGACCATGGACATGTCGTCATGCACGTGGCTACATCAAACTTTCAAAAAATTTGTTGTGGAATAGCCTAGAATACATGGGTATGTTGCCTGTATTCGATCACTAGTCTGCCCATACCCACCTATCTACTTACCCAAACATATACTTATGTATACAGTGTACTGGCATATTACTACGTTTGTTGATAGCTTCTAATTCTAAGTATTATATAACACATATAACATATTCTGCTATACATTATTGAAATAATCGGAATCGGCACCTGAATCGGCCGATTGTGATCTCAAATAATCGGCAATCGGCGCACGGCTCTATTTGACAATCGGCTCATCACTACCGATGACTGTGAATATACCAACCGCACCCACACCCAGGTCTGGTAAATTGAAAATAAATCAAAGTTCCCGTGGATATATTTTCGATTGGAAAACGGGTATCTGTCTGGGAAAAATAGCTCTACAATATCCAATAAATAGAATCATATGCTGTGACTTAATATTTCAAGATATAACGGTTTCAAAGTGAAACGTTCTGACAGCCGCGCAAGCCTTGTGTATAAGAAGTATTAAATAGTTTGCCGATGACTGTGAATATCCGAACCGCACCCAAACCCAGGTCTGGTAAATTGAAAATAAATCAATGTTCCCGTGGATATATTTTCGATTCGAAAACGGCTATATGTCGGGAGAATATAGCTCTATAATATCCAATAAATAGAATCATATGCTGTGACTTAATATTTCAAGATATAACGGTTTCAAAGTGAAACGTTCTGACAGCAGCGCGAGCCTTGTGTATAAGAAGTATTAAATAGTTTGCCGATGACTGTGAATATCCCAACCGCACCCACACCCAGGGCTTTTGACAAAAACGAAATGTACCAAGTGTATAATTGGAATCCGCGGTTGTGGTTTGAGACTTCAATGGCTCGAATCCGTTGATAAATACGGAAATTACCCATGTGCATGTATAAATAAAAATATAATCTACACCCGAAATTAGAAAGAACTGAATTCATACAATTAGCGATAAAAACATGTTAATGCACGATCGTTTGCGCATTGTTTATAGGAATACATGGTTTTGGGTTCCGTTTGCATTGAACGAACTAAAGCGTTAAATTGTCGTTTGGAAACTAATTCAATTATAATTTGCTGATTTTCTAAAAAATATAATTCGTTTGATAACTTTGTTTTGCTGCGTCATAATTGTTTTTATCGTTTTATTGGCTAATTGCAATTCTGTTTTTCCTTTAAAAATAACAATACAATTTAACATTTTATACATCGAATAATAAACGGTGATTAATTTGCCAGGGTGCCCTGCCCATGCTCCCACAGGCTCCCACAGGTTGAGATATGAAAGGAATATGGAGAGCTAATTAATCACTGGTTGTATGCTGGAGTCACCGTATGGTATAAAGCCAGTGCGGTTCACACCCAGGCGCCCTGCATTAGTGCTGGGAGTATATTTTAGTCACAGATAACTCGACATGGCCGTGCTATCACAGACTGTCTGGAACAATCCGGATTTTTTTTTAAATGAACATAATCATGGCGGCTATAAATAGTACTAATACGGCCAAGGGGGATAATTATCCGATTATACTATTTCTGGCGACACCGGTCCTTGTTGACACGCGAGTTGACATGATGTTTTGGAAGCAACAGATGAATTAATGTCCTTATTTTCAATACTTTTAGTCGTTTCATCACAAAGTTTCCACATTTGAACCATTGTTTCATCATTTTATCTCCTATTTTCGTTATATAGGCGACTGTACAGTGTGGTCTGATTTCAAATTTGCCAACCCATTTCGCCCTGGAGAACACCCACTTTTGCCTTATTTTTGTGACGGGGAGAAGTCACTTCGCCCTGAAAATCAGGTCTATTTTCACACAAGAGGCAGTCTTCAGCTAATTTGTCCAACTGGCAATGGTGACTCTTTTTAGGTTTAGGTAAGCAAGTACACTCCTGAGCAGGTTGATCACATAGCCACTGAAAGAATATTCAATGAAAATACACAATTAATGCATTCGTTCAAGGGCTGCATGCAGTGGGGGGGGGTGTGGAATTGGGGCTAAAAGTAGGTATGGGGTATGGGGTTATTAAGCTTGTAGTTAAAATTTGAAAGTGCCTGTTCAAGGTTGATAGGAAAGCTTGAAATATCAACAAAACTAAGTATATCATGTCTGCAGAGCAACCCTAATAACTCTGAGCTTTGATAGGTGGGTTCCTCAACTCAAATAATTTGTCCCCCGAAAACAAAAATTCGGGGGACTATTAAAATAGCCTGTGTCCGTCCGTCCGTCCGGAAATGGTTTCAGGATGATAACTTTAGTTTCGGTTATTAGATCAAAAGCAAATTTCATCGGTGAGTTTATCAGACCAAAATACAGGTCAAGTTCGAATATGGGTATGCTCCGCCCATTTTTGCGAGAGTTATGGCCCTTTTTTTACTTAGAAACTGATAATTTTCTGGTTTCCGGATGATAACTTCAGTTTGTGTGATCATATCTGAACCAAATTTGGTATGTGAGTTTATCAGCCCTATGTCAAGTTCGAATATAGGTATGCTCCGCCCATTTTTGCGAGAGTTGTGGCCATTTTTCGACTTTTTTTTACTTAGAAAATTTCTCACTTTTTCGGTTTCCGGATGATATCTATAGTTTGGATCCTTTAATTGCAAATACCGTTTTTATGTGGATCAGTCATATCAAGATACAGGTCAAGTTCGAATTTGAGTTTGATCCGATGATTTTTCTCAGAGTTGTGGGCTTTTCGACTTATTTTTTTTAAACTCCTAAACCAAATAAATAGTAATTGAGGGTGCTTAATTGTACATCTTTACAAGGTAAAGTTGTGATTCTTTCTGATTCAGGTGGAAAGAAGAAGCCTTTGAAGAATCCAAAGAAACAGCAAGATGATGAGGATGAGGTTAGTGTACCCCGCTTTAATACAGAAATATTCACAACTGCCTTTTTTCAAATGTCTATTTTCCGAACCCTTTGAATAAAGTAGTCACATTTTCGCCACATAGTGAAAACGAACTAGACCATCGAGCTTAAGCAATGTTCTGGAATAAAATGTGCGAATTATCTCCAAAATGTGTTAACAATTGTGAGAATCGGGTGTTCATAAGTATCTTGTTGTTTGATAGAAATTGATCGCGTCCTTAAATTTAGTGTTGAAACGATTGGTCGACTATCTGACGTCGATAGCTCCCACTGTCAACTCTGTCTTTTGCCATCAACCAGTCCTTCGATTTTGAGGGCGCGCGCGGGTCTAAAAACCAGCGAGTTATTAAATACTTACGCCAAAAATTTCAAATGCGCGCCTCGGAATTTGCAACCAGTGAATGAGATTTTGACAAACAACACACCAATGGTTAAACGCCGACAAGACTATTCACCATGTATCTTTCTCAGCAGTGATGACGATGATTACGAACCTGGTAACGAAATTCCGATACTATCAAAGCGAAAGAGGGTTGACTCGTCGGATTCCGGTGAATCTGATTGCGGTAACGATTAGGATTCCACTTCCGAGTTTGGAACTTTAAGCGAGTCTGATGAGCATGCGTCTGGGTTTCACAGGAAAATGGCTAATTTGATTCTGTTTGTTGTTATAATAAATTATATATATATATCACCTCATTTATTATTCTTTTTCATAAACATAAAATAAAACAAGCTGAAGATGATTTGTTTAAAATTTCTGAACCATGAAACTGGCGATGTTATCAGAGTACGTTATACTTGTGATAGTTGACGTTACGCACAATGTGTTCCCCTATCGTATTGCGATAATCGCCAACCGACTAATTACCATGATCAGATTCACCTGGATTGCCGGATTGTTGATGTTATTATTATGTGGACTATTGTACAATATAAACAAATGTTTTTATTTCTGTTTCTGTTGCCACACTTGGAATTAAACGTGTGTATACCATTATACTTGTGTTTGTCTTTATTCAGTAATAATTTCATCGATGTTAATTTGAATTGTGCTCCCTCAAAAAAGGCGTGCGCAAATCCCAAAAGCTCCGAGCGATATATCGCACACCTACATTTTCCAAATTCGAAGGACTGATCAACTAGTCGGAACATTGTATATACTTAATAAGAGTTAAAAGACTGTAATGTAGGTACATGGCTAAACCAGGTATTCTATGTCCACAACAGCTTTGGATATCGGTTGGGATGATCCCAACCAACATCCCAAACTGTTGTGGACAGAGAAGACTTGGTCTAGTACATGGCACATTGATCAAACACTTGCCACAGATGTGACAGTATTAAAACTCAATGCAGTCATTATGTTCAAAATGTAGGCTGTAGCACACAAGTCGTGCACCAATCATGAGATAACTGGGTCACCAGGTGTTCCAGGGTCCATTCGGGACTCACAGTATCTATGGAAATATTGTTGAAGAACCCTGGTTTATCAATATACTTCAGGTTTAGTAGAATGCAAAAAAGCTGATACTCTAATATTTATTATACCTGTTGTGATGAGGGAAATAAAGATATGTGACCCGCCATATAAAATCCAGTCGTAAGTCGGTATTTTTTTTTACCCTGTGCCAATGCATTCTCTTATATATGCGAGTCGACCATAGGTCGCCTCGCTGCCGCATATATAAGAGAATGCATTGGCCTGACAATTTTAATAATTTGTTCTTGTATTCTTTAACATTTTTATAATTTCACCCATACAGAGCCCCAGACAAACATGAGCAGACGACACTCTTCTATATGCTTCTATATATGTGTGGGGCTCCCTGCAGGGTAATGGATGTTTTTTATTTTATGTCCTAAAAATTGTAAAAAACATTAATTTAAAAAAAATGATAAAAAATTGTTAGGCCAATGCATTCTCTTATATATGCGAGGCGACCTATGGTCGACTCGCATATAAAAGAGAATGCATTGGCACAGGGTAAAAAAAAATCCTGATTTACGACTGGATTTGATATGGCGGGTCACAGATGTGTATAACTACATGTATATAATTCTTGGCTGCAGGTACCGACTATTCGACTTTGACACAACTTTTGGTGTTCGACTCCAGAATCTCAGTCATTTCAACACTACTTAATTATCATTGAAGTGTCCAATAGCTTTTAATTATCATTGAAGTGTACTATAGTTTTTAATTATCATTTAAGTGTACTATAGCTTTTCATTGCAGTGTACTTTAGCTTTTAATTATCATTGAAGTGTCCTATAGCTTTGGCCAAAAAAAAAACATCAGTGTTTCCGGTTACCCAACCGACCTGCCGAAATTGGGCCGACCTGGACTTTTTTTTCTTCAAATTTCAACCCAAAAAAAAGAAGAAAATGCATGTAAATGGCATGTAAACACATCTATATCGTTAAATATACCATATACTATGTTTACATTATTAAAGCAGCAATAATTTTAGATGGAATTTTCAAAAACAATTTACTTCTATTAAAATACATGTCCATTTGTGGTTGCAGATGAATCCCAATCTCACCAATGAATCTGCAGTCTTTAAAACCTGCCTGTGGCTAATCTTGTTTGTTCAACTCTCATGTCTTGTGGGAAGAAGTCTTATCTGTTAGAGAGCAATATACATGTGGAAAACTTTCTATATCAGAATTTAAAGTTCCTCTCCACAGTCAATGAAGGATTGATAGTGTTCATGCATAGTTACTAGTATGTATACAGGCAGTATAAAGATGACTGCATGCCTACCATATCAAACACCCTTCTGGGATGGGCACTAAAAAGGCACATGAAATTATCTATTGGTTTGTTTGGGTGTATCAAACTTACAAGCATGCATATGCCAGTGTGTAATAGGAACTTCAAAGTTGGGGCAATTTGAATGGTGAGGTGTGGTACCTCAGTCAAGGTGTGGCCTGTGGTACCATGCCTGAATCAGGCATATAATTCCTTTGACTTGTAACCTGAACCAGACATATAATTCCTTTGACTTGTATCCTGAACCAGAGATATAATTTCTTTGACATGTAACCTGAACCAAAGATATTATTTCTTTGACTTGTAAGCTGAACCAGACATATAATTTCTTTGACTTGTAACCTGAACCAGTAACCTGAACCAGACATATAATTTCTTTGACTTGTACTCTTGAGTGCCTAATAAAAGTACAGGGTGGAATAATAGTACAGGTTGGAAAATTTTGCGTAACTGAATAATAGTACAGGGCGGAATAAACGTACAGATTTTTAATGATTAATTTCTACAGGATGATGCCGCTAAGGTTGACACCTGATTGCCTCACATAATATTTTGATGGTTTTTAACGATTAATTTCTACAGGATGATGCCGCTAAGGTTGACACCTGATTGCCTCACATAATATTTTGATGGTTTTTAACGATTAATTTCTACAGGATGATGCCGCTAAGGTTGACACCTGAATTGACTCACATAATATTTTGATGGTTTTTAACGATTATTTTCTACAGGATGATGCCGCTAAGGTTGACACCTGAATTGTCTCACATAATATTTTGATGGTTTTTAACGATTAATTTCTACAGGATGATGCCACTAAGGTTGACGCCTGAATTGTCTCACATAATATTTTGATGGTTTTTAACGATTAATTTCTACAGGATGCCACTAAGGTTGACACCTGAATTGACTCACATAATATTTTGATGGTTTTTAACGATTAATTTCAACAGGATGATGCCGCTAAGGTTGACACCTGAATTGACTCACATAATATTTTGATGGTTTTTAACGATTAATTTCTACAGGATGATGCCGCTAAGGTTGACACCTGAATTGACTCGCATAATATTTTGATGGTTTTTAACGATTAATTTCTACAGGATGATGCCTATAGGTTGACACCTGAATTAACTCACATAATATTTTGATGGTTTTTAACGTTTAATTTCAACAGGATGATGCCCATAAGGTTGACACCTCAATTGACTCGCATAATATTTTGATGGTTTTAACGATTATTTTCTACAGGATGATGCTGCTTTCAAACAAAAGAAGAGAGAGGAGCAGAAGGCGATGGCTGATATGAAGGCAAAGGCTGCTGGGAAGGGTCCATTAGGTGTGTGATTATCCAAAATGCCATATTAAAACATCAAAGTCTGTAAAACAACAAATATTAACAAGTACATGAAAAAATACATTTACTTTGTTCTAATATTATTTTCATTATTAATAACTCTCAATAACTCTACAATAAATCATTGCTTAAAGGAGTATTATTCTGAAAAATGTTTAGTACTTTCTTTCAATATACCAATATTATATAATTAAAAGAGATTTAAATCTCCCCCACTCACCCTACCTATATCTATGCTGTTGATCTCAAGTTTGGTACTGGTGTAATAATATATCAATACCTAATGATTCCCAAGCTGACTGTGTGGGGCAATGTTTGGGGGAATGGGGATGGAGTGTAGAGGGGGGATTGGAGTTTTGACCCCCCCCCCCTACTTTGATCAAAATTTTCAACAGTTGGAAATTTCATGTCTGCTACTTGGAAATTTCCAAATGTTTGTGACCTTGAAGTACCAGTTATATAATTTGAAGACCCCTGCTCAACTGAGAACCTCGAGCTATGTCTCTGTTTGGTACTTGTCTTAATTGATTTTGACAAGTACTGACTGTTGTAGTCTTCAGAGTCTCAGTCTTTACAGTCAGGTGAGCGGCCCCACAGTCATTGACTGTCTTGTTTATATCATTTGGTTTAAAACTGGCTTGGAAAATATTAGGTAAAGGCTATTCTGCCGCTAGCGGCAGAATAAGAGTGTAACCTTATTATGCCGCTAGCGGCACAATAGCCTGTTTGGCTATTCTGCTGACAAAATAACGTCACAAAATTTTTACTTATCCATCAGCACACGAAGTCGGTAAAAATGGCGTCGTGTGTGTAAAAGTGCTGTCGGTAGGAGATTCTTTTGAATCTCCCCTGTCAGTTTTTTATGTATATTGGAAACGGGACAGTTAAATCATCCAGATCGTCAATCACCATGTGTCCAAACGGATGAAAGAAGAGTTGGCATATTACAGTATCACGCATATTTTTGTTTGCGGCAGATTAGCCAAACATGCTATTATGCCGCTAGCGGCAGAATAAGGGGATTATCTTATTGTGCCGCTAGCAGTATAATAGCCATATTGTGCAATTAAGCTATTCTGCCACTAGCAGCAGAATAAAAATCGGAACTTATTATGCCTCGGCCAAAATATTAACCATGGATTAAATTAGCGACAATGGTGAGTATGTTAAACAAACACTACTCTAGCTAGCCTGATTCAACCTCTGGCCCCACACACTGTAACAACCAAGCAATCATGTCGCTTTAATGCCCTCGGCGACACCCTTTGATCTGTTTCACAGTCAAGTTCCTTTAGCGCGATGCATTCTGAGACTTGTATTAGCGTTTGCTTCCTTCATTGTACGTCTTTCCAGTTTCAAGTGTCAGTTTCAAGTGTCGGGCAATTCGTTCGTGACCTTTGACATCTGACCAAAAGATGCCACAATGTGGGGTTTTCACTTTCAAACCAGGGTCTTACTCTTATCACATTGATCCCTGTAACAATCTTAATTGGCACGTGCCGCAATTATTTAATGGCGAAACCTGACCCATAATTTGTATGTTTCACCTTTTTGCCATTTTGGGCAGGTACAACAGTTAGACGGGAATAAATGTGGATAAAAGAGCATAATTATCTACCAACTATTTCCTTCCAGGATTCTGCAGGCCCCATTATAAAACTCCTGTATATGAGGCCAGTGGCCTATGTTTTGGAATTGATTCGACAATAAAATTAGGACTTGGAATAGGAAACAACCATTCATGGTTACAGAATGATCAGTTTAATTTAGTTAATCGTGGCGATCAATAAAACTAGCTTTCCATTTGTTCTGAGGGTCGCATGGCCAGGTGAAAATGCGATGTTAACATATGGCATGGAAGTTGTCTAGACTTTTGCTAGCAACGACAATAGTATCAATGTTCTCATGACCAGTATTGTGCAACATGGTGTCACGGTGCCATGAGCCACTGGAGATTTTCGTGTCCCTTCAGAATAAATAAACACACATTGTACAGTAATGCTCTAATTAATCGACTTCTTAACCACAGCAGAATTATGGGTAACTTTTCAGGATTTAGTCGGAAATATGGCTTGTTGCTATTCATCGGAAAGCTCTCGGTGAGAGCTTTCCAATGAATGGCAACAAGCCATATTTCCTACTTAATCCTGAAATGTTACCCATAATTCTGCTGTGGTTAAGCAGTCGATTAATTAGGGCATTACTGTACCTGTGTGTGAATTGTGACATACTCATGGGGAAGGACAGAACCACACCTGGTCATTCCCATATGGAATATTATAAGTTACGGGATGCTTAGTGGTCGGATATGGTGTCATGTGAGGAAAAGTGAGATCATTATTAGGCGAGGCCATAGGCTGAGCCTAATATTGATCTCGCTGAGCCTCACATGACATGAAATTTATTGTAATTTGGTAAGTTAAATGAGTCGTCTATGGCCATTAACTTGTGTAACGTCACAGTGACGCACCATGTGCATTGAATGTCAACGGCTATGAGTCAATGGCTAATCACCAGAAGTAGGACAACTTGTTCAGTTTGATAGTTAGTTTATGAGTCTTCAGAACTCGTCAAATATATCACATGCAGGTTTTGGTACATGGTACTACGTCTTTAAATTTACAGAAAACTATTTCCGACAGATATCCCCTTTCTTGACGCCAAAATATATAAAAAAATATTCATGAGGCGACGGAGTTTCTGAAAACAAGATGGTGGATATAAAGCACCTAATATTGATTTCATATGGGGTCACTAAACTAATATGGGTTCATATACAATCACTATTTATCAACGATGATTGGCTAATCGCAAGAGCTGACATAATAAAAACACATGTCCCTGTGATAGATGATTGAAGAAGGACCTCATTTGACATTTATATGAACACTCAAAAATAAAAAGATGTACATGCAATATACACATTCAAATAACTACCTGAATCAGTCTGTTAAAATAAATGGCTGTGTCTCAGCTTTGGAGTTACAACTTTAAATATTCTAACCAAATCCCACAAGTCAAGGGAGCCTCGCTGCCTCGCATATATAAGAGAATACATTGGCCTCAACAATATTTAACTTGACCTTGTAAACCAGTGCATTCTCTTATATATGCAAGGCTCCCTGTGGGAGACTTGCATATATCAGATAATGCACTGGCACAGGCTATTTAAGTTTAATGCTGCACCAGCGCAGCTCCCGCCATAAAAAAAGAGACCTGTTAGATGAATAGGGATGAGCGGTATTTATACAGATTATTTATATCAAGTATTTATATATTTACTTATTGATGGCAGATCAGAAATATGCTTGAGCAGGTTTTATATGAACCCACAGGGAGCCTCACATAGATGGAAGCATGCACTACGAAGTGTCGTCTGCTCCAGTCTTAAATATGCTTGAGCAAGTTTTTTTGGGGACGTGACTTTCCCTGAGAAACAAACTTTTCTTTACATGTATCTGTCCTTCTGTATACTGTATATTGATATCCTGTTTCATTTCTTTCAGCGACAGGTGGCATAAAGAAATCTGGCAAGAAATGACAGCCACCTATCATCTCGTATCATCAATACACTTCTCTGTTATTCAAAATCATAGCTGAAATTATCCCACTTTTGATATAAATTCTCCCAAATGTACCAAAAAAGAAATATTGCTGGCTGACGATGTGACTGCTCAGCAATGGATTTCAACCACGTCTATGTGATGATAACCTGTGTTTATAGTATTCCATGAATTGTATTTAAATCTGATAAATAAATGAAGGAAATCGGGTTATAATCATGAACCTTGTGAGTTAGTACCTGGCTAATAACCCCATATTTGTTGTATTCCATTCTGAAATATTAATGATGGAAATCTGGCTATAATTATCTCTTTGGGATACAAGTCTGAGTTTAAAATGCCTGTCAAAAACTCATGCTTGTCATGGTTGTGAGTTAGTACCCTATATTTGTTGTATTCCATTCTGAAATATTAATGATTGAAATCTGGCTATAATCATGGCTGTGGGATAGGTACATACCCTTTATTTGTTGTATTCTAGGTATTCCATGAAGTAAAATAACATTGTGAAATATTAGTGGTTAAAATCATGCATGTCTATAATTCGATTTAATCCATGAATTGAAAAATTAGTGAAGCTCCCAGGAACTACATATATACGCACACCGTGAAATAGTTTGTCACGTCATTTGCAGAATGATGTTCCCAGATGGTGAATTTAGTGACATTAAAACCTGCACACCAGGCTAGTATCGCTAAATTCACCCTCTGGGAACCTCATTCTGAAAATGAGTTCAGTTTCTATTTCCCCTAGTTCGCAGAAGATAAAATTAATCTAATGGGTGTGAGGACATCATTAACATCAATCTAATGGGTGTGAGGACATCATTAACATCAATCTTATGTCTCCCACAGCAGTTGAGGCTTAACCCTTTACCCAACAGAACGGCCCTGTGCCAATGCATTCTCTTATATATGCGAGTCGACCATAGGTCGCCTCGCATATATAAGAGAATGCATTGGCTTAACACATTACAAATTATAAAATTGTTAAAGAATGTAAGAAAAAATGTTAAAAAGTGTTAAAAAAAAGATTTTTTTTAGGCCAATGCATTCTCTTATATATGCGAGGCGACCTATGGTCGACTCGCATATATAAGAGAATGCATTGGCACAGGGCATAACTGTATCTATCACAATGTGGTCAAGGAGCCGGTTCCAATGATATCCATATTTGTATGGTTCTATTGAGACAGACCGAAGATATTTTAGGCTGTTGAAGCTTGTTTTGGTCGGTTTGTTGGGTAAAGGGTTAAACAGAATGAGGTCCCCACAGGTTTAGTTTGGTGGCGATAGCCCAGTGTGCTGGATAGAATCACTAAATTCACCCTCTGGGGACCTCATTCTTCAAATGTCAGACACTCTATTTCAAGGCTTGCTCCTTTGAATGATATGACATTAACATATTCTTGTCATTCAAGCTTAAGTTCATGTACATGTATATAAATAAACTATTTGTTTTTAAAATGTTGTTTGTTTTGGTCAAATCCAATAATTTGGGAAGAGTTATATCAAAATATAGCTATTATATGGAAGATTTCAGAACAAATTCGTCGATATAGCACTGAAAATATTTTTTTATTTTTTTTTGTGGATAAATTTAAGATTGTTTTGTTGGTGCCGGTTCAAACTTTTTAATCTGCAATCTCGTAAAAGTTGTACCTGTATACGATCTAGAAAATCCAGAGCTGTCTTCACTCTGGAACAACTACGGTAATGAATAGAATACAGTGTGTGAAGTTTTATATAGTTTTGTGTTAAGAAAATGCATTCCATTTCCGATCTAGAAATCCTAGCTATCGTAGATGCACATGTGGAGGTCATGAAATGGTTAATGGGACTCACAGCTTTTGTAGACGCCTGTGTGGCACACGTGGATAGTCATGAACATCTATAAAACCTGCATTAACTACTAATTTTTGGTGGCCTGGCATATTTTCGGCAAGTGACGGTCTCTGTCAGACCAAATTGCAGATGAAGATGGATAACTCTAAAATAAAGTGGCTTTGGGTGTTAGATATTTGAAAATCGAGCCAAATTTTGTTAAACAAAATGTTGATCAATAACACCTTTTGGACAATTTTATACTTTAGTTGACTGGTTAGCATTATTTTTGGGCAATTAATGGGTTCTGATAACTGAAACGGCATTTCAAAAAATCTTGTTGGAATCTGATATGGGAGGGAATCTGATGATATGGGAGGGAATCTGATATGGGAGGGAATCTGATGATATGGGAGGGAATCTGATGATATGGGAGACCATCGAATCAGATTGAGTGCCTTTAATTATATATGTAGATACTTTTTTTTTTTTTAAAGTTTTTATTGATCAAGATTAAATGTATATAAATATTGTAACAAGATTTGCAAAAAAGGATCCCACACTAACTCTTTCATCCCCAGGCTATCAGTAACTTGCATACATCCTTTCGCTCACATGCTCTTTCACTCATCGCGACAAGTTTATAATTATACACGTTTCTGGTATGGGTCCCGCAAGTTATGTTAGACATAGGTTTAGTTAAAGAGCTAATATCGGTAGGTTCAATGCTTATAAGATATTAATTGTGTATATATAGCTCTTTGCTGAGTATAATGGGATTTTGATTGATGTTGAAATAAGTTTTTTCCCTTTCTGGTGGATCAACTCGGCGGTTTTTTCGGCACTTGCATGTATTCCTCTGGTCAATACTTGTGAGTTTGAGAGGTAAACTTGGGTTTTGGTGGGAACGATATTTTGATACATCATGGTTTGTTTGCTTCTGACGTTTTGTTAAGAGCTTCAATGATTAAAAACCAGTTTTTAGCTCACCTGAGACGAAGTCTCCGGTGGAGCTATAGTCATCACTCCTCGTCCGTCCGTCAACTTTTTTAAAAACATCTTCTCCTCTGAAACCATCATACCGAATTGGTTCATATTTGGTGTGGATGTTCCCTAGGTGACTCTCATTCAGATTTGTTCAAATGAGGTCACTGGGTCAAATAGTTGTGAAACCAGGGCCATAACTCTATTCCTCCACAGTAATTCTTACAACAACTTCTTGTCCATAACCATTGTGCCGATTTAGCTAATATTTGGTATGGAGGGTCCTTGGGTGGCTGGTGTTCAGATTTGTTCAAATGAGGTCACCCGGTCAATTAGTTGAGAAACCAGGGCCATAACTCATAGTAATTCTTACAATGACGACTTCTACAAAAATATTGGGCCGATTTAGCTTATATTTGGTACTGAGGGACCTTGGGTGACTGGGAATCAGATTTGTTCAAATTGGGTCACTGGGTCAATTAGGGGCAGAGCGAGGGACATAACTCTAAAAACCAAAAAATTACATTTTTGCATTTTGATCATATTTGGTGTGGATGTTCCCTAGGTGACTGTCATTCAGACTTGTTCAAATGAGGTCACTGTGTCAAACAATTGCGAAACCAGGGCCATAACTATTAACGACTTCTTGTCAAGAACCATTATGCCGATTTAGTTTATATTTGGTATGTGGGGTCATTGAATGACTGGGGTTCAGATTTGTTCAAATGAGGTCACTGGGTCAAATAGGGGTGGAGCCAGGGCCATAATTCCCCAAAAAATAATAAAAAATTCAGGAACTCTTTGATCAATTTAACATACAAATTTTTTTTATCACCCCCCCCCCCCCCCCCCCCCACATGACCCAGAACCCCACCCTGCCCCCAACCAACAGCATTCCATCCTAACTCACAGGTAAATAGGCAGAGTCCCCAGGGAGTGTATTCATGTCATTCATAATTTAAATGAGATTAATGGTGTTATCAATGAAGCACCCTTGTTGTTTAGTCCAGTGCATTTATGGTTTCACCTCAAAATAATTGCAACACAGTTTCTCAGTGGGAATAAGTACTTTAACCCATCACAAATAATATACTGAAAATCAACAAGAATCAAGAAATGTGAAATTGATGAATTTTGTGAAATAAATTTAGTAAAATTTGGTAAAATACTCATTTTATAGCTTTTTAAGGATGTTTATAAAAAACTTCCTTTCACATGTCCTTCCATTTATATATCCATTTTGTAGAGTGCACAACCCTGATTACAGAACAGAAAACCTTTCCTAGATACGTTCAGTATTTTTTGAGTTATGTGCCTCCAAAATTTGGAGTTTGTCTAATTTCGGAGGCTCAATTTCTCAAAATTAGTTAAAATCCATTTTTTATGGTCTTGTATTTTAAAAAATAAAGTAAAATGAAGGGATTCCTTGTTGTTTTAGTCATTTCCTCTCTAGGTTGTGCACAAAATATGATTTCTTTATGCATCTATGATTGAGAGGACAAAAATATTCTTAAACAAAATGTGTCTTCCACCATTGTATGGACAGCCAAATTTGTCTGTGGTCCAGAACCGGCGTGATGAAATAGCATATTTGATGTCATACAAATCAATAATTATATATCCATATTCCCTGTCTTTCTCATAAGTATACATCGTTAAACACATTGTAAAGGAATTTCCCAAATCATGGCGTAGAAAATCAAATTATGGCCCGATGAATCTTTAGAATTGACTCATCTAAAAATGCCATTTTGGGGCATTTTTTTTCCATTTTTAAAGGTTTTTGTGTATAAATTGTAAAAACAATATGTTTAATGTGCAAAATCATTTGAACTTTCCTCCTGAAACACTTTAGCGTTGAAATAAATGCCTTAAGTTGGATATGTCAATGAATGTCACTGAATTTCACTAATTTTTCTGGAAACTGATGCCAAATTTGAATATCTGAAAAATGGGGTAGGGGAAACCATATTGACAAAATCTAGAAAATATTGACCTTGATGCATAAAACTTTAACATCACCAGCTCCTACAAACCTTATTCTTTCATACAGAGTAAACTGCTTCCTGTTTTGATGTTCATATTTAGAGCTACAATCCTTTTTGTTGTAACTCAATGGCGAAATGGCGAATCATTATTTCGGGCTGGTTCTATATAACATGCTGATAAAGTTCTAAATAAACATCTAATAATTATTAAAGTACTAAACTGTTTACCATGCAAGAATAATCTGCACAAACTGGAATAAAACAACCCTTTGTTTCCAATGACTAGAATATGGTGACAAGATCATAGCCTTTGTGATTTCACCTACCCCATTATTAACATTCAAATTTGGAGTCAGTTTCTTGAAAAATATGTGAAATCCAGTGACTGTTGATTGGCATAACCAATGTAATCATATTTTTTCCAACACTAAGTGTTTTAGGAGGAACGTTCAAATGATTTTACACATTAAACACTAATTGTATTCGTTGTTGTTTACTATTTGTGCACAAAAAAAACTTTTAAATGAACAAAAACACCACAAAACAGTCCAAAATGTCATTTTTGGAAAAGAGTCAATAGAAAGGATTCATAGGGCCATAAGTTGATTATGGCACATATGTGTTTAGCAATTCCAGCACAGCGTATTTAACCTAGTATACGTAAGAGGTTATGAGAAATACAGGGCATATGGATATCAATTTATTGAGTTGTATGACCTCAAATATGGTATTTCATCACACCAGTTCTGTGTCACAAGGCAAATTTGGCTAAGACCATACAATGGAACACACATTTGTTTAAGAATATTTTTGTCTTCTCGATCATAGATGCATAACGAAATCATTTTTTGTGCACAATATAGTGAGGCAACTAATACAACAGTAAGATATCCCTTCATTGTTCTCTAGTTTTTAAAATACTAGACCCTAAAATATGGATTTTAGCTAATTCTTCAGAAATTGAGGCTCCGAAATTAGACAAACTCCCAATTTTGGAGGCACATAACTCGAAAAATTCTCAACATATCTGGAAAATGTTTCTATTCTGTAATCAGGATTGTGTACTCAACAAAATGGATATATAAATGGAAGGACATGTGAAATGAAGTTTTTTATAAACATCCTTGAAAAGCTATAAAATGGGTATTTTACCAAATTTTACTAAATTTATTTCACAAAATTTATCAATTTCGTCTTTCTTGATCCTTTTACATTTTTAGTATGTTGTTTATAATTGGTTAATAGACTTATTCCTGCTAAGAAACATTGTCTTGCAATTAGATTGAGGTTTGGCACTTTATTCTCATAAATGCACTGAACTAATAGGCATGAAGATCCTTATGAACATGGGAGGGATAGATGTTATGAGTTATGTATTCAAGCGAACATCCCAAGCAATAATAATGAGTGCTCCGTCTCTCAAGATCGACAACGACGTTGTACACATCGACCCACAACTCTTGTTTCAGAGGCTTATCACAGTTGCCAAAGCGCCGACCAGAGGTGATGTAACCTGCGGTGTCAGACTTTAGGTAGAAAAGGATTTCATTTACATACACTATCACCAGGTGCAGTGTTGGAAGGGGCTTAATTTGGAACCAACTGATTGGGGATGGCAGGTTAAGGATGGGCGGCTTAATCCTATCAAATGTGAGGAACCACCAGCTCCAAAAGAACTACTGAACATCATTCGTTGTAAATGTAAAACGGACTGCAAAAGTAATAGGTGCACATGCCGAAAACATGGAATTATGTGTTCTATGTCTTGTGGGGATGCCAAGGTGTTGAAATAGTTTGATTATTTGCTTGTAGTAACAACATGAAAAAAAACCCACAATTGTGGATATAACAATAGTTCCAAGCCCAGTTATGACAATTTTACAACTGCATCAAGAGTTATTGTAGACTTCCAGTTTTCACTGAATTTTGGCAAATTTTTCAACTTTTTGACCCAAATTTCGAAAATTTAATCAATATTTATATAATAAAATGATACAAAATCTTGGATACAACTATACCACAGTTTATCATTGTGAAAATATAACAATTGTATGTTTACATCAAGAGTTATTAACAAAAAATGTTAATCTCCATTTTTCACCAATTTTCATAATTTTCGCCACTTTTTGCCTCAAAAAGGCCATTTCGCATGTTCAGATTTTTGTTGATTTTTAGCTGAGTATACTCTATGATGCTCCCAACCAAATTAAAACAAAATCTTTTGTGTTGCAATTATTTTGAGGCTCAGCCCTATTTTCTCATAAATGCACTGGACTAGTTTACATTATCACTCAGTAGTCATTAAAATCAGATTAATTTCATTTTCTCCAAGAGTGTCTGGCATTTGTAGAGGTTCCCAGAGGGTGAATTCATGTTGCTCCACACAGCAGGCTAGCATAACCAAATACACCCTCTGAGAACCTTATTCTGCTTAGGCCTCATCTTCTGGGAAGTATCTAGAGTCTCAAATTTACATTGTTGTAGTTAAATTTCCCTTCTAGGAAGTTTCTGTATCCCTTAATTTGCAGAAGATAAAATTCATGATTGAGGTGCCCAATGGGTGAACATCACCAATTTCAACTGGGGAACTTCAATCTTATTCTAGGTCTTCCATAGCAGTTGAGGGCCTTATCAGAATGAGGTCTCCAGAGGGTGAATTTAGTGATACTAGCCCGCTGTGCAGGATAGCGTCACTAAATTCACCCTCTGGGGACCTCATTCTGCAAATAACAGACAGACTATCTCAAGGCTTGATTTTGATTGTATAATACAGTGTGTTGCTTGAGGCCAGACATGCACAATGTAGGAACAGACGATTTGCAGAAGATAAAATTCATAATTGAGGGGCCCAATGGGTGAACATCACCAACTTCAACTGGGGAAATTCAATTTTATTCTAGGTCTTCCATAGCAGTTGAGGGCCTTATCAGAATGAGGTCCCCAGAGGGTGAATTTAGCATCACTAAATTCACCCTCTGGGGACCTCATTCTGCAAATGACAGACACTATCACACTATTTCAAGGCTTGTTGTATAATACATTGTGTTGCTTGAGGCCAGGCATGCACAATGTAGGAACAGACATGCTTTTTGTGATGCTATCCCGCACAGCAGGCTAGCATCACCAAATTCACCCTCTGGCGACCTCATTCTGCTTAGGCCTCATCTTCTGGGAAATATCTATAGTATCAAATTTACATTGTTGTTAGTTAAATTTCCCTTCTAGGAAGTTTCTATATCCCCTAATTTGCAAAAGATAAAATTCATAAATGAGGTGCCCAATGGGTGAATATCACCAACTTCAACTGGGGAACTTAATTTTTATCCTTATCAGATTTGTGAAAATGGGATCACAAAGTCAAATAAGGGCAGAGCAAGAGACTAAACTATTTCACTACATAGTAATTCTTAAAATATGTTTGCAAGAACTAGTTGGCTTATATAGAATGGAATGTTCTTCCTTGACTGCAATTCAGATTTATTTAATGGGGTCACCTGGTCAAATAGGGGCCAAGCGAAGGACAGTTTCCCTCTTAATATTCTTCCTTCACAAGGACCATCTGGTCTATTTGACTGATATTTATGATATGTATGAAGGGTTCTTTGGTGTCTGGGATTCAAATTTATTCAGATGGGGTCACCAGGTTAAATAGGGTGGGACCAGGGACATAACTATATGTCTCTATAGTAATTCTTAAAATGTCTTCTCAAGAGAGTTTGGACTATTTAGCTTACATATAGTATGGAGGAATCAGGAGGATCCTTTAGTGAGTGAGATTCAGATTTGTTAAAATGAGGTCAACCTGTCAAGAAATGGCAGGCTATGGGGAGTTAACACTTTTGTGTCTAATAAAATCATCGAAATACCAAATTCATTAAAACATCTACCTTGGAACCACCTGACTGATTGGTCTGACATACATGTATTGTGTTTTGGGTCCATGGATAATTGGGCTTCAAACATGTTTAAATGGTTTTAGAAAAAGGCGCTTGTGAGATTGGAAATTTCCAACAATTGAGAAAGTTTGAGGTGTCGGTTGTGAAATTCCAACCTAAGACTTGGGAGTCTGGATCCCGGTCGGGAGGGGACTTGTTGAGCTGGAGGAGGGGAGTGATCAGTAGTGTACAGTTGGCAATTTCAAGGTGGATTTTTACCAAGCTACATACTTGAAGTCTCTCTAGCCACATATCCTGTTTAAATCTACTTCTTTTAAAGTGATTATGAAAAGTGCTGACTGTTTTGGTCTCCAGAGTCCCAGTCTTATCTGTCTTTGCAGTCTGGTGAGCGACCCCACAGTCATTGACTGTCTTGTTCTCAAAAGAGGGTAATTTTATTTGGCACTGTGCCAACAATTTCTCCTGTAAATATCTAGATTGTAGTTCTGATAGAAAGGATTTTAGTGATAACATATCAGGATTAAATTTTGTTTTATATATGTATTGTTTTATCAGTAGCCAAAACAGATTCATCATAGAGTTACCGCCCATTGATAGGGATCCAAGAATTGCAATCTTTCTTGTGGCAAACAAGGCGATACCATTTGATTTGCACCAAATAGTAACATCATTTATAAAGTTTATTACAAGCGGACAGACAGTATGTAGATACTTGGTACCTCGTGTTGATGTAATTTAGAGTCGGAGAGCAAGGTCCCGGAGCAGATTACAAGAATTCTGAAAGAAATTTGGAACATACAGCTAGGCCAAATGAAGATATAGCAAACGAAAGAATCCTATAAAATTTGTAGTTTTAACTTGTTTAGGACAGGAATGTTTCCCCAAAACATTACCTACAGGACGGGAACGGATATACCTGTTCCCACGTCATACACTTGGTATCAGTGAATGATTCTTTTATAATTAAATGTTTTGTGCAAATTAACTAATTATAGGCTGATCGCTCAGTGAGGGGTCCAGGATGATGTGACCTGTTATAGGCCGATCGCTCAGTGAGGGGTCCAGGATGATATGACCTGTTATAGGCCGATCGCTCAGTGAGGGATCCAGGATGATGTGACCTGTTATAGGCCGATCGCTCAGTGAGGGGTCCAGGATGATGTGACCTGTTATAGGCCGATCGCTCAGTGAGGGATCCAGGATGATGTGACCTGTTATAGGCCGATCGCTCAGTGAGGGGTCCAGGATGATGTGACCTGTTATACGCCGATCGCTCAGTGAGGGATCCAGGATGATGTGACCTGTTATAGGCCGATCGCTCAGTGAGGGATCCAGGATGATGTGACCTGTTATAGGCCGATCGCTCAGTGAGGGGTCCAGGATGATGTGACCTGTTATAGGCCGATCGCTCAGTGAGGGATCCAGGATGATGTGACCTGTTATAGGCCGATCGCTCAGTGAGGGGTCCAGGATGATGTGACCTGTTATACGCCGATCGCTCAGTGAGGGATCCAGGATGATGTGACCTGTTATAGGCCGATCGCTCAGTGAGGGATCCAGGATGATGTGACCTGTTATAGGCCGATCGCTCAGTGAGGGGTCCAGGATGATGTGACCTGTTATAGGCCGATCGCTCAGTGAGGGATCCAGGATGATGTGACCTGTTATAGGCCGATCGCTCAGTGAGGGATCCAGGATGATGTGACCTGTTATACGCCGATCGCTCAGTGAGGGGTCCAGGATGATGTGACCTGTTATAGGCCGATCGCTCAGTGAGGGATCCAGGATGATGTGACCTGTTATAGGCCGATCGCTCAGTGAGGGATCCAGGATGATGTGACCTATGTTTGGCTTCATGTTGGGGGGGGGGGGAGTAGCGTGCCGTGATTCGTGATGTCATTGTTCCAAAATCACGGTGCCCAGTAAGCCACAGACAAGTTTTCGGTTGGCACGCGCTCTTATTGCTGTACATTCTATCGCTGGGCTTGATTACCCAGAAATTTAACAACCTTCAGCGCCATTTGGCTGCATGCACTCAATGGGAATTAACTCTAAATTAACTAATCACACATACGCATACATAGTTTGTGCTTATTTAATTTAGAGTTACTTCCCATTGAGAACATGCGGCCAAATGGTGCCGATTGTCCATAAATTTCTTGTTAATGAAACCAAATTGTGCTGGCGACTTGCCAGGTCGGTCCATAGCAGGTGGATCTTGACACCTTCAATGGAAGGAACCAGAAACGAGAGCAATTTAAGTATATTAATGGATCCTATAACTTTGGAAATTAATTACATTTGATTCAAAATGTCGCAAGCATCTCGTTGTATAGCAAAATTACAGCCTCCAAATGCATAATTTTCCGAAAATTGGTTGCCATGGCTACCAGTCACAATTTGGTGGTATCTACCCATTTCTGGAAGATTTATAGAAAGCATTTTAATGTTTAAACACAAGGGTTTTGAATGGTGCCCTCTTGTCGGTAATGGGTGATTTTCGAGCAAGGCCAGTTCCAGATGTTGTCAAAATATTCCTGGATCATTTAACTTTGGAAATAATTTATATTTGATTCATAATGTAACAAACATCTCATCACATAGGTTAATTACATAATAGCCCCCAAATGCATAATCTTCCAGTCTCAATTTGGTAGCATGACAAATGGTCTGACCCAACATAAACGCATATATTGCTATAAATTGATATAAAAGTAAGAATTTCTTTAAACAATCTCGTCTGAGTAATGTTTTCCCAAAATAATCATGTCCCAAACAAAGAATAAAATATAAAATTTTGAAATTTAAAAAGTGCATGTAGAACTAGAAATTTTTATAAAAAGTAAAGAATTTATAAATTTTAAACAATAGGATCATCAGTGTCAAGTCGCTGACCCATGCCATACTAAACAAGTCGCTGACCCGTGCCATACTAAACAAGTCGCTGACCCGTACCATACTAAACAAGTCGCTGACCCTTGCCACACTAAACAAGTCGCTGACCCATGCCATACTAAACAAGTCGCTGACCCATGCCATACTAAACAAGTCGCTGACCCATGCCACACTAAACAAGTTGCTGACCCGTGCCATACTAAACAAGTCGCTGACCCGTACCATACTAAACAAGTCGCTGACCCATGCCACACTAAACAAGTCGCTGACCCATGCCATACTAAACAAGTCGCTGACCCATGCCATACTAAACAAGTCGCTGACCCATGCCACACTAAACAAGTCGCTGACCCATGCCATACTAAACAAGTCGCTGACCCGTACCATACTAAACAAGTCGCTGACCCGTGCCACACTAAACAAGTCGCTGACCCATGCCATACTAAACAAGTCGCTGACCCATGCCATACTAAACAAGTCGCTGACCCGTGCCATACTAAACAAGTCGCTGACCCATGCCATACTAAACAAGTCGCTGACCCATGCCACACTAAACAAGTCGCTGACCCATGCCATACTAAACAAGTCACTGACCCATGCCATACTAAACAAGTCGCTGACCCGTGCCACACTAAACAAGTCACTGACCCGTGCCACACTAAACAAGTCGCTGACCCGTGCCATACTAAACAAGTCGCTGACCCGTGCCATACTAAACAAGTCGCTGACCCGTACCATACTAAACAAGTCGCTGACCCATGCCACACTAAACAAGTCGCTGACCCGTACCATACTAAACAAGTCGCTGACCCATGCCACACTAAACAAGTCGCTGACCCATGCCACACTAAACAAGTTGCTGACCCATGCCATACTAAACAAGTCGCTGACCCGTACCATACTAAACAAGTCGCTGACCCATGCCACACTAAACAAGTCGCTGACCCATGCCATACTAAACAAGTCGCTGACCCGTGCCACACTAAACAAGTTGCTGACCCGTGCCATACTAAACAAGCACTGACCCGTGCCACACTAAACAAGTCGCTGACCCATGCCACACTAAACAAGTCGCTGACCCATGCCACACTAAACAAGTTGCTGACCCATGCCATACTAAACAAGTCGCTGACCCGTACCATACTAAACAAGTCGCTGACCCATGCCACACTAAACAAGTTGCTGATCCATGCCACACTAAACAAGTCGCTGACTAGAGCTCCAGGACTGAGACACCAAAGCTTCAGTAATTACACACCATTTTTTGGACAGGGATGTTGATAATATGAAAATAGGGTTTTTTTTCCCCTGATTTAAGTCAATAAGTAAACCATACAGTAATGCTCTAATTAATCAACTCCTTAATCACAGCAGAATTATGGATAACTTTTCAGGATTTAGTCGGAAATATGGCTCGAGAGCTTTTCGATGAATGGCAACAAGCCATATTTCCGACTAAATCCTGAAAAGTTACCCATAATTAATTAATTATGCTGTGGTTAAGAAGTCGATTAATTAGAGCATCACTGTATGAGGTAAGAAAGCCCTCATGCAGTGACACCGCATGCATGTATAGGATAATACCAGGATGTTCCGGGAAGGAGACATCAATTCCTTGGATAGAGGGATGCTGATTTTAAATATGTAATTAGGGATTCTCATTGTTGAACACAAACTCACAGTTGACTGTTGAGTACAGGTTAAAATTAGCTCAATGCTCATCTTGTGTTGCTAGGTGATACACCAGATCATGCTAATAGTTTATGGGTAGGTTAGATAGTAGTCACAATTACGCTTAAGCGCAATCAATTGCGATTAAGTGCAATTGATTGCGCTTAAGCCCAATTAATTGCGCTTAAGTGTAAATAATTACGCTCAAGTGTGAATGCCCTATTTGCGCTTAAGCACAATTCATTATTAAATGTGAATTTGGCCTCCCATACAATGCATATGACTCACACCCAAGTGGATTATCCATATGAATGTGAGCCACACAAGAACACACATAGCGAAGACAAATAGTATAAATATAAAATAATTGCAAAATGGCTTTAAGAATAAACATGTAATCCATACAACTGACCCCAAGCATGTGGTGTAAACCACTAAGGTCCATGACAATAAATATATGAATACATGAATATATAAATACGAATAATGAAAATCCAACATTGGTGCATACACACATGATGGCGTCACAAATCATAAACAGAGCACTGACCACCAAAACGACGCAAATGTCGAAATAAAACAATTATACATACAAACGGCCACTCAAATACACACATAAACATATATATATACACTTACACATTTGCGGGTTTGTAATTTGGCGGGTTTGTAATTTGGCGTTCGAGTTCGCAATGAAAATCTGGTCACGATTATCGGGGAACATCACTGAACGATGATAATAAAAACACCCCCACTGGTCCATCAACTTCTATCACCCCGAGATACACAGGTATGTAAAGTGTAGTTTAGCTCTTTTTTAGCCACAGCAGGAAGAGTAGCGTGGGATTACTCTACTAAAACACTCTTGTGTTGTAAGTTTTGCTCGAATGGACCTAATTGCATGAACCTGTGTATAGTCATACCTGATATCGTGTTTAGTTTTTCGCGGTTATTCCACCAAACTACGTAAGAATGTTTTACGGTTTCGACTGCTTGGTTGTTTCAAAATCTCAGCATGATATTTTACATGAAACATGATATTTGTGAACACTGGTGCAACAGTTTCTGTTCGGGATATAACAAGGATAATGACATATTAATTGCCATAAACCAACCAACTATGTCACATTCCAAGATTGGCCACAATTACAGTTACACAATAAAAATACGTTCGACCCTGGTTCGACAATCATTTCCTGAACAAGAATTGAGCGTTTGTTATCAGTTATATCCAATAGAACACATGGAAATAATTATATATTACATAGTTCATTCATATACTCCCCATTGCGTTTGCTACCCCTGAAATACGTGATTAAACCAACAAAGTATGCCTTTATGGACGTATATGCGACGCAAAATAACATATTAAGTTTATTACCCCCTAACCAACGCATAATATTTAGTATTTATTTGCTTTTTTGCTTGTTATAGCACAATACATGATCCTGGGGAGAGCACTAGACTATTGGGAGAGCACTGAGCACTCTGTAAAGTATCGGAATATAATTATAAAATGTCGATTTACGGGCATTCCTATGGGATTTCTTACATTTTCTCACATATCAATGTGAACATCAATATAAATAATCCATTGGTTAAAAGAAACCTGCGATATACTTACATAATCTGTAATATTTCTTCACTTTTGTGCGCCGAAAATAAAAAATCCCCAGTAAAGCACCGGAATGTCATGATAAAAATTGCTCAAAAAATTGGTAGAGCACCACATTCCTAGGAATAGATCAGATCCTCCACAGTGCTTTTTTCCAGGCTCCTAAAAAGTACACATTTTCCAGTATGAAGGGACACAAACTCGTCTTCATATCCACAACCATGGAGTGACGCTGTGGTCATATAGTCGAAGTTACATATGACAACCCAACTGTTTAAAATACACAGCCAAATGTTGAGTGTCTCTAAAGTCAGCCGCCAACACGTGGTTCAAGTCTGAGTTTAGTGTGTCTCTCATTTGCAGAATGAGGTCCCCAGAGGGTGAATTTAGTGACGCTATCCCATGAGCAATGCACATATACAGAATGAGGTCCCCAGAGTGTGAAATTAGTGATGTTACCCCGCATAGCGGGATAGCATCACCAAATTCACCCTCTGGGGCCCTCATTCTGCATGGCCTCATCTGCTATGGGAGACAGACTCAGATTGAAGTTCCCAAATGGTGAATATTATGATGTATCGGTACACCCATTGGTAACTGATTATGCAATGTGTCGTCTGCCAAATTGGGGATATAGAGAAACTAAACTAAAAAAGAAATAGAATCAATGTGAAGATGTTTCTATAGAAATTTTATAATAAAGAAACTTTCCAGAGAAGATGAGGCCCAAGCAGAATGAGGTCCCCAGAGGGTGAATTTAGTGATGCTAGCCCGCTATGGTTTTACTTCTTCTGAGGTCATTTGAATGTCTGAATGACTAGTAGATGCGCAGGAGGGTAAATGACATAACACACCAGTTTACTGCCCACAGTGAGGTTTATAGGATGACCAACATGCTAATGCAACTTATATGAATTGGAAGAAACATTAAATATATTCAATATATTTATTAAGCATAAAATATAATCTGTCAATTAATATAATTTTATAAGTAAAGGTACATAATATATAAATCAGATGATGAAATGTTAAAATATTCTAAAGTTAATATTATGATGCTGTAATTATCAAAATGTAACAAATATTAACCCTTCCATGACTGGAGATTCCTAAAAAAAAATTGAAAACTCTGGGCCCACGCATTCTCTTATATATGCGAGTCCTTGTATATATAAGAGCATACATTGGCCTAACAGTATTTATCTTGACAGCCAGGACATTATCTTATATATATGAGGCTCCCTATGGGAGACTCACATATATAAGAGAATGCAGTGGCACAGGATCTTTAATGATGCACCACGGCAGCTCCCGTCATGAAAGAGATAACACACCGGTATGGAGCCTCACACAGACCCAAGCAGATGACAGTCATCAGTGCATTGTTCTCTCTGCCTGGGGCTCCATAAAGGGTTAAATGAATGGAATGAAATGTTGTAGTGTGAGCACCGGAATGTGTGTCAGTTTACAAAATATATTTTCTTATGAAAAGGAATGTGGATAATATTTATAGTGGAACTTATAATTCAATGAAATATGAATAAAAAAACGGAGTGTGTCCTATTTAGGTAAAAAAAAAAACAGATCTGTGTTTCTGGCAACGGGTCAAAAATAAAACAGTTCTGGGTTTGAAAATAAATTGAAATGGTCGGCTCTGTCTTTTCATTTTAATTTATGCATAGATAAAACATTGTAAATTGAAATGAACTTTTAAAGGTACTCAATCCGATCCGACGCTCCTAAATTACTATTTCTTTGGCTTCGGGGGTAAAAAATATTTGATTCGAGTCGAGGAACCCATCCATCAAAGCTCAGGGTGATTCGATGTCGATTTTTTAAAGTTTGCACTTTCTATTGCTTGTGGACCTGAACTTGTGCAGAAACACATGGTGAAACGGACGAAGATGTGAATGAAGATGGATCTAAAATAAAGTGGCTATTATTACCACTTGATTTTAGAGTTATCCATCTTTATTCGCATCTTCGTCTGTTTCATCACTAGAGCCCATTTATAATATCATTATAATGAAATAATTACATCATTAGAATCGGTAAATATACCTTAAATATGCTGTACATATGCATTCTGGTATATGAGAGAGAAGTCACTTCTTCCCAGGACAAAAATATGGGGAAGTGGCACTTTTGATAAAGATATCTCCCAAGTCGCCCTTCAGACAGAGACAAAGCTTTACTAGAAAATACAAAAATTGCATTTCCTTAAGTATTTGGTGATGATGAAATGTATGATATGTCCATATGATATGTAAGTCTTGGTTGAGCTACAGTAATGCCCAAAGTAATTGACTTCTTAATCACAGCATAATTATGGGTAACTTTTCAGGATTTAGTCGGAAATATGGCTTGTTTCCATATTTCCGACTAAATCCTGAAAAGTTACCCATAATTCTGCTGTGGTTAAGGGGTCGATTATTTAGAGCATTACTGTATGTAAGTTTTTGCTCAGTATTATTAAAATGAGACTATTGAACAAGCTACGCATTCCAGAGTCTGAGCTAAATGGCAGGGAATCCCATTACTTCAACGAAGCATCACATCAGTATCAGCCAATCACAACACGATTCCAGTAAACCTCGTCAATCAATCACAATGTTTAATGGTAAAGTGATAAAGCCAATCGGCCAATCACAATGTTTAATGGTAAAGTGATAAAGCCAATCAGCCAATCACAATGTTTAATGGTAAAGTGATAAAGCCAATCACAATGTTTAATGGTAAAGTGATAAAGCCAATCGGCCAATCACAATGTTTAATGGTAAAGTGATAAAGCCAATCAGGCAATTGTTGGAATTCTTATACAGCGACAAAGATTCCAGCAGACCTGCCCACATAGTGAAAAATAGCATAATCAATTTTCTGCCACATTGTAAATTTCACAGAGATTACTAATAAAAGGTCAGCAGACCACAGTGTCTCCCGAAAATTTGGCAAGTCGATGCCGCTTTGTTGAAGAAATTAAAAGTTCAAAAGGGTTAATAACTCCGTAAAAAAATAATTTTTCCGTCATCTATATACATGTTGCACATCTCCAATATATGGGTAACAATACTCTGAAGTTTCAGATATCTACGATCAAAACTGTAGGAGGAGTTGATTACACCACGAAGGTACCCTCATACAGAAAATTATAAAAAATGTTGAAATTTTCTAAGTCGAAAAGGGTTAATAACTCCGTCAAAACATATTTTTTTCGTCATCTATATACATGTTGCACATCTTCAATAAATGGGCAACAATATTCTGAAGTTTAAAATCTCTAGGATGAAAACTGTAGGAGGAGATGATTACACCATGAAGGTACTCAAAAGTGTGACGGACGGACGGAGCCCGTTTCTATCACAGGTCCCCAGAACAAAAATTTACACCACCCCCAATAATACTTAATCCTATAGGATTAAGTATTATTGGGGGTGAGGTAAATTTTTGTTCTGGGGACCTGTGGTTTCTATAGTCCCCCAAAAATAAATTTTTCGGGGGGACAAAAAGTGTATATGAAGAGTCCAATATTTACCAATAATACATAATAAGTATTTCCAATAAAAGTTAAAACCAAATTTGTTATTCTTGAAAACTCGGAGAAGATATGTCACTCGTATATTACTAGTTTTAAAAAGGTATTGCCTGGAGAAGTTATTTAACCTTTTGTAACGGGAGATGCGTTGGTGCAACATTAAATATCCTGTGCCTGTGCATTCTCTTATATATACCAGTCTCCCATATAAGAGAATGCACCCGCTTACAAGGTGAACATAAATATTGTTAGGTCCATGTATTTTCTTATATATGCGAGGCTCCCTATGCAAAATGTCTCCTATTGATTGATTTATTGTAATATTAAGAGCGAATCAAGTGGATAAGAGTGTATCAAAATATTCAATAATCAAATTAACCAGGGTTCGTGCTGCCGCTTGCCAAATTTGCCAATGGTAAACAATATTTTAATTTGGCAAAAAATATTTTCATATGGCAACAAAATTGGCAAGAGAAAATTTTCGTTCAGCGCCAACCCTGAAATTAACTGAAAAAAAAACCGTAAATAAATAAGAGTCATGAATATCGGGGACCATTATTGAATGGCAAAATTCCAAATAAAATCAATATTAATTGATAAGACGTGTTTCTGGACATGGGTCTTCGATTCGTATTTATTATTTCATACCCAGGAAACTATATAGATAATGTTGCGGAAGAGATAATTTATAGTGACAGTAATAATGAATTAATGGTGAAATCGTTCGGATTCTGGAACACGTAGCTTGTTCAATAGTCTGATTTTAACTCTTTCTTTACTAAATATTCATTGACGAGTCGTTCCCTCAGGAAATGTTCAGATAATAAATTCAACTAACGACCATCTGAACATTTCCGACCAAAGAATATGAATAATTATGCTCATGTATTATCTGGTGAATTGGACAATAAAGATACTTTCCAGAGAAGATGAGGCCAAAGCAGAATGAGGTCCCAGAGGGTGAATTTAGTGATGGTAACTCGTACAGAGAATTCTCTAAATGACTGACACCATATTCAGAGACCTGGTGTAATCTGTATAAAAAGGGATTATCTGCATAGTGTAACATGTAGCTGAATAAAGAATATATACTTTAGAAATGGCCATTTGTTGAATTTATTATCTGAACAGCCCCTAAGGGATCTACTCGTCAATGAGTATTTAGTAAAGAAATGGTTTAATAACCTATAAGTGATATGTAATGTGCAGTCATGCAGCAATATAATTTTTCTGCTTATTATGCATGTAACATGAACGAATAAAATTCTATAAAACTAACTTCCTAAATTATGTATAATATATTACTAAAAATATATTCTTCATTAACAATATATTATAAAATCTGCAACGAATGTATTTAATAATGTATTCAGGGATACAGAGCCATATAGAGGATACAGACATATATATACAGACATCACTCATTTATACCTCCTAATGATATCTATGTATGGGTATTTGGTTGTTGTTTAAGGGACGCAAGGCCTTCAAATGGGTTCATGCAAAAATAAAATATATTTTATAACAATCAAGATTAACCCTTTACCCAACAGAACGGCCCTGTGCCAATGCATTCTCTTATATATGCGAGTCGACCATAGGTCGCCTCGCATATATAAGAGAATGCATTGGCTTAACACATTAAAAATTATAAAATTGTTAAAGAATGTAAGAAAAAATGGTAAAAAGTGTTAAAAAAAGATTTTTTTTAGGCCAATGCATTCTCTTATATATGCGAGGCGACCTATGGTCGACTCGCATATATAAGAGAATGCATTGGCACAGGGCATAACTGTAACTATCACAATGTGGTCAAGGAGCCGGTTCCAATGATACCCATATTTGTATGGTTCTATTGAGACAGACCGAAGATATTTTAGGCTGTTGAAGCTTTATTTGGCCGGTTTTGGCCGGTTTGTTGGGTAAAGGGTTAACAAGTACATGTGAAAAAAGATCAACTTTGTTCTAATTTCATTTTTAACCCTTCCATGACTGTAGCTTCCTGAAATTTTGTGAAATCCCTGTGCCAATGCATTCTCTTGTATATGCAAGTCTCCCGTGAGAGCCTCACATATGTAAGAGAATACATTGGCCCAGTCGACATAAATTTCGACTCAGTATATCATATAATTCATCTGAGTCGAACAGGACTGGCCGGAATTCTATTTCCAGACTTGGGGATATACCAGGGAATTCCTTGTTTTGATTGGAAGCGGTACCAGAAAGCGCTGGCCCCGATTGGCTAACCGATAACAGCTGCGCGTGTCCCGTAAAAATAGCTCAGGTGTCGTTTGTATACGGCGAATGCAATAGTCGTTTAACTCGGTCATGTGGCACTGATTTAAAGTTAGTTTTAATAGTCGTATTGATTTTGACCAGCTGCTTTATTAAAGAAAAACACTTTTGACAAATGGCATGATTCTGATCGGCGGCGAAATAACCGATGCCTCTATTCAGTGTTCTGTACTAGTAAATCTCTGCCTCTCGTAACATTCCAATACAACCGCATAAATTATTCCTTATTTGGAATGTCTGTGACATCAGTATGACGTCACGAAATTGGGGGATGCCCATTGTCCTGGAAATGGGTTTTTACATGAATTCGTGTCGACGTAATATTATAATTATTACGGAGATGTTTACGTCGACTGACATTGGCCTAACAATATTTACCTTGAACTTGTAAGCCAATGTATATATATAAGAGAATGCTTGGCACAGGATTTTTAATGCTGCACCAAATATCTAAACCATTGTTGTGTAAACATTACTGTTACAGTGAAATTACCGATCAAAGTCCAATAATATACAAAGTAGTTTAACCCTTTCATGACAGGAGCTGCGATGGTGGAGCATTAAAGGTCCCATGCCGGTGCATTCTATTGTATATGCGAGTCTGCCATAGGGAACCTAACATATGTAAGAGAATGCACTGGCTTACAAGATCAAGGTAAATATTGTTAGGCCAATGCATTCTCTTATATGGGCGACTCGCATATATAAGAGTATTCATTGGCACAGGGTTTTCGGAAAAAATCAGGATACTCCAGTCAAGAAAGTGTTAAAAAAAAACTTGACAGTAAACATTGGAAAAGGTCATTGAACCTGGAGAGGGAGAAATAGATAAGCTTTGTTCTTATATTAATTATTGATATTTATTACAAAATTTTGTGTGTTGTAACCATTGTTATGAAAAAAAAACTGTTACAGTCATTTGTCAACAGACATCGATAAAGGTGAAGTAAGTTAAAATATATTACTCTCAATATGATTTTCAGAATATTTTTCAATTCTTTTTCAATGTTTGCTGTCAAGTTTTGTTTAATCTTTGGTATCTAATTGAACTTTGATAGGTATACCAATATAGCAGTAATTTTTATATAAAAATGGTTTTGATATGCAAAATCTTGTTACTGGATGCTGGAGAGTTATTAATAGCGAAAATAAGTGCAACGCCAAGTGTCAAATATGCCCCCAACGCTCAGTTTAGAGAGTGTGCAATACTACATATTTGTATGGATAGAAAAGTTTGTTATTTTCTAAAATCAAGAAGTGGGTATCCTTTCTCTCTAAACTGGGCTATCAACACACCAAAGCACAACCAAACCCGATGATCCATGCACGAGTTACAAGCTGAAATTTTCTTTCAGACACAAAATTCAAAAATTTCCAAGTCGAACAAGGCCCGTAACTAAGGTAAAATTGAATTATATTGTAAGTTTTATAATATTTATGTTATTTCGCATGAATCGATGATAGAATGCCTGGAGTCCCTTTAAGCCCTGAACACATCAGTAATTTGAGCAATGATATGACAATATGAGTGGAAAGACAATCATTGTTTGAAAATAGATTAGACAAAATCTATACACAACATCACAATCAGAGATTATGAGTTTTTTAACACGTTGACTGCCGACTACGAGTTATTTCATACTTTTTGCATGTAATTAAATGGGAGTCGGCACTCATTGTGTTGAGTCACTTTTTTAATTTGTTGGTTTACAGATTTTCCTATCCTAAAAAATCACCTAAGTAAATAAAAACTTTGCAATCTAAGATGACACCAATTTAATAAGTTGGGTTAAGAAACCGCTAACAAAATAAGTTGGGTTAAGAAACCGCTAACAACTTTTTAACAGAAATTGCAAAAAAAATAAAACTTATTCTTAATTTTTTTCTTCACCCACTCCATCCCACTCTATTAAAATAAAATTATCTGTAAACCAATACATAAAAAAGCTACTTTAAAACATAAAATCTATACAAG
This sequence comes from Siphonodentalium dalli, assembly GCA_032622095.1. Classification (NCBI taxonomy): domain Eukaryota; kingdom Metazoa; phylum Mollusca; class Scaphopoda; order Gadilida; family Siphonodentaliidae; genus Siphonodentalium; species Siphonodentalium dalli. The sequence goes on along the minus strand of CP136061.1, from coordinate 85,317,796 downwards.
ACATCACAATGAGTTGGAATTCACAGATCAACATGTTCTAGTGAAGGGCATGAAAAGAAATGCTACCTTCTCATCCCCAACCATCACCATACATGTACAAGTAGCTTCTCTCATAGTGTTTCATTATGTCCAAGATATGGAGAGAAGTTAGCGGTTTTTATTATATGCTTTGCTGTGAAATAGCTCTAAATTGTCGGGAAATAATACAGCCTATCAATCACTTTCCCAGGGAGCAGACACCAAAATGTTATTTGCTTTTCGTATTAGCCTTCATTACATTGCTATCAATGACGTAAATGATGTCATCTACTTTTAAGATGGCGATAGTCCGTACTGATCTCTTGATCGGAGTGCATGTTACAGAGCGATATTGAGTTTCGTGTAGTTTTTTTATCTATGAGCCAGAGACGAGTCAATCAGTTGGTCCGTACTGATCTCTTATAGGAGTGCATGTTACAGAGCGATATCAAGCTTCGTGTAGTTTTTTATCTTTGAGCCAGAGACGAGACAATCAGTTAGCGATCGGCTGATTCATTTTCGTCTACATTTAACTTGGCAAGACAATTGTCTGAGAGAAGTAACCGTAAATTGAAATAACAAAACCTCATGTAATAAAAAGGAAACCTACAGCTTTTGACTGAATACGAGAATTATCATTCATGGGTACAAGCAAACATCGATTTTCCACTTGCAGCCAGCCGCTTGTGGAAAATTGGTATAGTGATGTCCTAAATAATCGACCCCTAAACCACAGCAGAATTATGGGAAATTTCTCAGGATTTAGTTGGAAATATGGCTTGTTGCCATTCATAGGAAAGCTCTCGGTGAGAGCTTTCTGATGAATGGCAACAAGCCATATTTCCGACTAAATCTGACTAAATCCTGAAAAATTTCCCATAATTCTGCTGTGGTTAAAGGGTCATATACTTTGGGCATTACTGTATTTGCTTGTACCCACTCATGATAATTGTTGTATTCAGTAAAAAGTCGTAGCTATCCTCTATATATCATCCCCTTTATGACGGAAGAGAAGATAGCGTTTTTTTCATCCCCTCTATAAAAAGAAGATAGCGGATTTTATCATATACACAGAAAGCAGTGGAATAATACTAACATACATGTTGTATATATATCACACTTACAATACATATTGTATATATATCACACTTACATACATATTGTATATATATCCAACAAGCATCACACGGGTTAGTGGAATGTAGAAGCAATCCTGTCAAATCAGGTGGGGCAAAATCCATGAACATATCATTGGCGACCCATTGGAAACCTAAAATGTAGTATAAGGTGGGGGGCATAATCCATGAATATATCATTGGAGACCCATTGGAGACCTTCTAAAATGTTGTATCGGGCGGGGGGATGGTTGGGGACAAAATCCATGAATATATCATTGGCGACCTTCTAAAATGTCGTATCAGGTGGGGGCAAAATCCATGAACATATCATTGGTGAGCTTCTAAATATTTATGTATGAAGCGGTTATAAAATCCATGAACATTATAACTTACTGTGGTTGATTAATGGTGACATGGTGTGACAGTGACGGCTTGGCAGTCCATCCAATTAATGGTGACATGGTGTGACAGTGACGGCTTGGGAGTCCATCCAATTTTTTTGGAAAATTAGAGCAGGCGGGAGAATTTATTTTTATATTTTATTCTTGCTCATTTAAATGTGGATTATCTCTTTGTAAACATGTGTATATAGTTACCGGGGTATCAAATATTATATCTGAATCAAAGACTCCTGTCCGGAAATGCTTCTATCGATTAATATTCATTTTATATCAAATATTTTCTGGTCTAAAAAAGTGTGGTTGTTTTAGCTAACAAACAATAGTGGTTACAGAGACCAGAAATTTTATTGTGTATTTTTGTCACAAATAAACGTTAATTATACTCATTATCGCTTATAACTATGGAATAAAACAACACAACCAATCAATCTGGGACATTTGACGATCAGTATGTAGCTATAGAAACAGCCTAATGCTCTCTGTGGCTATATGGTATCACCCGAATGGTCTGTTCTAAAAATAGACAAATAAAGTGTCCCAATTAATCGTCTAATTTCATCTTATACTCACGCAACTATGTCAGATTTGTTTATCAAAGAGATAATCCATCTTTAAATTGCCCATACAATTTGACTAAAATAGACTGATTAAACGGATGTGGAACATTACGCTGTGGTGATAAAATGGGAATACACAGTTATACACTATTGAGCAGGGACTAGCGTAGAAGTCCAAAATGGACAGCCCCCCCCATCAGAATGGACAGACCCCCACCCCCACCATAATGGAGACTCCCCTTCATAGGAATGGACAGACCCCATCCCCAGATTCAAAATGACAGGACCAACATACCTTCTCCTTTGATTTGAGCAACAAACAAATAACGATTCACAAACTCTTCATAGATGGCCAGGTAACCAGTGTGTGTGTGTGGTCATGTGACCCAATAACAGGCAAAGACAGGGACCAGTCTATAGACTCTCTCTAGCCTGGTCCCTAGTAACAGATATACTGGCTACATCTCCACAAATCACTCATTCAATAGGCATATAAAAAAGTGTACGAAACCAACAACATACAATAAAGCTGATAGAAAAATAGTGTTTGATTGCGTAAGGGCATGTAAGCCATTTGGAAGACCAGCCAATTGTACATGGGCTAAAAATAACATCTGGTGAGGGTACCAGTCATTTGTAAGACCATCCACCCGTAAAAATAACATCTTGTGAAGGTACGAGTCATATGGAAGACCTGTGTCTTGTACATTGGTTGATAAAATCTCTCATACAGGCACAGGTCCCAGACAAAATTTAGCCATGACACCAAAAGGGTCTTCTCTCCTAATATTTGAATTTGATCAGAAATATGACAAATTTAAAAAGGGAGACAGAACTTCAAATTCCCTGTAGTAAAATCATTAATTTGAGTCGAAGATGTTTGCTTAAAATGTTACGGTTATCAGGCTATCATAAAAATCAAAATTAGTTTAAATTAGTTTATGGCTGGAGTCATAAATTAAGTTAAAAATTTCCGTATATGCAACTTAACCGCAATTAACCCTTTACCCAACAAACCGGCCAAATAAAGCTTCAACAGCCTAAAATATCTTCGGTCTGTCTCAATAGAACCATACAAATATGGATATCATTGGAACCGGCTCCTTGACCACATTGTGATAGTTACAGTTATGCCCTGTGCCAATGCATTCTCTTATATATGCGAGTCGACCATAGGTCGCCTCGCATATATAAGAGAATGCATTGGCCTAAAAAAAATCTTTTTTTACCATTTTTTCTTACATTCTTTAACAATTTTATAATTTTTAATGTGTTAAGCCAATGCATTCTCTTATATATGCGAGGCGACCTATGGTCGACTCGCATATATAAGAGAATGCATTGGCACAGGGCCCTTCTGTTGGGTAAAGTGTAAACGGCTGTGGATGGGGTTACTTTTAGCACACATCATGTAAAAATATATGTCGGAGACGGGCATCAACTCAAGACACCTACTGACTTCAGAATAACACTAATAAATTTCTCGGACAAGTATGCATATAATGTAACATTTTGATTGATATATTTGCCTGAACATTGTACGAGAATATCTCGATGACGAGCTTCTATTCTTTGCATTCCGGTTTTGCTGCCATATGTAAAATATTTTTATTCCCGTTGATTAGTACTCAATCCCGTCGTACTCATACAGTGAAAGTTGTCAGATTTTGGTCGACTAACATGTTTTATTTCAGAGCGATGTTGATTTCCATTGGTAATCACACTTGGCAAATTGGTTAAGTTCTTGTTACTACTTCAGGCTAAACAAATTCAGAAAATCTGAGTACAGTCCCCTGTTATAGAAATTTTTGTCATATATTATATATTGTTATTTTGGTCACACATTTGGGGACATGTGGAAATTTGCAATTTTAAGAGAGATTAGCAACCTTATCATATACATATACTAAAGTACGGTCAAATATTGTCAGGGACCTGTGGTCACAGTGGTAAGTTAGACAGGAATGTAAGTGGAATGTAAGTAAAGATCTACATGGAATGAACACATTCTGATATCTCTCACGTAATACGTCGCTCACAATGTCATGAACACTCTCACATATACGTCGCTCACAAAATACAAATACAAATTTTGACATCGTTTAGTATATAAAGCGAGATGTGTGGTCATGTGACCCAATAACATGCAAAGACAGAGACCAGTATATAGACTCTCTCTAGCCTGGTTCCTAAGTAACAGATATACTGGCTGCAGTAATGCTCTAAGTAATCGACCCCTTAACCACAGCAGAATTATGGGTAACTTTTCAGGATTTAGTCGGAAATATGGAAATACAAGCCATATTTCCGACTAAATCCTGAAAAGTTACCCATAATTCTGCTGTTGTTCAGGGGTCGATTACTTAGAGCATTACTGTACATCACACACACAAATCACTCATATAATAGGCATACTAAAAAGTGTACGAAACCAACAACATACAATAAAGCTGATAGATAAAGAGTGTTTGATTGCGTAAGTGCAAATCAATGCTACCAGTCATTTGTAAGACCAGCCACCTGTACATAGGCTAAAAATAACATCATGTGAAGGTACCAGTCATTTGTCAAATTTGTAAATGACTGGTGTTTGATTGCGTAAAGTTCATAAAACCAAGCCTTGAAATAGGGTGTCTGTCATAGTGGGCTAGCATCACCAAATTCACCCTCTGGGGACCTCATTCTGCTTACACCTCAGCAGAATGAGGTTCCCAGAGGGTGAATTTGGTGATGCTAGCCCACTATGCGGGGTAGCATCACTAAATTCACCCTCTGGGGACCTCATTCTGCAAATGACAGACACCCTATTTCAAGGCTTGCATAAAACTGGTATTCTGTTACCTGGGTTTGGCCAAATCTCGCTTACACTAAACAATGTCAAATTTTGTATTTTGTGAGAAACAAACAATGTTGTGAACACTAACCCATACAGTTTTCAGTTCAGCAGTTCAACACTCAAATCATGAATTGTGATGTGCACCCATTGGGTACCTTGATTATGCATTTTATCTTCTGCAAATTAGGGGGATGTAGAAACTGAACCAATGGGGAATAAGTAACTATCACAATGTTAATTTGAGACTAGATACTTCCCAGAAGATGAGGTCTAAGCAGAATGAGGTCCCCAGAGGGTGAATTTGGTGATGCTATCCCGCTATGCGGGGTAACATCACTAATTTCACACTCTGGGGACCTCATTCTGTATATGTGCATTGCTCAGGCTGATCATCCGGTTTTTGGATACTAATTAATTCACCCAGGTTCGTAAAACTGGTATTGTAATACCCGTGTTTGGCAAAGTCTCGTTTACACTAAACAATATGGTGACATGAATTTAATTTTTCACATTTTATTCTTCCCAACATCTTCTAGATATTAAAGCAGTATCGTATCTTATATAAAACATGGTGATTTAGATGGCCCAAATATGATAAAAATAGACTGGTTAATTGGTCATGAATAGACTGGTTAATGAGTCATTAATAGACAGGTTAATGGGTCATTAATAGACAGGTTATAACACAGGGAATATATTTCTTAGTTATTATCTGTTCCTTAATAATGTACTTCATCGTTTTTGTTACTTTAACGCCGATAGTTTCTTCCCGAATCGAGAAGTAAACATTTACAATTGAGCGTAATGCGATGTTTTCTATGGAGTGGTATTGTTGATTAGTTCGAGATTTTCAGTGATATTAATATAATTCAACATTCCTCCAGTTGGCACATCGTCGGAATACTATTCTTATCAATTTCACGCACCCGAAGAAGTACATAATACGTCTTTAAACTCAGTACCGAAAAAAAACAGGGGATAACAACCATTTCAGTCTAAGAATTATCACACAGAGCAGAGAAGTTATCACTGAATGGGCATAATATGGTATCATGGATGATTCACTGATTGGGCGTAATATATGGTACCATGAATGATTCACTGATTGGGCGTAATATGGTACCAGGATTGCTATCATTTAGCGCTGTTATCTTCTATCTTCGATGTGTTCTTGGTTTGGTGAGCAGACATTATGAGATTGTATTATATCCTCACAACTCAGTCTTCATGTCGTCTTTTTTTGCGGAGTCGTAGTTTTCATACAGATTTTCTTCTGTCATTTCTGCAAAGATAAATATCATTATTCCAGTTTTCAAACTATACAAAACATTTCAGAATCAAACTACTATACATGTCAGAATCATACTATATGACACAAATCAGAATCAAACTATACAAAACATGTCAGAATCAAACTATAGTGTACATGTCTGTATCTGTATATGTTTCAGCGCTGAAGCCTTTCGACTGTGTTTGCGCTGTGGGAGGACTAAGATGTTGTGTCCGTTGTTACTTCGCATGTGCTCTCCTCCAGGCTGTTCCACTCCTCGATAGCGCGAACAATGAACGAGTTTCTGAATTGTGCCGTTTTTGCTCGTATCCTTTCGATGGAGTTTGAGTTGATACACTCCTCCTTTTCGACAAGGTTTGATGTTATAAAGCCTGGGTACTTTTTCGCCTTTATTTTCCTTCCTTTCTTTTTTGGTATAAGTATGTCTTTTGATAGAATAGCCGGCACCAGCCCATCAACTACTCTGCCGAACAGCTTCATTCTCATCGTGTTTCTTCTTTGATGAAGTGGCTCCATGAGTTGTTCATTTAGCATTTCGGTTACCGCCCCTTTTGTTCTTGTGTGGTAGTTGTTTTCGATGAAACACACCCCTCTTTTGTTGATTCTTTCTATTGCGTTGATGTCTTTTTGCTGGTATGGGTCCCAAACTTAAGCTGCATATTCAAGGGTGGATCTTACTGTGGATTCATAGGCCATTTTTTTGTGTTTTTTGTCCGCTCTTCTGAGGTGTCAGAACCAAACTATACTATACATGTGAGAATCAAACTATACTATACATGTCAGAATCAAACTATACTATGCATGTCAGAATCAAACTAAACTAAACATGTCAGAATCAAACTATACTATATATGTCAAAATCAAACTATACTATAGACCATTTTACGGATAGTGAGAATGATGCATTGTGGTACAGATCTTCTCCAATACTCACTACAGTAACTTCGATTATGCATTTTATCTTCTGCAAAGTAGGCGATATTGAAACTTCACAGAAGGGAACAACAGCATTTCTATGCATGCCCTTCAGCCATGTCGAATTGTATTACTGTAAAACCTGTCTTGAGAGACCACCCATTATTTCGGTAAAAACTGGTCTTTCAAGACAGGTGGTCTTCCTGGCGATAGAGTGGTATACCAAAAAAGTTAAATTATGTACCGTAAGATTGTTGATTAGAACATGGATCAGCTATTCAAAAAGCACAAAGATATAATCTCATTTTAAACAATTGTGTCCATTCTCCCACTCTTTTCGGATGGAATCTTTATTCTGAATAATGTTTTGAATTTGCGTCTCGCCAACAGATAGTTCAAACGATATTTTTGGTGCACTTAGACCTTTTTCAGACTCATCGATCACGTTGATTCTTTCCTCAAGAGCGAGAATTTACGTTTAACTGCCAGCCATAAACTATCAAATGCTTAATTTATACGACAACACGAGTATATTTACATAAAGTAAGCCGTGGGACACGCATCCACTAAAACCATTTTTCACAGTTTGGGCATCCCTAATTATATTAATTAATTGTTCTCCAACGAGCTGATTGAATCATTTGTCAAAACAAATATGCAACCATGTCTACTTTAACAAAGGACTAATTTGTTAATGGTCTCCAGTCTGAAGCCAATTAAATATAAGATAATACCACGCATACATTGAATAACATTGAGTCGTACTATGCACGCACACAGAACATGTCCATTTATGTCTGAGGTAAGACGAGTCCATTTGTCATATCGGAAATTCCATATTTTTTACTTTCGGTTTCGCTTACTAATATTATGTGACACGGGCTTGTTGAAACTTCAAACTCTTAACTGAACGACTTTCATATTTTTATATTTGTGGATGCGACATTTGGGTCCATCAGAGAGGATTTTGTGTCTATTTAGCATTTAATGTTTAACTGTATACACACATTTGTATAGTGTGGTTGCTCTACCAGAGCGGTTAGATAAATTGATGAAGAAGATCACTCATATCCGGTTGTATCAAGTGTCTTTTCACGTGCATTACTGCATAGTTTAACCGATGTTTCTGTTTCTTTCTTCGTTAATAAATTGTGGTGGTCTCTCAATGCAGGTGAAATTCGTGTTTTGAACCAAATATTAGGTGGTCGCGTTTGACAGGTGATATATTGAATAAACCAGTCGTGAACAGGAAATGCGGTCGGAAATAGCAGGTGGTCGCCGTTGACGGTGGTCTCTCAAGACAGGTTTTACTGTACCGCAAAATAAAATAATAATTTGAGCTCACGAAGAATATCTGATATACCCCTAATTTCAATGCCAAAATGGACAGAACCTATATTCGAACTCTGTCTGTAGTTTTAGCTGGGAAACACACATACCAGCTTTGGTTCATATAAAATAATCCCAACTGGAGTTATCGGTCATAAACCGAAATGTTATGAAATCGGTTAAATTCTAAGTCGAAAAAGGGCTGTAACTCATATTAAAATAATTGGACGGAACCCATATTCGAACTTGGCCTGTATATTTAGCTGGGAAATACACATACCAACTTTGGTTCAGATCAAATAATTAAAACTGGAGTTATCGGTGGGAAACCAACAATGTTAACAGACAGTCAAATTATGTCGAAAAAGGGCCGTAACTCATATTAAAATAATTGGACGGAACCCATATTCGAACTTGGCCTGTATATTTAGCTGGGAAATACACATACCAACTTTGGTTCAGATCAAATAATTAAAACTGGAGTTATCGGTGGGAAACCAACAATGTTAACAGACAGTCAAATTATGTCGAAAAAGAGCCGTAACTCATATAAAAATAATTGGACCGAACCCATATCCGAACTTGGCCTGTATTTTTAGCTGGGAAATACACATACCAACTTTGGTTCAGATCAAATAATCCAAACTGGAGAAAACCAAAAAATGTCAAAAGAACGAAAAATCTAAACACGCCATTGAATGTCCTCATGGTGGTGAACATCCATACCAAATTTCATTGAGATCTGAGCATTACTGTTCAAGTTATGAGCTGAACAGACATCGGACAAACAAAAAGCCAACATTTCCAGATAAACAAAGATGATTAACTCTAGAATGGAAAATCCGAACAAAACGATGGAACCCTCTATTGAATGTCCTCATAGTTGTAAACATCATACCAAATATCATTGAGATCTGATCACTACTGTTCAAGTTAAGACATGAACAGACATCGGATGGATGGATGGACTAACGGATGGCTAGATGGATGTACAGACAGGTGCAAAACAGTATACCCCCCTTTTTTTAAAAGGATGTATAATAATATAATGGTGATCTTGGTTAGAATATTTACATAATCCGATGTTGACGTATATACCGCTATTTAATGAATACTTACTGAATCCGAAGTTGACGTATATACCGCTATTTAATGAATACTGTTGGAACCTATTGTTGACGAAAAACAGCTATTTAATGAATACTTACGGAATCCAATGTTGATGAAAAACAGTTATTTAATGAATACTTACGGAATCCAATGTTGTCAAAAAACAGTTATTTAATGAATGCTTACGGATTCCGATGTTGACGAAAAAGTTATTTAATGAATACTTACGGAATCCAGTGTTGACATATATACAGCTATTTAATGAATACTTACCGAATCCGATGTTGACGTATATACCGCTATTTAATGAATACTTAAGGAATTGAATGTTGATGAAAAACAGTTATTTAATGAATACTCACAGAATCCAGAGTTGACATTTATACAGTTATTTAATGAATACTTACGGAATCCAGCGTTGACGTATATACCGCTATTTAATGAATACTTATGGATTGCGATTTTGACGAAAAAAACAGTTATTTAATGAATACTTACAGAATCCAGCGTTGACGTATATACCGCTATTTAATTAATACTTACGGAATCCAGCATTGACATATATACAGTTATTTAATGAATACTTACGGAATCCAGCATTGACATATATACAGTTAACAGAATCCAGCGTTGACGTATATACAGCTACTTAATGAATACTTACCGAATCCAGCGTTGACGTATATACCACTATTTGTCCCTTGATCCTGGTTTGCGTACATCCCTTCACTTTCTATTTCTTTCTTCTTCCTTTTGATCACCTCCTCGATACAATGGTGGATGAGAACATACTGACCCTGTTTAAAAGAGGAATATACCCATAGTGAGCCCCACAGAGATAGAAATTAGCTGCCGTAATGAAGTCTGAATGGGGCTCCCTATGGGATGATGGAATATAAATGAGATAGCTGTATAGAGGTGGATGGGAACATACTGACCCTGTTAAATAGAGGAATATACCCATAGCGAGCCCCACAGATAGAAATCAGCTGCTGAATGATGTCTTAATGGGGCTCCCTATGGGATGATGGAATTATATATATATATGAGATAGCTGTATAGTGTGGATGGGAATCAGAGCTGTTAAGTTTCACGGATTGTCCGTGAGACTCACGGATTGCTATGGACAAAACCTCCAAAACACGGAAGACTACCTAATTCTCCCGCATTGGGCAGATGTACTGTTGCCGTCGGTATTACATCAAGAGTAATTTCATATTCATCATTATTCAGTACTAATCAGCAGTACTAATTGATACTAATTAATGTTCACACCCCTCGTAGCCGTGCGAGCTGTCGTAAAAGTATAAACAATAGATTTAATAATGCGACTTAAATAACTACTAAGTCTGAAACCATGCGAACGGATGTTTTCATTTCGTTTGCAGGTAAAACTGTATAGACGAGTCCATTTTGTACTTTCGGTTTAACTCATGTCCGATTGTATATCCGGCCATATCTGGTGGAACACATACATGTCTGGTCATGACCTTTGTAACTTGGGTTCATTTTTACTTATTTTAAACGAAGTTTCTGCTTCTTAATTTTGTTAATAAATGGTGGAAAGTGTGTATTTCTTTTGGGGATTAAGCAGTAAGATCAGTCAATTTATTCCGATTTTGTACCTTCGTTTTCACGCATATCTGGTTGTATCCGGTGGAATTCTGAGTATTTTCACTTAGTTTATACGAAGTGTCTGCTGCTTTCTCTTCATAAATGGTGGTACCTCCCAGCTATATTACAATTACCAATAGGACATTCATTACCATTTTATTTAGGTATATATATTTATAAAATAAACAGAAATATAAACTCATAAAAACTATGTAATCTTCATCATAAAAATGATTTTTGGAACATGAACAAAATTGGGCATACCGCAAAAATCTCCCAGATTGACATTTTCAAAACTTAACAGGTCTGATGGGAACATACTGACCATGTTAAAAAGAGGAACATACCCATAGTGAGCCCCAGATAGAAATCAGCTGCTGAATGACGTCTTAATGGGGCTCCCTATGGGATGATGGAATATATATATGAGATAGCTGTATAGTGGTGGATGGGAACATACTGACCATGTTAAATAGAGGAATATACCCATAGTGAGCCCCACACAGATAGAAATAAGCCGCAGAATGACGTCTGAATGGGGCTCCCTATGGGATGATGGAATATAAATGAGATAGCTGTATAGTGGTGGATGAGAACATACTGACCCCGTTAAATTGAGGAATATACCCATAGTGAGCCCCACAGATAGAAATCAGCTGCTGAATGACGTCTTAATGGGGCTCCCTATGGGATGATGGAATATAAATGAGATAGCTGTATAGTGGTGGATGAGAACATACTGACCCCGTTAAATTGAGGAATATACCCATAGTGAGCCCCACAGATAGAAATCAGCTGCTGAATGACGTCTTAATGGGGCTCCTTATGGGATGATGGAATATAAATGAGATAGCTGTATATATAGTGGTGGATGGGAACATACTGACCCTGTTAAATTGAGGAATATACCCATAGTGAGCCCCACACAGATATAAATTAGTTGCCCTAATGAAGTCTGAATGGGGGCTCCCAATGGGATGAGGGGAAATATATATCAAATGAGAACAACACATTATTTTAACATTTCCTGCATGTGTGTTTGACAAAACTGTCAACATTGGGGGGTTTATTGTCCGTGATAAGTTTGCCAATCAAACTAGTGATCATATTCCTGACAAATAACTCACAAAATACTATCGGACATGATGTCAGGCTCAAATAAAATTATAGGACATTCACAGTTATGCACTACACAATAATAATAATAAAAATGACCAGTTTTATATAGCGATTAACCAATTACTTACTCTAACACTCTTGGTACAATATTACCCCAGTTATTTATACAATCCAACCAATGAACCAGCTGCAGCAATTGCAGGCGCTGCTCTAGTTTGATCAGAACATGCTCTGATGCTCATCAGTATGACAAGCTGACTAGTACTCTTTTAATGCATGAGTGATGCGGAGCCGACACAGTACGAGTGACCTTGCTCAAGGGTCACAACTTGGTTCTGCTGTGGTTAAGGAGTCGATTATTTAGGGCATTACAGTATATTTCACGTATCGGTGCATGAATTTCATACTGAGCGAAAAATTCTCCAAGAAACTCTAAGAGTAAATCAAATTTATAGAACGGAAAAGAGTAATGAACTTAAATAAACGAAAAACAGTATCACGCAGGGAGTATGTCAAATCTACAAAAAGAACAAGAGAGTACAGAACTTAAATTTATTACCTGATCCTACCCTTATTCCATTCAAGAAACGCATTCTATAAATTGTGATATTATACGTTCGTTGCGTAACAGGATATAGTGCCAGGTGACCTTTGACTTCCCGTTTGTCGTCTGTTTACATTCCGTATGCTACATCTCAAAATACAATGGCTTCAAATATTTTTCCAACAATCTCTAATGATTGAAGAGTTTGAAAAGTTATTTAATAAAATTTATGCCATTAAATACGTCAAAAAGTCTTTATATATCTGGGACTATTTCTTTACGTGGGCAAACAACACATTGTTACCTAAAACGTCATCGCAGGTCTCTTTGAAGCCGATGCTAATTTCACATCCAATTTGTTGTTTTAAGTATGTATTATCTAGGTTTTGGATCATGCAATAAATAGAATCTACAACTTGTCCCCAGTTTATAGCGGAATTTACAAAACTTGTCCAGTAAATTAAGTCTGAACCTCGCCAAAGGCTCGGTCCAGACCTAATTCAATGGGACTCGTTGTAGATCCTCTATGTACGAAACAATTCAAGGGTGGAGAACTATTTTAATGGGGTCAGTAAATTACAACAAAAGAGCATGTTTGAAAAAATTTGCGGTCTAACAATTAATGCTTGTAAGAAATACGATGCTTCCGGTTGTGCAGTAGAAATACCCATAGTCGCAACCAATACTGACAAGCCTTGAAAGTAGTGTCTGTCATTTGCAGAATGAGGTCCCCAGAGGGGTGAATTTTCCCGCACAGCATGCTAGCATCACCAAATTCACCCTCTGGGGACTTCATTCTGCTTAGGCCTCATCTCAAAGAAGTATCTATAGTTTCAAATTAACACTATTTTTGGTTATTTTTTCCCTTCTGTTCAGTTTCTATATCCCCTAATTTGCAGATGGGGAACTTCAATCTGATCCTGGGTCTCCTATAGCAGTTCAGGCATTGGCAAAATGAGGTCTCAGAGGGTGAATTTGGAGATGCTAGCCCACTTTGTAGGATAGGGTCACTAAATTCACCCTCTGGGGACCTCATTCTGCAAATTTCTGGCACCATATTTCCCAGCCTGTTTACTGTCATAAATGAACGTACCTCATTTTGCACCGTTTTACACCTATTTACAGTAATGCCCTAAATAATTTTTCAGGATTTAGTCGGAAATATGGCTTGTTGCCATTCATTGGAAAGCTCTCAGTGAGAGCTTTCCGTTGATGGCAACAAGCCATAATTCTGCTGTGGTTAAGGAGTCGATTATTTAGGGCATTACTGTACTTTCATCAATGAACGTACCAAATTTTGGACCATTTTACACCTGTTTACTTTCATCAATAAACGTACCTCATTTTGCACCATTTTACACCTGTTTTCTCTCATATTCATCACCATGTCAAAGATGTCAAAATTGTCATCCAGAGTGTGGCTACTGAGAAAGTTACGGAAATGGTCGATGCCGATGAAAGTACCTGTCCGACCAACACCAGCACTGTAAAACAATAAATGGGTGTGGTTAAAAGAAAGAAACAATATCAATGCCGATGAAAGTTTCTGTCCGACCGACACCAGCACTGTAAAAAAAAAAAATGGGTGTGGTTAAAAGAAAGAAACACTATCAATGCCGATGAAATTACCTGTCCGACTGACACCAACACTGTAATAGAATAAATGGATGTAGATCGTTCAAACCAGCTGTGCGGGGTAATGTCATTATTTTATCATCTGGGACCTCATACTGCTTATGTCCAGCACCATATTTCGAGGCCTAGCCACCTCATACTGCTTATGTCCAGCACCATGTTTCGAGGCCTTGCCACATCATATAATACGGGTGTACTTCGAGGCCTAGCCACATCATATAATACGGCTGTACTTCGAGGCCTAGCCACCTCATATAATACGGCTGTACTTCGAGGCCTAGCCACCTCATATAATACGGCTGTACTTCGAGGTCTACCCACCTCATATAATACGGCTGTACTTCGAGGCCTAGCCACCTCATATAATACGGCTGTACTTCGAGGCCTACCCACCTCATATAATACGGCTGTACTTCGAGGCCTAGCCACCTCATATAATACGGCTGTACTTCGAGGCCTACCCACCTCATATAATACGGCTGTACTTCGAGGCCTAGCCACCTCATAATACAGCTGTACTTCGAGGCCTAACCACCTCATATAATACGGCTGTACTTCGAGGCCTAGCCACCTCATATAATACGGCTGTACTTCGAGGCCTACCCACCTCATATAATACGGCTGTACTTCGAGGCCTAGCCACCTCATATAATACGGCTGTACTTCGAGGCCTACCCACCTCATATAATACGGCTGTACTTCGAGGCCTAGCCACCTCATATAATACGGCTGTACTTCGAGGCCTACCCACCTCATATAATACGGCTGTACTTCGAGGCCTAGCCACCTCATAATACGGCTGTACTTCGAGGCCTAGCCACCTCATATAATACGGCTGTACTTCGAGGCCTAGCCACCTCATATAATACGGCTGTACTTCGAGGCCTACCCACCTCA
This sequence comes from Siphonodentalium dalli, assembly GCA_032622095.1. Taxonomy (NCBI): domain Eukaryota; kingdom Metazoa; phylum Mollusca; class Scaphopoda; order Gadilida; family Siphonodentaliidae; genus Siphonodentalium; species Siphonodentalium dalli. The sequence goes on along the minus strand of CP136061.1, from coordinate 85,302,412 downwards.
TATAATACGGCTGTACTTCGAGGCCTAGCCACCTCATAATACGGCTGTACTTCGAGGCCTAGCCACCTCATAATACAGCTGTACTTCGAGGCCTAGCCACCTCATATAATACGGCTGTACTTCGAGGCCTAGCCACCTCATAATACGGCTGTACTTCGAGGCCTAGCCACCTCATATAATACGGCTGTACTTCGAGGCCTAGCCACCTCATATAATACGGCTGTACTTCGAGGCCTACCCACCTCATATAATACGGCTGTACTTCGAGGCCTACCCACCTCATATAATACGGCTGTACTTCGAGGCCTACCCACCTCATATAATACGGCTGTACTTCGAGGCCTAGCCACCTCATAATACAGCTGTACTTCGAGGCCTAGCCACCTCATATAATACGGCTGTACTTCGAGGCCTAGCCACCTCATAATACGGCTGTACTTCGAGGCCTACCCACCTCATATAATACGGCTGTACTTCGAGGCCTAGCCACCTCATATAATACGGCTGTACTTCGAGGCCTACCCACCTCATATAATACGGCTGTACTTCGAGGCCTAGCCACCTCATATAATACGGCTGTACTTCAAGGCCTAGCCACCTCATATAATACGGCTGTACTTCCTGTTATTCATCTGATTGTATTTAAGTTATGAACAAATTGGAAAAAGGTAAATGCAGCACATTGTGGGAGTTAATCATCCACATGGTTTTCTAACATTCTGAATGTCACTTGGTTGGAAAATTTACCATTTTCAAATATCACTTTCAACTATTGAAATTCAACAGCAACAAGCGTTTGTAGGTTAACTGGGTAATCAGTGTTGTTAAGTGTCACCGATCTTTTTACTGCATGGGTTTGTCATGCTGTGGAAATTTAACAGCATGGGTTTGAACCACCCCCTTGTCTGGTCCACTGTATTCCTGCATGGGTTATAACCAACCCCTTGTCTGGTCCACTGTATTCACTCGAAAGGATCCCTGTCCCCAATGACAGACCAAGCTCGGGTTATCACCTTAGATTTATTGAGGGCAAACAACCCTGAAAAGCAGGTCCCTGGGAGAGCTTTCCGATGAATGGCAACAAGCCATATTTCCGACTAAATCCTGAAAAGTTACCCATAATTCTGCTGTGGTTAAGGGGTCGATTACTTAGGGCATTACTGTATTTTGTGGGATTTAAAGTGATGTAAAACACTTCGGTGTGGTGATCAAATACAAATGGAGAATAATCTTGTTCAAAGTAGTATTTTTTATAAATAGTACACTCAAATTGACAACACACATCGTCATTATTATATATTATTTAAATGCAGTGACTCTCGATAGCGAAATCATTTTCGCTAGTTTATGGCCGATTGATGCGTCCCGAATCGAGTAGTAAATATTTACAATTCAGTGTAGTTCTTACGATGTTTTCTATGGAGTGGTGCGGTCGATTTGCTTCAAATTTTCGATGATGTTAGTAGAATGTTACATTCCCCCAGTTATCATAGCGCCTGAACACTAACTTATCAGTTTCACACACCCGAACAAGTATATAATATGTCTTTAATAACCTTTAGGGAGCCTAGCATATATAAGAGAATGGACTATGGAGTGTCGTCTGCTCCAGTCTTTCAACCCTTTCATGACTTGAGCGGCGTTGGTGCAGCATTATAGATCCTGTGCCGGTGCATTCTCTTATAAATACGAGTCTCCCATAGGTAGGCTCGTATATATAAGAGAATGCAGTACAAGGTCATGGTAAATATTTTTAGGCCAATGTATTCACTTATATATGTGAGGCACCCTTTGGGAGACTCACATATATAAGAGAATACATTGGTGCACGTTTTCATAAAACGTCAGGAAGCTCCAGTCATGGAAGGTTTAATGATTTTTAAAAACTTTTCAAGGAGTAGTTTGAAATTTAAGCACTTCTTAGTCAGCAATAGAACCCTGTTGAATAATTTTTCTTTGTCTTACCTGCAGTGTACGACGATGGGACCAGCATTGGAGCTTACCTGCAGTGTACCATGATAGGACCAGCATTGAAGCTTACTGCAGTGTACCACGATAGGACCAGCATTGGACCTAACTGCAGTGTATGAAGATGGGACCAGCATTGGAGCTTACCTACAGTGTACGACAATATGACCAGCATTTGACCTAACTGCAGTGCATGAAGATAGAACCAGCATTGGATTGTCTTACCTGAAGTGTCTGACGATGGGACCAGCATTGAACCTAACTGCAGTGTACGACGATGGGACCAGCATTGGACCTAACTACAGTGTACGACGATGGGACCAGCATTGGACCTAACTGCAGTGTACAATGATAGGACCAGCATCGGATTGTCTTACCTGCAGTGTACGACGATGGGACCAGCATTGGATAGTCTTACCTGCAGTGTAGGACGATGGGACCAGCATTGGATTGTCTTACCTGCAGTGTACGACGATGGGACCAGCATTGGATTGTCTTACCTACAGTGTAGGACGATGGGACCAGCATTGGATTGTCTTACCTGCAGTGTACGACGATGGGACCAGCATTGGACCTAACTGCAGTGTACGACGATGGGAACAGCATTGGATTGTCTTACCTGCAGTGTACGACGATGGGACCAGCATTGGCAATGTCTTACCTGCAGTGTACGACGATGGGACCAGCATTGGAGCTTGGCTGCATGTGACTCCGCACTATCTCAACAAAGTCAACGAGATCTGCCGCGCCCACATCACCCTGTCCTCCGTGATCTTTGAAGCCGATGTAATGGAAATGCTTCACATGTCTGATGTTAGATCCCTATAAACAAAAGAATGTGTTTCTGAACCCATAGAGAGCCCCACATATATTGGAGCAGACAACACTCCATAGTACATGCTTCCATCTGAGTGAGGCTCCCTGAGGGTTACATATAAAAACTGTTGCCTATAAAACATTCAAGAGTTATTTCACTTATCGGATATAGTGTGTCTGACATTTGCAGAATGAGGTCCCCAGAGGATGAATTTAGTGAGCTATCCTGCACAGCAGGCTGGCATCACTAAATTCACCCTCTGGGGACCTCATTCTGCACAGCCTTAAATACTAAGTTAAAGTTACTATTAAAGTTCCCCAGTTGAAAGTTGGTGATGTTCATCCCTTAGTCTCCTTGATTATACATTTCATATTCTGCAAATTAGGGGATATAGAAACTCAAATTAGGGGATATAGAAACTCAAATTAGGGGATATAGAAACTCAAATTAGGGGATATAGAAACTCAACAGAAGGGAAAAAGATGTTAGACCCCAATAAACAAGAGAATGTGTGCCTGAACCAATTTAAAAAATAAGTTACAAAGATCATCTTATATGTTGTAAGACAGCATTTTGTGAAATACAATGGGTGCGAGTCGACCATAGGTCGCCTCGCATATATAAGAGAATGCATTGGCTTAACACATATTAAAAATGATAAAATTGTCAAAGAATGTAGAAAAATATTATAAAAATTGTTAAAAAATGTAAGAAAAAATTATAAAATTGTTAAAGAATGTAAGAAAAAATGGTTATTGAGACAGACCGAAGATATTTTAGGCTGTTGAAGCTTTATTTGGGCGTTTTTGGCCGTTTTGTTGGGTAAAGGCTTAAAGAATTTGCAATGGAAATGAGCTGGAGTAATGCTATTTTTGTGCATGAATTATTGTCATCTTCATTCAGAGTTAACCTGACATCAGTGTATACTCTGTAAGTATGGATGTGGGTAACCTGACATCAGTGTATACTCTGTAAGTATGGATGTGGGTAACCTGACATCATTGTATACTCTGTAAGTATGGATGTGGGTAACCTGACATCAGTGTATACTCTGTAAGTATGGATGTGGGTAACCTGACATCAGTGTATACTCTGTAAGTATGGATGTGGGTAACCTGACATCAGTGTATACTCTGTAAGTATGGATGTGGGTAACCTGACATCAATGTATACTCTGTAAGTATGGATGTGGGTAACCTGACATCAGTGTATACTCTGTAAGTATGGATGTAGGTAACCTGACATCAGTGTATACTCTGTAAGTATGGATGTGGGTAACCTGACATCAGTGTATACTCTGTAAGTATGGATGTGGGTAACCTGACATCAGTGTATACTCTGTAAGTATGGATGTGGGTAACCTGACATCAATGTATACTCTGTAAGTATGGATGTGGGTAACCTGACATCAGTGTATACTCTGTAAGTATGGATGTGGGTAACCTGACATCAGTGTATACTCTGTAAGTATGGATGTGGGTAACCTGACATCAGTGTATACTCTGTAAGTATGGATGTGGGTAACCTGACATCATTGTATACTCTGTAAGTATGGATGTGGGTAACCTGACATCAGTGTATACTCTGTAAGTATGGATGTGGGTAACCTGACATCAGTGTATACTCTGTAAGTATGGATGTGGGTAACCTGACATCAGTGTATACTCTGTAAGTATGGATGTGGGTAACCTGACATCATTGTATACTCTGTAAGTATGGATGTGGGTAACCTGACATCAGTGTATACTCTGTAAGTATGGATGTGGGTAACCTGACATCAGTGTATACTCTGTAAGTATGGATGTGGGTATGCTTTACTGCATGCTAGGCAATCACCATACCAAAGCACAACCATATCTGATTATCCATGCCCAAATTACAAGCTAAAATGTTCGTACAGACTCAAAATTAATGAATTTTCAAGTCGAACAAGGGCCGTAACTCTGGTAAAAATGAACGGATGAAACCTGTAGTATGTGGGTATCCTTTACCCTATCACGATGCCAAAGGACAACGAAATTCAATGATTTAAAACCCGAGTTACAAGGTGATAGAGTGAAACCTCTCCAAACCGGACCCTCTATAAACAGAATCCCTCTCTATACCGAACAAATTGTCCGGTCCTGAATTCACACAAATGCATTCTCACTAAAAATTACCTCTATAAACCAAAACCTGTCTATTCCGAAAATCGGATGTATTTTTTAGTTCATAAGTAAACAGATACATTAATTTTTACCTCCGAAATCCGAACGCGGAAAGCAATACCGACCGAACGCACATGCGGTGGATTTGACACAGTTGATGCTGAGCTCTGAAATTTTTTGCTTTGGTGTAGACTGGAACTTAAATTTCTGTTCTACAATAGACTACGTTGTGGTAGGTTGATTAAAACTATATTACCATAATTATGTCACAAAAGATCCCAATTAATCCCTCAAGTCGTGTCACTAGTTTCAGTCCAACTCATGGCAAATGTGTAATAAAATTAAATCATACCACAATGTTTTGACCAGTACTGTAAACAATGCAGAAAGCATGGAGCGCTACAAGTGCTTATGACGTAACACTCGTTACTGTTGGATACAGATTACACTGAGCCGGAATTGCTTTGATGTTGGCTTTCATTGTACCATCCCTGAACTGGTCAATAGCGGTTATTGTCACTTTGAAAAGTGGTTGCTAATTATTAAATTAAATTATGACTTCAGCTGTAAATTAGTGAACAATGGGGATGTTGTAACACATTGTATGAGATAAACAATGGGTCTAGGCCGGATATTTTACATATTAAATCTGAAGGTAGTTTACATAATTTGGAAATGCAGTTTTCTCATTTATTGTTATATTAGGTTTTGCATCATTGGTTCAGTCATTGGGTGATAAAATAAACACTTTGATAGCAATTTTATACCAACTAAGTAAGTGATGCTCTAACTACTATGCACGCTGGATTTCCGTGGTGTTTTTCTAATTCATTGTTGATTTTTTTCCATTTGATTTAAGCTTATATATTAACGGATATATGACCATTTAACCAATATAGAGCTAATTACATTTTTAGTACTTAGTATACCATGTTTTATTTATTTTCATTTATATTTTATTTGGTACTTACTTGAATGAACTTTAATTATTCAAAAATAAGTTGGTTGTGCTTTGACAATGCTAAGTAACGACGGCAATACATTCCGACCTTAGTGCGATTTTCTATAAACCAATCACCTCTCTCAACCGAACAGAAGGGTCGGTCTGTGGGTGCTTGGTTTGGAGAGGTTTTACTGTATGTTCGGACAGAAAGACGGACCAACAGACGGATGAATGCACCGATCCTCCTATGGGGCATTATGAAGCTGATCATATCACATTACGAGACTGGTCAATATACCATCCTATGTTTATCTATTATTAGACATTTACGATGAATTCCAGGACATTTTTAAACCAGCTTGATTCGGAAGAGTTGGATGACTCTGAATACGGTGTGACTGTAATTATTATGTGAAATAAGATTATAACGAACCAGATTGATTCGGAAGAGTCGGATGATATGTGTATTCATGAATGACTCGGAATACGGAGTGACTAATTATTATATGAGGTAAGATTATAACTAACCAGTTTGATTCGGATGATATGTGTCTTCATGAATGACTCTGACTACAGTGACTAATTATTATACGAAATAAGATTATAACAAACCAGTTTGATTCGGAAGAGTCGGATGATATGTGTATTCATGATTGACTAGGAATATGAAGTGACTAATTATTATACGAGGTAAGATTATAACGAACCAGTTTGATTCGGATGATATGTGTCTTCATGAATGACTCTGAATATGAAGTGACTAATTATTATACGAGGTAAGATTATAACGAACCAGTTTGATTCGGATGATATGTGTCTTCATGAATGACTCTGAATATGGCGTGACTAATTATTATACGAGGTAAGATTATAATGAACTAGTTTTATTTGGATGATATGTGTCTTCATGAATGACTCTGACTACAGTGTGACTAATTATTATATGAAATAAGATTATAACAAACCAGTTTGATTTGGAAGAGTCGGATGATATGTGTATTCAAGAATGACTCAGAATACGGCGTGACTGTAATTATTATAAGACTTAAGATTACATCGAACCAGCTTGATTCGGAAGAGTCGGATGATATGTGTATTCAAGAATGACTCAGAATACGGCGTGACTGTAATTATTATAAGACTTAAGAATACAACGAACCAGCTTGATTCGGAAGAGTCGGATGATATGTGTATTCATGAATGACTCAGAATATGAAGTGACTAATTATTATACGAGGTAAGATTATAACGAACCAGTTTGATTCGGATGATATGTTTCTTCATGAATGACTGACTACAGTGTGACTAATTATTATACGAAATAAGATTATAACAAACTAGTTTGATTCGGAAGAGTCGGATGATATGTGTATTCATGATTGACTAGGAATATGAAGTGACTAATTATTATACGAGGTAAGATTATAACGAACCAGTTTTATTCGGATGATATGTGTCTTCATGAATGACTCTGAATATGAAGTGACTAATTATTATACGAGGTAAGATTATAACGAACCAGTTTGATTCGGATGATATGTGTCTTCATGAATGACTCTGAATATGGCGTGACTAATTATTATACGAGGTAAGATTATAATGAACTAGTTTTATTTGGATGATATGTGTCTTCATGAATGACTCTGACTACAGTGTGACTAATTATTATATGAAATAAGATTATAACAAACCAGTTTGATTTGGAAGAGTCGGATGATATGTGTATTCAAGAATGACTCAGAATACGGCGTGACTGTAATTATTATAAGACTTAAGATTACAACGAACCAGCTTGATTCGGAAGAGTCGGATGATATGTGTATTCAAGAATGACTCAGAATACGGCGTGACTGTAATTATTATAAGACTTAAGATTACAACGAACCAGCTTGATTCGGAAGAGTCGGATGATATGTGTATTCAAGAATGACTCAGAATACGGCGTGACTGTAATTATTATAAGACTTAAGAATACAACGAACCAGCTTGATTCGGAAGAGTCGGATGATATGTGTATTCATGAATGACTCAGAATACGGCGTAACTGTAATTATTATAAGACTTAAGATTACAACGAACCAGCTTGATTCGGAAGAGTCGGATGATATGTGTATTCAAGAATGACTCAGAATACGGCGTGACTGTGATGTCTCCATATTGTAATGGCTCATTCTGTTCTCCATTGTTGTATTCGGGCCAGTACTGTTCACACTTTATCTGAAATGAAACGGATTAATTGAATTATTCAAAACTATGAAAGCAAATCAACATCCATTTCTTATGTTCATACATGAAGCAGGATATAGAGTAATGCCCTAAGAAATCAACTCCTTAACCACAGCAAAATTATGGGTAACTTTTCAGGATTTTGTTGGAAATATGGCTTGTTGCCATTCATCAGAAAGCTCTCGGCGAAAGCTTTCAGATGAATGGCAACAAGCCATATTTCTGACTAAATCCTGAAAAGTTACCCATAATTCTGCTGCGGTTAATGGGGTCGATTACTTAGGGCAATACTGTAGTGTACAAACAGTTCACGTGACAAGAATATATCTCATGTGCAACTTAAAGGGAGACTGCACCTAAATCGAGCCATTTATGGGTCCACCTCCTTGTACAAGCCTTGAAATAGGGTGTCTGTCATTTGCAGAATGAGGTCCCCAGAGGGTGAATTTAGTGATGCTACCCCTTTCAGTGCCAGGGGTCGATCTCATCGGCCATAATTTACGGTCTGTAAAATCAGCCCTTAGATTTTTTTGGGTTGAATATTTTTTGGGTATGCTTAAGCATGCTATAGCGAATTTAAAAACAAACTGGATAAAACCTTAGGGGCATGTTATAACTCAAAACTATCACCAAGTATTCATAGTAATAATTTTGATGCCCATGAAAAACGTAAGGATTCCCTGGCACTAAACCTACAAAATAAGTCTGTTAAAGAATATAAGAAAATATTATTAAAATTGTAAAAATTTGTAAAAAATAATAACAAATGATGAAAAATTGTTAGGCCAATGCATTCTCTTATATATGCGAGGCGACCTATGGTCGACTCACATATATAAGAGAATGCATTGGAACAGGATGTATGGATTGATACAGAAATCGGACCTGGCACTGAAAGGGTTAAGGAAAATTTTCTACAGCTCTTGAAATAAGGTCCTATTTATGGCTTTTTTTGTCAATTTTGCTGTTCCTTACTAGTCCAATAAATTTGATGGAAAGAAACACCCAACTGTGAAAAAATTGCTATGAAATATCTTTTGGTGTTACTGAACGTGACTATACCCATATAATAACATATCCAAAATCCCCCCCCCCCCCCCCCCATGAAACATGAAACCCAGGATGAGAAGGTCATCATTTTTGTGTCAAAAGACAGGAAAATTTTAAAAAATGAAATAAAAACAATTGGAATTTGGTAGTTGAGACTCGGATTTTAACCTCTTCGCTGCTAAATGACGTTATGACGTCGTGTGCTGGGCTGTTGACGTTATTGACATTTTCCAATGGGAAAATATAGCGGGAATGTCACAAGAACCATACAACTGACTCAGCTGAAAGCTATTATCGTTCACAATCGTGGGACATCATACACTTTTTGAAACGTAGAGATACAGTTATTCCGATGCACTAATCTCTGAGTTCCAGTTATGTATAATGGCCTACTTCTAGTGTGCTGAAGTAGGTCTGTAGTACCTACGGACCATATAGCACACGGCGTGCACTTTTACGTCCGTAATAGTTACGGACGTCATAGCAGCGAAGAGGTTAAGGTAAGCCAAGAACAAATTGGTATTAACAGGCTGTTTTGTTGTCAATTTGTCGAGCAGAATCTGGAGAAAAATATATCCATAGTCTGCTAAAATCTGCTTTGGGAACAATTTCTACAGCACTTTGAATACGGTCTTATTTATTGTTTTTTTTGTGTCAATTTTGCAGTTCCTTATTCGTGCAGTCAAACTGATGGAAAGAAACACCCATCTGTAAACAAATCGCTTTGCAATGTCAATTGGTGTTTTTGAATGTGACTATACCCATATAATAACATATAATTTTGTTAACAAAACAATTCTGCTGACCACAAACGCTCAGTCGAGTTCCCTGACTGCTAAATGTGACCAAATAATAGCATATCCAAAATGTCCACGAGGTCGTTACTTTTGAGTGAAAATGAAGAGAACATGTAATAAAATGGTAAAAATTGGAATTTTAGTCAAGGAACCATGCAGGTCGACAAACGAGCATCCCCCAAGATTAAACTTGATCCATTTTTTGTCTGTAAGGATGTCTGCTCAAACTATTTTGATCATCTAAAGTTATTAATGTGACAGAAACCTGCAAATATGGAAATATGGCTTGTTGTCATTCATCGGAAAGCTCTCGGCGAGAGCTTTCCGATGAATGGCAACAAGCCATATTTCCGACTAAATCCTGAAAAGTTACCCATAGTTCTGCTCTGGTTAAGGAGTCGATTAATTAGAGCATTACTGTATCTCAATCCCACCTGATTAGTATCCCAAACTATTCAACAAAAATTCCAAACCACACCGAAAGTGCTCCAGAAATCGTCCAAAACTATCCAATGAGAGTCTCTAACCATCCAATGAGTGCTCAAAACCATACAACGATCACCCAACAAGTGTGTCAAACCACTCAATGAGTGCCACAAACCAGACTTTTCTCGTAACTTACTATATTGCGTTCTTTACACTTTGTCATCATGATGACATAACAGACATTCTGTTCCCACACCATTCTCCAGAAGTCGTCCACGGTTCCTGGTAACGGACCCTGAGCCGCGATGTATTCTCTCTTGGAATTGTATCCCTGAAAATTAATATAATTATCAAGAATGATAAAGATTAAAAATGTCTCGAACTCTGGGTCAATAAACCAAAACACGTAGTTTTTCGTTTTATTTTGAATGTATGAAAACACGAAACTGTACCACAAAGAGAATTCAACAGAATGTTGCCACTTCGAAAGTTGACGTCGTTCATTTGAAAAGTGTTCACATTAATGTTTTAATTTCGTTTGGACACACCTTAGTAAATTGGCAGATATATAATGTATCTGTTCATTGCTTTTTGCATGCGAGCTTGGTATAGTAGTGAGCTAAATTTAGCACAACACACTATACTATAAAGGACGCAGCTCTCATCCAATGAGAAGAGGCCATTTCTGGCTGAGCTGAAGTAAAGTAGCCTAGCAAAGCTATACATGGAAATATAATAATTTTAAAATATAATTTTATTATATATATCAATGAGAATTTTACAAACCGGTATATAACTGGCGTTGATATAATCAACTTCGACCTCATCATCAATGGGAATCAACTTCACTCGTTGTGTGTCAACTGAAAACAGAACAGGCAATAATAATTAACATGATGATAAAAACAAACTTCAATGAGCTGTGATCACGAATGAATGCGCTGTGAGGACATTGGATTATTGCTTTGATGTACACGCAATGAAATTGTTTTATTACTTCCGACAACACACTCTGATACAACCCTTTGCAGTAAAACAAAGAAACGCCGGTAGTACTTGATCCAGAAGATCTGTCTCTTTGTCTCCTTGATCTGTATCTTTGTCTCCTTGGTTATAGGAAGACATTTCAAGTAAGATTTATACGTTTTTTAAATAAAAAAACCGACTAAATAATTGGAATATCGTCACCCACGATATACCGACTATCCTTTTTTTTTTAAACCGACTACACGATATAAAAAATTATATCGCGATATGACTAAATACCGAAAAACCGTGAAGCTCTATGATGATTTGACCATGGCATTATAGCCTATCAGATTGCTCATAACTTTGTGGGGACAAGGATTTATGCCTCATAGTTGATTGACAATATATTTCGTTCACTTAGATCGCAGTCATCGTAAATATCATTAAGAAGACCCCTAACAGGAAACGCTTCTATCGATTTATTTATTTATTGGGGATTAACATCGCTTTCAGCAGCCAGGGCTTCATCGCGATGTTGCCAAGCCTTGAAATAGGGTGTCTGTCATTTGCAGAATGAGGTCCCCAGAGGGTGAATTTAGTGATGCTACCCCGCATAGCGGGCTAGCATCACCAAATTCACCCTCTGGGAACCTCATTCTGCTGAGGTGTAAGCAGAATGAGGTCCCCAGAGGGTGAATTTGGTGATGCTAGCCCGCTATGCAGGGTAGCATCACTAAATTCACCCTCTGGGGACCTCATTCTGCAAATGACAGACACCCTATTTCAAGGCTTGATTGTTGCCAGTTTTATTGGTGGAAGGAAAGTCCATGCACTAAGTTAAATCAGCATCGGTGACTGGCAACTACCCCAGATAGCAACATGGAATACATACTAGTTCAGCGATGACTCCACCGGGAATTGAACCCATATCGCCAGCGCTGGAGAGTGAGTTGGTTTGGAGCATTGCCCCTTACTGACTGAGCCACTGAGGCCCCACATCTATCGATTAATATTGATTATATTTCAAATATTTTCAGGTGTAGACATGTGTGATAGGTTATCTAATGACAAATATTGGTTACTGTTAACAGTGACCAGAAATGTTATTGTGTAATTTTGTCACAATTAACGTTAATTAGACTCATTATCGCTTGTAACTATGGAATAAAACAATACAAACAATAAATCTGGGACATTTGACATTAGCAATTGGAGAACTCTGATAATCTGTATCACTATCTGATATTAACTCCACGGTCTGTTCTAAAAATAGTAACGAATATATGTCCCACTTCATCATCGCATTATATAAGAAAATATTTCAAATAAAATCAATATTAATTGAAAGAAGTATTTCCGGTGGTACTTACATAAATCAGGGAGGGGGTACTTATATAACTCAGAGAGGTACAGGGAGGGGGTGCTTATAGAACTCAGGGAGGTACAGGGAGGGGGTACTTATAGAACTCAGGGAGGTACAGGGAGGGGGTAGGTACTTATATAACTCAGAGAGGTACAGGGAGGGGGTGCTTATAGAACTCAGGGAGGTACAGGGAGGGGGTACTTATATAACTGAGGGTGGTACAGGGAGGGGGCACTTACATAAATCAAGGAGGTACAGGGAGGGGGGTACTTACATAACTCAGGGAGGTACAGGGAGGGGGGTACTTACATTGTGTGATTCCCAGATATCTGTTATTTTCTTTGTTAGGGGGGGGGGGGGTGTGGGGAGGTACTTATATGGTCTGATGTCCAGGTATCTGTTCTTTTCCTTGTTAGGGAGGGGCTGTGGGGGAGGTACTTACATGGTCTGATGTCCAGGTATCTGTTCTTTGCTTTGTTTTCGTCTCTCTGTGAGGCGTCCATTGGATTCTTTGGACTTATTGCTTGTATGTCCTGCAGAAAAATTATATAGTGTTAACACATTGGAAGCCCCAGACATGCACAGATTGAAGGAGGTGGGTGTCTTTATGAAGGAGGTGGGTGTCTTTATGAAGGAGGTGGATGTCTTTATGAAGGAGGTGGGTGTCTTTATGGAGGAGGTGGGTGTCTTTATGAAAACCCACATTTCCAGATAAAAAAGATGGTTGCTGACTGCCATGTATTTTTTCAAATTTTGGGGAAAAATGAAAGTGTCAATGACACTAGCTCAACTTGGAAAGGGAATAATTTCATGTGTTACAGTCAATGGAGCGATTAGGAATGCGGAATGTTGAAATGTCTAATTAATAGTAGATTATCAACATAAAGAGATATATATATAAAAGTAAAATCCAAGATGGTTGCTGGCAGCTATATTTTCGAATGAAATTCAAAAATATTTGATAGCTTCCATCTAGAAGATCAATAAAGATTAATATGAAGTTTGGTGATGATCGGCTGAGGGAAGTGGACTGTAGGGTGTGCCAATGGATTTAGTCATGCAAAGAGTAAAATCCAAGATGGCTGACAGCAGATATGTTTTATGGCTGAATGACCCCCAAAATTACTCTTTCCCATCTACATGTCAATGTTAACATCCATACAAATTCATGATGATCAGGCGAACAGTTCGGCTTGTAGCCCGTGATAATGGATTGAATTTTGAAGTACAAGATGGCCACCAGTGGCCATGTTTTTTTGCCGAATGACCCCAAAATGACTCGTTCCCATCTACATGTCAATGTCAACAGCTATGACAAATTTTATAATGATCTGACCAAAGGTACGACCTGTAGCCCGTGCAAAAGGAAATTGTTGACGAAACACGCACACACACGGACACCAAGCCATAGCAATAGCTCAAACTTTACAAAGTAGAGCTAAGCTCTACTTTACAAAGTAGAGCTAAGCTAAAAATGACAGCTCCCATCAAGATGCCACCCCAAAGATCCATATTAAGTTTGGTGACAATCGGATGAGGGATGTGGCTGTCATGCAAACAAGCCTTGAAATAGGGTGTCTGTCATTTGAGGAATGAGGTCCCCAGAGGGTGAATTTAGTGATGCTACCCCGTATAGCAGGCTAGCATCACCAAATTCACCCTCTGGGAACCTCATTCTGCTGAGGTGTAAGCAGAATGAGGCCCCCAGAGGGTGAATTTGGTGATGCTAGCCCGCTATACGGGGTAGCATCACTAAATTCACCCTCTGGGGACCTCATTCTGCAAATGACAGACACCCTATTTCAAGGCTTGCATGCAAAAAGTAATTTCCATTTCACACTAAGTCCCATTACTCAATAAGGGCCGTTACTCTGAAAAACATAAATGGCTGAAACCTGCTGTTTTCAAATACTCTTTCCCCCCCCATGTTTGATTCCTCAAAGAACATTAAAATTTGACTGACTCAAGCCCAAACAGACCGAGCCAATTTTTATATCAAATAATAATAATAATCCATTTATATAGCGCATTCCACAATGAATTTATTTCAATGCACTTTACATCAATTATTCCCTTGGTCATGTGGCACGTGACACCATTGTTACCCTATCCTCCATCGAGGAAGAAGCCCCAACTGCAATGAATTCATGCGATTATCAAGGTTAACATACTGAAAAGATCTATCGACACCCGTACCAAGTACTGTGGAAGTGGTTGCCCAGTGGTTAGAGTGTCGGACTTGTAATGGTGTTAATGCACCAGCGTGATTTCGCACACCGCTTGTGGACTATCATCTCAACGACAGTGGCATGGCGGGAGTAAGCGGGGTGTGTGCTATATATAGCCACACGCTGTTTCAAATCTCGCGCCATGTTGTGACCCTTGGGCAAGGTCACTTGTACTGTGCTCGCTTCGTCGTACCTAATGAGAAATAGGGACCTGGTTGTTGGGTAAGTGTAAGCCGAGAGCAATCTTGTGAAGTGCAACTATGGCAGCATGCAGAAGACATGGAATTACTCAACGGCTGGGGTAATTAGGTGAAGTGCTTAGGGCCCTCGCGGGGATAGGCGCTATATAAGCTCCATCATTATTATTATTATTATTATTTAACACATGAGTGGTGGTTCGAAGCAGACACTTTATGAGCGACCTTACTCAAGGGTCACAACTTTCCGCAAAATTTGAACAGCGTACAATCGACAACTGCATGCCGATAAATTTTCGGCGAAGCAACTGCTGTGTGAAACTCATAATAGACAAGTGGCGGGCTGAGAACTCATCTCGATGGGCTGACAGCAAAGACAAGTCTGACATGCGTCATTTGTTGAACTTATTATCTAGACATTTCCCTCAATAAATAGGTCTCCTTCCGCACTCATAATAATCTGTCGTCTGCTTATATAACTGTACATCCCTGCAAATCAATAATAGACCATTCCAATGTATACTTTTAACAGAATGGGAGAATCTATTCAGTATAGAAAGGGTTAATTTTCTCAAATGGGAACAAATAAGCCTTGAAATAGGGTGTCTGTCATTTGCAGAATGAGGTCCCCAGAGGGTGAATTTAGTTATGCTACCACGCATAGCGGGCTAGCATCACCAAATTCACCCTCTGGGGACCTCACTCTGCTTACACCTCAGCAGAATGAGGTTCCCAGAGGGTGAATTTGGTGATGCTAGCCCGCTATGCGGGGTAGCATCACTAAATTCACCCTCTGGGGACCTCATTCTGCAAATGACAGACACCCTATTTCAAGGCTTGGGAACAAATAACCATGTTTCTCTGTTGACGGCTCCCTAGACAGCAGGAAGACAGACTTTACAGGTTATGCCGTCCCCAATAACTCATTGTTTGTATTCATTAATTGTGTAAAAATATGTTATATTGAGTTATGAATAAATAATCATAGTCATAGATCATGTTGTTCATAGCAACAGTGACTTACATCATACTCCTCTGTAAACAGGAGTCCCTGATCCTTGGCCAACTCGTTAAGCTGCTCTGTAAATTGAGTCAATTTGATCGGCCTGAAATTGAAGAAATCAACATGAAATGATTCAACATCTGGTCAGGGTTCACACTGGACCGAAAAATCTTATGGCCAATTTTTCGGCCAATTCTGATTTTTTTTCGGCCAAATTAAAAACAAATTTGGCCAAATTAAATCCTCTTTTTCTGGTCTTGGAATTAATCAATATTTTTGTGTTATTTAACATCTAATATTCTATATAATTATGTCCATACCTTCAAAAACGATGTCTAGACTTCTTTAATTCCACCATTGTTACTTGACAATATACCACTACCAACCATCTACCATTCAGCCTTATGACAGACAAAGGATTCATATGTTAATCCTCATTACTGTTTTATTCCATTGTTTGATAGCGACTGCCATGAGTGCCTTTTGTTACCCATTAAGCTGTATCACCTAATCAATTCAGTGATCATTCTATAACTTTGATTCTCATGTCGCTCCTGTTACAAAATCAATTTGGGTTTTTGAATTTGATTTCCAATTTTGCAGTAAAAAAAACTTTCAAATTACTATTTCTTTGGCTTCGGGGTAAAAAATATTTGAATCGAGTCGAGGAACCCACCCATCAAAGCTCCAGAGTGATTAGATATCAATTTTTGAAGTTTGTTAATTTCCTGAGATGTGGCCGAGAAAACTTATTGCGGATGAAGATGGATAACAACTTTATTATAGAATAGCCAAAGAAATAGTAATTTAGGAGCATCTGATCGGATTGAGTACCATTAACACATTCTCACCTCTTGCGCTTTACGCTAGCGAGAGCCGGGTCGACTGCTATCGGTTCTAATTCTCTTTTCTCTACTAGAGGCTCTCGTTTTGGTCTGAAACAAAAACCAGCCAATACATTGTTAACATGTTCACTGCCGAAACCTAATGGGCAATTCCATCCCGTATGCCAACATGGAATTTAATGTTTAGCCGATAGTACCGGTAGTTGATATTTTAATTTTATCACATAATAGGCCCCTAAACCAGCCTCATATTTTTTAGTAAGACACATGTGTATTATCAGCATGAGCAGTGATGTAAGAGCTCAATGCAATGATATCGATCAGCGTTATTATTATATTAATTAGAATATAATTATGATATTCAATTTGTGTTGGTTTATATAGTGTTGACTGTGAGATAAACATGGGTGATAAGGGTGGTTGATTTCGAGATTGTTTTTTCTTGCTAAAACAGGCGAAAATGTGATTATGGGATAAAACGGATCTCAAATTCATCGCAATTCTATACAAAATTTATTAACCCTTTACCCAACAGAACGGCCCTGTGCCAATGCATTCTCTTATATATGCGAGTCGACCATAGGTCGCCTCGCATATATAAGAGAATGCATTGGCTTAACAAATATTGAAAATGATAAAATTGTCAAAGAATGTAGAAAAATATTATAAAAATTGTTAAAAAATGTAAGAAAAAATTATAAAATTGTTAAAGAATGTAAGAAAAAATGGTAAAAAGTGTTAAAAAAAGAATTTTTTTAGGCCAATGCATTCTCTTATATATGCGAGGCGACCTATGGTCGACTCGCATATATAAGAGAATGAATTGGCACAGGGCATAACTGTAACCATCACAATGTGGTCAATGAACCGGTTCCAATGATATCCATATTTGTATGGTGTTATTGAGACAGACCAAAGATATTTTAGGCTGTTGAAGCTTTATTTGGGCGTTTTTGGCCGTTTTGTTTGGTTAAGGGTTAACCTCTCCACTAACTTCGATTTGAGCCGAGCTAAAGCTGGGCTCAAATAAAATTTGGTGCACTCGGTTAATAAATTTTGTTTAGAATTGCAACTCATTAGATATCTTCCATATATAGGAGTGATGATTCAACCAATATCGGGTTATATAATGCTCAAACATGTCATCAGGCTACTATGAGATAAGTCGTAGTCGGTACCTGACATAATTTGCCAGTGTTTCATCACTGGTACCAGCTAAGAGTTATCTCATATGTAAATAAATATAACGTTTTCGATGACTTAGTTGAAGTAGAGTGCTATACAGATGTAAGCATGTTGTGTATAAGACACAGAAAATAAATTTAAATATAAACACTGGTACACTCAAGTCTTCTCAAGCCCTCTATTGTCCGGGAAAGGCGTTTGCAGGTGTGAAGCACATTTTGCACGCAGGAATAGATTAAGGCTGGAAATTGTGTCTGACCTATCGTTCTGTGTGTCTGACCTATCGTTCTGTGTGTCTGACCTATCGTTCTGTGTGTCTGACCTATCGTTCTGTGTGTCTGACCTATCGTTCGATCTCTTCCATGTGATTGGAAAACAAACAAGTCAGAAATTTATATTAACGGCGATCAAACAATGAAAGAGACATGTTGAAGGAGACAGAACATTGTCGCAAACAGTTAACCCTTTACCCAACAAACCGGCCAAAACCGGCCAAATAAAGCTTCAACAGCCTAAAATATCTTCGGTCTGTCTCAATAGAACCATACAAATATGGATATCATTGGAACCGGCTCCTTGACCACATTGTGATAGTTACAGTTATGCCCTGTGCCAATGCATTCTCTTATATATGCGAGTCGACCATAGGTCGCCTCGTATATATAAGAGAATGCATTGGCCTAAAAAAAACACTTTTTACCATTTTTTCTTACATTCTTTAACAATTTTATAATTTTTAATGTGTTAAGCCAATGCATTCTCTTATATATGCGAGGCGACCTATGGTCGACTCGCATATATAAGAGAATGCATTGGCACAGGGCAAACAGTTAACAACTGTCTAATCAAACAACAAAGCGAGAACTGAGTCTTTGATGTTGACACAAAACTAGTTCCATGACATTGTGTCATCTTAGAATATAAATTAATACGAGAAACTCATTTAGTGTTAATGATTATTGTGTGCAACACATTTTGATAATTTGAAAATGGCGGAGAAAGATTTAAAGGGTTGTAAGGGCTGTTCCATTTATACTTGTGTACCACCCCCGGACGTCAGATAAAATAATAATGCATAGGTGGGTGGTCTGGCACAAATTGCACTTCTGTTGGTGGGTGTCATGTAATTTTGTTTTTTTGTTTTTTATGGTGCCCACATCATAGTGAGCAATGGGGGATGCCACAGTGTCCTGGGCCTGCAAAAAAGGTACCCTGCCTTGCTCACCGGAAGCTATATTATGCTAATGATGAACAGATAGTCTGCCGTCAGAGCAGTTTTAGCCAGTCGTAAATAAAAAGGAAGTAGTAATAAATAAAAATTGTAGAGTACCCTGGAAGTCAAGTATCATATCGTATCATATTTGTTATTAGGATAACTGTTTGTTAATTTGCATAGATAAAAATTATAGTAGTCATAAAAGTTATTAGTACATGTATATATCCTTTTAATAAGTTTCCTTAAGTTTGGTGTAAGGCTTATCTTAAAGTTATTAGTATGTGTCCCTTTAATATGTTTATAAAAGTTGGTCATAAAGTTTATATTAGGTTCCGCATAAAACATCTTATGCTAATACTACAAGATATCTGCCTTAAATCCCTTAATTATTGATTGTGCTCCTGTTTTCTATTAATAGTATAGTGCCGGGTTACAGTGTTGACAACCAGACATATTTTGCCGGACTTGGTGGGTCTAAACTGAATTAAACTGTTGGGGTTGGTGGGTGGGGTAAATTTCAGCTGACTTCCGGTGGGTGGTACACAAGTTTAAATGGAACAGCCCTAATGTAAAATTGTTCAACAATTGGAAATTAGGCAATTATATAGGTTGCAAATTTCGTTTCGTCTCGCATTCCCATTTTAGAAACTACTATTCCCATTTTCATTTTTCAAAAAATATAAACAAGCGCATGCTGTCATTTTCTTGGCTACAGACGAATAACTTCGTTCATATTGAATGCTGGACATCATAAATAGTTTATGGAGCTAATTTTTGTCCACAAGACGAGCTTCTCAATTTCAGTATAAATTACTCTGACAGTCAGTAAATTAAAATGTACACATCACCGACTTCATTCAATGTAATTAGATTACAACGCACCATCACCGACTTCATTCAATGTAATTAGATTACAACGCACCATCACCGACTTCATTCAATGTAATTAGATGACAGAAACAGGTTGATAGGCTTCTTTCAGTTTTTTTTATATGTGTTGTTGGTATCTATATTTATCTTTAAAAAGGTCAAATTATTAATAAGATTAATGTTTATGCAATTAATTTAACATATCTACATATATCATATTATAGATCTATATGTTTATTAAGACAAATATTTCATCGCGAATGAAAGATCATCCAATTATGATAATCCACCAATGCATGCATGTTCCATACACAATGATTATAAAGTTATGATACAATGTTGTGTACAGTATGTGTTTTTCTTGTACGAGTCCAGGTTGTGGTGAAAAGTCATATTGGACGAGACACGCCACAACCGGGACAAGTACAAGAAAAACTCATACTGTACACAACATTGTATAATGACATTTTTATTATCCATCTGTATGTTTATCAAAATTTTGGGAATAAAACTTTTGTGGTTATTTTTGGTATTTGTCGGCACTTAATTCGCTATAAAAGCATGCATTTGATCATCAGAAAGCATGGTTTGGAACAGTAAACACGGAAATGAAAAAATAACTCAATGCGGAAGCGAAACGTCTCTAATTCCACCAGTGTTGAGCGCGCATCACAATTTCACCGATTCATTTCGCAATAGTTAATTCGTGACGTCACAGAGTCCCGATAAAAAAGTGATATTGCACACTTGGGAGTCCAATATGACATTCGGGAGTCCAATATGACTTTTTCCCGGATTATCACATGGCGGCTTTTGACCAATATGAAATAGTTTTAGTTAAGGGATGGGTAATAATATATCTTATACATATAATAAGCCTATTTGCATTTTACTATAATACATGTAGGTATGTACTGAATTCAGCGACCTCGATATATCCCTGGTTATTTCCTCTGGTTGAGTTTTAGAATTTCTTCCACAATTAACACAATTGTTAGCTGATTTTTAATTTTTATTTGTTAACTACATAAAGTTCATGAAACTTCACAATTGTGTTTAACCTTCATCAGTCATTCTTATAGATGGCGCATATCTATTAGCATTCATCTCAAAGCCCAGAATATACCCTGTGCCAATGCATTCTCTTACCATAGGTCGCCTCGCATATATAAGAGAATGCATTGGCCTAACAATTTTTTATCATTTTTTTAAAATAAATGTTTCTTACAATTTTTAGGACATAAAATAAAAAACATCCATTACCGTGCAGGGAGCCCCACACATATATAGAAGCATATAGAAGAGTGTCGTCTGGGGCTCTGTATGGGTAAAATTATAAAATTGTTAAAGAATACAAGAAAAAATTATTAAAATTGTAAAAAATTGTTAGGCCAATGCATTCTCTTATATATGCGAGGCGACCTATGGTCGACTTGCATATATAAGAGAATGCATTGGCATATCCGCCATGTCTAGAGAAAATAGTTAGAATACCTGAGTCACATGACATGATATTTGCCAATAATAAGCTGCCATGATATAAATGTATGAAAATTAATAAAGGTCAAAATTCTTCCGCAAAGAAATAATACCTGTTGTTATTCACCAAACACAAATAACAAGTCAATAGTGAGTTGCGGCTATAATACAAACAGGTCAAGTATGACATGTCTATTTATAAACAATGAGTTTTAGATCATCTGTCAATTTGTCAACACATGGCTTCATTTGGCTTTCACCATTCGCGTTTGGTGATTTACATTTATTTAAATTAATACCAGCTTTATCTGTGTAAACTTAAGTATGTTCGCCAAACAGTTAATATAAATTATGGTGAGATCTTTGTACATATTAATATAGTGTAAACAATGAGTGCAAAGTCCATGGTTGAAAATAATGGATATCCAGTTATGATCTGGTTACATCTCACGGCTAATGGGCTACATAAATACAGTAATGCCCTAAATAATCGACTCCTTAACCACAACAGAATTATGGGTAACTTTTCAGGATTTAGTCGGAAATATGGCTTGTTGCCATTCATCGAAAAGCTCTCAGTGAGGGCATTACTGTAGGTCAACCATTTCCAGGGAAAATCCTGGATAGCACTAGGGCTATTTTTATGCCCCTTTCCCAACTGGAAATAGGCATGATTTTTCCCAAATTTTGACCGCAAAATTCCCAATTCTAATTTAACCCTTTACCCAACAAACCGGCCAAAACCGGCCAAATAAAGCTTCAACAGCCTAAAATATCTTCGGTCTGTCTCAATAGAACCATACAAATATGGGTATCATTGGAACCGGCTCCTTGACCACATTGTGATAGTTACAGTTATGCCCTGTGCCAAT
This sequence comes from Siphonodentalium dalli, assembly GCA_032622095.1. NCBI lineage: Eukaryota > Metazoa > Mollusca > Scaphopoda > Gadilida > Siphonodentaliidae > Siphonodentalium > Siphonodentalium dalli. The sequence continues at coordinate 85,279,811 of CP136061.1, read as the reverse complement.
GCATTCTCTTATATATGCGAGTCGACCATAGGTCGCCTCGCATATATAAGAGAATGCATTGGCCTAAAAAAAATCTTTTTTTAACACTTTTTACCATTTTTTCTTACATTCTTTAACAATTTTATAATTTTTAATGTGTTAAGCCAATGCATTCTCTTATATATGCGAGGCGACCTATGGTCGACTCGCATATATAAGAGAATGCATTGGCACAGGGCCGTTATGTTGGGTAAAGGGTTAAAAAAAAATTGTTTTACATTTTCGGTCATAACAAGTACAACTCAATGAAAAGTTAGATCCTTTCGGTCCTTATGAGTTTGATATAAGGATTAACTGTCATGTGGACTGTTTTTATGGAGATGTAACCGTGAGGTAGGTGGACATAACTTGTGTAAAACCCGAAGGGTTTTACATACAAGTTATGACCACTTACCTCACGGTTACATCTCCATAAAAATAGTCCACATGACAGTTAATCCTTATATTTATATACATTTAGCGAAAAAGCCACTTTTGTAAATGTGTTTAAATTGAAAAGTGTATCGTGACAAAAACAGCCCAAAATACCCAATGGCACCCTTGGCAAAAGTTAATAGGAACAATTTCTCTTCATATTGAAACCCGATGATGTATTAAGTCAATCCTGCGCGAGTCCAAATGCGCCCAAAACATTACGCGTTCGTCTTTCCAAACCCAATGACGTATCGATGTTGTTATGAGCTTGGTGTTATTGGGCCGTTGCGCATTCACCGAGAAATAACTGCAACTAGCCACGTGGGCGCCGACCAATCAGAATGCTGGATTTAGTGATGACAACACTTAGTATGTAAATATATGTACATGCATTCTTTCTTAGGTAGTCACTAAAATTCATACTAATCTAGTAACTTGTAGTTGTGAAGTTGGAGTAGTACTACATAATACTTTTCAGTTGTGTTTAGTGATACTGTTAATTGTGTTAGCCGACAAGTCAGTTAATTTGTAATACAGTAATGCTCTCAATAATTACTCCTTAACCACAGCAGAATTATGGGTAACTCAGTGAGAGCTTTTTGATGAATGGCAACAAGCCATATTTCCAACTAAATCCTGAAAAGTTACCTATAATTCTGCTGTGGTTAAGTTGTCGATTATTTGGGGCATTATTGTATATTCTTTCTCAAGTGATATTTCATCATTTTATCTAAAGTTGTTCATTGTGGGAAAAGACAATGTGTTAGTTTAATTGTTGTTTCAATTGTTAATGAAGCTATGCAAGCTTATAAGTGGTTTAATTGCACTCATTTACATAATAACTTTCTTGTTCATAAATTGCTTACTGTTTCCAATTTTAGCCTCCACAACACATTTTTTTCCCAATTGTAGGGGCCCCGGACTCTTTCCCAAAATACCCAGGATTATCCCTGGTTTCAGCACTAGAAAATACAAACTTACTGTTTTTCGCGATTCCTTCGTCTTATAAATATAAAGGCAAAAATAAGAAGAGGAACCAAGAGCACGATGACAACAATAGGCACTATGATTGTCGCCAAACTAACGCCAGCCTCATCTGAAAATAAAACGGTACAATACAAAATTAAAATCACACAATAACAACAATGGGCACTATGATCGTCGCCAAACTAACAGCAGGCTCAACTGAAAAAATAAAACGGTAGAACACAAAATTAAAATCAAACAATAACAACACTGGGCACTATGATCGTCGCCAAACTAACAGCAGGCTCAACTGAAAAAATAAAACGGTAGAACACAAAATTAAAATCACATGAAAGTATTAATGACTCTGTAGCTCAACTTGGAAAGGGAATAATTTCATGTGTTAAGTCAAAGGAGCGATTAGGAATGCAGAAAGTTGAAATGTCTAAGTAATACTAGATTATCCCCATGAAGAGATATATATATAAAGTCCAAGATGACCACTGGCAGCTATGTTTTCCAATGAAAGGGTGTGCCAAAGGATTTAGTCATGCAAAGAGTAAAATCCAAGATGGCTGATGATAAACTTGATGTTTATAAGAGGAATATTCCGGCATGTAGCCCGTGCTAATGGATTGAATTTTGAAATCCAAGATGGCCACTGGTGGCCATGGTTTTTTGCCGAATGACCCCAAAATGATTCGTTCCCATCTACATGTCAATGTCAACAGCGTGACAAATTTCATAATGATCCGACCTAAGGTATGACTTGTAGCCCATGCCAAAGGATTTAGTCATGTAAAGAGTTAAATCCAAGATGGCTGCCGGCAGCCATGTTTTATAGCCGAATGACCCCAAAATCAATCATTCCCATCTACATATCAATATTAACATCCACAACACATTTCATGATGATAAGACAAACATTCGGGTCTGTTGACAGTGCTAATGGATTGAATTTTGAAATCCAAGATGGCTGCTGGTGGCCATGTTTTTTAGCAAAATGACCCCAAAATGATTCGTTCCCATCTAAATGTCAATAGCAACAGCCATGCAAATTACAGGTACGACCTGTAATCTGTGCCAAAGGATTTAGTCATGCAAAGAGTAAAATCCAAGATGGCTGCGGGCGACCATGTTTTATGGCCGAATGACCCCAAAATGACTCGTTCCCATCTACATGTCAATATTAACATCCACGACAAATTTTATGATGATCAGACGAACACTCCGGCCTGTAGCCCGTGCTAATGGATTGAGTTTTGAAATCAAAGATTGCCGTTGGCGGCCATATTTTTTTGCCGAATGACCCCAAAATGACTCGTTCCCATCTACATGTCAATGTCAACAGCCATGACAAAGATGGCTGCCAGTTGCCATGTTTTATGGCCGAATGACCCCAAAAAATTGTTCCAATCTACATGTCAATGTTAACAGCCATGACAAATTTAATGATGATCCGACCGTCAGTAAGACCTGTAACCTGTCCCAAAGGATTTTGTCATGCAAAGAGTATAATTCAATATGGCTGCTGGTGGCCATGTTTTATGGCTGAGTGACCCCAAAATCACTTGTTCCCATCTACATGTCAATATTAACATCCACGACAAATTTCATGATGATCAGGTGAACACTCCGGCCTGTAGGCCATGCTAATGGATTTAATTTTGAAATCCAAGATGGCTGCCAGTGGCCATGTTTTATAGCCGAATGACCCCAAAATATTTCGTTCCCATCTACATGTGAATGTCAACAGCCATGACGAATTTCATGATGATCAGACGAACAGTACGACCTGTAGCCTGTGCTAATGGATTGAATTTTTAAATCCAAGATGGCCACCAGCTATGTTTTTTTGCCGAATGACCCCAAATGACCTCAACAGTTATGACAGATTTCATAATGATCCGTCCAAAGGTATGACCTGTAGCCCATGCTAAAGGAAATTGTTGACGAATCACACACGCACACATGAACACACACTCGGACGACGGAAACCAAGCCATGGCAATAGCTCAAACTTTACAAAGTAAAGTTGAGTTAACAATAACAACAATGTGCACTATAATAGTTGCCATATTGGGACCAGTCTCTTCTGAAAAAATAAAACGGTAGAACGGGAACCTCATTCTGCTTAGATCTCAACTGCTATGAGAGACCTTGGAACTGATTGAATTTCATTGAATTTTATCTTCTGCAAATTAGGGGATATAGAAACTTCCCATAAGGGAAAAAGTAACTAAAAATAATGTTAATTTGAGACTATAGATACTTCTCAGAAGATGAGGCCTAAGCAGAGGTCCACGGAGGGTGAATTTGATGAAGCTATGTGTGGGATAGCATCATTAAATTCACCCTCTGGGGACCTCATTCAGCAAATGACAGAAACACTATCTGCAGACTTGATTTGAGGTATCATCATTACAATGGTTACAATGCCGTACTGAGGTAAGAATGAATTATCGAACCCCAAAGTAAGTGCGTATCTGATAATTAACACCCGCGTTACATGCTGAAATGTTTGAGGGCACAAAATGCAGTCATATAATGGCTAATATTTCATCCATACAATTCGAGATTCGATTTGAAATAAAAATCCCCGATTTGTAGGGCCCCAGCCTTGGGTCCCTTTCTTTACTAAATGGAATGTCCCATTCAGTTATGAACATATACATTGGAATTGCCAATTATTCATTTGGAGGGGTTACCAGGAACAATGAGCAGAAAGATGGAGAGACTATACAAGGATTCCTATTCATTGTTGGGAAATGTTCGCATAATATGTTCAACAAACCACCTATGGTTGTTTATTGAACTTATTATCTGAATATTTCCAAAGGGAACTTCTTGTCAATGAGTATTTAGAAAAGAGAGGGTTACACCAATTTATTACCTGGTGGCTTGGTCTTAAATGGGCCCATGTAGAATTGAGTGGCCATACATCCTCCACTCGTGCACGCCATTATCTTCACACTGAAATATAAATATCAAATTCAAGTCTGGAGCTAATCGAGTGGCCGTACACCCTTCACTCGTACACGCCATTATCTTCACACTGAAAAATAAATATCACATTTAAGCCTGGAGCTAATTGAGTGGCCGTACACCCTTCACTCGTGCATACTATTACTGTATCACTGAAATATAAATATCACATTCAAGCATGGATTTAATCGAGTGGCCGTACACCCTCCACTCGTGCACCAATTATCTTCACACTGAAATATAAATATCACATTCAAGCCTGGAGTTAATCGAGTGACCATACACCCTTCCTTCGTGCATACTATTACCGTGTCACTGAAATATAAATATCATATTCAAGTCTGGAGTTAATCAAGTGCAGTACACCCTCCACTTGTGAATGCTATGACGTTGCCACTGAAATATAAATATCACATTCAAGTCTGGAGTTAATAGAGTGACCATACAACCTCAACTCGTGCATACTATTACCGTGTCACTGAAATATAAATATCGCATTCAAGCCTGGAGTTAATCGAGTGACTGTACACCCTTCCTTCGTGCATACTATTACCGTGTCACTGAAATATAAATATCGCATTCAAGTCTGGAGTTAATCGAGTGGCAGTACACCCTCCACTTGTGAATGCTATGACGTTGCCACTGAAATATAAATATCACATTCAAGTCTTGAGTTAATCGAGTGGCTGTACACCCTCAACTCATGCATACTATAATCTTCACACTGAAATATAAATATTGCATTCAATACTGGGTTTAATCGAGTAGCATACATCCTCCACTCGTGCAGTACACAATTATTTCAACACATTGATCATTTTTATTGTAGATGCAAAAAATTGCGTTATGGACTTTCACAGAAAACCAACGAAATTTGGCATCAAACAGCAGGAAAAAAAAGAGAAACCTATAAAGTAGATTGTACAATAAAGGATGTGCAACCTAATTACTTACGAATAACTAGGGTTGATGTAATGGCCCACAGAGATGCGATACCCTGCCAAAATCCTAATCGAATTCGAAAATAAATAATTTAAAAATTAATTGTCAAGGTCGTTAGTAGGAAAATCCCTCGTAGTTTTACTTTCTAATCACAGCGTGGTCGACAGCAAAACAAATTTCAGTTATTTCTGCAAGAGAAAATTACTGCGGGAAGCTTCACTTCATACAATTCTGTTATTACTTCGCTTCATTCTGTTTTACCTGGTTTTGATTCCGCAAAATTGGAACAACCCAACCCGGAAGTTTTCGTATCGATAATCAAAACATAGATAGTCTGGTGATAGATAGTCTGGTGATAGATGGTGATAGATGGTCTGACACAGGGCCAAATCGCCAACAAATTAGGGGAGTTGGCCATTACATTAAATATCTCTAGTATTTCAATTTAGGCTTCTTATGAAGGATCGTTAAAGATGGATTATCTCTTTAAATAACAATTTTGAAATAGTTTCGTGGGTATAAAATAATAAATATGAATTGAAGACCCATGTCCGGAAACGCTTTATCAATTAATATTGATTTTATTTTGAATTTTTTATTATAAAATGTGATGATTAAATAGAACACTTTAGGCCAAAAAAAAAAAGTTTTGGTTCTCGGGCCCCGCCGCATTGAATAAAAAGGGCCGCATTAGGCCTTTTTATTGCAATGCCTGATGTTATGACAAAAAAAATTACGAAAAAAAAAATTTGAAAAAAAACAAATACTTTTTTTTTTTTTATTTGATCAACATGTCCATAGCAGATGTGTTGAATATTTGTGTGCATTGAGCTCTACCATGTAATGTGTTTAAAAGTGACTTGCAGGCTTACAACATGAAGTAGATGACTACAATTAAGAAAATGATTAGCTGATCCTCATGCTCTTCTTACAATTAGTCATTGTGAACAACTTACACTAATTGTAACTTTATACAATTGAAAGGCACGGGACTAAATTCAGGATCACATATTAGAATGGGGAGATATCAGTTTTTAGACAACAATAACAGTAGTTAATGTCAGGGGCATTATATATTGTTAGGTAATCCCAGTCATACACTGGTAGTACAATGTCATTTTTATATAAGACTAAATGAGTTTATATGCATAACAGTTCCCTCTACCTTTCTGGTTATTACTAGACAGAGGAAGGTATCTTTGTCCATGCTTACTATGCGCAGAAAAAAATAAAAAATAAAAATAAAACCCTCGCTCCCTCATTGATTTGAAGAAAAAAATTGCCCGAGAACCAAAACACTTTTTTGTTTTGGCCTTATTGTTCTATTTTTAGAACAGACCATTCAATTATGTTATTATAAGAGAATTCACTGGCTTGCCAGGTCAAGGTAAATATTGTTAGGCCAATGCATTCTCTTATATATGTGAGGCTCTGAGCTTTGCATATAAAAGAGAATGCATTGGCACAGGGTTTTTGCAAAATTTCAGAAAACTCCAGTCATGGTTAAAGAATGTTCCAAGGGTTGATTTCAGTGCAAAATAAAACACTCCACACACATAGAAACCACTGACCATCCCTCCCCCATGCAGAAAATAACTAACAAACTTTGACCAGATACATGAATCACGATCAATTATGTATCGCGAAATAATTGTGGTACATGTATTTTTTTTTATACAAGCAAGATCATTCCTTATTCATTGTGTTCGTTTGGCTTATCAAGTCAAACAGTGTAGTTGATAATGAGGGAAGTTTGAAACAGCCTATAATCTCCGACTGATTAAGGGAGATAATCAAGCAACCTCGAACTTTCTTGAACTTTCCTTAGCGGAATAAACAAAGAAAAATTTTCACCAAGCCTTGAAATAGCGTGTCTGTCATTTGCAGAATGAGGTCCCCAGAGGGTGAATTTGGTGATGCTACCCCGCTATTCTGCAAATGACAGACACCCTATTTCAAGGCTTGATTTTCACTCATCAAAATTTTTTTTAATCTTCTAAACTTGAGTTCAATTGTGTCAAAATTGTACACATTTATTGAATAGATATCTCCTTGTGAATATATTGCATGCGGTTAAATGAATCGTTCTCAAAGACCTAGAAAATTGATAGATTACAAACTGATGCACGAAGGTATTTCTGACGACGAGGTAGGGGAAATCGAAATCACCCCGGCGATGGAAAGTGAAGACGAGGTTGAAGGCGATTCCGAAGCATCGGCGCCAAAAGAAAAAAAATGAGCCCCAGAGAACATAGTTCAGTTCAAAATGACTTTGCAAGAAATAGTGTTAACTTTGACAATAGCTCATAAGAGCCAAATAATTGTGGTACCTTTTTTTATTCAATTAAGATCGTTCCTGATCGTTAATGTAATTGTTAAACGTGTTTGCAAACTCAGTAACAAAACGTGCCAATTAATGATAATTTATTTGGTGATTTTTGACGAAATAAACACATGCAATCAATCAACTAACTTTTATGGATGTACGTTTGAGTAACAATGGCCATGGACAGTTGCAGAGATGGAATCAATCATAAATATATGTTCAGGCCATATGCTGATGCCGAGTTGGAATGTTTCGTTGGCGTATGCCTCAGTGAAAACAAAATAATAGCATTTCAAATTATTCTGGCAATAGGGAGCCTCGCAAATATAACAGAATACATTGGCATAACAACATTTAACTTGACCTTGTAAGCCAGTATATTCTCTTATATATGGGAGGCTCCCAATCGGAGACTTGCATGTATAAAAGAATGCACTGACACAGGATCTTTAATGCTGAACCAGCGCAGCTTCCGCCATGAAAGGGTTAACAGAATAATAATCAAGTCTGGATATAGTGTGTCTATCATTTGCAGAATGAGGTCTCCAGAGGGGGAATTTGGTGATGGTATTCCACCCAGTGGGCTAAAATCACCAAATTCACCCACTGAGGACCTCATACATAAAATACATAATCAAGGTGACTAAGGGATGAACATCACTAACTTCAACAGGGGAACTTAAACCTGAGTCTTGGTCTCACATAGCAGTTGAGGCCTAAGCAGAATGAGTTTCCCAGAGGGTAACACGGCAGGATAGTGTCACTAAATTCACTCTCTGGGGACCTCATTCTGCTAATGTTAGACACACGATTTCCAGGCTTGGCCATAATTGTTATAAGTTTAACCCACAGGGAGCCTAACACAGAGGGAAGCATGCATTGCAGAGTGTTGTCTGCTCCAGTCTGTGTGGGGCTCTCTATGGGTTAATTTGTCACTATTTCCAGACTTGGTCAAAATTAATTGTTATATGTTTAACCTGCAGGGAGCCTAGCACAGATGGAAGCATGCACTGCAGAGTGTCGTCTGCTCCAGTCCGTGTGGGACTCTCTATAGGTTAATAAGCCATGATATTCAGGCTTGTCTGTAGATAGTTTACCTGCAGGTCGATAATTGCAATCAGAGTATTGTCATATTATTAAGAATATTATACTGACCTATATTCAGTTCCACTGTTGAGCTGACCATTACACCATTTGCTGTTTGATGATGTACAAACCTCTTTTCCCAAAATGAACGTCAATTCATCCCCTGGTGAGTGAACAGAACAGTCAGTTCAGTCAATGTGCTCAACTGAACATTAATATGCTCAATTGAATATGGTATTGATATGCTCAACCAAATATTGATATGCTCAACCAAATATCAATACGCTCAACTGAACATTGATATGCTCAACTGAATATTCATATGCTCAACCCGAATATTGATTAACTCAACCAAATATTAATATATTCAACTGAATATTGTTATGCTCAACCGAATATTGATACATTCAACCAAATATTGATATGCTCAACCGAATATTGATAACCTCATCAACAATGTTGCGAGTATACTTTGTTTGCATACTTATACTTAGATGTTACTAGTACAGGCTATTGCATATCATGTGATGAATGCTGAATGAAACTCGATATTATCAAATACTTAACTTATTCTGAGTCCTGCAATTTGCGGGTAGGGGGCACACCTTTGTGATTGTTATCCACATTCTGGAAGTTTGATGCAACTTATAGTTTCCTTGTTTTAGGAACCGCCGGCCATCCATCCTGCATTCCTACTTTTATATTGTTTGTATGTTTGGCTATTCATAACACTGAAATTAATTGCTACGTTCATTCTAATGAACTCACAAATATTATAACATCATTGAGAACTGTGCTGGTATTGAATTCATTGTGTTCATTTGTCATTAATAGTGGTTTATCATGCACTTTATTGAAGTAAAATTACATCAGCCGATGACTAAAACAAGCAGCGACTGTGCAGTTAACCAGCACCCAGCCAATAGGCCATATTATGGAATATTTCCACTGATGTTATTAGGTACGATTAATTGATCATAGTCGATTATTGACGATCGATTATCAATTATCAAAATAATTAATCGTGGCATCTCTATTCTATATCTGCGCCAGCAAAATACAATTTATTATCCACTAGTGAGACAGCTTGATTTCCAAACAAACTCCTGCAACATTCCACCGCGATTTCTTTAGTCATCAGTGAGACATAGAATATACCATATTATAGTCAGTATTAAATATGGGTCAACTCATGGTTATGCACTAACCATTAATATCCTGAGAATCAATGGACACTCTGTATGGAGGAAATCCCTTCGATTTGGCAGCATCCCAGTTGTTCATGCCATCAAAGTCATCAATACTCGCAACACTCACAAACTCTGAAATTAATTATGACAGTCTGGAATTAATAATCACATTTACAAGTCTGGAATTAATAATCACATTTACACGCCTAAAATTAATTAACAATCACATCTACAGACTAAGAATTAATTATAACATTTACAGGCCTTTTAAGGAAGGTAATAGTTCCACCTTCCCTCAAAACAAAATAATTCTATCATTCCAAGGGATTGGAAACACCTGGGTAAATTTGCCACCAAACACCTGGTGATGTCCAGGGGATATGAGACACCTGGTGATATAATTTGATGATTCCAAAGACCAGACTTGAGGGCGACGTCAGCGACTCGTTCACCCTATTCTGGCTCATTTCACAAATGCGTTTACAGTAATGTGCAAGTCGACCTTAAAATTCCAATGAAAATCAGCAAAATAACAAAAATATTTCATGATAGCTTACTTGGCCAACTGTTGCGGTATATCTTGAGTCAATGATACCTATATGTGGCCATGTTTAATAATCCAAATTCCGACTGATGGTACTAAAATATACATATATAGGTGTCTTATATGTGGGCATCCCAGCCCAATGTGACAATATATATCGGAAGAATAAAATTGAGTCAAGTTAGGTGAGTATAGGCTATACAGCTGTCGACGATGTAAACAAATATGGACTCACACCAAAAAAAGAAATGCTTAATTATAGGCAAGTATAATATTTGGTATTTATGAATAAAATCCATAGACTAATCCATAGACTTATGTTTTTCATGCCTAAAATGCCCATTAATCATTATTGTTGAGCCATGAGATCTCAGATATGACAACAACTTTATTAACCTAACAAACAGTCAGAGATCATGCAACGAGCACACAAATGACTTGATTATCCAATCAATTATTAGGGTGTGAATTACCATGTGTCAATGTTCGTCGGCGGCGTGCAGTGGCTGTCTCTGTGATGTTTGTGACTGATTTATAGCCAAGATGTCTGATGTGTGTTACTATGTTTAAAATAGTTGTCAATAAAATAATCGCACTCAGCAGCCCACAATCTACTAATCTAGTCTACGCTTACAGTAATGCCACTGTACAGTAATACACATACGCAGTGCTTCTACGCTTAATGTAATGCCACTGTACAGTAATACACATATGCAGTGCTTAGTCTAAGGAGAGCAATCCAAATTATTAGCACAGCAGTATATTACAGAAACTTCCGAGCTGTGTCGAATATATCCGATATATATGTTTTGGTAGGTTTTGAGCAGGAACCATGTATCGCGATATACCTATGTATAAATATGTGTGCGCATTCAAGATGTTGTTTCATTTTGAAAGAAGGATTTCGATCAAACAACAGCCATTCATTTTATCACAAATCTGACAAGAGCCTATATATAATATGGGTGGGGGATTGTGGGTGTGGGGACTAGTGTTAAATGTGTAAAACTATCACAAAACTATAATGACATAAATATCATTCCACCTGCAAACTGCAAGAAAACATAAATGACGTACCAACCCACCAGCCTTAAGACAACATAAATAACATTCTACCGGTCAAAGGAATATAAAAGGTCAGCCGACTTCAGTGACCCCCGACAAAGTGGCAAGTCGATGCTGCTTTGTTAAAGAAATTTAAAAAGGGTTAATAATTCCGTAAAAATAACTCCAATATGTGGGTAACAATACTCTAGGATGAAAACTGTAGAAGGAGATGATTACACCATGAAGGTACACAAAAGTGTGACTGACAGCTAAACGGACAGACGTACAAAAGGCCCTTCCGTACCAACGGACGGAAGGAGCCCGTTTCTATAGTCCGTCAAAAATAAATTTTTCGGGGGACAAAAAGTATATCGCTAACACTAACTTCCTTGTTTGCATGTAGCTGACCAATACAGATAAATAACACTAACCTCCTTGTTTGCATGCAGCTGACCGTTGATAAATAACACTAACCTTGTTGTTTGGATGTAGCGGACACGACGAGCCCGTAGACAGTAATTTCACCATTCTCGTTATTCTTAAAGAAATAGGTCTTGATGGTGAGTTTGATGGAGGTCTGTGTGTCTGAGTTAACAGCTTCCGTAGATTGGCTCACTGATCTGATACTCAAATCCTCCCTTGGCGGGGCTGTAAGAGGGTGAAGCGAATTATAATGATGATGATGCTAGATGAGGTCTGTGTGTCTGAGTTAACAGCTTCCAAAGATTGGCTCACTGATCTGATACTCAAATCCTCCCTTGGCGGGGCTGTAAGAGGGTGAAGCGAATTATAATGATGATGATGCTAGATGAGGTCTGTGTGTCTGAGTTAACAGCTTCCAAAGATTGGCTCACTGATCTGATACTCAAATCCTCCCTTGGCGGGGCTGTAAGAGGGTGAAGCAAATTATAATAATAATGATGATGATGATAGATGAGGTCTGCGTGTCTGAGTTAACAGCTTCTAAAGATTGGCTCACTGATGTAATACTCAAATCCTCCCTTGGCGGGGCTGTAAGAAGGCGAAGCAAATTATAATAATAATGATGATGATGATAGATGAGGTCTGTGTGTCTGAGTTAACAGCTTCCAAAGATTGGCTCACTGAGATGATACTCAAATCCTCCCTTGGCGGGGCTGTAAGAAGGCGAAGCAAATTATAATGATGATAATGACGATAATAGATGAGGTCTGTGTGTCTGAGTTAACAGCTTCAAAGATTGACTAACTGAGTCGATATTCACATCCTCCCTTGGCGGGGCTGTTAGAAGGTGAAGCAAATTATAATGACAAGAGGTACGCTGTCGCGTGGCATTTGCCCCCGACCGTAGCAATTCGGATTAAGCATGGACGAAACTGCAGATATCCGAGGAGGTCTATATGACCATTCCAAAAGAAGTTCGTACTAGAAATTCCGGAAACCCAAAAACAAGCGATCCGTAAAACCCAAAAACAACCAAAAATTCAAATTTTCTAAGTTGAAAAAAGGGCCATAACTCTGGCAAAAAACATCAGATCATACCCAAATTTGCACTTGACATGTATTTTCATATAACTGATCCACAAAAATACGGGATTTGCAATCATACCACCAAAGCTCACGCTATCATTTGGAAACCCAAAAAACTAGAAAAAAATTGAATTTTCTAAGTAAAAAAAGGGCCATAACTCTGGTGAAAATGGGTGGACGAGATATTCTTGGGAGACACCTATATACCAAATTTCAATCAAATTGGATAACGTTTGTTGAAGTTATCGCGCTAACGAGCTGAAAATTCGTGAAAAATGACTAATTAAGGGCCATAACACTTTCAAATTTTATCGGACCAGGCCGGTTTTCGAACTCGTCCGAGATATTCTTGGGAGACACCTATATTCCAAATTTCAATCGAATCAGATAACGTTTGTTGAAGTTGTTGCGCTAACGAGCCTAAAATCAGTGAAAAATGGCAAAGGGCCATAACTCTGTAATAAATGTGTGGACGAACCCGATTTTTTGTCTGCAGCTTACGTGCATGGATATGTACTCACACACCAAATTTTTAATCCGTCAATAAACGGTTGAGTTATAAGCAAAACAGGCTGCCAGCCCGCCCGTCCGCCATCCCTCATCAAACTATAAGTCGAGTTTTGGAAAAAAACTCGACTAAAAAGGGCCATAATTTTCTAAGTAAAAAAAGGGCCATAACTCTTGTGAAAATGGGTGGACGAAACCCGCGCTACGCATGTAGCTGTTCCTCTATGCTGCTCTATCACCATACCAAATATCAGCTAAATCTGCCCAGCGGTTGCTGAACAATAATGCTAAATGTTTGTACGGATGGATGTACGGACGGACGGAGACGTCGACTATATACCCGCCGACTTCAAGTCGGGGGCATAATAATAATGGTGATGATAGATGAGGTCTGTGTGTCTGAGTTAATAGCTTCCAAAGATTGGCTCACTGATCTGATACTCAAATCCTCCCTTGGCGGGGCTGTAAGAAGGCGAAGCAAATTATAATGATAATAATGACGATAATAGATGAGGTCTGTGTGTCTGAGTTAACAGCTTCTAAAGATTGGCTCACTGATCTGATACTCAAATCCTCCCTTGGCGGGGCTGTAAGAAGGTGAAGCAAATTATAATGATGATAATGACGATAATAGATGAGGTCTGTGTGTCTGAATTAATAGCTTCCATAGATTGACTCACTGATCTGATACTCAAATCCTCCCTTGGCAGGGCTGTAAGAAGGCAAAGCAAATTATAATGATGATGATGATAGATGAGGTCTGTGTGTCTGTGTTAATAGCTTCCAAAGATTGACTCACTGAGTTGATATTCACATCCTCCCTTGGCGGGGCTGTAAGATGGTGAAGCAAATTATAATGATAATAATAATGGTGATAGATGAGGTCTGTGTGTCTGAGTTAACAGCTTCCAAAAATTGGCTCACTGAGTTAATACTTGGCGGGGCTGTAAGAAGGCGAAGCAAATTTATGACTTCATCATAAATAGCAGAGTATAAGGCTAATTAACCCTTTACAGAACCCACAACAGAGATAACTTCATCATAAATAGCAGAGTATAAGGCTAATTAACCCTTTACAGAACCCACAACAGAGATAACTTCATCATAAATAGCAGAGTATAAGGCCAATTAACCCTTTACAGAACCCACAACAGAGATCACTTCATCATAAATAGCAGAGTATAAGGCCAATTAACCCTTTACAGGGCCCACAACAGAGATAACTTCATCATAAATAGCAGAGTATAAGGCTAATTAACCCTTTACAGAACCCACAACAGAGATAACTTCATCATAAATAGCAGAGTATAAGGCCAATTAACCCTTTACAGAACCCACAACAGAGATAACTTCATCATAAATAGCAGAGTATAAGGCCAATTAACCCTTTACAGAGCCCACAACAGAGATAACTTCATCATAAATAGCAGAGTATAAGGCTAATTAACCCTTTACAGGGCCCACAACAGAGATAACTTCATCATAAATAGCAGAGTATAAGGCTAATTAACCCTTTACAGAACCCACAACAGAGATAACTTCATCATAAATAGCAGAGTATAAGGCTAATTAACCCTTTACAGAACCCACAACAGAGATAACTTCATCATAAATAGCAGAATATAAGGCTAATTAACCCTTTACAGAACCCACAACAGAGATAACTTCATCATAAATAGCAGAATATAAGGCCAATTAACCCTTTACAGAGCCCACTTTTTCAATAATTCTAGAAATTAATAGATGTATGAGTAATTTTATGGTAAACAATCCTACAATTTCCCATGTAATGTATAGAATCTTATCATCCAATGCCTTTTAGCCATTATGTATAGAATCTATCATCCAATGCCTTTTAGCCATTATGTATAGAATCTATCATCCAATGCCTTTTAGCATTTAGCATTTAGTTTTCAACAATAACCTATCTAAATTTCTAATTGTGGGTAAATTGAAGAATTAGTTTTAGGTTATGGAGAAGTGGACTGTTATGAGGGAGAATGGTGGAAATCAATTTACATCCCAACATCTCCATTTTATGATCCAATAAGCATTATGCAACACACGTAAGAGCCTAGTCCAAGTCTTCTCGTACTAAAACTAGCTAAGATTTTGGGATGGAGAGATGCTAGTGTTTAGTCCGAGATCGCGCGCATAAACTTCTTATGACACGAGTTAAGCGTTAATGACCCGCTCAAATAAAACCACAATTATATGAAATAAAATATCACAATTGCGACAATAAAAGATATTTTCCGCAGAAGACATGCTATTTGATCTGAACCCCACATCAGTTGTGAATTGAAAGCGGTAATTTAATGCGAAAAGAGACATTTACAGCAATGTTTACAAATTTTTAAAAGTATGCGAACTCAGTTGACCTCGCGAACTGTGTTCGGCATTTTCCGTTGAAAATATTCCGTAGATTTTCGACTGACAACGCAAATTACAATGAATTCTCCATTGTAATCGTAATTATGTGTGTCAATAAATAAAAAATAAATAGATTAATTAAACATTGAAGATATAAATGTAATACATTAAATAAATTACGGGGAATTACAACCCTCTCAAAGTTTAAAACAGTGTAAACACAACGAGCATTAGAATAAATAATATGGTGCTACATTTCCCACATTTGGTGGACTTCAGCGAAATTAAGATATATACTAAGCGAACAGAGCAATATACTGCTCTTGTTAAGCACACAAAAAATCAAACAAAATTTGTATAAATTTTTAACCTTAAGTTTGAAAAGTCCCACTAAAACGGAAGAACTATATTTCGAAACTGTGTGATTCGGTTCTCCGATTATTTTATCAACACAAAAGTCAAAATGCACATGGATGAAAATCACACGCATGGCAAGTCAGACACAAGAGTTCTAATTTGCTCCAATTTTGACAAGTTGCTTGTGAAAATTGTCAACAAAACTACCTTTCTGATCCTCCATTATGTCATTAAGTTTTTAGTGCGGGAATTGTTCTCAAAGCACATTGGAAACTGGACTTTGCGGCGATCGGTTTTCACCATTTTGTTCGGAAAACCCCGCGCTATATATAGAAACGGAAACTAGAATACTCAGAACAAACACCGGACAATGCCGAAGTTCTTCGGAACCTGAGTTCGGCTTTCAGTTAAGTAAACAACAGAAAAAACAACGATGTTTGTGGCAATCAACCGGAATATTCTATGTGTAATTTAACATTAAAGTTAGATTATTATACACCATTCTGACCATAAGATGTCACTCTTTCCGACATATATAGCATCATGTATTACTTTGTTAGGTAAATCGAGTAAAATACACCACAGATTCCCGCCACAGATCCTGGGCGTAACTCGTGTCATAAGAAGGCTATGCGCGCGATCTCGGACTAAACACTAGCATCTCTCCATCCCAAAATCTTAGCTAGTTTTAGTACGAGAAGACTTGGACTAGTAAGAGCCCATTTATAAAATCATTACAGTGAGTAAGAACATCACTATATAAATATGCCTTAAATACGCCTCTGGGAAATATCCGTACTGGTATATGAGAGAGAGGACGTTCTCCCTGGGACATAAATAGGGAGAAGTGGCACATTTTAGGGAGAAGATCTTCTCCCAAGTTGCCCTCTAGGCCGGTAAAGTAACAGCAAGTAATGCTTAATTCTTGGCTAATATTCATGGGACATGAGAATACATATATTCACAAATTACGAATGAGAATGCTCTGGTGGTTTGTTTTGGATATTTGAACATACACATGTAAACTGTAAATATATGTTCTTAAATAAAACATACACGTGTAAACTGTAAATATATGTTCTTAAATAAAACACATAATAAAAACAATCATCAATCACCAACCAGCAAAACATAAAAAACAAGAGGTGTGCACTCGAGTGCTAGCATACCCCCACCGTGGCAAATTAAACCCGCATTATCCGTAAACTCAACCAAAAAGATTTTTAACTTTAAAGAAAAATTCGGACTAATAATATCGATATGGTGTCACAAGAAGCTTGTACAGAAAAAATTATTCAAATCGGTTCATATTTGTTAAAGTTATTAAGTCAGACAGAATTTTCTAAGTCAAAATAAGTTGAAAATGAGGTGTAATATTACGAAAAACAGTCTGAGCCTATCCCTAGCCGCATCATGTAGAGAGGGTATTGTGAGAAGCATGTATACCAAAAATTATTAAAATCGGTTCATATTTGTTAAAGTTATTAAGTCAGACAGAATTTTCTATGTCAAAATTAGCATCATGCGGAGAGACCGTCCTAAGGAGATTGCATTCAAAAAATTATTGAAATCGGTTCATAGTTGTTCGAGTTATGAGGTCGGACGGACGGACGGACAAAGCGTGACAGACAGACGGACGGACGGACGGACACAGTCAATCCAGTATACCCCCCATTTTCTTCGAAAGTGGGGGTATAAAAACTCTTTCTACAGATATATCCTTATATTCTCAGCAAAACAAAGAAGTTAAACTAACAAGTAAGTCCATAAATAAATGGACGTATTCCATGTACATGTTCACATCAACACGGATGTGTGTCTCATAATCACTCACATGTCATATTAGTCCTATATAGCCCATTGAATCAAACCATTGATTTATTACATCATGGTCAATAATGCTCAACCGAATACAGGTAAGGTTGTGTGGTATTGAGAGGCTGGGACAGATTTTACGGAGTGTTTGTGTTATGTGTATCACTTACGCCCAGGTTGTGTATTAAAATCTGTTTTCTCGAAACCACCAATTTTCCCACCAGCAGTTAATGCAAATACCTATAAGAAAGAAAATTGTTGATATTTTGAACCAGGGAGTTTAAAGCCACATGGCGGTTTGGGCTCCAAAAATACACCTAATAATATTCGCAATACACCCAATAATATCCAAAATACAGTTAATAATATCCAAAATACAGTTAATATTATCCAGAATACAGTTAATAATATCCAAAATACAGTTAATAAAATCCAAAATACACCCAATAAAATCCAAAATACAGTTAATATCCAAAATACAGTTAATAAAATCCAAAATACACCCAATAATATCCAAAATACAGTTAATAATATCCAAAATACACCCAATAATATCCAAAATACAGTTAATAATATACAAAATACACCTAATAATATTCGAAATACACCCAATAAAATCCAAAAAATAGTTAATAATATCCAAAATTCACATAATAATATCGAAAATACAGTTAATAATATCCAAAATACACAGAAAAACACCTAATAATATTTGCTTTTGAAATTCTCATGATAATGAAATATGTTGATAAACACCTGAATTACCTGTCTGTGGGCATTATAGTAGAAATTATAGCGTTATTGTTTATTCCATAGAAAACATATATATTTGAACAAGAGATGTTTACTAAAAGTAGTAATTTAATGTGAAATCTATATTTTATCACAATTTTAAAATAATTTCAAAAGAATACGATTTCATTTGACATCGCGACTTTGTGGCAGTTCGGGTCTTCTCTGAGTGTAAACAAACACAGATTAAACTTGCGTTATTCCTAATTACAAAGCATATTCTGTGTGTAATTTAACATGTTATTCCTAATTACACGACGTAATCTGTGTGTAATTTAACATGTTATTCCTAATTACACGACGTATTCTGTGTGTAATTTAACAAGTTATTCCTAATTACACGACGTATTCTGTGTGTAATTTAACATAAATTTTAGATTATAATACATCACTATGACCTTAAGATTTCACTTTCTCGGATAAATATCACATTTTGTATTGATATGAATGATAAATTAGATTATAATTGACAAAAATCCCACCATTGGATCTTAAGTCTGCTACAGAAGAGTAAGGTAATCGTACTTCAAAGTAAACCAATATTATCCCTCTCAACGTAAACCAGTATTATCCCTATTAACGTAAACCAGTATTATCCCTCTCAACGTAAACCAGTATTATCCCTCTCAACATAAACCAGTATTATCCCTCTCAACGTAAACCAGTATTATCCCTCTCAACGTAAACCAGTATTATCCCTCTCAACGTAAACCAGTATTATCCCTCTCAACGTAAACCAGTATTATCCCTCTCAACATAAACCAGTATTATCCCTATTAACGTAAACCAGTATTATCCCTCTCAACGTAAACCAGTATTATCCCTATTAACGTAAACCAGTATTATCCCTCTCAACGTAAACCAGTATTATCCCTATTAACGTAAACCAGTATTATCCCTCTCAACGTAAACCAGTATTATCCCTCTCAACGTAAACCAGTATTATCCCTATTAACGTAAACCAGTATTATCCCTCTCAACGTAAACCAGTATTATCCCTCTCAACATAAACCAGTATTATCCCTCTCAACATAAACCAGTATTATCCCTATTAACGTAAACCAGTATTATCCCTCTCAACGTAAACCAGTATTATCCCTATTAACGTAAACCAGTATTATCCCTCTCAACGTAAACCAGTATTATCCCTCTCAACGTAAACCAGTATTATCCCTATTAGCGTAAACCAGTATTATCCCTCTCAACGTAAACCAGTATTATCCCTCTCAACATAAACCAGTATTATCCCTCTCAACATAAACCAGTATTATCCCTCTCAACATAAACCAGTATTATCCCTATTAACGTAAACCAGTATTATCCCTCTCAACGTAAACCAGTATTATCCCTCTCAACGTAAACCAGTATTATCCCTCTCAACATAAACCAATATTATCCCTCTCAACATAAACCAGTATTATCCCTATTAACGTAAACCAGTATTATCCCTCTCAACATAAACCAGTATTATCCCTCTCAACATAAACCAGTATTATCCCTCTCAACATAAACCAGTATTATCCCTCTCAACATAAACCAGTATTATCCCTCTCAACATAAACCAGTATTATCCCTATTAACGTAAACCAGTATTATCCCTCTCAACATAAACCAGTATTATCCCTCTCAACATAAACCAGTATTATCCCTCTCAAAATAAACCAGTATTATCCCTATTAACGTAAACCAGTATTATCCCTCTCAACATAAACCAGTATTATCCCTCTCAACATAAACCAGTATTATCCCTCTCAACATAAACCAGTATTATCCCTATTAACGTAAACCAGTATTATCCCTCTCAACATAAACCAGTATTATCCCTCTCAATGTAAACCAGTATTATCCCTCTCAACGTAAACCAGTATTATCCCTCTCAACATAAACCAGTATTATCCCTCTCAACATAAACCAGTATTATCCCTCTCAACATAAGCCAGTATTATCCCTCTCAACATAAACCAGTATTATCCCTCTCAACGTAAACCAGTATTATCCCTCTCAACATAAACCAGTATTATCCCTCTCAACATGATATTTTAAAAAATATAATATATATTTCCTTAAAGAAAGCCTGACCACTGAACTATATGGATAGATGTCCTGCGTTTGTAAAACCATAGTAGAAAAGGGGTTAACTTTTTTGTGGTCGCCTACGATACCTCGCGGTCTTCAGTGGCTTGCTCGGATTAGTCACGCATGCGCAGTCCCAATATAACCGAATTAATTCGCCAGTTTATTTTCAACTCAATCAGGAGATTGGCGAGTTGCGGGGTTGGGAATGGCACCGCCATGGGAGGGCCCTATGATAGTTCAGTGTTCAGGCTTTCTTTAAGGAAATATATATTATATTTTTTTAAATATCATATTTCCGCTAAAGGAAGCCGTTCACACTGAACTATATGGATTAGAATGCAAGCCCAGGAGGAGGCACGAGCAATAAAGTTAATAGCCAAATTTTGGAGGGAATGCACTCTTCTAAAACAGATTGTACCTAAATATGAACTCTTTAATGAATCTGTTATGATTAGGTACGTGAAATAACTCATATAATTAGAGTGCTATATTGCCCAAACATGTACCTCCCCCCCTTGTTTTTGGAAGCAACATCCCAGGTGGTGCCATTCAATTCAGAATTGCGAGCGAACCGAGCAATTCTCTGTTCTTCATCCGTCAGTTCTAAGAATCCAGCCGATTTGAGATTCGAGGAGACTAACTCCCTCTCCGCCTTAGCGACATAACGACCTGCACTGGAGGAGGCCCACTCCAAAGATGGCAAGACAACCAACATTAAGAGTTTAACTAACTGCTGTTCACCAATGCAAATGGCAGATAACCTGATGCCCAATCTATGGCACAGGTATCAAATGGAGAGCCCATTAGCCCAAATGGGTTATACAACTATAAGCGAGTCAAGCCATCGGATCAGAGGGAGCCCCCACCATCGCATGCTGCAGGTGGTCATGCCCAAGCTAATATCCTGGCCAAGCTGGAGGGTGGGGAGAGGTCATTTTTCTCCGATCCCTTCACGGAGTGGCAGGCAAGGCCGTGTCGTCATTTGTCGTTAATGCGATCGTGACCAGGGGGACTCGGCGCTTTACCTCATGGGTACGGCCCCTGCCCTACGCTTAAGCTGCCTAAGGCCATCCAGCCGGTGGCGATACGTACGCACGCGATTTTTGGCAGCTTTAGCGCCCAGAACCGCTAGCGTCTGGTGGGGGCCAAATGGCCTGGAGGTCCCAAGTACCCCGGCAGCTCCACCAGACGTATCCCCACGAATTGGTTGAACCGTCAAGACATAACCGGAGGAGCGTGAACTGGTCCTGCCCTTAGAACAGTTATCACACGTTCACATGTCCCTGAGGTACCTATGTATCACAATATACACATTGCGTATATATATATATATAAAATGATATAATATATATATCCGGGGATATATATATTAAGTTTTCCTCATGAGACCATGTCAGAAGGCCCTTCCAAAGCTGCGCCCATCAATCTAATGGTCGGAGCCAGATCACAGCTCCCTGTCATGATCCAACGTATCACTAAATATAGATATACAACCCCACAGAGAACATGTCTCATGTCTCTGAGGTACCTATGTATCACAAGATAGCATTGCAGAAACCCGGTGACACAAATCTTTCGCATATATAGATATATAAAATGATATCATAGATATATCATGGTGATATATAAGTCATCATGAGATCATGTCAGAAGACCCTACTAAAGCTGCACCCAACAATCCAATGGTCGGAGCCAGAGCAGAGATCCCTGGCACAATCCAATGTATCATTAAAGATATATATATAGCCCCTCAGAGAACATGGCCGAACACCGCAGGTGACCAGAGCATCCAATGAGAAAGCAAACCGCTACTCTCAGGTGCCAAAACAATGTCGGTACGAGTATTAATTTTGGAGAAATTTCCCAACGAGCACCATCCTTTGGAATGGAGACAGACAGCAAAATGTGCACATCACAAGTATTATGTTCAGCCTAAATCCACACACACTACTATTATTAGGCCATCACGACCACTAGGCACCTGAGAGCAGTCCGCGTTCCCAGCGGAATACCCACCGCGATCCGATTCTAAGAAATGAAGGTGCGCCTTCTACAACCGAAATCAGTTCAAATGATGTACAATGTAGTCAGATGATGAACACAGGTAAATTTTCACGGTCACCATACGGAATATTCAGGTCTGAGCCTCTGCCTCCCCAAACATGCAGTAGAACGACCTAGGTGTGTGATAGGTCGGTTAGCGTGAAGCATGCAGCAAACTAGGGGAAGACCCACTCTAAAAATGGCTCCCCTAGGAAGGAAACGAATGAAATTATCATCCTACTAGTAAAGGATACACATCCCTTTTTAATGTTTTATTTTAATTTGAAGAGCCAAGATAGAGAGGAACTCCCCCGACCTAAGTGGTCCCGCTTATGGCATGTTTAAGGAAGAGAGGACAAACCCAGCATAGACCAAAATGCGCAGTTGGCAGCATGGTTTCAGGCCCTTATGATCGGGCATCTGTGCCATGGGGATGGGATGCCACTCGTACGGGGTGGTCCCCTGCCTGCATCTTAGGAAAGGTCGGTAATGCTGGTCAATGAGCTTCCTCGAAAGCTTAGCTGGACAGTGCAAACGTCTTTGCCTGTTTTATTGTCTATGTGCCAGATAATCAAATTGATATGGGCAATAGAAGTATGAAGAGCCATGCTGATGGCCTCTTGTCGGAAAGGCTATTGGCAGTGGTCGTGGGACACGTGGCAATAGAAATGCTTTCCATGTAAATATGCTTCATTCGTGTGTGAAGTATATTCGCCATATCAACGGTATGAAAGGTCGGGACACGTATATATTTTAAAATTCATTGAGACTCCAGCTAGTCCATGAATACCTTCAAAACACCTACCATGCCCTTTATGAACAATGCATGCTGTATTGGATGTACAGCCTGTTCTTGTACCAAGCTCACATTTGATATGGTTACTTGCCATAAATAATGTCTCCCCCCCACCTTCCTCGTCTTGGAATACCACTGCTATTATATCGTTATTCATTGGGGAACGTCATCCAGGCCACGGTCGCCAGTTATTGCCAGTGGGCCAGTTACCTGGAGGGGTCAAGTCACCACGACTCTAAATACCTGTCAGGCTGGAATCATTCACATAATTGAATCAAGAAGGGGAAAGGTTGTTCAAACCAAAGTATCTTCAAATATATTTGTAGATAGTGAAACCATGATTAAACACCGTCAGAGTGACGATAAGCTTCTTGCCTTACTCTAGAGAATGCAAACCGGAGCACCCATGATTTGTAATTTTGTGTCCCAATTAGAGCCATATCCAGAATCGTAGTAATCCAGCCCCCCCCCCCGCTTCTTTTCGGTAAACCTACACAGGAAGGAAACCAATTATGTTTGTATTCCGGAAGGAGACACCATTTAGTCGAGATACAACCCAGCAATTTTGAAAGGATGGGTTAATTTTTGGATACAATTCAGAATAACTAAAATCTGGAATTGAGACAATAGTGAAACTGTCATCACGATTAATTTTAATGTCATGCTTGCAATCATTAAATGCTAGCAGTTCAAAATTTTGACAGTGAAGTTGAAGCACTGTAGGAGAATCGAATCATGTACTCAACCGAATTCTGACTCCTGTCAGATGTCAATCCCTGTCTGAAATTAATGACACTAACGAATCTTAGTACGACAACAGTCATTATTTTTCTGATATTGATAAACTGTAGTCTGATAACTTCAAGCGTCGACCAACACATCTAAATCATAGGAGACATGTGTGACAGTATTAAAACAGAAAACACAAAGTATTTTGTGAAAGCATGTTGTTTAGATGAGATCTAGCGACTCCAGTAGTGTTCTGTAACATGCACACACCTAGGTGTGTACATGTGTCAGCCATTAAGTTTTTATTGTCCACACCCGATCGCACAGCGTAGTGCACCCACGACAACATACCTGAACAAGTGTTGTAATGGGGAAAGTCGGCATTTGCATTCGGATTTTAATCAGTAATCTCGAATGGGACATGTTAGCCTGACAAACTTGGTATCGGACCGAGTTCTGATTTCTGTCAGAATACCCTGACCAGGGTGCGATCCCCGGTCCGCTAGCACATGGCTGAGATTGTTACATTGAAGGTGATGCTCCGTTACGAGAATCAAACCAAGAACATAATTATAACACTTGTCCAATATCAATCTCTGTCAATTTATTAAAGTAATAATGACACTACTGTTTTTACATTGAATTGATAAACCCAGATGTAAATTGTAATCAACTTTTAAGTTCAAATGTGACCAACACATCTGGATCAGTTGTATTGAACCATAAAACAACAAAGTATTATGAGAAAGAATGTAGTTCATAACATTATGATAAATAGCGTCAGTAGCGATGGTAATTATTGCTAAATAAATGTCCACGCGTAAATAAATTCCCACGAAATTAGGAGACTTCCGGTAGCGAATCACGTGGCATTTTTTATATCTGACAAATTATATCATACCTTATAGGTTCTATAATAATTACATAGATGAATTGTTCACAATAGTCTATGCGCCTCGTAAGGCCTTGAAATGGCGGCTGATTATGGCGAAATGTCGATTTTCAGATTCGAAAAATATTAAGTCCGCCGCCTATTCGAAAACACGGAACAATTGTATGTTTGAAGCGAAACGGTCCGTGAATTCGAAACAATAATTCTAAAAACTAACGCGTAGGCGACCAGTAATTATTGTATCGATAAATTGAATTTGTTGTCTAGTTGTTAAACGACAAATTCGGAACAATACTCCCTTTAGACTTCTCTCTTTGGTAGCAGAAAATAAACTGGCGAATTCATTCGGTTATATTGGGACTGCGCATGCGTGACTAATCCGAGCAAGCCACTGAAGACCGCGAGGTATCGTAGGCGACCACACAAAAAAGTTAACCCCTTTTCTACTATGGTTTTACAAACGCAGGACATCTATCCATATAGTTCAGTGTGAACGGCTTCCTTTAGCCGAAATATAAACCAGTATTATCCCTCTCAACGTAAACCAGTCTGGTTTATAGTAAACCAGTATTATCCCTACCAATTGCTGGATTACGTAGAAGAAAACTTGGACGAACCTTATTCATGCGCATTTTTGTGGTTCTGTGTTTATTACATAAGAGCAGTCAATATACTTCAAAATCAGATAGTTGTTTCTGCTTGGTTTTCATCAGTGTTCGCGCTGGACCGAAAAAAACTTTAGCCAAAAGTTTAGCCAAATGAAATTTTATTAGCCAAATGAAAAAAACTTTAGCCAAATGTTTTTTAGCCAAATTAAAAAAAACTATGGCCAAATTAAATCATCGTTTTCTGGTCGGTTCACAATTAATGACTAAAACGTCAAATCTAACAGACACAGGTAAAATACACAATAATTTAACTAATTTTGATGAACTAGAAATATTTGTATATATCTCATTTATATCAGTGATTCGGGGGGGGGGGGGGTAACCCGGGATTCACCGATTGTCCTTCTTAATGTCATTAATTTTTTGTTTTATATCAATATCTTTTTTTAAATCATTAAATATTAATTATCCTTGCGAAAATATTTAAGTGACATCTGGAAACTAATAACTTAATATTGTTACGCCATTATCAAATTGCAATCTGTCATAAAAGCATGCATATTATTTTGAATGTATCGGTATTGACGACAAATAGCCACAAAATATCTGTCGTGATTCACATTTGGCTGATTAAGCTATTGTCTTACACTTGGTGCTCATAAACCTTGACCGTCATAAATACAATGTCATCATAAACATGCATTGTGCAGGAGTCCCGTGAGTGACCAGACAGACAATGGGGGATTAGCGGATTAAATGTAAAATAATGATTTTTTGCTGTTTCGTGCAGAGTGACGGGTTTCCCTTTGTACTGTCCGCGATCGGGTTTCCCTTTGTACAGTCGGCGATATATTCCCACTTACGATGTTTTCGGACTAGATCGTTCACATCACAGAATTGAAAACCCACTTGCCAAAAATTCATGCTTTCAGTCTCCATTTGGGGTCAAAAAAAGTTTAGCCAAAAGTTTAGCCAAATGAAATTTTTATTAGCCAAATTCAAAAAAGATTAGCCATTGGCTAATTTGGCTACCGACAGCGCGAACACTGGTTTTCATGCTTGTTAGTCATAACTTAACACATTACTAGATTGAATTATTATAATTGTAGCACTAGTTGAGTTTTCATGCATGGCGTAATGTAATGTTGTTAGTCATAACACAATACGAGGTTGAATTATTATTATTGTAGCACCAGTTGAGTTTTCACGAAAGTTGGTCATAACTTAACACAACACGAGGTTGAATTATTATTATTGTAGCACCAGTTGAGTTTTCATGCATGGTGTAATGTAATGTTGTTAGTCATAACTTAACACAATACGAGGTTAAATTATTATAATTGTAGCACCATTGATGGTAAGATTAACAGAGTCAATAAAATGGTAGTTCTATATGTTTGAGCGTGAACAACATGTTAGGCCAAATTGATGCACTGTTTCTCAGACAATGCCTCCTCATAAACATATGCAGTATAATGTAACACCACCTACATTCACAGTGTAACTGTACTGTAGTATAACTGTAACATCACCTACATTCACTGTGTAACTGTAATGTAGTATAACTGTAACATCACCTACATTCACTGTGTAACTATACTGTAGTATAACTATAACAACACCTACTAGTACATTCATTGTGTAACTGTACTGCAGTATAACTGTAACACCACATACATTCACTTTGTAACTGTACTGTAGTATAACTGTAATACAACCTAGATTTGCTGTGTAACTGTACTGAAGTATAACTGTAACAACACCTACCTCCACTTTGTAATTGGACTGGAGTATAACTGTAACACAACCTACCTCACTGTGTAACTGTACTGTAGTATAACTAATACCACATACCTTCACTGTGTAACTGTACTGTGGTATAACTGTAATTGTTTTAGAGAATGAATTTGAATCAATGTTCGGATTATATGTTGCTGCTACCCTTGTGGTACCGATGGTAGTCACTGTGGCATCCTCTATCTGAAAAATACAAAAAAAAGGATAATTCTATAAAGAATTTGAATCAATGTTCGAATTATATGTTGCTGCTTCCATCGTGTTACCGCTGGTAGTCACTGTTGCATCCTTTATCTGAGAAGTATGACAAAGTTAGATAACTCTATATCCTTTTCAATCACAGTTTGGATACAGGTACTGAAAGAGTACTTTTATCATGCTTGTGTTGATAACCACAAAATTAAAAACCCAACGAAAAATCTTCAAAATTATCGCTGTTTGAAGAAATATCATGCAGGAGGTAACTCTATCAGACCATTGTGCATTCATTTATGTAGTTAAACCTGTCAATGACATTCTCAACCGTTGGTAACAATCTCGGGCCTGCGACATGGCAATTACGCCTGCAGTGTGGATGCCAGGCCCCACGCTAGGGGGCGACTCGGGCGAGATTCTCGCCCTCAGGCCGGCGAAGTCGCCCTCGGATGTCCGCGAGGCAAAATCGAAGTCGCCTTCTAAATTTTGAAAATCTCCAAACTAGTCTTGGATTTACAGATGGAAATTTTGCTTATCTTGCAATAAAATGTATTAAAATACATCTGTCATAATGTTGTTCTATCTCTCTGTACCATTGGGCGAAATATTTCCTTAGAAATATCCCTTTCCGATCAAAGAAATTGTTCACACTCAATCCCGACCCGATCTATTTGAAGTCGCCTATATTCGTGTGAATATTAGAAAACATGCATGTTTTGATAGACATGACGGCTGATTACTTTTCATGTTTTGCATCATCTTTACATCTTGAGTGTCACAAACAAACTCTAATTAACGATAGTCACCGCATGGGTAGTAGTGAGTGGATCGAAGCAAATGTTTGTTAACACTTCTATCAAAACAACCCTTTTGCGGCAACTGTTTCAAAAGCTGCCAACATCTGTTCACAACTGTTGTTGTAAGCCAACACGCATATATATGCTCGAGTCACGATAGACATTTCATAACAGTTTCTCATTCGAGATGGCGCTTTCATCTTGGTTGAAGAGTTCTCCGGCTTCTAAATGGAAATTCTATGCCGAATGTAAATCAGAATTGCCAAGTAAAAAACATTGTAAAAAACTCGCGCAGACTGCCTTTGAATGGTATGTCAAAGACGACGATGATAAGTGGCATTGTTCTGTGTGTCGCGCTGCAAAGCTGGAAACGGCATACGCTCGAGGGCATGCTGTTCCTGCTAAAACTACAAATCACACTCGACACGGTTTATGTAAGTACACTTCGATTATCCACCACGAATGCCGAATCAAATCTGACAAAATTGTTACCAGTTTGGTATCGATTATTGAAGAAGGATAACTCTTTTATTTTGTTCAACTCAAAATTAAAATTATATCTACGAAAGATAACTCTATCTATTAAAATACCGCGCGTAACACGTGCGTTTTCGATTTAACTTCGTAAATTCATTGCATGCACTTTGTAACAATGCAGGTATTGAAAGAACCTGATTCGGTATATTATAAGCTCTATTGGTATGTGTTAAGAACGCATAAATTTCTATCGTAACACAGCTATCCTACTTGTCACATTTATCGGATTTTACCACGAAATTAAAACTCTATTAAAATACCGCGCGTAACACGTGTGTTTTCGTTTTAACTTCGTAAATTAATTGCATGTACACAATGCAGCTATTACCTGACGGGTATATGGTATATGTAAGTTCTACAGGTCTTTGTTTAGAACGCATTAATTTCTATTGTAACCAATTGATGGCTTTAATCGGATTATACAGTCGACGTTGGCATGCCTATTCATTAATTTAAAGCTTAAGAAATAAAAATAGCCTTTACAACTCCTTGATTAGTCCTTATTGTTCATTTTAGCGGACACCCATCTTACAGCAGTGACAAAAAGCCAGCTCGCCAAACAAATGCCAATGCAGAAACTCATCATTGCGAAAATTACCAAAGACGAACAACAACAAACAGATCTTCCAGTATAGGAAGTTAGACTAGAATACTACAGTCTAGAGAGTAAATACAGTAGTTACTATAATGATATTAATATATCTTCCAGTCTAGGGAGTAAATTTAGTAATACAAGCATATTTTCCTCATTAACTCATTATCGTGTATATATATACCAGAATGATACATTACAAATATATCTTCCAGTCTAGGAAGTGTTAATGCTACAATGACGGAATCATACAATTTTGTATGTCAATACATAAGCTATTTCGAACAACTACTATAACTTTTTTAATTTTCTTGCTTCAATGGCATTTATTCAAATTTTCAACAATTAATTTTTCTTCAGATTGCTGTTTAAAAACAGTCAACAGTTTACAAAAATAAAAGTAATAAATTTAGTTAAGATTGTCGATCTATACTTGTGCTATACTTGTGCTGTTTCTTGCTAAACATGTTTTATCTTGTTGTTTTTGTCTTATTTATTAAGGTTATAAATAAAGCAATTTTTGAAAATTGATTATAAATAAAGCAATTTTTGAAAATTGATCTTTTTTTTATAAGTCTCCCTGTTTTGGTTGAAGTCTCCCTAAAATCTGCAGAGGGAGACTTCATCTCTCCCTGTTTTCAATCCCTAGCATGGGCCCTGGTGGATGCTGATGCAATTTCAGACCACATGCCGAGGTGGCTACACTTCTATTAGTTGGACTTGTTTGTTATTATTGGGTCTTTGGAGGTGACAGTTAGTGCCGGCGGACCCACACATTTACGAACACACTAAAAAATTGTAAATGTTTGAACCACAAAAATTTATACCAACAAATTTAAAGTCTTTTACAGTACCTTAGGGTTTGTACCAATGCAGATATACAACCAACTTACATGACAAATGCTAGACTGAATATAATTTTATCATTTTATCAAAATGAATGACATATTTATGATTGATTGATTAAATCATAAAAAAAAGAATATTTTAAAATGACCCAAGGCACTGTTAAAAAGTCTATAAAAACATCACATGGAGAAATAAATAAACCTATTTATTACATGATCCTACCTTTATTCCATTCAATAAACCCATTCTATAAATTGTGATATTAAATGTTCGTTTAATAACAGGAAATAGTGCCAGGTGACCTTTGACTTCCGGTTTGTGGTTTCTTTACATTCCGTACTCTACGTCTCAAAATACTATGGCTTCCAATATAATTTCAACAAACTATAATGAATGAAGATTTGAAAAGTTATGTCATTAAATATATGCCATTACTGGCCTTACTGTCGCTGACTTCGCCCTATCGTCGCTCTAAGGCGAAATCGAAGTCGCCTTCAATTTTAGGGGGAATGTTTTTTTTTCTTAATTTTTTTTCTAGTTTTTTTTCCGGACATGTCCGTATATAGATGAATTGTGGCGGCCATCCCAAAAAGAAACAGACGATGCAGAGCCAAAGACCCAAGTGTTTAAAATAAAAAAATAAAATATGACCTATTGTTTTAAAATTGTGTTGTTATTAAATTCCGTCGCCTTTGTTCCCTTTGCGGTAATGAATGTTAATCACGAATGTTTTGACACGCTGAAAACACGATGAGATGTTCGCATCTGTGTTGTTACTGACCATCGTGAGTGTCACAAATAAATGTTTTAATTAACTTAAAAGACCGCCGTCCCGCTTTTCAGATATAAAACAATTACGACATTATCAGAGTATGTACCAGGCGCTTCGGAAGTTCGTTTCGGTAACGCGTCGGACTTTTTGAAGAGAACGCGTCGGACTTTTTGAAGAGACCGACTTCCGTAAATAAAATAATGTCAAGTTTATTGCTTTAATCGGATTATACCAGTGATGTTGGCATTAATTAAGGGAGGCCATTAATTAATAAAAGCTTTTGCAACTCCTTTGTTAGTTAGTCCTTATTGTTTATTTTAGCGGACACCCACATTACAGCCGTGACCAAATTAAACTTAAAAAGTTACATGCATCATGATTCATCAGACTGTACAAACGTATCTTCCAAGCTGCAGTCTTGGAAATAATACTACTTTCATTTAGTTAAAAAAGTAACTATTACTGTAACTTGATAATTGTCTTGATTAAATGGTAGCTACACAAAACATTTCAATTTTTTTTTAAATGTATAATAATAACAATTAATTAAGCTAATTTCAGATAAAGTCAAATTTTTTTTTTTATTTGTTATTTTATCTTTTTAAGTCTCCCTAAATTTCCTGAAGTCTCCCTAAATTTCCTGGAGGGAGACTTCAAGTCTCCCTGTTCTGGACCCCTAGGCTGAGGCCTGATCGCATGCCTAATAGAAGTTGATGTTAGTTTTGCGTCCCATTTTCGATTTAAGTATGTTTTGTCGAGGTTTTGGATCATGTAATAAATCGAATCTACAACTCGTCCCAAGTTAATAGCCGAATTTACAAAACTTGTCCAGTAAATTAGGTCTGGACCTCGGCAAAGGCTCGGTCCAGACCTAATTTAGTGGACTCGTTTTGTAAATTCCGCTATAAACTGAGGACTCATTGTAGATCCTCTATTTCTTATATTTAATGTTGATGTTTTCCAATAACAAAATTTCATTGGTTGAGACCATTGTAAAATAAATAAACCTGTTACATTGATTTGTCACTGTTATTACGTTAAAGCACCATGGTCCGTTTGACACCAAAATTGTTCAGAAGTTCCTGAGCACATTTCTGCATACCAGGCAATAGAAAATAAAGAATCAAAATCATTAGCATCTTAAAGATCCACATAATCGTCCATAAGTAAAATGTGGAAAACGATCACAAAAGGCTCTTTATTATCTACTAATTTTGGGTGAAAATATTTATAAAATTGGACTTTTGCTGACAATAATTCAAAATATGTTACAACTTCATTTGAAAGTAATCAAAAACATATGAGATCTTGGGTCCGATCTAATTATTTACATTTAATCTGATGCTCCATACCTTATGACCAGTGTAAACATGTTAGGGGTACATTTAACCTGATGCTCCATACCTTATGACCAGTGTAAACATGTTAGGGGTACATTTAACCTGATGCTCCATACCTTATGACCAGTGTAAATAGGTTACGGTTACATTTAACCTGATGCTCCATACCTTATGACCAGTGTAAACAGGTTACGGGTGCATTTAATATGATGCTCCATACCTTATGACCAGTGTAAACAGGTTACGGGTACATTTAATCTGATATCACCTACCTTATGACCAGTGTAAACAGGTTACGGGTACATTTAATCTGATGCTCCATACCTTATGACCAGTGTAATGGAGTTTATATTCTCTGACGTTCACATTTCGGTTCCTCCATCGATGTTATTTCGTCACAGGTCCATTTAATCCGATGTTTAATACCTTATGACCTGTGTAGTTCAGTTATTATTTAGTGAAATTCGCATTTCTTTACTTCTATCAATGTTAATACATTATGGGTACATTTAATCTGATATCTCACATACCTTGTAACCACTGTAATCGATTTGATATTATGTGATGTTCAGTGTTCACATTTCGGTTCTTCTATCAATATTATTACATTATGGGTACATTTAATCTGATATCACCTACCTTTTAACCAGTGTAATTGATTTGATATTATGTGATGTTCACATTTCGGTTCTTCTATCAATGTTATTACATTATGGGTACATTAAATCTGATAGCACATACCTTGTAACCACTGTAATCAATTTGATATTCGGTGATGTTCACATTTCGGTTCTTCTATCACATACCTTGTAACCACTGTAATCGATTTGATATTCGGTGATGTTCACATTTCGGTTCTTCTATCAATATTATTAGATTATGGGTACATTTAATCTGATATATCATACCTTATAACCACTATAATCGATTTGATATTCTGTGATGTTCACATTTCTTCACTTCTATGAATGCTATTACATTATCGGGTACATTTAATCTGACCTCACATACCTTGTGACCGGTGATATCGATTTGATATTCTGTGATGTTCGCATTTCGGTTCCTCAGTCCGGGCTCCATCCAGGTAATTTTACGCTGAATAAAACTCCCTGGCATACTATTTTTCAATTGCTGAACTCCTTCTGGAACTAAAAGCATTGAAAATTGTTAGTCGCATAACACCCAGGGTTCAAGATGTGACTAGTGGACTAATTCTTGTACCACTATCCTTGTCCGATAAAGCATTGAGCACGGTTAGTCGAATCGAATCGCTGTATTACCCACAGCAGACTGATAGCATCACTTTTTAAATAAAAGGGCACTAGGTCGCAATTCCCCAGAATAATGAGTGTCAATTACACTGTAGCTATACTTGGGAAGTAGTTAATTGTTTGCTATCATGAATAGAATAATAAAGAAGAGTAAAAGTAAACTAGAGGCCCCCCCCCCCTAGTTGTAGCGGTGACTATATATATCTGGTGTCAGGGATTCTGGCCCGCCCCAAAATCTGGAGAGATGGTAGCCTGACAGGTCGAAACCTGTATGGTAAATTCCCCTGGAATGGAGGCAGTGGCAGGTGAAACATTGAACTGTGATGGCAGGCAATGTGTCGAGAGCAACGTGGCTTGCCAGCTACATGGACCACCGACATTGGTGTAGCTATGGCAAGAAGTCGGCATGTGCAGAGAAGGAATGAACCTGGAAACCGGAGGCAGGACCAGCGGTAGCTGCCACAGAACTTCCATTGCTGTCATTCATAGTTAAGGCTTAAAATAATGTAATCTTCTTGGTGAGATAGGAGCCATTATAGGCAATCATTCCAAAGTTGAACACATATCAAGCCTCACATTGGCTAGTTGTATATGATCAATAAATAGCGAACTGCAGTGAACCCGGTACAGGACAAGTCTATGTCCACTGCCGTGAACCCAGTGCAGGACACATCTATGTTCACTGCAGTGCACCCGGTACAGGGTGAAAAATCTGCCGAGAATCCACATTATTATTATTATGAACATGATGTTCGAAAAAAGCATTGGTTCCGATGCACACAAAAAAAACGACAATTGTTTTTTTGATTCTCTGAAACAAAACAAATAAATTTATTGGTTTTGCCAATTATTCATCCACGGTGCATGGTCATTGATGTAAAATATAGACAGAACACAACACGCATCTTAATTAATAATCTTTTATCGAATGAGTTGGGGATGGCGCAAGGATATATAATGTAACTATGCGCCGTCCGCAACGAGTTCGATAAAAGATTTGAGATTATGATGCAAGTTGTGTTCTGTATTTATTCTACATCTGTTGTGTCAGATAAATTAAATCCATTACTGCCACCTTCATTGAAACTATGACTACCTTTATTGTGATTTACTCTCTGATGAATAACCAGTAATTTTCTGGGCATCACCCGAATCGGATCGCTGACGTAATGTACGTCATCTTTCTTGGCGACAACGTCAATAAGAATAGTTCCGGCTTGTATTCCACTAGAGGTACACAATAATATGTATTCAATGGCTCATATTCTGTTGAATACATGTGCCTCGCGTAGATGGGTGTGGAATAAATTCTAAAACCTCATAGCAGACAATGAAAAGGTAGTATTGTAATTTGTATAATTCCTGGTAACTCATAAAACATGTGTCATTGCACGAAATTAGGAAACGTCATGTTATCACTATCAAAATCAGCAAGTTAATTTGAATAGA
Source organism: Siphonodentalium dalli (assembly GCA_032622095.1). NCBI lineage: Eukaryota > Metazoa > Mollusca > Scaphopoda > Gadilida > Siphonodentaliidae > Siphonodentalium > Siphonodentalium dalli. Next base: position 85,244,176 of record CP136061.1, on the reverse strand, counting down.
AATGAGAACAATGACTTATTTTGTGAGGACAACTATGGAGAAAACAGAAACTAAAACAAAAATATAAAGAAACACACAAAAAAATAACTTGCTTAATAAACGCCACGTGTAAAACCTTTTTATTCACATACATCCGTTAGGGTAATAGCCATGGGCAACTAATATTGGAGCCAGAAATAGCCGATACAGAGATGTAATGCTTCGTTGGCGTGTAACATAGAAATAAAAAATTGAACTAAAAACAGCATACAACAGGTTTATCAGAAAACTTTTGGCCTGAGTAACTGAAATTGAATTTGCAACATAAATTACCTCCTTCTTCTGTTCTAAAGACTAGTTCAGTAGTATCAACAGTCGTCGGCGGACTCCCAACGCTCATGGTAACAGAGATTCCATACTCCCAGAATGCATCTAATCCCGTCACCTGACATCCTGTCGAAATGTAATCTGAAAAAATATGGATGTCGCTTTAATTCAGTATCCTTTGCTTTACGCCAAATCCACTTATTCCGGCAATAGCTAATAAACTGTTGTTACAAATTATATATGTATATTTTATTTGGAATAATAAAGTATGTTTACACCAACCTGAATGAAATATTAAATTAACATTCAGGTAAGAATAAGATGTCTAAATCCACATTGTTGGTGGGTGGTCATATATAAAATAATTAAGAAATAACTCTTGTTTTGATTAACTCTTTCATGACTGGAGCTTCCTGAAATTTTACAAACCTGTGCCAATATATTCTCTTTTATATGCAAGTCTCCATATATAAGATAATGCACTGGCACAGAATATTTAAAGCTGCACCAGCGCAGCTCCCGTCATGAAAGGGTTAAGTTTAATAAGTTATAATCAAATGGTTTGATGACAAGTTCTATAACGTGTTGTGCTTTATGGTAAATCTGTCATCAAACATTTTTGTTTAAACAAGAGTTATCGCTTATAGTTTAATCATAGTGCTGGTGCAAAACATCTTGTTCGACAGATAAATTTACATAAAATCATATGAATTACTATCCAGTTGAAGAGAAATTTTTATTTTCATTTGTCGGTTAATGGAAATTAACAACGCTGGCATGTTATAACACATGTAGGCATCCATTCACGCTGGCATGTTATAACACATGTAGGCATGTATCACGCTGGCATGTTATAACACATGTAGGCATCCATTCACGCTGACATGTTATAACACATGTAGGCATCAATTCACGCTGGCATGTTATAACACATGTAGGCATGTATTCACGCTGGTATGTTATAACACATGTAGGCATGTATTCACGCTGGCATGTTATAACACATGTAGGCATGTATTCACGCTGGTATGTTATAACACATGTAGGCATGTATTCACGCTGGCATGTTATAACACATGTAGGCATGTATTCACGCTGGCATGTTATAACACATGTAGGCATGTATTCATGCTGGCATGTTATAACACATGTAGGCATGTATTCACGCTGGCATGTTATAACACATGTAGGCATGTATTCACGCTGGCATGTTATAACACATGTAGGCATGTATTCACGCTGGCATGTTATAACACTTGTAGGCATGTATTCACGCTGGTATGTTATAACACATGTACGCATGTATTCACGCTGGTATGTTATAACACATGTACGCATGTATTCATGCTGGCATGTTATAACACATGTAGGCATGTATTCACGCTGGCATGTTATAACACATGTAGGCATGTATTCACGCTGGCATGTTATAACACATGTAGGCATCAATTCACGCTGGCATGTTATAACACATGTAGGCATGTATTCACGCTGGCATGTTATACACATGTAGGCATGTATTCACGCTGGCATGTTATAACACATGTACGCATGTATTCACGCTGGCATGTTATAACACATGTAGGCATGTATTCACGCTGGCATGTTATAACACATGTAGGCATGTATTCACGCTGGCATGTTATAACACATGTAGGCAAGTATTCACACTGGTATGTTATAACACATGTACACATGTAGTCACGCTGGCATGTTATAACACATGTACGCATGTATTCACGCTAGCATGTTATAACACATGTAGGCATGTATTCACGCTGGCATGTTATAACACATGTAGGCATCAATTCACGCTGGCATGTTATAACACATGTAGGCATGTATTCACGCTGGCATGTTATAACACATGTAGGCATGTATTCACGCTGGCATGTTATAACACATGTAGGCATGTATTCACGCTGGCATGTTATAACACATGTAGGCATGTATTCACGCTGGCATGTTATAACACATGTAGGCATGTATTCACGCTGGCATGTTATAACACATGTACGCATGTATTCACGCTGGCATGTTATAACACATGTAGGCATGTATTCACGCTGGCATGTTATAACACATGTAGGCATGTATTCACGCTGGCATGTTATAACACATGTAGGCATGTATTCACGCTGGCATGTTATAACACATGTAGGCAAGTATTCACACTGGTATGTTATAACACATGTACGCATGTATTCACGCTGGCATGTTATAACACATGTAGGCAAGTATTCACACTGGTATGTTATAACACATGTAGGCATGTATTCACGCTGGCATGTTATAACACATGCAGGCATGTATTCACACTGGTATGTTATAACACATGTAGGCATGTAATAACACATGTAGGCAAGTATTCACACTGGTATGTTATAACACATGTAGGCATGTATTCACGCTGGCATGTTATAACACATGTAGTCAAGTATTCACACTGGTATGTTATAACACATGTAGGCATGTATTCACGCTGGCATGTTATAACACATGTAGGCATGTATTCACGCTGGCATGTTATAACACATGTAGGCATGTATTCACGCTGGCATGTTATAACACATGTAGGCATGTATTCACGCTGGCATGTTATAACACATGTAGGCATGTATTCACGCTGGCATGTTATAACACATGTAGGCAAGTATTCACACTGGTATGTTATAACACATGTAGGCATGTATTCACGCTGGCATGTTATAACACATGTAGGCATGTATTCACGCTGGCATGTTATAACACATGTAGGCATGTATTCACGCTGGCATGTTATAACACATGTAGGCATGTATTCACACTGGTATGTTATAACACATGTAGGCATGTATTCACGCTGGCATGTTATAACACATGTAGGCAAGTATTCACGCTGGTATGTTATAACACATGTAGGCATGTATTCACGCTGGCATGTTATAACACATGTAGGCATGTATTCACGCTGGCATGTTATAACACATGTAGGCATGTATTCACGCTGGCATGTTATAACACATGTACGCATGTATTCACGCTGGCATGTTATAACACATGTAGGCATGTATTCACGCTGGCATGTTATAACACATGTAGGCATGTATTCACGCTGGCATGTTATAACACATGTAGGCATGTATTCACGCTGGCATGTTATAACACATGTAGGCAAGTATTCACACTGGTATGTTATAACACATGTACGCATGTATTCACGCTGGTATGTTATAACACATGTACGCATGTATTCACGCTAGCATGTTATAACACATGTACGCTTGTATTCACGCTGTGAAGCTTGAATGCAGCATGCATGTTGGTTGGTTGAAATTGAGCCTTGTGACATCGCATGATAACTCCAACTTGCTTGCATATCTTATGAATGCAACTGGCAACTCACTATCTGAATAACGTTTAAAGATGGATTATCAATAACAAATTTGAAATAGTTGTGTGGGTTTAAAATAATAAATATGAACCGAAGATCCCTGTCCGGAAATGCTTCTATCAATTAATATTGATTTTATTTCGATTATATTATTATGAAATGAGACGATTAATTGGGGCACTTTATTTGTCTATTTTTAGAACAGACCATATGGGTGATACCATATAGTGATAGAGAGGATTGGGCTTTCTTATGGCTACGTACCGAACATAAAATGACCCAGATTGATTGGTTGTATAGTTTTATTCCATAGTAATAAGCGATAATGGGTATAATTAACATTTATTTGTGACAAAATTACGAAATAAACTTTCTGGTCTCTGTTAACAGTAACTACTATTGTTCGATAGCTAAACAACCACACCTTTTTAGATCAGAAAATATTTGAAATAAAATCAATATTAATCGGTAGAAGCATTTCCAGGCAGGAGTCTTCGATTGAGATCTAATATTTTATACCCCGGTAACTATATAATACATGTTTACAAAGAGATAGTCCACAGTTGAACTACATTTTCTTTTAATCTGCTATCTAGGTGTAAATATAAGGAATGGATGTTGATTATGTTGTGTTCCAAACAAAATGTCAGACCATCTCAGGGATGGGTTAACAGTAATTAAATGTCAGACCATCTCAGAGATGGAATAACAGTAATTAAATGTCAGACCATCTCAGGGATGGGTTAATAGTAATTAAATGTCAGACCATCTCAGGGATGGGTTAATAGTAATTAAATGTCAGACCATCTCAGGGATGGGTTAATAGTAATTAAATGTCAGACCATCTCAGGGATGGGTTAATAGTAATTAAATGTCAGACCATCTCAGGGATGGGTTAACAGTAATTACATGCCAGACACCATATCAGGGATGGGTTAACAGTAATTAAATGTCAGACCATCTCAGGGATGGGTTAATAGTAATTAAATGTCAGACCATCTCAGGGATGGGTTAATAGTAATTAAATGTCAGACCATCTCAGGGATGGGTTAATAGTAATTAAATGTTAGACCATCTCAGGGATGGGTTAACAGTAATTAAATGTTAGACCATCTCAGGGATGGGTTAACAGTAATTAAATGTCAGACCATCTCAGGTATGGGTTAACAGTAATTAAATGTTAGACCATCTCAGGGATGGGTTAATAGTAATTAAATGTCAGACCATCTCAGGGATGGGTTAATAGTAATTAAATGTTAGACCATCTCAGGGATGGGTTAATAGTAATTAAATGTCAGACCATCTCAGGGATGGGTTAATAGTAATTAAATGTCAGACCATCTCAGGGATGGGTTAATAGTAATTAAATGTCAGACCATCTCAGGGATGGGTTAATAGTATTTAAATGTTAGACCATCTCAGGGATGGGTTAACAGTAATTAAATGTCAGACCATCTCAGGGATGGGTTAACAGTAATTAAATGTTAGACCATCTCAGGGATGGGTTAATAGTAATTAAATGTTAGACCATCTCAGGGATGGGTTAACAGTAATTAAATGTTAGACCATCTCAGGGATGGGTTAATAGTAATTAAATGTCAGACCATCTCAGGGATGGGCTAATATTAATTAAATGTTAGACCATCTCAGGGATGGGTTAACAGTAATTAAATGTTAGACCATCTCAGGGATGGGTTAATAGTAATTAAATGTTAGACCATCTCAGGGATGGGTTAACAGTAATTAAATGTCAGACCATCTCAGGGTTGGGTTAACAGTAATTAAATGTCAGACCATCTCAGGGATGGGTTAATAGTAATTAAATGTTAGACCATCTCAGGGATGGGTTAACAGTAATTAAATGTTAGACCATCTCAGGGATGGGTTAATAGTAATTAAATGTTAGACCATCTCAGGGATGGGTTAACAGTAATTAAATGTCAGACCATCTCAGGGTTGGGTTAACAGTAATTAAATGTCAGACCATCTCAGGGATGGGTTAATAGTAATTAAATGTCAGACCATCTCAGGGATGGGTTAATAGTAATTAAATGTTAGACCATCTCAGGGATGGGTTAATAGTAATTAAATGTTAGACCATCTCAGGGATGGGATAATAGTAATTAAATGTTAAGACCATCTCAGGGATGGGTTAATAGTAATTAAATGTTAGACCATCTCAGGAATGGGATAATAGTAATTAAATGTTAGACCATCTCAGGGATGGGTTAATAGTAATTAAATGTCAGACCATCTCAGGGATGGGTTAATAGTAATTAAATGTTAGACCATCTCAGGGATGGGTTAATAGTAATTAAATGTCAGACCATCTCAGGGATGGGTTAACAGTAATTAAATGTCAGACCATCTCAGGGATGGGTTAATAGTAATTAAATGTTAGACCATCTCAGGGATGGGTTAACAGTAATTAAATGTTAGACCATCTCAGGGATGGGTTAACAGTAATTAAATGTCGGACCATCTCAGGGATGGGTTAATAGTAATTAAATGTTAGACCATCTCAGGGATGGGTTAACAGTAATTAAATGTCAGACCATCTCAGGGATGGGTTACAGTAATTAAATGTCAGACCATCTCAGGGATGGGTTAACAGTAATTAAATGTCAGACCATCTCAGGGATGGGTTAATAGTAATTAAATGTCAGATCATTTCAGGGATGGGTTAACAGTAATTAAATGTCAGACCATCTCAGGGATGGGTTAACAGTAATTAAATGTCAGACCATCTCAGGGATGGGTTAACAGTAATTAAATGTCAGATCATTTCAGGGATGGGCTAACAGTAATTAAATGTCAGACCATCTCAGGGATGATTAACAGTAATTGAATGTCAGACCATCTCAGAGATGAAATAACAGTAATTAAATGTCAGACCATCTCAGGGATGGGCTAACAGTAATTAAATGTTACCATCTCAGGGATGGGTTAATAATAATTAAATGTCAGACCATCTCAGGGATGGGTTAACAGTAATTTGTAATTGTAATTAACAGTAATGAATTTTTTACTTTGGGGTCAGAATCTATCAATAAACGGCTATGTTATATTGGTTTGGGGCCAACCAAACACACACCAATGGTCCCTAGTCATTTTGATGTCCCCCCGAATAAGGTGGCTTTATTTGACACATGGCTTTTTTCAACCTTCATTTTGTTTCTGTTTTTGTAGATCATGCCATGAATCTCTACTCTGGCTAATATTTGTAGAAATCATATTCCACCAGCACAAAACCTCAGAACTTTTTGAAGTCGAAAGTATTATTTAAAAATCATGTGCCAATGCATTCTCTTATTTATACAGGTCTCCCATAGGGAACCTCACATATATAAGAGAATGCACTGGCACAGAATCTTTAAAGCGGCACCAGCGCAGCTCCTGCCATCAAAGGGTTAAGCATAGAAAGATGAAACTTACCGTTTCCCATGCATCCTGTCATAGCACTGCTATCATATTTATCCAAAACCTTGACGATGTACTTTGTTGGACCTGGTCTTATTTCGGGTATCTTCCATTCCATGGTAACAGATGTTTCTGCTTTACTAGCAACGCGAAGAATTGTAACTTTCTCTGGAGCTGAAATAATCAAGGATTACCAATTAGGAGATAAAAATATTGTTTTGAGTTGCTGCAGCATATTCAGGGATTGAACCGATTCCAGGGTTGGGGTAATCGGTCCGATTCAAGTATGAATACAGTTTAAGAATGACACTATTTTAAATAGAGCATGGCTTGGAGTTGACTACACTCATAATGCCCAGTGGGGGTATAGTTCACGACACAAAATGTAGTGAACTATAACCACCCCAATGGGCACTATACCTGCACAATCAATGACAGAACAAACTTATTATATTTTACTGAACAATTCAAACAGCATGCATACTACGTAACCGTATCCTACTAACACCAACAGCTGGACTGTTCACATTCCCTTCATAAAAGATATTAATAGAAATCAAGTACAGCTTGATTTAATAAGAACAAATATGATTATCAACTTACCGAAAAAATCATAAACATAAACACCACAAGAATGTGTCAAAATCTAGTTCAATAAACCAAACACGCAGTATTTAGGTTCAGTTTTGAATACACGAAAACCCAAAACTGTGCCACAAGGTGAATTCAACCCGATAAATCATAAACTGTTTAAGAGAAACATAATCATCACAAGAATGTGTTCAAATCTAGTTCAATAAACCAAACACGCAGTATTTAGGTTCAGTTTTGAATACACGAAAACCCAAAACTGTGCCACAAGGTGAATTCAACCCAAATGTTGCCACTTCACAAGTTGACGTTGTTCTTGTGACACAGTTCAAATGTTTTAACTTCTATTGGACACGCTTTAGTAAATTGTTGGGACATCTTTCTGTATATATATTCTCAAGATTGTTGCCTCTGTTTATTGCTTTTTGCATGCAAGTTTGGTATAGTAGTGAGCTAAATTTAGCACAACACTGCACTATACATTACACCTTTCCGATGAATGGTAAAAAGCCTTATTTCCAACTAAATCCTGAAAAATGACCCATAATTCTGCTGTGGTTAAAGAGTCGATTATTTAGGGCATAACTGTATATTAACATCAGGGTTGAGGTGATACTGACTGTTATGATAATAAATATTCAAACTTGATGGACGTAATTGGGACAGGCTGTACATGCAGTGCTGCATTCCGGCCACACCCTTGACCACATTATCCTGGCCACACCCTTGACCACATTATTCCGGCCACACCCTTGACCACATTATAACATTATAACAGTATTGTTACCAATGTGACAGTTTTAGATTGTATTCATTTTCATTCTGACCACCATGCTGTGAGGTGTGAGCTGGTATTCAGTAGTAGCCATACGCATGTGACTAAGGTACAAGTTTCAAGAAAGTAATTTAAAAACTTTGACCCAGTCTGATTTATGGAGGTTTTGGAGCCTGAGTTAGATGATATAGCTGCTGTTCAACTATACAATTCCAGTGTGTAGCGTGCGGCGGATATGTTTGCACCCACCGATAATGTTAATCAAGGGTAGTGTTTCCTATGGAATAGGAAACACCACCCTTGGTTTAATGACAAGCAAAAAAAGAAGCGAAAGGGACTACTATGAAACTTTGCTAGTAAATGCCTCACAAAAAAATATTTCTCAGTGCATCGATATGTTGACTAAAAATTGAAACCAAACTCCCACGAGGCATGGACAATAGAATCCTGGCATATAAGTTTTCCACTTTCTTTCATGACAAAATTCCGATGAGTTTTCCAGTTGACGGAACAGCCTCCAACACCACCATACCATTTGCATGAGACATCACGCTTGATAAAGTTTACCCCATTTCCACGGACAAGATTGTCAGCAGTTCGTGGTATGAAGAGTACAACATGCATGCTCCTATACCCACCAAGATTCTGAAAAATGATGCTATTCATGACAGTCACATGGTTACATGAAGGAATTGTAAATGTTGCTAACTACAGGAACTATCAGAGATCACATGAAAATGGCCACAGTAATTCCGATCCTGAACAAATCTAACTTGGATCAAGATGTTTGGAAAAAGTATAGACCATTGTCAAATTTGTCATTAATTTCGAATGTAATAGTGAACGTAGCAAGTCAGCAGCTGTGCGAACATATTAACAAACATAATCGTTTCAATAAATACAGGAAACGTGAGATGGCATTAACAAACATGATCGTTTCAACAAATTTCAGTCGGCATACAGGAAACACCACTCACTTGAGACGCATTGGTATGAGTGAAGAATGACATCGACCTCTCACTTGATTGTGAAGGTGTGTGCTGTTGCTTATACTCTACCTGAGCTCAGCTTTTGAAATATGCAATCATGATGTTTTGGTAAATAGGCTCAGTGATTTGGTTGGTGTTAGCTGAACAGCATTAGCGGGGTTTCGGTCCAATTTAATGTTGCGAACACAGAAGGTTTTAATTGGGGACACATATTCTGTCTAACAGAATGTTAGCTTGACTTTTGGAGTACCCCAGGGATTCATATTAGGACCTCTCCGTCACCTTGTATATACTCTTCCAATTGATGTTATCCATGATAAACATAAGGTCAGATATCACATGTATGCGGACGACACACAGATATACCTTGATTTTTCGCAGAAGAAACTTAAGGTTACAGAAATGCACTTCATCAACTAGAAACGTGTTTCCTGGAAGTCAGGCTTTGGATGCAGACCAACCGTCTAAAGCTCAACGATGACAAATCTGAATTCTTAGTTCTAGGATCCAAACACTCACTCAAAGTGTTGTCAGCAAATGTAAATGAAATTCAACCAGTAAGTTCAAAATAAACCGTGTGGGGACGGATATAGAATTTAGCTCAAATCTTCGTAACTTTGGAACTTTCTTTGTTGAAATGTCTATGAGTGCTATGGTGTCCAATTTAATTAGCACGTGTTATTTCCACCTAAGATGTCTAGGAAGAGTGAAATGCCTTCTGAGTGAGTAAGCCATCAAACCTTCTGCACTATCACTTGTTGTGTCTAGAATAGACAGCTTATACATTCTTATTACAAATGTGAATCAACGCGATATAAGTCAAATTAACAAGTGGCTCAACAACTGTGTTCATCGTGACCACATATCGCACGTTCTATACAAACATCATATCATGACATTTGAATATTGATTGAAGTTCATTGTTTCATCAAATTCTGTCAAATGCTATTCAAGTTATCATCAAAACAATTCTGATGGACAGATGGCTCGGCAGATGGATGGACCACAAGGCTGTGTAATAAGATTGTAATAACCTCCGAAATTTGGGGGACAACAAATAGCATAAGGTTTTACCTAATTAGGTAGAGGAAACATTGCCTACTTTTAATAGCGTGCCCTCCACCTGAAGAGATTGACCTGGGAAAAATATAAAAACAACATATACACAGCCTTATGACAAGCTCAATCCCAGCTGGCTCAATCCCAGTCTTATCAGAACAACATATACACAGCCTTATGGTATATGGGGCTCAATCCAGCCTTATGTTATATGGGGATCAAACAAAGTCTTATTGGGACATCTTCAACAAATAATATCAATTGGAGGCGACTAATTAAAGTCCTTCTTGTTAGTGCCTACTGGTGGTAGGGTGCGCGGAGAGTGAAGATCCGCGCTATCTCTCTCTTTATTTGCGCGCTGAGGTGCTGTGCTCAGGTTTAGTGTTCCAGATTTGTGCGTGTGCATTTAGTTCCCCTTTGTAAGTTGTCATCATGGATTACTATAGTGAGGGACACGTTGGGTGTGGGGAAGTTGATGTCAAGGGTGTGACACTGGTGAGAGAAATGCTCGTGGCCATATTTAATGTGATTGAGTTGTGAGTTAATAAATTCAAAAAGGCGAGGATGATCCTCCAGGGAGGTAATCTCAATCACTTGAATATCCTAAAAATGGTCTAGCGCTTTCGATACAAGTGTATCTTCTTCAGGACCAGGATGTTCAAGTGATTGAGATTACCTCCCTGGAGGATCATCCTCGCCTTTTTGAATTCAACAAATAATAGTTTATTGCATGCGAAAATAATTCCTTTCTAACCATATTATCTATTATTTTCTCCATTATTTATGAATTAAATGACTCGTACCTGCAAGACCTGTCCGTTGAGTCATACTGTGCTTCTGACCTCTGTTCTGTGATGTGTATGCATATATATCAATGGTGTACTCTGTATCTGGCTTCAGGTTAGGAATAGTTGGTGAATGATTCACTGCTAAATCAATGAAGTATGGCAGAGTAACAATATTCTGTTGTTGAGAGCAGGGAGTTATAGAGACACTCAATGCCTGAAAGAGAAGAACCATGTTTTATTAATAAAAATAAGATTCAAATAATATAAACTTAAAGACACATGGAGGCATTTCAAAATAAGTATTTTTGTTGTTGAGAACAGAAAGTTATGGAGACACTCAATGACGAAAAGAGAAGAGCTGGATTAATAACAAATAACTGCAATTCCAAGCTTGGCAAAGGTGCCCCCCACCAATGCTCAGTTTAGAGATCGGGCAATACTAAATATTTGTATGGATGGAGTTTTATTTATTATTTTATAAATCCAAAAAGTAGGTATCCTTTCCACTCAGGGTTGGCGCTGGACCCAAATTTTCTCTTGCCAAAATTTTTACCAAAGGAAATTATTTTTGGGCAAATTTAATTGAGGGTATATAATCAGGGAATTTGAAGAAAATTCAATTTTTTTTATCTTTGTTACACAGGTTATTCCAGTTCACTCGACAGCGAGCAGTTACATAATTAACAAGCCGCAGTTATAGTCCATATCAAGTTAAGGGTATGTTTTGTTCCCACTTGCCCACCTTGATATATCACTGAGATTGTTCACTGTGAATTGTGATCAGTAACCAGTATGATGTAAGATGATATATTTCTCATTTTAAATCATCTTTATTTCACCGTGGCTAATGCCAAAGTAAATGTGCATTACATTCCAAATGGTAGATATTTGATAGTTATAAGTTCAGCATAAAGTCCCTCAGGAATGAACGAATTCTCTGGCACTGTTGTAAAAAAGAGTTCTCCGTCAAACAAAGATATAAATGAAATACAAATATATACAGTACTTTGCTTCACTCCCCTCTTTCATTTTTGCTAATGTATGGTATAATACCAAAGTTAAAAATTTAAAAAGCTGACTGCCAGGAAGCCATTATTATCCATCTAAGTGCTGTTGGTCGACTTATGCTGCGAAGAAAGAAGTATAGGAAAATTGACAATTCACTGGGACATTTGAATTAGTTTAAATATCATACCATGTTGTGTATGTTAGGTAAACAAAGTTATGTAAATTCATCTTGTGCAAGTTATTAGTTTTTATATATAATATACACATGTATATCGTATGATATTGTATCATGTTATGTATGTTATGTGAAACAAGTTGTTGCTCTCTTCTATTAAATAAAAGGTGTGATTTGAAATTATTATGCCGGCTTCAACTGTCGGGTGACTGGGAATTCTCCACCAAACTAAGATATAAACTATAGTCGGCATCTCTATGATGTACCTGATTATGACACATTGACCCTAAAAAATACCTTCCGGTGATCGGGAAGACCCCTGTTACATGTTAACCACAAACGCAGGTAAAATGAGCTAGTAAACAATCTAGTATTATTAATATATATCAAAGTAGCAGTAAATATCTAAGCGACACCAGAAAATTACATTTAATATTGCAAGATACAAGCCACCGCCAGCCATATTATCTTAACATCTGCCACATGAAAAAAACTCTGCCACCGGAATTGTAAAATGGCTGAGCCATGCACATGGGCTTATATGTCAAGCACAACAGTACTAATCCGCATTGCTTAATATCGGCATACATGCATGGACACTTCTTGGTTGTTATATTATGAGAACACCCGGGCCTCTCAATGTGGAATAGACTATTCCAATGCATGCATTCACATAACTGAATGGGAGCATCCATTCTGTATTCAAACTTGAAGGGGTTAAAATATAAATATTTTGACATATTATATATGATTACTATCGGATTCATCCTTCAATGCTGCATACATATATCGCAAGATGTCAGTGATGATAGCAGTCTGAAGTCCCAATGTAATTTATACCATTTAGGTGGGAAACTACATAGTATATCCATGTGTTTTATAGCGTAAGTGGACCCGTAGAATTCCAGACCACAAGTATTATTTTGGTGCTGGGCTTTTCCATAATGGCAAAAATAAATAAAGGACTTAGGGTCTATAACTAACTGATGATTATGACAATTTCAGAAATGAAAATATGCTGAATGATGTCTCAGCCGCCATATTTTGTCAGCCATGAATGTCGCGACTGAGCCGGCTTAGCTAGCTAACCAGCCATGAAATTGTTTGAGCCAGCTGCGAAAACTATTTGTCGTGGCTTCGGGGTCCATAGCATACATATTATTTCGATCTATATTTTAGTTGGCAACAAAGCTGAGCCACCAATTAATCCGTTGCTCGTCATTCACCTTTGACTGATTAACATAACGCTATGTACAATGTCTGCAGTAATTTGCATATGATGGGGATTAATTAACAGTAAAATCAATTTTATAATTATCTTTGGCTGTTTCGTGTAAAGTGAAGTAATCTAACTTGAGAGCCTATTACAAACAAATTACTTATACAAACCTCAACATCTCTTTTTCCTGACTGTCATATATATTTTAACCCCGGTTGATTAACTGTTTGATGACAATTTGATTTAGGCAGAAAGAAAAGTATTACCGTTTTGTGAAAACTACGGAAGATTAAATACATGTATCACTGACGATTTAATACTGCTAACCGCTAGGTTGATACTTTTGTTGACTTTGTTTTTTTTGCATTGCATTGTATGTAACAGATAATCCACACTCGATAATGTTTTATGACTAGATAGTTCACATCACATAATTTACAACCCATTTACAACCAAACTATTTGCCAAATGAAATTTTATTAGCCAAATAGAAATATTTCTTGACATTGGAAAATTTGGTAAGTTGCAGCGCGAACCCTGTTTCCCCTTAAACTGGGCATTCAATACACCAAAGCACAACCAAACCCAAGTTACAAGCTGATCTTTTCATATCGATACAAAATTCAGACATTCCCAAGTATAAACAAGGGATCTAACTCTGGTAAAAATGAATTGACAAAATCCATAGTATGTGGGTATCCTTTACCAAATGCTGGGGTATCACGATACCAAAGCACAACAATATCTGATGATCCATGCCCGAATTACAAGATGAATTGTTTGAACAGGGAGACAAAATTCACAAATTTGAAGTCAAACAAGGGCCGTACCTCTGTTAAAAATGAATGAACAAAACCTGTATTAATTCGGTATCTCCCCCCTTCAAAGTGTTTTTTGCGGTGTTTATATCTTACTTTGATCTCATTGTCATGATATTATTGAGAATATTTGAGAATTAGTTTGCACAAAAGTTAATTAAAGATGCACAATCTGAATTAAAGCTCATAAATTACTGTCTGTTTGGCATCGAGGGTAAAAAATATTTGATAAGAGTCGAGGAACCCACCCATCAAAGCTCAGAGTTATCAGATATTGATTTTTAAAATCTGTTATTTGTCACCACCTGGAATATTTGGCGGCCTGGAAAATATTTGATAAATGCTGACCAACATACTCTCGGTACCAAATTGCAGTGGAAATTTTTGTATTATATAACACTTTTTGAGCAATTTTATACTATAGTTGAAAGTGGTTAGCATTATTTATTGTCAAATAATCGATTCTGATAACTGAAGCGGCATTTCAAGGAATGTTGTTGCTGTTGCAATCTGATGATATGGGGACACTCGAATTCTTTATTCATAAACATTCAGTAACTGTAACAACTTACATTATTGCAATTATTACATAGTGTTTGCTGGACGGAACATTCGCTTTTATAGTAACCCGCTACAGAGCTTCTTAATTCAATGCTGTATGCCACAATGTCACCGCCAGGTTCTGCTGGTCTCTGCCAGTTGATTTGGAATGAAGTTGCTGCCACATGATTGGCTGATGGAGAGGCGACGACACCAGGACCTGTGTGAAAAAATTATATATATTATATAGTTATTATACAATGTTGTGTGCAGTATGAGTTTTTCTTGTAAGAGTCCAGGTTGTGGTGAAAAGTCATATTGGACGAGACACGCCAGTGTCAAGTCCAATATGGCTTTTCACCTCAACCTGGACGAGTACAAGAAAAACTCATACTGTTCACAACATTGTATAATGACATTTTTATTATCCATCTGTTTGTTTATCCAAATTTTGGGAATAAAACTGTTGTAGTAGTCAACATCCTATATTTCAACAAATCAAGGTGTCATAATCCATCCTGATTAGGAAGAGGTCACGGTGGTCAATTATTAGGCAACACGGGTGTGCTATTACCGACAACAAGCACACTCAATTGGTATCATGTGGATATTTGACAAGTAAGTACTGGAATGCCACCAAGTGACTGCATGTCATGGAATGCCTACAAGTGACTGCATGTCATGGGATGCCTACAAGTGATAGCTTGTCATGGAATGCCTACAAGTGACTGCATGTCATGGAATGCCTACAAGTGACTGCATGTCATGGGATGCCTACAAGTGACTACATGTCATGGAATGCCTACAAGTGACTGCATGTCATGGGATGCCTACAAGTGACTACATGTCATGGAATGCCTACAAGTGACTGCATGTCATGGGATGCCTACAAGTGACTGCATGTCATGGAATGCCTACAAGTGACTGCATGTCATGGAATGCCTACAAGTGACTGCATGTCATGGAATGCCTACAAGTGACTGCTTGTCATGGAATGCCTACAAGTGACTGCATGTCATGGAATGCCTACAAGTGACTGCATGTCATGGAATGCCTACAAGTGACTGCATGTCATGGGATGCCTACAAGTGACTGCATGTCATGGAATGCCTACAAGTGACTGCATGTCATGGGATGCCTACAAGTGACTGCATGTCATGGAATGCCTACAAGTGACTGCATGTCATGGAATGCCTACAAGTGACTGCTTGTCATGGAATGCCACCAAGTGACAGCATGTCATGGAATGCCTACAAGTGACTGCATGTCATGGGATGCCTACAAGTGACTGCATGTCATGGAATGCCTACAAGTGACTGCATGTCATGGGATGCCTACAAGTGACTGCATGTCATGGAATGCCTACAAGTGACTGCATGTCATGGAATGCCTACAAGTGACTGCATGTCATGGGATGCCTACAAGTGACTGCATGTCATTGGAAAATTGGCTCATCAGCCTGTCACCCAATACTGATATTTTATCAATTGCTATTGAAATGTAGGCCATTGGGCAGAGCCTGAATCAGAGTTGTTAAGTTTCATGGATTGTCCGTGAGACTCCCATATTGCCATAGCGAAAACATCTAAAATACGGATAATCATCCATTTCTCCCGCATGTCACAATGTGGCCAATTAGTTGGGCCACGCATGTCAATAGATAAAATGAGTACACGCATCGGCCACTAATCATTATTTTACAGCCTCAGTCAATTTTGTTTGTGTGTTAAACTGAAAGATGGGTCAATTTTGTACTCCCGGTTTCATGCATGTCCTGTGTAACTCTGGTTCATTTCACTTATTTTAAATAAAGTTTCTGCTTAAAATTATTTAATAAATGGTGGAATGTGTCCATTTCTTTTTTCTTCCTGCCCGTCCTATTATACCATAATTGGTTACTTGGAAGTGTACATCCAGATCCAGATCATAAGACAAGTCCATTTTATAGTTTATTCCAATTTTGTACTTTCAGTTTCTTGCAAATCCGGCCGTATCTGGTGGAGTTCTGAGTATTTTAATTAATTTAAACAAAGTGTCTGCTTATTTCTCTTTAATAAATGGTGGCGGTCTCTCAATACAGGTGGTGGAATTTGTGTTTTGAACCAACAATTAGGTGGGCGCGGTCGAGTTTAACAGGTGATCGCCCATTGAAGGTGATATATAGAATAAACCAGTCGGTGAACAGGAAATGTGGTCGCAAATTGAAGGTGGTCCCTCCCTCAAAAATCTCCCGGATGACCATTTTTAAAACTTAACAGGTCTGCTCCGTATTGTATTCTGTGCAAGACAAATTCAATATCCAATAATATTTGCTTTTAAATTATATGGGCCTCCCTTAAAATCATTGTCCGGTCATTGAATCTGGGAAAATCGGGGCCGAAGTTTTCTTCAGAATGAAACAATAAAGAGCGTTTGTGAGTGGTAAGTGTATTTAAGAAACACGGGAAACAAAATATTTAAATGAAAGTGTCAATGACACTGTAGCTCAACTTTGTAAAGAAGGTAATTTTTTTGTGATGAGCAATGAATAGAGAGATTAACGAGAGGCCGATCACGATCGGCAGATGTTAACCCATCCCTTGGTGATAGTAAGTTACTCTGTTACTGTTACTACTTTTTTTTTATTATTATAAAAAAAACAATTTTATTATTTTTTGTTGTTATTTATTTATTTATTCATTTTTTGTTGTTATTTATTTATTTATTCATTTTATGTTAAATTGTGCAAGAAATTAAAACTTTTTTTTTTTTTAAGAGTGAATATTTATTTGGAAAAAGGGCCATAACTCACTTAAAAATAGTCTGATCAAACCCATATTCAAACTCAATCTGTCTTTTGTGCTGTAAAATTCATATAAAAAATTTGGTTCCGATCAGATAGAAAATATTTGAGTCATCGCACCATGCGTAAAGTGTCTACAGGCAGACAGATGGACGGATGAGTGGTCAATCCGGAAATTGATACTATGTTTTAATACCATACTATGGTATGGGTAAACATACAAATTAGTAATTTGTGGATAAGTATCAATTTTCCCATCTCCACTAGCATGGGCATGTATGTGATTTTTGTGAAACACTGGACAAACATGACAGATTATGTGATAAAACACAATTTATTCCCTATGAGTTTTCTATTGCAAGCCATCTTTCTTGACATAGAGACCTCCTCAATAACCCAGGCTAACAGGGCAAATTAATTACACAGAGCTCTTATCTCTCCACAGGTATAAAGTATCTCTGGTTAGCTCATACTGATGGCTAAAAATAACTCTATTTCTCATAATACAGATTACTGCTTATCTCCTTCTCTGAGGAGTTAAACTTCATATCACTGGTAATTAATTGTAGACTGCTAGGGTTTCTGTTCAATTCTTAGTTGAAAAAGGGCCATAACTCCATTAAAAAATAACGGATCAAACCCATATTCGAACTCGATCTGTATTTTGAGTTGAGAAACTCACATACAAAATTTGGTTCCTATCAGTTGAGATATGGTGTATTTATGGAAGAATGCATGAATTCTATGTCAAAGGGCCATAACTCCATTAAAGAATATCAGATCAAACCCATATTCGAACTCAATACGTATTTTGGGCTGAGAAACTCACATACCAGATTTGGTACCAGTCAAATAAAAAAAATTTGAGTTATGGCAGCATGCATGAATTTTAAGTCAAATTAAAGGGACACATTGGAAATCTTTTTATCAACTTTTATCATAATCATCAGTATCTAAATGAAAACAAATAACAATGTCAATGACATTTTTTTTGTTATTATTATAAAAGTTAAAAATAAAAAATAAAAAAATCGATTTTCTTTTTCAATTTTTTTTCGAACTCGATCTGTATTTTGGGCTGTGAAACTCACATCCCAAATTTGGTTCCAATCAGATAAAAAATGTTTGAGTTATGGCAGAATGCGTGAATTCTAAGTTGAAAAAGGGCCATAACTCTGTAACAAAATCTCGAATCAAACCCAAATTCGAACTCGATCTGTATTTTGGGTTGAGAAACCCATATACAAAATATGGTTTCGATCGGATAAAAAATGTTTGAGTTATCGCATTACTCGTAAAGTGTCTACGGACAGACAGACAGACAGACAGACAGACGGACGAACGACGAGTGGTCAATCCGGGCAACGACACTATGTTTACCATACTATGGTATGGGTAAACATAAAAAGGAGTGTAAAAAATGAGCAGTAAAGGATTTAGTCATACACAGAGTAAAATCCAAGATGGCAGCTGGCGGCCATGTTTTTTGACCGAATGACTCGTTCCCATCTACTTGTCATTATTAACATCCATGACAAATTTTATGATTATCAAACTAAAGGTACGACCTGTGGCTTAAAAAATTTAGTCATACAAAGAGTAAAATCCAAGATGGCTGCTGACGGCCATGTTTTTGTCCGAATGACCCCATAATGACTCTTTCCCATCTACATTCCAATTTCAACAGCCATGATAAATTTCATGATGATCAGACTAAAGGTACAACCTGTAGCCCGTGCTAAAGGATTTAGTCATACAAAGAGTAAAATCCAAGATGGCTGCTGGCGGCCATGTTTTTTGTCCGAATGACCCCAAAATGACTCTTTCCCATCTACATTCTAATTTCAACAGCCATGAAAAATTTCATGATGATCAGACTAAAGGTACGACCTGTAGCCCGTGCTTAAGGATTTAGTCGTACAAAAAGTAAAATCCAAGATGGCTGCTGGCTGCTGGCTGCCATGTTTTTTGGCCGAATGACCCCAAAATGACTCGTTCCCATCTACATGTCATTGTTAACATCCATGACAAATTATATGATGATCAGACTAAAATTACGACCTGTAGCCTGTGCTAAATGATTTAGTCATACAAAGAGTAAAATCCAAGATGGCTGCTGGCGGCCATATTTTTTGGCCGAATGACCACAAAATAAATGTTCCCACCTACATGTCAATATTAACATCCATGACAAATTTCATGATGATCAAACGAACAGTACGACCTGTAGACCGTGCTAATGGATTGAATTTTGAAATCAAAGATGGCTGCTGGTGGCCAAGTTTTATGGCCGAATGACCCCAAAATGACTCGTTACCATCTACATGCCAATATTAACATCCCTGACAAATTTTATGATGATCACACTAAAGGTACGACCTGTAGCCCGTGCTAAAGGATTTAGTCAAACAAAGAGTAAAATCCAAGATGGCTGCTGGCTGCCATGTTTTTCGGCCGAATGACCCCAAAATGACTCTTTCCAATCTGCATGTCATTGTTAAGATCCATGACAAATTTTATGATGATCAGACTAAAGTTACGACCTGTAGCCCGTGTTAAAGGATTTAGTCATACAAAGAGTAAAATACAAGATGGCTGCTGCGGCCATGTTTTTTGGCCGAATGACCCCAAAATTAATCGTTCCCATCTACATGTTAATATTAACATCCATGACAAATTTCATGATGATCAGATGAACAGTACGACCTGTAGCCCGTGCTAATGGATTGAATTTTGAAATCAAAGATGGCCGCTTACGGCCATGTTTTTCGTCCGAATGACCCCAAAATGACTCGTTCCCATCTACATTCCAATTTCAACAGCCACGAAAAATTTCATGATGATCAGACTCAAGGTACGACCTGTAGCCCGTGCTAAAGGATTTAGTCATACAAAGAGTAAAATCCAAGATGGCTGCTGGCGGCCATGTTTTTCGGCCGATTGACCCCAAAATGACTCTTTCCCATCTACATGTCATTGTTAACATCCATGACAAATTTTATGATGATAAGACTAAAGGTACGACCTGTAGCCCGTGCTAAAGAATTTAGTCATACAAAGAGTAAAATCCAAGATGGCTGCTGGTGGCCATGTTTTTTGGCCGAATTACTCCAATATTAATCGTTCCCATCTACATGTTAATATTAACATCCATGACAAATTTCATGATGATCAGACGAACAGTACGACCTGTGGCCCGTGCTAATGGATTGAATTTTGAAATCAAAGATGGCAGCTGGCGGCCATGTTTTTTGTCCAAATGACCCCAAAATGACTCGTTCCCATCTACATTCCAATTTCAACAGCCATGCCAAATTTCATGATGATCACACTAAAGGTACGACCTGTAGCCCATGCTAAAGGATTTAGTCATACAAAGAGTAAAATCCAAGATGGCTGCTGGCGGCCATGTATTTTGCCCGAATGACCCAAAAATAACTCTTTCCCATCTACATGTCATTGTTAACATCCATGACACATTTTATGATGATCTGACCAAAGGTACGACCTGTAGCCCGTGTCAAAGGATTTAGTCATGCAAAGAGTAAAATCTAAGATGGCTGTCGGCGGCCATCTTTTTTGGCCGAATGACCCCAAAATTACTCGTTCCCATCTACATGTCAATATTAACATCCATGACAAATTTCATGACAATAAGACGAACAGTACGGCCTGTAGCCCGTGCTAATGGATTGAATTTTGAAATCCAAGATGGCCACTGGCGGCCATTTTTTTTTTTCGAATGACCCCAAAATGACTCGTTCCCATCTACATGTCAATGTCAACATCCATGACAAATTTCATAATAATCGGACCAAAGGTACGAACTGTATCCCGTGCTAAAGGAAATTGTTGACGCAACACGCACACACGGACGACGGATACCAAGCCATGGCAATAGCTCAAACTTTACAAAGTAAAGTTGAGCTAAAAACTATAATTTTATAATTGCCACGACGCACATAGTTTGTGTCCAAACGAATCAACGCATTTCCAGTTCCATTCCCCAGCCTACATTTTACACAATTCTAGAGTTGAATTTAACTTATTCCATAAGTACACAACGTCAAATTCAATTAAATGCAAATCTAAAGGGTACATTGCTGACCACAAAACTTTGCCAAACTTTGCTGAGATCATTGACCAAAGAGCACAACATAGAAATGCATGGCTCATTTCTTAGTCAATCTGTCCTTGCTGTCTTGTCTTTCTCCACATTGTGTGACAAACCAGTTTCATTTACAGAATACTTTGTAGCAAACAGATCAATGCAATCAAATGTTTACCTGTTTTTTTACCTTTGATATTATATCGAATTACGATGTAACAAAGATTCATGCTCATGTTATCTAGAATTCCTCTATGGGGTTCGCAATGGGTTATTTAAGAAATATGAGGTAAACACACACATCTCGATCCCAACAAGGGATTTAATTCACTTTTCTGTGGCAATGCAACAGTACTATATGCCTATATAACAAAATAAAATGCATGTACACCCATTGAATAAATGCGGCTACACGGTACGTTTATGTGACCAGTTATGGCCTGATTATAATTTTTACAAAATAATCAGCTTTCCATAAAACACGACTCCAGTTCCTTTTTATACACGTGTACTGTCACAATTTTGAGAATTTTCAACATACAAGTATCGTTCTTGCCAGCCAAAAATATATATTTTAAATGGGTTGTGTTGAGTTTATATTCAGTTCATCGTCGTGACATATTATACCATGGAATTAGACGAATCATAAAATGTCGCACATTTCCGGTGCTCACTTTCCTGAATTTTCACTGAAAATGGATTTACCATATGGACCGGGAATATTACACTTTTCGTTATCATCATTGGACCATATTTTTAAAATAATTTCCACCAGATGAAAAATGAAAGTGTCAATGACACTGTAGCTCAACTAGGAGACGGGATAATGCTACAGTAAATGGAGGGATAAGGAACTCGGAAAGTATAAATATTTAAGTAATAATAGAGGTTTTGGATCAGTCGGATGGAAAATGATCGTTATAGGATGAATAATTTAGTCATTTAAAGAGTAAAATACAAGATGACTGCCAGCGGTCACGTTTTTCATCGAAAATCATACAAATTAGACAGTTCCCATCTACATATGATCCTAACCAAGCATGTAAACTCTCAAAACATTTCTTCGATAAATGTGGGCTACAGCCAATAGGGTGTGCCAATAAATTAAAATATAAAATCCGATGTTACAGTTTTCTGTGACCCATCAGACTATTTTAGATTTTTGATAACCTGGCAGTATTCTGCCTCTCTGTTATGGAGTTGTCAGGATGCTGAAGTCTGTTTTAATCTAGATGTCAGATTCTGGGGGGAGGGTCGCTAGTCTCCTTTAATATAAAACCGACTTTTTTCCATGAAATTGATTCATATGAATCTGTATATAGCTGGAACAACTTCATTGTTAACGTCCACACTTACTTCCTGGAGTTGTCCGCACTTCCGAGCTTTCAGTATACAGGGTTCCATTATAAACATCATTGGTAGCATACATGCGAACCTTAGTGAATGTTCCTGTAGAAAAGGGAAAAACTATTAGTTTATAAGCATTCATTTATTTAAGGGGGAGATGCACAACAAAGAATTTCTCTGGATCTATCTAGCGAAAAAACATTGAATTTCACATATCATCATCTTCATTGTATATAGAATCTGAGCAAGTATTAAGAGACAACAAAAACAATGATTTTAATACATTTGAGAAGTTGAAAATATTATTTTCTTTTTTGTCGCTTTCAGTACCAAGAACTGCTAGAATAATTAATAATTTCACACAACACTCTAACCACCAAATAGCTTATTGTCTTGGCTCTTCCATGACTGGAGCTTCCTGAAATTTTGCGAAATCCCTGTGCCAATGCATTCTCTTATACATATAAGAGAATGCACTGGCCTGACAATATTACCTCAACCGTGTAAGCCAGTTTATTCTCTTATATATGCGAGGCACCCTATGGGAGACTCGCTCATATAAGAGAAAGCACTGGAACAGGATCATTAATGCTGCACCAGCATGGCCCCCATCATGAAAGGGTTAAGCTCATAATTATGTGCTCTATCCTGGTAATTTTCAAATCATGTTTTAAGGACTATCTCGGTCTTTATTTCACAATAAATATATCATTCTGCTTCAAACAAAGTCTTAACCTTCTCGTACAAAAACTTCAATCTCAAGGAGATTTTATAATTTGCTTCCAATTTTCAATAAAAATACCCATACCAATATTTTTTTTGTGGAATAAAAGCACTTATCATGATAGATTATGTTTTTTAAGTACAATTCATAGACCACAATCCATTTTAATGCCTCTAAAGGAGCAGCTCAAAATATCTGAGTTCTGAGATAAAACCCAATAATGGCAATTTGAGGAAATGTTACACAACACAAAATCTAGAACCTGCTATTTCTCATAGTTATACAAGTTGGGAACTTTAATTAACATTGTATATTAGAGCTATCACATTTTCTCAGTCTGAACATTCTAACTGTTGTTTTAGTCAACAGCCAACAGTTTATGAAATAAGTTGTGAAATCCAATTGTTGAAAATATTACCAAGGAAGACAGACATCCAACCACTCCCCATTGTCGCCTCATCTCTGTTGAATGCAACTAAGTATCGAGATGCCCGTACTCTCTTGAACGACAAATATAACGTCGAATGAAAAGTACATTAATTGCTCTATATCATATAAAATTTATGTTCCTGTAGGCTTGCCACAAATAACTTGTTCATGTGCAGGATTCTACATGTAAAATAATTTGCGATGCTCAACATGTACCTATTAAATCGTAAACTCACTAATATTGTGACTTTGCCAGTTTTAATTGTTGAGGAATGACCCGCTGAAGGTAGAAACCAATGACCTCGGAAATCAACTAATTAACACTTTATAACCCAATTAATGCATCTCAAAATATACATCATGATTAATATAAAACACAAAATTAGATTAGCACTATGAATGCAAGCAAACTGGGGGTCCTCAAACATAATAAGCCGTCAAAAACATCTATGCCCCCCCCCCCCCCAGGCTTACTGATGGGTGATACAGTAGTTAACAAAAGCATCGGCAGTGTTTGACAATATATGCCATTCTGCCATTTCAAATTCTACTACTGCAAAATACAATATCAATTTGAGCTTTCAATAAATATATGATATACCCCTAATTTAAATGACGAAATGCAGTCAAATTCTAGTAAATAAGAGTGTAAGGGAAGGAGACTTTTTTGCTGAGCAACGAATAGAATGATGAAGAAGAAGGAAAGTCAAAAAGTTAGTAAGGTCTTATATTGTGTGGATGAAATTATTATCAATTCAAATACTTCACAAATAAATTAGGGCTGCTGATGGATTCAAATTTGAAATCAAAGACGGCTGCTGGTAGCCATGTTTTATAACAAATTTTGAAAACAATCAATAACTCCAATCTAGAGATCAACCCGAAGATCCACGTGAAGTTTGATGACGATTGGATGAGGAATGTTGGCTGTAGGGTGTGCCAAAGGATTTAGTCATGCGAAGAGTAAATTCCAAGATGGCCACTAGTTGGCAGCCATTTTTTTTCAATGAATTTCTTAAATAATCGATGGCTCCCATCTGGAAGTCACCCTGAAGATCCAAATAAAGTTTGGTAATGATCGCATGAGGGATGCGGTCTGTAGGGTGTGCCAAAGGATTTAGTGAAGCAAAGAGTAAAATACAAGATGGCTGATGGTGGCCATGTTTTCCATAGAAAATCGTTCAAAGTCGATAGCTCCCATCTAGAGGTGATCATAAACATGCCTGTAAATCTACAAAACATTTCTTTGCTATATCCGGGCTGCATAATGTGCCGATGGATTCAAATTAAATCCAAGATGGTTGCTGGCAGGCATGTTATTTTAACGAATTTCAGATATAATCAATGGCTCTCATCTAGAGGTCACCCCAAAGATCCATATGAAGTTTGGTGATGATTGGATGAGTGATGTGGTCCTGAAATTGTAATCTTCGTTCTACAGAACTGCTTTAGAATTGCATGAAATTCTATATTGGTTTGTATTAGAATTAGTTACAATTAGTTAATTAATATACACCAAACCTAATTGTGACATCTATGAAGGGAATATTTACCTGCTGTAAAACCGATGGTATTCAATGTTGTTTCAGTAACAACAGATATGAACAGTGTGTTGGAGAGAGTAAGCAGCTCATCTGTATACATTCTCGTATACACCTCAATAACGTAGCCTCTGAGATCCCCGTTTACAGCTGATGGTATGGACCAACGAGCACGAACTGATGTTGATGATTCCACTGTTAGAGTCACAGGACCAGGAGCAGTAGGGCCTATGGATGAAAATAAATCACAGTTAAGTTTCTAATAGCTATGTGGCAAATTTCATTATGTTTAATCAACAGAAATACTAAATTAATGAAATAAATTGGGTAATTATAGATATCAAAGTGAAAAAAACATATTCTCCCTCAGGTAATATGATCACATCACTAATTTGCGCATTTGAACATGTATGTTGGGTCTCCATATATCTTGTTCAGGTCGTCCCACATAGCAGGTAAAACATGATCATAGACTATAAAGCCTTGTATAATTACATACAAAATAATATTAATTTATTTTATATAGCGTAAATCCATTGACATCCTCTAAAATTCTTACTAGTACAATTATAATTCAACATAAAGTATGATAAAATAATAAATATATACACGCAACACATCTAAATTAAATATGCCAGTTAAAATGAGAAAGATCAGGTCATAAACCATTATTATCTGCATGATATTATCAATGTATAATATAGGGTCTAAAATTGCTCCGATTAAAAAACAAAATAAAAACAATAATAAAAGAAAAACATTATAAAACAAAACAAAAGACAGATATAGATTAAAAACGAGTTTGATTAAGTGACACGTGTAATAAACAAGTAATTATTTAAGGTCTTTCTTAGCCATGTCTGCACCAAAATGTTCAAAGAATAAATATGTTTTGAGCTGCCGCTTGAAATTGTTGACAAACACTTCTGTTCTAAGCTCTATCGAAAGCGCATTCCACAGTGTGGGTCTGGCATAACTGAATGCACCGTCTGATATGGATGAGAACTTTAAACTATTCTCCCAAAATGGTTGTTGTACTAGTGTACATGGTGTCACTATAAATGTGTCATGTGACAAGGGCAGACTGATCATGTGACAGGATATGCAAGAGAGTTATTTGTGTAATGGTCACACATTTAGAGGTGAGCTCTGCTACTATATTTGGTTCTACAACATTTCTCATATCTATATTTGCGAATGTCTGTCCGCTATAGAAATTAACTGGGGACCATTTAGAGGGCTCAAAATTGGTCTGACAGGGGTCAATTTTTATGAGGAAGATAATGGTGCAGGTTAAAATTTCTAAAGTGACACTGTTGAGGTCAGGGACAGAAAAAGGGGGAGGGGCAACAAATGACATTTTTTTCAACACCAATTTCCGCCAAAGGTAGATATCATCTACATGATATGAGGAGTCTAATCAGGCCTCAGCTTACCAGGCGAGTAGGGCAAAATAATTGCCCTCGACGCCTCGAAGTCGCCTTAGTGTCGCGCCAGGGAGAAGTGAAGTTGCCCTCCGATTTTCCCAAAATTATCCTATGGCTGTAGCAAGCGATAAGCCATGCATGCTGTAGTGTTACAAATCAATTATGAATATATTGCCTGCGAGTCAACAGTGACAAAATGTTGACACAAGGTCGACTCCTTTTGTTTAACAGTGTTGAGTAAGTAAATGCGGTCTTCAATGTTCAGACAAAGATTATAATATAGCAAACAAAGAAGCCTTCAGTTTTGGCCATACTTAATAAAGTGTTGGTTTCTGCTCGTCCCGACCGACTGCTTTAAAATCGCCGACTCAAATTATTATTATATTGCCGATTTAAACGTTTTGTTTGTTTTAGTTCCGTTTCCGTCTTTGTGGTATTCCATGTTTTTACACAATAACAGAATGCCAATCGAACAGACCTCAAACAATTTTATTGAATCGTACTCCCTTTAAATTATCCGATGTTACCTCATGTTACTGAATATATTTGGCAACAAAATTATCCGAGAGCACCCTTTTATATCGGTAGTCGATGTCATGACTCAAGGTCGTTAATTGTGGCATATATATGCAAACCAAATGCAACAAACAATCTATATTACATTTAAATGAAAAATTTAAATTTCTTTTCCATGATAACGTTTTTTTCGTTTGTTTAACACCTATACATATTAAATAAATTATCAGATGAAATTATTCTCCAGTCTCTCACTTCTCCCTATTTTTTTCTCACTTCTCCCTATTTCAACCTGCAAGCTGAGTCTAATGGGATGCTTTTTATTTAAGTTATTTATAAAGGTGAAGAAAACTATAAATGTTCACTTCAAGGTGAGACATCTCGCCACCATTTTCGAGCAATTAATGACATAGGTTGACAGGTTCCCATCTCTGGGTGACAGGTTCCCAGCCCTGGGTGACATTAGGGATCGGGAGCTAAAGGCACTAGAATTGATAAAACCATGTTGGTTCCAAAATTTCCTCTAAATATATTAGGCATTTGAGGAAGAGTATTCTCTATTCCCATCAAATTTCCCCAGTGGAGTGCACCACATCACATTAAAATGGGCAACACTGGGTCACCCTGCTATTAAAACATATGTGACATAATAGCAGTGTTAATTTAGAGTGCAATATC
Organism: Siphonodentalium dalli; assembly: GCA_032622095.1. NCBI lineage: Eukaryota > Metazoa > Mollusca > Scaphopoda > Gadilida > Siphonodentaliidae > Siphonodentalium > Siphonodentalium dalli. The sequence goes on along the minus strand of CP136061.1, from coordinate 85,215,563 downwards.
AGGTATGGTATGATCGAAATTACAGTGGAAATGTGAGGATGAATGTCTTCTCAATATTTCGCACAAACTATTTGGAACCAGTTACTGGCAGATGTGAAAAATTCCTGCGACCCTATTGCCTTCAAAGCAAATCTCAAGTTACTTATCATGACTTAGATCTTAGCATTTTATATATCTCTGTTGTGAGGTATTTTAATCTCAGTGTGTCATGTGACTCGTGTAACTGAATATTTACTTACGTGTAACAACAGTTCTGATGTCCGTAGTCATAGTTACACTGTTTAGAGATCCAACGTATGCCATTATCTGAACCTGATACCGATATCCATGCTTCAGTCCAGTCACTGTTTTCTGAGGAACATTGTTGTCAGTATTCCCACTGAATGCCTCTGTGTTTCCATCCATCACTTTCACATTGTAATGTTGTACGATTCCAGATGAGACTGTCCATACCAGTACAAAATCTGGTGCATTGATAGCATCTAATGAGGGGGAAGTTATGGCTCCCGGCTGGGCTGGTTCTGCAAAGATAGGTCAAATGTGCTTCAATTTAATGCATGCACTCAAGGTCAATTTTGTTGCATCTCTGACCATATAAAAGTGTCAAATGCTGAATAACATATTCTATAAATCTGCCTCCCTAAGCGAAAATTGTTTTGCAAAATTTGACTGATTGAAAAAAAAAAGAGAAAAATTATTGCATGTTTCTATCATAAGTCTGCCTATGCAATTTGAAATTCCGAAATAGCTGTCATCGTCTTAGCGTGTGTTTCTGTGTCACAGATTGTGTTCTGATTGGACAAGATTTAGAAATCCTCAGTATCAAAGTCAACAATTGGAGATCCAGGGTACATGATATCAATGAAAACATTCAAATCCAAACCAGCTATACTGATGTGGTGAATAAGAATGTTGTCAACATACCTGTGGTGTAATCATTTGAAGCAGATTCTGTAGACTTTGTTTCTCCAAGTTCTACAACAACAGATATGACTTTAATGCTATATGTTGTTCCTGCTGTCAAAGAACTGATTGTTGTGGATGAACTTTGTTGGTCTGTGAGACTACTACCAGGAGAGTAGGTGACATCGTATCTTGTAATGAATGTACTGAGTGATGGAGCAGTCCATGATATAACAAGAGAATCTGGTGTCTGATCTTTCCATGTTACTGTGGTGACACGTAAAATATTCACTGTAATTAAAAAATTGAAAACATGAATATAATATCTCTCCAGGTTCAGATTAAGGTCAAAAGGTGATTGAGAATAACGATACATGAAGTCGATATCTTGAATAAAACATTGAGAAGGACAGTAACTATTATTCACAAATTTCACTCCTTTGAAAGATTTTCTTCAGTTGATGGATCAAGCTGGAGATTCATCAGATCACATCTTTTTACATCATGAATAAAAAGTTCTGATCGCCATGCCCCATATGGCAAGCCAAACCGCTATTTAATACTAATTTTACTTAAGTAAAATAAAATGACACTTTATTTCACTTAAGTAAAATAAAGTGTCATTTTATTTCACTTAAGTGAAATAAAGCGCCATCTACATGGTTTTATTTTACTTAAGCTGTCCTATAACAAGGTCACATGTGGTTTGGTGGGATTTGGCGATGGTCTCTAAACTGATTGGGGGGAAATCATTAATAACTCTTAACACCCGGTTGCACTTTATTTTACTTAAGAAAAATAAATGACATCTATCGATGAGCGGTAGATGGCGTTTATTTCACTTAAGTGAAATAAACCCAAATGTTCATTTAATTTACTTAAGTGAAAAAGAATTTTACTTAAGTTAAATAAAAACTGTTTTATTTCACTTAAGTAAAATTCTTTTTTACTTAAGTGTAAAATAAAAAAAGGGCGTAACATAATGGTAATTTTATTTCACTTAAGTAAAATTAGTGTGCGTTTTAATTTTACTTAAAACCATGTAGATGGCACTTTATTTCACTTAAGTAAAATAAAATGACACTTTATTTTACTTAAGTAAAATAAAGTGTCATTTTATTTCACTTAAGTGAAATAAAGTGTCATTTTATTTTACTTAAGTAAAATTAATATTAAATAGCGGTTTGGCTTGCCATAGATTTCCATGTGCAAATGCAACTATAAGGTTTTAAGTTATAAACAACAGTAAAAATGTTTTATGCGAATTCAATATTGCCAGATGATGATTGTGATTTTCGCATCAACCTCATTAATTCTGCTTCATGAATTGCCCCACCAAGAGTCAGTTTATAAATATAAATGAGGTCATTTGAATATTTTAAAGGGATTGTGCTGAGCCATCCGACTATCATCATGTATTTCATTTTAACCCCAAACTGAAGGACTTTTATGACTTATTTTATTCTTGAGGACGTCTTGTTTCTCAGTTATTCCTGTTACCAGGATAATTGGATTCACGACATTGTAGTTATGGAGGCATTTATTTAACACTTCTTCATCAGTTATAAAAGTTTACATTCGAATGGTCTATTATTCATTTGGAGAGAGGTAAAATGACAATACATGTGCAAAAGGATCTGTTTTCGCTAGTGAGAAATGTTCAGATAATAAGTTCAAACACGTTGGTTGAACTTATGATCTAAACATTTCCTAAATGAGCTGATCATAAATGAGTATTAATTACAGAAAACGTTAATGCCGAAACTATGTTGTATAGTTTGCTGCTCTTCAATTCCAATAATGTTACATTGTTATACTGTGTTCAGTTGAAAAACTCTCCAATTCCAGTTGTTTCCACTATGTTCTAAGTAGATTAGAATTAGTTTGGATCACTCACAATCAATACAATTACCCCCATTGGAGTACCAGAAGTACGTAGTCGCACACCTGCAGAGTTGATTGGCTCCCACAGTTCTACAACTCAGTCCTTTGATGGAACTGCACTGATTATTTCCAGTGCATCTTGCTCCAAAGCCGCCCTCTGCAAAACATTAAAAGAGTGTAAAATATGAGGAAATATGTCATATGAAGAGAAACAAGAGGTTACACCTTGGGTGCTGGCATCCCCCCCACAGTGTCAAATCCAAACAGGACAGGACAGGACAGGACAGGACAGGACAGGACAGGACAGGACAGAATTTAATACTAGAGGTGGGCTGTCCCAATGGGACTAAGGATACACCCTATGGCAGTTGAGATAAACTGCAAACTAACTTGTCAAATCGCCCTGTGTGCAAATTTAATGAAAGTGTCAATGATACTGTAGCTCAACTTGGGAAGGTGTTTATCTTTTGCTGAACAATGAATAGATTGATAAAGAAGAAGGAAAGCCAATAAGTTACAGTAAAGGTCTTGTATTGTGTAGATGAAATTATTTTCATTTCAACATTTCACCAATAAATAAGGGCTGCAGGTTGTGCCAATGGATTCAAATTTGATATCCAAGATGACTGCTGGCTAGGAATGTGGATCGGACCAGACCGCCTGTGGTGGTCTGGTTCAGTGCATAGGCAGTCCAGCTCTCAGTGGTCCAGAATTCTTTCCTGAACCGGTCTGTACCAGTCCAATCATTATAAAATACCGTAAATGGACGGAAATGTGTTAAGTCTTACTTTGGTATATGTGTTTGTGTTACAGAAAGTGTCAAGTTACTGTTTCAGCAACCCCCAGATGTTATGATTGGATTGAGTGCAATATACAAATGCTCTAAGTCATTTAGTCCTCATAAAATTTTGCTCTTAGCATTGCCAACTGACATATTCCAGGTAGATTGGTCAATTCCGACATGCAGGTATTCACATACTGCCATATCGGTATTGAATGGAGTTACTTGGAGTTAGATATTGCCAACTTTTGGCTGTATATTGTGACCTGTGTTTAGTATATCGTGACCTGTGTTCAGTATATCGTGACCTTTATTCAGTATATCGTGCCCTTTATTCAGTACATCGATATGTAGATGAGGGTTAGTTGACATGGTATTGATGGTAATTCGCTATCTTGTGCAGTTACATATTTACCAAATACATAGTCACTAACCCAAGCATGATGTTGTGCCGATCAGGGCATTCTCTGAAGTCAGCGGAATCAAAATACACAGGGGGTACTCACAGTCGTTTGATGTCGCCGAGACCAAAGAATGTATCTTACAATCTGCTATACATGTGAACTGACACCAGGTAACCAGATATCTGCAACACTGTGCATTGGCTGGTGATTGGAACTTTGGAGTTCCATACCAGTAAACCCCAGTAGGGCCAGTACTTATAAAGCTAGGGATGCATCTATGTATTCAAGTTCGCGAACCAGAACAGTACTGGACCGCCATGGGTGGACCGGTCCAAAGCAGTCTTATGACGGCGGTCCAGGCCAGTCCGCGGTCTGGCCCTGGACCAGACCATTTTTTGTTCATGGTTCAGACCTCATCTTTATTGCTGACAGCCATGTGTATTAACGAATTTTGGAAATAATTACTGGCTCTAATCTAGAGATCACCTTGAAGATCCATATGAAGTTTGATGATGATTGGATAAGATGTGGCCTGTAGGGTGTGCCGAAACATTTAGTCAAGCAAAGAGTAAAATCCAAGATGGCCAGTGGCAGCCATGTTTCTTTAATGAATTTCTTAAATAATCGATGGCTCACATATCTAGAGGTCACCCCGAAGATCTAGATGGAGTTTGGTGACCATTGAATGAAGGATGTCGCCTGTATGGTGTGCTGAAGGATTTAGTCATGCAAAGAGTAAATTCCAAGATGGCCATTGGCAGCCATGTTTTGGCCTGTTTGGTGTGCCAAAGGATTTAGTCATGAAAAGAGTAAATGCCAAGATGGTCACTGGCAGCCATGTCTTTCTACGAATTTCAGAACAAATAGATGACTCCCATCTAGTAGTCAAGATGACAAGCTGAAATTTGAATTACTTTCTTACTTTGCTTGTTATTTTTATTTTATTTTTGATCAATTTATATGAACTTGAGTTTATTATAATGTTTACATAAAACTAATATCTAAATTACAAAAGTACTTACCAGGAGCACATGTTTGAGAGCCCGGAATCCAAAAGTGTAGAGATGCACATGCACAAAATCCATTAGTACAAATCAGGTTACTCAGGCAAGGATTCTCCCCATTTCCAGGATCAGTACATGATTGTTGATCGTCGATTCCTAACATAAGAAAGGTAATATAATTTATCTTACATACTCAAATGTAATGAACAAGAACATAAGCTCAGCCGAGAAAAAGCATTCAGGTATGAAGAGCGCAACAAAAGAGTAGCATATATAGAATCTAGAACTTTAGCAATGTTGAGTTTATGAAGAGTAGAGAACAATGAAACTCATGCATCATGAGACCTCACCACCAGAAATCTGTGAGTTAAACACTTGTATCCACAAACCGAGCTGAAATGTATTAAATAGATTTAATTATACTCAAGTACTCGATTGGCTGCATCCTATTATTTAACTTGATACATTTTTTTTAAATATGATCCATCACTCCTGCTATGAGTATCATCATCATACAGTGGAGTTTGTGGCCTGTAATCATTATAGCACTATAGTCAGCATCTTTTTAAAATGATCTCAATGTTAGCAAATAGTATCCGGTGAACATAAGAGCAGAAGATATTTACTGGTTACAGTAAGAATTTCATCTAAAAGGAAACGAAACATTAACTTTCATCAACCAAATTAATACATTTCATTGTAATACATGTATACACTATTCTGGGTCACATGTATCTAACTTAATAGAGGTGTAAAATGCACCAGTATGATAATTTACGAGTGCTACAACCTGCTGTCATCCAAATTGTTCATGTGAAGCATTGCACAACAGCCACACCAAATTAAAAATCCCAGATTTCGACTTCAAACTGTGCTCCCATTAGCAACATGTTTGTTTAACCCCTTTCCTAAATACTCATTGATGATCCTAAGCAAATTTTGCGATAATAAGTTCAACAAACGACCTGATGAACATTTCCCACAAATGAATAAAAATCCTTCTGCAATTATATTATCTTTTTGTATGCTCATTTTCCCTGAACACCCCTCCAATTGATAATATACCATTCCAATATACACTGTTATAACTGCGTGGGAGAATCCAATTTGTATAGAAAGGGTTAATATTTAAAACAGAATTATTATTTAAATCAGTACAATGACATTATGATTCCACAAAAATGTTCACAGTATAATAACATAAATATAAATACCCAAGATATTCATCACTCCCTGCTTGATATATCGGCCCAACTCAGATCTATTAATGTTTATGTACTTATGATCTTCCCACACCCAAAGTCAAATAAAGTTATGTTCCAATTAAAACAAGAAATTGCACTGGCAGTGTTGGCATACCTCCACAGTCACAAATTCGAAGTGACAAAGTTTGGTTGAGCCATCTGCTCAGATAAATAACTCTAGAACAGAAAACATAAACAAAACGATAGAACAGTTAGTTGATTGCCATCATAGTAGTGAATATCCCTACCAAAGTTCATTGATATCAGTCAACCTGTGGTGGAGATACAGACAAAAAACTTAAACTTCCAAATAAACGAAGATGAATAACTGTAGAACGGAAAACGGGAAAAAAAAAAATTGAACACTCAATTGATTGCCCTCATAGTAGTGAACATCCATACCAAATTTCATTGAGATTGGTCAGCCTGTGGTGGACATATCAGCTCATATGGAAAAAAAAAACATTTCCAGATAAACAAAGATGAATAACTCTAGAATGAAAAATCTGGAAAAAAAACTAATTCAGATCCAACAACCGGTGTTTGAGAGATACAAAGTTGTTTCACCTGTGTAAATTGTTAGTCCATGAGTCAGGACCATTTTAGTGGGCCAAAGCTTATAATCTGAAGCTTAGTGTGCAAAATTTGTGTTTCCATGGTAATGGATGAGTGTTTTTGGCTGGTATAAAAAATATGCCTACAATGGTTTATAAGTAGAAAGGTTAATACAGTAAGTCTATCTTTGCATTGATATGGGGTGCTACCCCATGTGGGTAAAAATTAAATTAAAAAAAAATTAGAAAATTTTCTGTTTTTAATTTCATTTTTTTATTTGTTTTTTAGATTCAGCTCTTTGCTTAATTTATCAACAACAAAAATATTAAAAATTTTGTTTTAATGTGTACTAGCTTAACAATTAAGTCGTTTTCTGTGTAGTTCCATCTAAACTGTCCACCTCTTGACATAGTTCAGATATGGAAACCCCTTAATGCACACTCTATAAAACACCCATTGGATATTATTAAAAACTCAAATGAGTCGATCTTAAATGGTGTTACTTTATTTTATTCCCATTTATTATTGACACAGACTCATACGGCATATACTTCAATAATATTATTATATAATTAGAGGTGATGTTCTGTTTTGAAAATTCCTAAAATCACAGGCATCTCAGTTACCAGAGGATAACATTATCCATGTTATGCACTTATGCAATTATGCACTTCAATAGGACTGATAATCATAGCCTGAGCATCTTCTGGAGTTTCCTTTGTTTATAATGCATTTTATTTGATACTTACTGGCTTGACAGGTTGACCCTGTATAATACTGATTAGTTCCAGGACAGACACATTTCATTTGATACATACTGGCTTGACCCTGAATAATACCGATTAGTGCCAGTACACACACATTTCATTTGATACATACTGGCTAGACAGGTTGACCCTGTATAATACTGATTAGTTCCAGTACAGACACATTTCCCTCCTGTGGAGCATGTGAACTCTGAACTGCATGGCATTTCTGGGAACTGTGCTCCGGCACATGGAACATTGAATCCGAGGCCTGTAATAATAGAATTCAACCATTTATATGCCATTAAAATAAAAAAATATAGACAGATTAAATCTGAAAATTGAGATGAGGAATGGAGGCTATTCAGGGACATATCCAGGCTGGTTTTCATACTGGTAACCGGTATGGGCGTCCAAACTCCAGGTGCCCTATAAAAATTTCAACAACAAAAAATAATTTAAAAAAAAATTTAATATATTTTTTATTCAGGTCACAATTCATATCATACTAAGATACAGAATACAATTATATATTGACATGACATTAAAGTTTAAATTTTTTTTTAAGTTTAACAGGTGGAATTATACTGCAATGTATGTTTGGTTTTATCAAGGTTTCATCTGTGAGTTTGAGTTCAGGAATATTATCATTCAGATTTCAAACTTTCAGTTGAATTCAAGTGAAATTACAAAAAACTGTACAGGAAAATTGACTATTTGATAAAATCAACCTGGTTATCAGGTGGGATCTAATAATACCAAATGAATAATTAACATAGAGATTATTACAACAAGTAATTACTAACTTAATAGATATTGTTTCTGCACTATATTATGCACGTGCCTCTCACTTGAATTTTAGAGAACAGCCTATTAATTAGATTAATACGGTAAGTCTCATTTCAAGCAGGATAAGCAAAAACCATTGAACCAAGAGATATCTGACAATAACTTATAAGCATTTCCAATCCTATACTTATCAAAATTTCCTAAGTTAGAAACTCTTTAGAAACTTGATCAAATTGACCAATTCAAAATACTCACCTTGACAATTGTGCCCAAAATACTGCCCTTGATTATATGCCCAAAATACTGCTCAATGCATTGGATTTTCATAAGATGGACCACAAAACAACAGGAGAGGGACACCACCTCCCAAACCCTCCCAACTCAGGCCTTTGAGATATGCCGAATGATATATGTATCATGAGCGTTATCATTTACAAATATATATATTTAACAAATAATCACAATCTTAATAATTAAATAGATACAACAAGAGGTGTGCACTCGAGTGCTAGCATACCCCCACCGTGGCAAATTCAACCCGCATTATCCGTAAACTCAACCAATAAGATTTTTAACTTTAAAGAAAATTCGGACTAATAATATCGATATGGTGTCACAAGAAGCTTGTACAGAAAAAATTATTCAAATCGGTTCATATTTGTTAAAGTTATTAAGTCAGACAGAATTTTCTAAGTCAAAATAAGTCGAAAATGATGTGTAATATTACGAAAAACAGTCTGAGCCAATCCCTAGCCGCATCATGTAGAGAGGGTATTGTGAGAAGCATGTATACCAAAAATTATTGAAATCGGTTCATATTTGTTAAAGATATTAAGTCGGACAGAATTTTCTAAGTCAAAATAAGTCGAAAAAGAGGCATAACTTGAAAAAAAAAAGTCGGACCGACCGCAATTAGCATCATGCAGAGAGACCGTCCTAAGGAGATTGCATACAAAAAATTATTGAAATCGGTTCATAGTTGTTCGAGTTATGAGGTCGGACGGACGGACGGACGGACAAGCGGACAGAGAAAGCGTGACGGACAGACGGACGGACGCACAGACGAAGTCAATCCAGTATACCCCCTATTTTCTTCGAAAGTGGGGGTATAAATAGGACAAAAACGCAGAGCTTTGCTCATATATATCAATCGTGGTGGAGGTCAGTGCATATACTATGTTAATATGCCTATGATTTCTAGTTCTTTAACAACATATTTTTACACACACAGGGATCCATGTGTGACATTTAGAAGGCTTTATTATACGCACAATGAAGCCTAATAGTAAACAATAGCACTTATGATTTGAAAGTTGTGTTTTTGCAACAATACACATTATTGAATTAGATGGAAATCGATCCCAGTCCCATGATGGGTGCCTTCAGATGCAAAGATCAATGTCAATACCACACGGCCATGGAAGTGACCCCCAAAAGGAAGCTCAAATGACCTCTGTATTCAGATGTCACACTTTGGACACTATAGGTACATTTTAGTGTCTCAGTGTTAGGTATATGGTAGATTTTTAGCACAGCTGCATGTTATATGTGTTGATCATAGTATCGAATATCTCTGCTCAGTGATAGATATCACATTAGTTTTGTTCAGTTTCCATTCACTCATCCACACCAATATATATTACAACACTGCTTAAAGTAACTGCATTCACATGCCACATCCTGTCTACCGTCTGACCAGAAGTGTCATATAAACTGTAGATATTAACAATATGTACCTGTCTCAGAGACATGCTAAGCGTTACCCTGTGTACATGCATGGGACTATATAACACACACAGTGCCGAAATTTACTGAGTGGTAAGCTAACTTACGTTGATCACAGTAAAATCCAGTCCAGTACTTCGTCGAAAGAGAGCATCTACACTTGTTTGTGTCAGTAAGACAAGTTAATCCAACAATACAGGAATCTTCTTGATCTCTCACACAACTTTCCTTCAAGTTGTTCCCTGTAGAATTGAGATTTTAATTAGGATGCAGATGAAGAAACTGGATTTAAATTGGTTTATTGTAATTTCAGTCGCTAGGCCCCACTGCACCTAGCAACCACCGACCCTGAATGCAACTGACTATCTTGGTCGATCTCATGATCGGCACGATGTGGCTGAGATGCTCAGACTGACAGATAAATGGTATGAATAAGTGAATCCATATCCCAATCATTCACATCATATGTGGAGGTAGTGATGTAAGTTTGTGGAAAAACTGAATTCCATAATCCAGTATCCCAACCACTCATGTCATGCATTGAGATATAATGTGAAATAATGGTGGAAAATCTGAAGATTATGTAAGATGCTTGTAGAATACTTGCCACTAAAATATAAAAAACAAGGGCCACACCAAGCATGGGCCAATGCCCCCGACTGTACGCTTCATATTGGCTGTATTTAGAGAGAAAATGAAGAAATAGTGGTGCATTCTCTCAGTTTAACCCCAGTTCATAACTCTGGCAAAGGGCCACAACTCTGGAAAAAAGTGCAGACAAAACAAACCCCAGTTCATAACTCTGGCAAAGGGCCACAACTCTGGAAAAAAGTGCAGACAAAACAAACCCCAGTTCATAACTCTGGCAAAGGGCCACAACTCTGGAAAAAAGTGCAGACAAAACAAACCCCAGTTCATAACTCTGGCAAACGCCATGTCTGGAGAAAAAAAGGATGGATGAAGAACTCCACTATATACCCCACGAATCCTCAATTCACAAGTCAAACAAGAGCCGTAACTGGTAACTATTAATGGACAAAAACTGGAGTATGTGGGTATCCTTTCCATCAACCTGTGCTATCACCATCCAATGGGGAACGAAATCAGAGAATTAACACCCAAGCTAAATACAAGCTGAAATGTTTTTTCTGACACAAAATTCATAAATTTCCAAGTCAAACAAGGGTCGTAACTCTGGTAAAAATTAATGGACGAAACCAGTAGTATGTGGATATCCTTTCCCCCTACCTGTGCTATCACCATGCCAAAGTAAAATGCAATCAAATAATAAAGACATCCACAGCATAACATTTGTTATGGATGCGTTGACTTGTTTACTCTAAGTCCAACTAAGGGCCATAACTCTGGAAAAAAGTGCGGACAAAACCTGCACTATGTGGAGATCCATTCCATAATGCTGGTCTACCGATATACCAAAGGACATCCAAATTGGACTATCGATACTTGAGCTGCCTTGTGAAATGTTTGTAATGGATGGACGGATGGAAGGACGGATAGACGGAGGTCTCCACTATATACCCCTGAATCATCCTTCGGAGGCATAATAATTCCATTAACATACTCACTACCACCAAAAATAATGGTTAGTTGCATATATCTGCTAAACTTGATACCCATGTAAAATGTACCACCTCCCCCACCAAATACGCACACAATATAATCACAAACCAAACACATGTGTCCACTAAGATTTTATGGACTATATACATATGTACCCATTTCCACAGTTGGTTTTATCTTATCTGGTTTTGATCAATAAAATAGGCAATCAACATATTTTTTGTTGCATTTATGGACTTATAAAATTGTAAGTGGCCAAATAACATACTGTATAAATTGGCGAAGTCGCAAATCATGCATTATGCCCCGGCATTTTAATTTCAACATATTAGAAAGAAATATCTAAAATCTGTCTGTTGTAAAAAATCAAGATTTCCATTATTTTGCCAACGAAAAAAAAGTGTGATAAAAGAAGTTCAAGGCTGCACAAGTGAAGATCGCCTTTCAAGAATGTAAATAAAATATAAACTGATGCGGAGGAACAACTAACAACTGTGTCATTAAAAATAACTTTTCAAATTCGGAAATATAAATTAGATACTATATGAATTTGATGTGAATCAACTCGCGAGAATGTTAACTCTTACCGAATTCCTATGCCGGTGACTTGACCACTTTCATATTTATCGATAAATACAAGTAACAAGTAACTGAGGCGTTGTTAAGACTTTTCCAATCAGAATAAAGGAAAATGAAAGTGAGAAATAGGGGTGTATTTATATCATAACGAATGTATTTTTTACGATGTTGTAATAATCCATTCCATTCTACGGAAAATGTCATGAAAACATTAGAAGATGACTATTTTGACAACTATGATATTATATGTGGTATTATTGTTGTCAGATTTCATTGGTAATAAACTAATTTTGATGACTAAAACAGCTTTTGATGAGCTACCTTTGTTGCTGTTGTAACTGGATGTTTGGAAATCCACGACTCGGATGCGACATATTTAATTATGGTTATAACGTCTACTCACGCGCGGTGCACTCTGATCCTGCAGTCCAAAAGAGAGTGTTACCACAGGTACATTGATTATTCACACATGTCATAGTCCCCTGACAGGGATTCTCTGGAGTTGGTGAGTTACACACCAGATTTACATTGATCTCTGTAAGCAAACAAACAATATATAATAAAAGGTTGGGGACAATGTGTCCCCACGAAAAGGTGGCTTTTTAGTAAGGATAGCTTTTTTTTATTATTAATTTTCCAGATTTTGAGATAAAAATAAATAGCCTCCCTCATTCCACAAATGAGATTAAATCGCCTGAGAACACAGACGGGGGGTCTGCATATTTTTTTCCAGACACAAGGCGAGGATAGGTGGGTATGTCAGCCAGGGCTGGAAAAAATAGGTAATGCAAATTTTTTTCCTACCAGTACACTGAAATTTACTCATGTTTGTCCACTATTAACATTACATAGACTCTTATCTACATAGATATATCATTTAGAACACATTATATTAACATCCATGACAAATTTCATGATCATCAGACGAACAGTACGACCTGTAGCCCATGCTAATGGATTGAATTTTTAAATCCAAGATGGCCACTGGCGGCCATGTTTTTTGGCCGAAGCACCCCAAAATGACTCGTTCCATTTACATGTCATTGTTAACATCCATGATAAATTTCATGATGATCAGACGAACAGTAGGACCTGTAGCACATGCTAATGGATTGAATTTTTAAATCCAAGATGGCCACTGGTGGCCATATTTATTGGCCGAATGACACCAAAATGACTCGTTCCCATCTACATGTCAATGTCAACATCCATGACAAATTTCATGATTTCATGATGATCAGACCAAATTATGACCTGTAGCCCGTGCCAAAGGCTTTAGTCATGCAAAGAGCAAAATCCAAGATGGCTGCTTGCGGACAAGTTTTTTTTGGCCAAACGACCCCAAAATTACTCATTCCCATCTACATGTCAATATTAACATCCATGACAAATTTCATGATCATCAAAATAACTCGTTCCCATCTACATGTCAATGTCAACATCCATGACAAATTTCATAATGATCAGACCAAAGATACGACCTGCAGCCTGTGTCAAAGGATTTAGTCATGCAAAGAGTAAAATCCAAGATGGCTGCTGGTGGCCATGTTTTTTGGCCGAATGACCCCAAAATGACGTAAGCCTGTGTCAAAGGATTTAGTCATGCAAAGAGTAAAATCCAAGATGGCTGCTGGCGGCCATGTTTTTTGGCCGAACGACTCCAAAATTATTCATTCCCATCCTCATGTCAATATTAACATCCATGCTTAAATTTTGAAATCCAAGATGGCCACTGGCAGCCATGTTTTTTGTCCGAATGACCCCAAATGACTCGTTCCCATCTACATGTCAATATTAACATCTGTGACAAATGTCATGATCATCAGACGAACAGTACGACCTGTAGCCCTATGATCATTAATTCAACTGACAACCATTGCTTTTATGTAAAGATTATAATACCAACGAAAGACAACACATACAGATAACACTATCATCGATAGAGCTATACAGTAGACCACTGAAGCATATATCAGCATATTAATTTTGTCGGTTTCGCAGATCTTACAGAACAAAAATACCGGTTAGTAATACTATATCGACCTGGATTATACAGACAGACATGCATAATCACTACACTAATCACTACGGCTAACTTTAATTCGAAGCATTTATCACGAGCTGTTGTCGAAGTAATGCCGACTGTGAGATAGGCGGTTATTGCTTTGTGTCCTGTCCATACAATATACACCGATGCCATGACATATATTCAAGCCACTCACCCTGGAGTCACAGAAGGAATTGTGCAAATTGTAAATGACTTGACAGGTGTCGTGTTTCTCAATAGAGCGTGTGCTTTGTCGTAGATTTCAAAAGATCTTTTGTTTATGTGAATATTCACATAAATATTTCAAGGTGTGTCGCTTACAGTGACTGGTTTACATGGTAATATGACAGCAGTAAGGTTATGCACAGAACATATGCGATCAATATGAACAAAATCTACTGAGATTTCTTACATCTAAAGCATTCTTAAATTATGAAATAATTTATTGCACTCACAGTATAAAACGATTTTGCACATAGAGCTCCTCAGGAAACCCCAAAAACTGGTCAGAAATTTCACAGTGAAACACTGAGTGAAATGCCTTAATTTTGTTTGCAAACACCCGACAGAATCTAATAGCACTATGAATACAAATTGAGAATTTGCATGTGGAAGGTCATGAAGGGAAACCCAGTTTCAAATTCTTGGACTTACCTTTATTAATATAATTTTTACATAGCCAGTGTCATAATGGCGTGATATAGAATTCAAGTTGATGAATTTCACCGAATCCTTTGGATTGCTCGGTTTATTTCTATCCGAAATATGTAATTATATCTTCATGGAGTGAATTACAATTTCCAGGAGAGAGTGATATGGATTATTTGCAAACTGTCAATCATGTTTAGTTCAGCAACTCTTTGTCAGAATCTCATGTCTATAGCATGATTATACTATCGGTGTGAATGGCAATAAACATGCTGTCTGGGGTGATTTTGAGATGTTATCGGTGGGATTTTCGATGAAAAATATACATTTTACCGCTATCGGCTCCTCCGGTAAAAATGCATTTATAATCTTAAACCCCAGCGATAAGAGCCTGTAAATCAGGTTTATGCCCTAAATAAAGTTGAAAGCTAATCTGGTAAAATCAGTACTGGAAATGCAATTCTAAAACTTATATAATATTGCTTTCGCCAGGGAAATGAAAGTTGGTTTATTCATGTGGCCTCGACTGACATATCTAAAATTGGGAACAGAATATATGCTATTTCAGGTACATTTTGCAGGTCATATAAGTTGAGAATATGCAAACAACCAGACCGATTAATTGTCAATAACAAAACTGTTCATTGATATTGACATCAATTGGAAGTATGAATATTCACAGGATCCTAAAATCATTATAATTAGGATATATACCAATTATATTCTCTTCAATGTTTACAGAAAACAGGTAATATGAGTTTACTTAAGGCACGTACTGTTCTCACAGCTGTCTCCGTCCCAAAATGTTCCAGTATCACTGCATTTACATAGATTGGACACGCATGACAGGCCGGATACACAGGACCCCACAATGGTGCATCCTAAATCAAAACTAATTTCTGTAAAAAATAATGGAGTAAATATCAGATAATGTGTTAAAATGGAGTGGAGATCATACCGAAACGTCTCATTCATGTCTGGAAAGAAATATCAAATTTTCAATGCTTAAAGTTGCAAAATTAACTCTAACTTAATTAAATTATTAAGTCTACTTAATTAAAGAGGGCATGTCATGTATGTACTGGGTGTATTGATTCACGCTTGCGTAAACAGACGGCAAGATACAGTTAAATAACAAAAGCTACATTGAAATAATTAAATCATATTTAACCGTGGTTTTAAGAGATACATATGACAATCTACTTTTCAGTAAATTTTCTGCTATTTTATAGGCATTCACATAATAAGTAGAGAGTAATCAATTGGTTTTGATGATAATGTGAAATAATTCACAAGAAGTGCCGGCCTGGTAAAACCCCTGAGTCAGTGGAGCAAACAAGGGTTTAACAATAGGACCAGATCCCTGAGTGAATTGTGTTACGTAATCATCAAAACCAATTGATTATTCTGTTTATTACACACATTCAAGCACGAAAAAAGCTGCTAATTCAAAAGATAATATGTGACAAAATAGTCCCTGATCAGCTGATCAAGTGCTCTCACTGGGGATGTAATTCACAGGTTTGTCATTATCACTTTTAATTCACTGAGAAATCCTTATAAATCACGGCTAAGTGTGTAATAAATACAGATTAAAACTACAGTGAAGTGTTATTGGTTTTCATATGGTGTCGAGTTGAGAAGGTAAGATCCAGGATCTGACAAGCTGCCGCAGTCTCAACTCAACATGATATAAAGACCAATATCACTTCACTGTACATGTATGTAGTGATAATGTGTTTATTATATGATTTATAGGCCTATTTCAGATGCCTTATATGTACAGGAATTTTAATTTGGTTTAACCCTTTCTATACTAAAGCATCATTGATTATTTATCCCATAGGAAATGTTCAGATAATAAGTTCAACAAACTATCATAGATCGTTTGTTAAACTTATTATCTGAAAATTTCCAACCAATGGCTATGAATCATTCTGCTATGGTATTATCTTTCTGCCTGTCATCTGCTTTTACTACCTGAACACCCCTCAAATGAATAATAGACTGTTCCAATTTATATTTTGATAACCGAAAGAAAGAATCCATTTAGAATAGAACTGAATAAATGCTAAAATGTCACTTTTATGAATGATCTGTTGTGTAAGATCAGTTTTAAATGAAACTCATGGGCAACATCATCACTGAAAGCATATAATAATGTTCTGCGAATTATTGATGTTACCAGCAGATATTGACACATACGTTACAGTATGCATGCTTTCTGCTGAATACTTAAAATTAAATTGTCATACAGGAAAATTCCTTATTTTATTGTCATGATATTGTTCTATTTCCTGGAAAAACCACATATTAAATTGTGAAATGAAAGATAAATTATTGTGTTTCCACTTTTTTTTAATACTGGAAATTTCAGAAAATTTGTGGCCTTCAATTTTGAAGTTATAGTCTGGCTGTCGGAGCTGAATTATAGGACCTACCCGGAAAAAATTCTTAACAAGCTAAATTTGGTATCGTTCGAAAGAGGAGACATTCGTATATAACATATCCAAAATCCGCTAAAATCCGCTTTGGGGAAATTTTTCTACAGCGCCCTGAATAGGGGAGGGGTCTGACGTAATTTATGAAGGTATTTGTGACTACGGGACTCCGTATGAGCGCCAAGTGGTCTAGATAAAAGTTGTTTTCAGTACATATATTTAAATATAATGAACGATCATATAATTGCAAGGTCATCAGATAATATATTTACATACATATGGGCAATGGAAAGCGTATTTCTTATATCATGATGAAAGTCCGTTTAATTAAACGCTCTCTAATTGCTTTCATTAAACTAAATATATAGTTAGTCTCGAATTTTTCATTCTTACTTGAGCGTAGCGATATACTATGAAAAGATGAAGTGATGGGTCTACATATAAATTAATGCTCTTTATTTTAAATGACTCGTGCTTAATGCCCTTTAATGGTCCAATTAGACTATCAATTCAATGATTTATGTAATATAACTATCAAATATAACGTAGCGATTGTTTCTTCAAGTGTGTGGTGGCCATCATGTCTTGATATAGTTGTTTTGATATGTGTTTTGTGTGACATTGTGTTTATTTTTCGTCTTCTGTTGAAACCTAACGGCGCCAACATACGCGGAAGGCTTATTGCATATTCAAACTGCAATGTTTTGGGGGTTTTATTATCATACTCTCTCGTTTGGTATGGTGCGTGTTCGGCAATGGCAGAACCAAACCCATATGTTGGGGTCAGCAACTTTCAAGAGGACTTGCGAGTCTCGTCCTTTCATAGCATGTATCAATTTAATGTGGACACTAAGGGAAATCCATTGGTACAAGTTATGGCAAAAGGATTGGAGACTTTGATTGACTTCTCTGATAAGCGAGGATGTAACCACTTATCTGAATATTTAAAGGGGCAACAATAACCACACCCATTGGTAAGGTCTTGGTCCATAACAATTGTAGGTGTGATTTCACTGATAGGAAAAGAACCTTCAGTGTCAATCCTGAGTGTATGGATATACGGTTCCGCTCTCTAAGAAAATGATGTCTAAACAAGAGCCAGTTAATTTCAAAGAAGACTGTTCCATATCTGGAAAGGGTGTCATATCAGATCCCCGTCATCCCTGTATGAGGCAAATGCGAACAGTAGCAACTCTCCCTATTAAATACCAGAGAAGATTTGTGAGCATTGAAGGTTAAGAAACTCATTCTAAGTTGCCTTGATTTCGTTGCTGCAGAAGCCGTATATCATGTATACCAAGTGTTGAAAATACTCGAAATGCAACGCTCATTTGATTCGCTGTGTGTATCCGGGCTGGAGTCTGGGGATGGTGCAGAACTGTATACTCTGTCCGAGTTACATACTCAAATGATAGAACTAGCAATTTGGTCAGAATCTTAATTCAATAAAACGCCTTAAACAGAAATTGGAAGAACGGTATGGGGAGTATATCTTTTTCGCTGAAATCGAAAGGCATAGCAACGACATTTGCTTCAAAGATATGGCCACGTACTCGACAAATGACAAGCGGTATGCGGATAAGAAAGATGACATAGATGAGGAGGCAGGCAGAGTTGTTGTGACCGCCACGAAGATGATTAGGGCAAAGTTACGGAAAATGACATATGATAAGAAAACCTACACCACCAGCGAGGAGATTGGGAATATTTACAACATAAATAAATGGATTTCTCGCCATTTAGAAATGTATCTGGAGATACTAGTTCCATCTGAAATAAAACAGAATAGCAATGGTCACAGTATCGTACAATCTGTTATTACCTCTACTATTTTTGGTATTTGGGTTGAAATGGATCGCGTTTCAGGTCAAGGTGGCTTGCTGGTGAACTCTCTAAATTGGGGTTTTCAATTACTTACGACGAAGTAAGCAGGTACGAGCAATCAGTGATCCAGGTGGAAAATCCTGAGAGTACACACATGGAGTATTTTCCAGGTACATTTACTCAGTCGACAGCAGATAGAGTCGACCTAAACGTCGCTACTATTGATGGTAAAGGTTCATTCCATGTTATGGGGATACTCGCAGTTTCAGAAGGACGACACACTGGTTGCACCTATATCAAAGTCATCACTCATCAAAAACGTGTTATGGTTGAAGAACTAATCGAAGACAAGGATGTGCCCATCATACACCATTAGAAACCTACAAAAAAGCTGGGATTATCCACTATAGAGTACCGACCCATACACAGGTTTGAGCACTGATTGGCATTGCGGTTGGCTTTCAAATCGAGCAATGAAACAGACCGAACTGGTCTGGATTAATGGAACACATATTTTCTTCAAACAGCTCAGAACATTCAGCCTAGTCAGAAGATCTTTTTCTACCGATAATAGACCTCAACCCATCAGGTGAGTCTTGTTTGTTTTCCACTTTGATGTGTATTCAGAATCACGCGACACAGTTGGGAAAACCCTGTCTCCATGCTTGGCGTTTGACCAGTCACTTTGGTTCAAACAGGTTGAGATCATTTAAGCCAAGTCACTTGGAATAGTTTGTAGACTCGGCGGCTTCCATCTGATGATGAGTTCATGGGTAGCATTGGTACCATGATGAATGGGTCGGGGTTAGATGAGGCTCTTGAAAACGCTTATGGCTCAAACACAGTTGCCACAATGCTTTCCGGGAAGGCATTCTCGCGAGCACTCATATGTCATTTCCTTGTAGACAGAGCCCTTACTGTTGGATGAATTGATCTCTGAGGATTCAAATGAAATCTCCAAGACGACAGCCGATGACGAGGCATCAAACGCGACATCAGATACCGAATTATCTGCAAAATCAAATGTCGAAGTACCTTCAACGTTAAATATCGAAGTACCTTCGACATCAACTAACGAAGAATTGGCAATCGAGGGAATCGCTGCAATTGGTACTGACAGTTTCGAAGGGGCGAAGCTTAGTCAGATTGAAGTGAAAGCAATAATTGAGCTGTATGTAAACGTGTTTGATGGGTCCATCCCAGTTCCGGCTGCTTCCGATTCAATAGAACTGCTCAAATTGAACGAACTTATGTTATATTACAAGACATACATTGGCGAGAAATCCAGAACATCCAAACGTTGGTTACAGTATATGGAGAGTCTAGAAATGTTGACAGATTTTATTCGAGCTGAGAGAACAGGAGATTGGAATCTCCATTTAGTAGTTGTTGGGAAAATGTTGAATTTGTTTGCCGCTTGTTTTTGCAAATGATGCTTGACTTACCCAAGAAGAAATATCCGTGGTTATACAAGTCTTTGATAGAGGATGGTGTTCATACTATTCGAAGGAGCAGTAGGTTTGGGCATGACTGTCAAGTGACCTAGTTATTGAGCAAATCATGATGCGTTCCATCAAAAGTCGGGATGGACTTCTACGAGGAAGAGGCCAGCAATTGGGTTTATGATGAAACGATTAGAATCGTCTGCTCATCTGCAACATCTTTCCTTAGAAATCAGCAATCGGGCTGCGTCAGCCCAACAGTTAGGCAAGGCAGTTCGAAGATTTTCATTCAAATGTACTCGGGCAAGGATGGAGAGTCCCTCGATCATCTAAGATACGCGAAGTTCATTACCGTGTTTCCTCCGGCAGGTCTGCTATCGAACCTCAGAAACTGACACACACAGAGAGGGCAGCCTTAGTCTTAGGGTTCACTTACATGTTTTAATCTGGGCATATCTCGGGAAAATAGATCTAGAACCCAAACTTTGCAAACATTGGGGATGGAAACTGCAGGGGTCAATAATTATCGCTATAATGACTGACCTAGAACCAGCACCGAAATTCTTCTTTAATTCATGGAATGCAATTGAAAAATTTCTTCAAGAACTCCTTGTGGCACAAACCAATGTTCATGTCGCAAGAATGGGATTAAGTGTGTCACTGCCTGTGGGGATTGTCGTGGGGAGATTTGCACGAATCTTTTCAACGGTTGTTGATAAGGAACTGGATTGAATGTGGCTTTATCGCCAGAAAGCAATCTTAATACTCAATAAATATATCTTTCGTTTTGGTCGGGGATTCAAAGTCAATACATTCATAATGTGGAAAATTAGTGGAAAAATAAAGAAAACACATATTTTCCCGTTTTGGCTGACATTTTGGCCGCCATGTTTAGGTCTTTTAACCGGAAACAGCATCGTTTGTGTTGGACATATATTGTATATACTACAAAAGGACTTTTGGTTACAACACGGGTTGATAGTTTTATATTGTGCGTCAAACAATAGACTTCTCGAAATGTTCAACTTTCAAGCGGCCATGTTGGACGCCATCTTGAATAAAATAAATTCCCCAAAACGGATTTTAGCGGATTTTGGATATGTTCACCAGGGGGTTATGCTGCATCGAATGACACCAAATTCAGCTTGTTAAGAATTGTTTCCGGGTTCAACCCTTCAACAGCCAGACTATTATCAGCAGGCATCTAAGCAGTCATGTTGTAATGGGGTCATCATGGGGTATAATTCTTTACCTGAACAAAGCCAAGTGTATGAGATATGATGCCAGGAATAGTTTGGAAATAAGTTTATCAAATATGAACTGATAGATCTCAATGGAGATCTTGGATGCCATCATGAATTCTGAGTTTTTCTCAAGTTAGATGCTGGAAATGTCTTCCCCAGGTTATGCCACACAGAAACAACAAGAGATGGACTGTCGTCCGGTGCATACCCCCTCATGGCATACCGCCTAGTGTGGGCACATCTATAACTTATGATGGCTATACTCAGACATATGGACCCAGAAATCAGCATTTTCATATAAACAAAGATGAATAACTATAGAACAAAAAACCAAAACAAACATTTGAATGTGCCATTAACTGTCCTCATAGTGGTGAACATCCATACAAAATTTCATTGAGATCCAAGCATTACTGTTCAAGTTATGAGCTGAACAGACATCGGATGGATCAAACAACCAACATTTCCAGATAAACAAAGATGAATTACTCTAGAATGGAAAAGCAGAACAGAACAATGGAACCCCCTATTGAATGTCCTCATAGCAGTGAACATCTATACCAAATTCCATTGAGATCCCAGCACAACTGTTGAAGTTACGACATGAAGACACCAGACGGACCAAAAAGCCAACATTTATTTCCAGATGAACAAAGATGAGTAACTCTAGAATGGAAAAGCGGAACAAAACGATGGAACCCTCTTTTTAATGTCCTCATAGTAGTGAACATCCATACCAAATCCCATTGAGATCCCAGTACAACTGTCGAAGTTACAATATGAACAGACACCAGACGAACCAAAAAGCCAACATTTCCAGATGAACAAAGGTTATGACATGAACAGACACCAGATGGACCAAAACTCCAACATGTCAAGATAAACAAAGATGAATAACTCTAGAATGGAAAATCGGAACAAAACGATGGAACCCTCTATTTAATGTCCTCATAGTTGTGAACATCCACACCAAATTTGGTTGAGATCCCAGCACAACTGTTGAAGTTACGACATGAACAGACACCAGACGTACCAAAAAGCCACTATTTCCAGATAAACAAAGATGAATAACTCTAGAATGGAAAATCCAAACAAAACGATGGAACCCTCTATTAAATGTCCTCATAATAGTGAACATCCATACCTAATTTCATTGAGATCCGAGCACTACTGTTCAAGTTATGACACGAACAGACATCGGACGGACGTACAGACTCACGGACGCACGCACGGACACACGGACGGACGCACGGACGGACGCACGGACAGGTGCAAAACAGTATACCCCCCTTTTTTTTTTAAAAGGGGGTATAAAAATCACCTTGTTCCGAATTTCTGCTAGGTAGGTCCTACACTCCATTGACCGGACTAATTTTTACATTCATTTAGGTTAATATAAGCAACTAACTTGTTTCACAGCTGTCTCCATCCCAGTACTGATTACTGCCCACACATTTACAGACACCTCCTTGACAAGACAGAGAGACAGCACACTGGTCTGTTATGACAGGATTAGTGTCGCAGCCGCCATTGTATGCCACCTCTGGAATTCAAGAAAGATGACTGTAGTCACAAACTCATTTTAATTATAATTTCCATATTGCTTGGATCCTCCATAGTACACACCAGTGTATCTTGCACTAATACATGGCTCAAAATCATTCATTTGTTGCATATATTCTGTTGAGTATAAAAGGAGATGGTCCCATAAATGGTCAGATTTAGTGTACAGTACCCCTTCAAAAGTAATCAAATGAAAGTGTCTATGACACAGTAGCTCAACTTGGAGAAGGGATAATTGCATGTGTTACAGTCAATGGAGCGATTAGGAATGCAGAAAGTTGAAATTACTAATAGTACTATATGTCAACATGACTACAAGGTCTTGACTACAAATACAATACAAATACTTCATAATTTGTAATCATCACAAATACAATACAATTACAGAAAACGAGGACCCCATCATTGATTATAGGAGGGGGAACTTACTTTTCTTTTCGGTGTTTATATCACAATCAGTTCCAAACTGATGACAGCAGCTCATAAAGCTAAACTAAGAATAATAATGTAACTTACAAGATTCTCATCCAAAGTTTTCTTCAAGTTAGAGCAAGAAAGTAAATTTATTTTGTTCGTTATTCTTGCCAACAAAAACTACATGAGCAGTTCTGGAAATATTCTGATCTTCATGCTTTCACTCATTATGATAAAAAATTATGCACATGACTGAACGCTTAGTCAACTTTGTTGATAGTGAGGATATCAAGACAGAAGAGAAATAATTAATAAAATGATAAAAAAAAAACATTAAAGTAAAAGAGAATGATAATCTATCAAGGATTCACCGAGCTGGAAAGAATGCAGCATTGAACAATAAGGTTCTTAGATTCTTCAGGAAGAATAAATAACATCTTTATTCAGATTTTTGTTGAATTCATCTTTCTATATTACACAATGTTCCCATAGAAATACTGCTAAACTAGAGAAAATGTATAATATAACTAACTTGTTTCACAGCTGTCTCCATCCCAGTACTTTGTAGTCCTGTCAGCACATTTACAGAAACCTCCTTGACAAGACAGAGAGACAACACACTGGTCTGGTATGACTGCTGGAATAGTCTTGCAGTTGTCGTTGTATGCCACCTCTGGAAATCAAGAAAGAAATTACGTCAGCACTTTCCTCTATTAGTATTAGTTTCGTTAGTTGTAGAAACAATATTAGACAAAGGGAACTCAGCCAAACATTTTGTAAGTGTGATCTAGAACAATCAGATCGACGATAGAGTACACCCTAGATCATGCACAGTGTGGACTTCCGGGACGAAGCTGTTCTTTAAGTAAACACCAAATATGGCGACATGACCAGATATCAGTAAGTGTCTGTTATACCACCATTAACACACATAACACGACCAGATATCAGTAAGTCTGTTATACCACCATTAACACACATAACACGACCAGATATCAGTAAGTCTGTTATACCACCATTAACACACATAACACGACCAGATATCAGTAAGTGTCTGTTATACCACCATTAACACACATAACACTTTGATGACTAGAGCTTCCTGAAATTTTGTGAAAACCCTGTGCTCCCATAGGGAGCCTCACATTTTTAAGTCAATACATTGGCCTAACAATATTTATCTTAACCTTGTAATTAAGCCAGTGCATTCTTTTATTTACGCGAGGCTCCCAATGGACATATATAAGTGAATACATAGGCCTAACAATATTTATCTTGACCTTGTAAAGCCAGTGCATTCTTTTATATATGCGAGGCTCCCTATGGAAGACTCGCATATATAAGAGAATGGACTGGCACAGGATCTTTAATGCTGCACCATCACAGCTCCCATCATGAATGGGTTAACCAAAATGATTGAGGCTTATAATCTCTTCAATCATCTCACCAAATGTCTCCAGATCTCACTAATACCCTTACAGTCATCAACAGGACATGAATCAGTAGTTACTCGCCACTAACAATTTATCTGAAGTTGCACATGCTTAGTTATCAAAATAATTATGAATAGCCCCTGAGAATATGGTGCCAGACATGTGCAGAATGAGGTCCCCAGAGGGTGAATGTAGTGATGCTACCCTCACAGTGGGCTAGCATCACCAACGTCATCCTCTTGGGACCTCATTAGCATAGCCTCCATCTACTATGGGAGACCCAGACCCAGATTTAGGTTCCCACATGGTGAAGATGGTGATGTTCACCCATTGAGCACCTCGATTATGCAACGTTTCGTCTATCCGATTTGGAAATATAGAGATATTTAACTGAAAAAGAAAAAGAATCTTTGTTAATTTGATAAAGATACTTTCCAGAGAAAATGAGACCGAAGCAGAATTAGGTCCTCAGAGAGTGAATTTAGTGATGCTAACCTGCTAAGCAGAATTAGGTCATCAAAGAGTGAATTTAGTGATGCTAGCCCACTGTACGGTTCACTCTGTAAATGTCCGGCACCATATTATTAGGCCTGGTCGCTAGTAGTATGTCCTTTGTTAGTCAATCGGCAATATATCTTAATGGTTCCAACAACAGGCAAATATTTACTCATTCATATATATATGACTAGCAGGGTGACCCGACTTCGTCCGGGCTAAGTAACATCGAAATCCATCGAAAGGCGCGATTCGACCTTGAATTGACCATTTTGAAGGTCAAGGTCAGGTCGGGGTCATGATTTGACTCGTCCAAAACACTCCCCGGACAAAAGCACCCTAGGTATCAAATTTCGTCAAAATCCGTCCAGCAGTTTTCCCGGCCATTGCTAACAGACAAACAGACAGACAGAAGTCCCAAAATATATATTAGATACTAGCTACATGTAGTCCTATATTAGTTTATATTGGTATTCAATATCAGCTACATGTAGATGCTTTTCATTTTTAAATTGGTTTGCAGAAATTGAAAATTGCATTGCAAATTGTGATGTGAATCCAGTTAAATTGAGCCCTGTACATGTAGACCTATGCTACAGTTTTATAGCTCTCATCAGTACATATTTTCAGTATAAATGTTCTCATACAACTCTACTTAAAAATGTATCAGTTATTTGTTGTGAGTATGATTTATTCTCTATTTTTGTTATAATTTCATTTTCTTTTTTCTTTTTCATGTATATTGCATACCCATTGGTTTATTTTTGCAAAATACAGATTTCAAAATGTTCAATAAAAATATTTGTCTTGTCCTTAGACAATACAAACCGATTACGTCATTGACAACCTCTGCTGTAACAGAAAAATGTCTTCACTAAATTATGAGGCAATGTCTACATAATTCAGAAGTTTGTTCTATGAAATATCAACCTAAATATCAGTATACTACAATCTACAGTCCCCAGAGTGTGCAATAAATATAGAACAACATGGTTCTCCTTTACCATCGTGTCACAACAAACTCGTGCAATAACATTAACAAGTTCAAACATTTCATGACACTTGCATTTCAATTTTCTCAAATATATTTTTGTTTTGTTAAAGACTATGATTATGACTGTGATTATGACTATGATTACGACTATGATTATGACTATGCTTATGACTATGATTATGACTTTGATTATAACTCAATATAACATAATTAATTTCTACAAACAATGAGTTATTGGGGCGGCATAACCAGGAAAGGCTGTCTTCCTGATATCCCCAAATCGCCGATGCTTCTTAAAACGTAGCCCAACTTCATAAATGGCAAAAAATAGGTCAATAATATTTTCTGGCCAGCTCGAGCACTACTATTGCAAGGATCACTCACTCACCTTTAATATAAAAACACAACGGACACGAAGAGCACTTAACTTTATGAATAAACCTTAAATTTGTATTCTTTTTTAGCTCTAAATCTGAATTGATTGATTCACTATTTGCATCTGAGATTGAGATTTGTTATCTTATAGTTATTTCCTCTTGACTCAGATCAAGAACAAATAATCTGGAACTCCAGCCATCCAAGAAAACTTCATGTCATCTTTGGGTCAAAATAGGTCATTATAGGGGACGTCATATAAAGAAATGTATAAGAGTAAAACAGATTGAGATGAATAAATCAAAGAGATTACTTACTTGTTGGACATGAAAAACTGCCTTCCAACTATTGGTTGATGTATCACCAAAAGAATCAATATGTCATTATAGGGAACATCATTTAAAGAAAATGTGAAGAGTAAAACAGACTGAGATGAAATTATCAAGCAGAGGTTACTTGCTTGCTGGGCACAGTTAAGTACCATCCCTATATTGGTATGATGTATGCCATTTGCATACTCCATCCAGGCAAACCAGGACATATAAACAGGGGTCATCATGGGTCGCGTATGCATCACATAAAGATAGTTAACTTACTTGCTGGGCACAATGAAGTACCATCCCAATATTGGTCCGATGTGGGACATTTGCACACTCCATCCCGGCAAATCAGAGCAAGTAAACAGGGGTCATCATAGGTCGCATGTGAGGAACATGCGACGCCTTTCATTAAACCTACAGTGCACAAACAAATACGTCTTGTAATCTATTGGACTTCTGTAGTAACGGAACAAACAATAAATATCAAACTACCTATTTGTACAAATACAACTCTTTATGAAGACATTTAAGGATGTAGTGTTAAAGCCACTATTAATAATTTAAATTATTTGCTATTAATTGAATCATAGATATTTAATTTTCCATCCCCTATCTGACATACCTATCATTCGTACCATTCATATCATTTGAATACACATAACAGTTAACAGAGGAAATATCAAAACTAATTTGGATTAAATTAGATGAGAAGTTATTCAACGTAAATGTTGACAGAAAAACTAAAGCATCAACCCGTTCTTTACTAAATACTCATTGACATGCAGTTCTCTTTGGAATTGTTCAGATAATAAATTAACCCGTTCTTTACTAAATATTCATTGACATGCAGTTCTGTTTGGAAATGTTCAGATAATAAATTAACCCGTTCTTTACTAAATATTCATTGACATGCAGTTCTGTTTGGAAATGTTCAGATAATAAATTAACCCGTTCTTTACTAAATACTCATTGACATGCAGTTCTCTTTGGAATTGTTCAGATAATAAATGTTCAGATAATAAATTAACCCGTTCTTTACTAAATATTCATTGACATGCAGTTATCTTTGGAAATGTTCAGATAATAAATTAACCCGTTCTTTAATAAATACTCATTGACATGCAGTTCTGTTTGGAAATGTTCAGATAATAAATTAACCCGTTCTTTACTAAATACTCATTGACATGCAGTTCTGTTTGGAAATGTTCAGATAATAAATTAACCCGTTCTTTACTAAATATTCATTGACATGCAGTTCTGTTTGGAAATGTTCAGATAATACATTAACCCGTTCTTTACTAAATACTCATTGACATGCAGTTCTCTTTGGAAATGTTCAGATAATAAATTAACCCATTCTTTACTAAATACTCATTGACATGCAGTTATCTTTGGAAATGTTCAGATAATAAATTAACCCGTTCTTTATTAAATATTCATTGACATGCAGTTCTGTTGGGAAATGTTCAGATAATAAATTAACCCGTTCTTTACTATATACTCATTGACATGCAGTTCTGTTTGGAAATGTTCAGGTAATAAATTAACCCGTTCTTTACTAAATATTCATTGACATGCAGTTCTGTTTGGAAATGTTCAGATAATAAATTAACCCGTTCTTTACTAAATATTCATTGACATGCAGTTCTCTTTGGAAATGTTCAGATAATAAATTAACCCGTTCTTTACTAAATATTCATTGACATGCAGTTCTCTTTGGAAATGTTCAGATAATAAATGTTCAGATAATAAATTAACCCGTTCTTTACTAAATACTCATTGACCTGCAGTTCTGTTTGGAAATGTTCAGATAATAAATTAACCCGTTCTTTACTAAATATTCATTGACATGCAGTTCTCTTTGGAAATGTTCAGATAATAAATTAACCCGTTCTTTACTAAATACTCATTGACATGCAGTTCTCTTTGGAAATGTTCAGATAATAAATTAACCCGTTCTTTACTAAATATTCATTGACATGCAGATCTGTTGGGAAATGTTCAGATAATAAATTAACCCATTCTTTACTAAATACTCATTGACATGCAGTTCTCTTTGGAAATGTTCAGATAATAAATTAACCCGTTCTTTACTAAATATTCATTGACATGCAGTTCTGTTGGGAATTGTTCAGATAATAAATTAACCCGTTCTTTACTAAATACTCATTGACATGCAGTTCTGTTTGGAAATGTTCAGATAATACATTAACCCGTTCTCTACTAAATACTCATTGACATGCAGTTCTGTTTGGAAATGTTCAGATAATAAATTAACCCGTTCTTTACTAAATACTCATTGACATGCAGTTCTGTTGGGAAATGTTCAGATAATAAATTAACCCGTTCTTTACTAAATATTCACTGACATGCAGTTCTGTTTGGAAATGTTCAGATAATACATTAACCCGTTCTTTAATAAATACTCATTGACATGCAGTTCTGTTTGGAAATGTTCAGATAATAAATTAACCCGTTCTTTACTAAATACTCATTGACATGCAGTTCTCTTTGGAAATGTTCAGATAATAAATTAACCCGTTCTTTACTAAATATTCTTGACATGCAGTTCTGTTTGGAAATGTTCAGATAATAAATTAACCCGTTCTTTACTAAATACTCATTGACTTTGAGAAATGTTCAGATAATAAATTAACCATTCTTTACTAAATACTTATTGACATAATCTTTGGAAATGTTCAGATAATAAGTTCAACAAATGGTCAAGGCCTTGAACTTATTATCTGAGCATTTCCCACCAATGAATAGGAATCCTTCTGCATGTTATATTGTCTGTCATCTGCTCTTATTTCCTGAACACACCTCCTGATGAATATGGTAGTGGACAATACCAAAGTATACTTTTATAACAGAGTCGGAGAGAATCCATTTAGTAAACAAAGGGTTAATACATGAGCAGACGTTACTCAAAAACTCACAACTAATTAAATACATGAGCAGACGTTACCCAAAAACTCACAAATAATTAAATACATGAGTAGACGTTACCCAAAAACTCACAAATAATTAAATACATGAGCAGACGTTACCCAAAAACTCACAAATAATTAAATACATGAGCAGACGTTGCCCAAAAACTCACAAATAATTAAATACATGAGCAGACGTTACCCAAAAACTCACAAATAATTAAATACATGAGCAGACGTTACCCAAAAACTCACAAATAATTAAATACATGAGCAGACGTTACCCAAAATCTCACAAATAAAAACAACTTTCATGTCTAGTCTTAGTCCAAGTCTTCTCGTACTAAAGCCGGCTAAGATATTGGGATGGAGGTGCCGGTCTTTAGTCCGAGTTCCAGGCCCATGCATTCCTATGACACGACTTAAGCGTTAGTGACCCGCTCAAATAAAACCACAATTATATGAAATAAAATATCACAATTGCGACAATAAACGGATATTTTCAACAGAAGACATGCTATTTGATCTGAAACCCACATCAGTTGTGAATTGAAAGCGGTAATTTAATGCGAAAGTAGACATTTATCGCAATGTTTACAATTTTTTTAAAGTATGCGAACTCAGTTGACCTCGCAAACTGTGTTCGGCATTTTCCGTTGAAAATATTCCGTAGATTTTGGACTAACAACGCAAATTACGATGAATTCTCAATTGTAATCGTAATTATGTGTGTCAATAAATAAAAAATAAATAGATTAATTAAACATTGGAGATATAAATGTAATACATTAAATAAATTACGGGAATTATAACCCTCTCAAAGTTTAAAACAGTGTAAACACAACGAGCATTAGAATAAATAATATGCCTTATATGGTGCTACATTTCACCCACATTTGGTGGACTTCCGCGAAATTAAGATATATACTAAGCGAACAGGGCAATATATTGCTCTTGTTATGCACACAAAAAATCAAACAAAATTTGTATACATTTTGAACCTTAAGTTTGAAAAGTCCCACTGAAACGGAAGAACTATATTTCGAAACTGTGTGATTCGGTTCTCCGATTATTTTATCAACACACAAATCAAAATGCACATCACACGCATGGCAAGTCAGACATAAGAGTTCTAATTTGCTCCAATTTTGACAAGTTGCTTGCGAAAATTGTCAACAAAACTACCGTTCTGATCCTCCATTATGTCATTAAGTTTTTAGTGCGGGAATTGTTCTCAAAGCACATAGGAAACTGGACTTTGGGGCGATCGGTTTTCGCCATTTTGTTCGGAAAACCCCGCGCTATATATAGAAACGGAAACTAGAATACCCAGCGGACAATGCCGGAATTCTTCGGAACCTGACTTCGGCTTTCAGTTAAGTAAACAAAATATAAAAACAGCGATGTTGGTGACAATCAACCGGAATATTCTATGCGTAATGTAACATGAAAGTTAGATTATTATACACCATTATGACCATAAGATGTCTCTCTTTCCGATGTATATAGCATCATGTATTGATTTATTAGGTAAATCGAGTAAAATACAACACAGATTCCCGCCACAGATCGTGGGCGTAAGTCGTGTCATAAGAGACTATACGGGACAATCTCGGACTAAAGACCGGCACCTCCATCCCAATATCTTAGCCGGCTTTAGTACGAGAAGACTTGAACTAGTCTAGTCTGAGATACTTACTAGTTATACAGCTGGCACCGTCCCAATATGTGTTGGCATTATTACATTTACATAGGCCACTCTGACAGCTCAGACCTTTTAGGGTAGCACACGAATTCGCTCCAGCGCTGGCACAGTTACCATTGAATGACAAGCCTAAAAGCAAATGACAAAAAGCGAGAGAAAGATAGAGAGAGCGAATAACATGCTCCAGCAAACAATGCATAAATGATAGATCAAGACTGAGTAGAACGAGCAAAGTGGCATATATTCTATATATAGATTATTTTGTTGTAACATGCATAGATATCAAAGATGCAGAATGTCTATATCATACACATAAAAGCCAAACAATAAAAAAATTATTGTAAAATGCTTAAAACAACAAATCATGTTCGACCCAAATTTACTAAAATTATCAATGGAAATGAACAATCTATAAATATCAAAGTGTTTAAATCAGTATACAATGCACCACCCAACTGTACTAAAATTATCAATGTGGAAATGAACAATCTATAAATATCAAAGTGTTTAAATCAGTATACAATGTACCACCCAACTGTACTAAAATTATTAATGTGGAAATGAACAAACTATAAATATCAAAGTGTTTAAATCAGTATTGATGTACCACCCAACTGTACTAAAATTTTCAATGTGGAAATGAACAATCTATAAATATCAAAGTGTTTTAAATCAGTATACAATGTACCACCCAACTGTACTAAAATTATTAATGTGGAAATGAACAATCTATAAATACCAAAGTGTTTTAAATCAGTATACTGTGTACCACCCAACTGTACTAAAATTATCAATGTGGAAATGAACAATCTATAAATATCAAAGTGTTTTAAATCAGTATACAATGTACCACCCAACTGTACTAAAATTATTAATGTGGAAATGAACAATCTATAAATACCAAAGTGTTTTAAATCAGTATACTGTGTACCACCCAACTGTACTAAAATTATCAATGTGGAAATGAACAATCTATAAATATCAAAGTGTTTAAATCAGTATACAATGTACCACCCAACTGTACTAAAATTATCCATGGAAATGAACAATCTATAAATATCAAAGTGTTTAAATCAGTATACAATGTACCACCCAACTGTACTAAAATTATCCATGGAAATGAACAATCTATAAATATCAAAGTGTTTAAATCAGTATACAATGTACCACCCAACTGTACTAAAATTATCCATGGAAATGAACAATCTATAAATATCAAAGTGTTTAAATCAGTATACAATGTACCACCCAACTGTACTAAAATTATCCATGGAAATGAACAATCTATAAATATCAAAGTGTTTAAATCAGTATACAATGTACCACCCAACTGTACTAAAATTATCCATGGAAATGAACAATCTATAAATATCAAAGTGTTTAAATCAGTTTACTGTGTACCACCCAACTGTACTAAAATTATCCATGGAAATGAACAATCTATAAATACCAAAGTGTTTAAATCAGTATACTGTGTACCACCCAACTGTACTAAAATTATCCATGTGAAGATAACTAAACCCAAATGATGAGAATGGTTCATATGATCATCAACTTCAGATCATTATAAATTAACAAGAGACCACAATCGGTAGCATCATCACATAACCACCATTCAAATATTAAACCCTTTATGGAGCCCCAGACAGAGAGAACAATGCACTGGTGACAGTCATCTGTGAGGCTCCATACAGGAGTGTTATATTTAACCCTTTCATATCCGGAGATACGCTTTATAATAGAGTGTCTGTCATTTGCAGAATGAAGTCCCCAGCCAGTGAATTTAGAGTTGCTATCCCAAACAGCTGGCTAACATCAGCAAGTTCACCCTCTGGGGACCTCATTCTGCTTAGGCCTCATCTTCTGGGAAGTATCTATAGTATCAAATTAACATTGTTTTTTAATTACTTTTCCCTACTGGGAAGTTTCTACATCCCCTAATTTGCAGAAGATAAAATGCATAACCAAGGAGACTAATGGGTGAACATCACAGATTTCAACTAGGGAGCTTCAATCTGATCCTAGGTCTCCCATAGCAGTTGAGATATCAGCAAAATGAGGATCACAGAGGGTGAATTTGGTGATGCTAGCCCATCATGCGGGATAGGGTCACTAAATTCACCCTCTGGGAACCTCAATCTGCAAATGACAGACACACTATTTTCAGGATTGCCAGTAGAGGTGGGAGGTGGATAGCAATATTTGGGATGAATCACAGACATGAATTTCAGTTGGAAATACATCTATCATTTACTAATAGGAACTTGATAATAACAATGCCGCGATGTTCAGTGTTTCAATGACGAAACTCCTGCATTCAATGTTCACTTCCAATCTAATGTTATTATCTTATTTAAATGCCTTATCTTTTGGAAACAAATCGCAATATGCTAAAGAAATTGAATAATATTGATCTTAATTAAAATGCAACATATCCGCATATACTGTACTGCACTAAGTAAATGATTCATTGAAGTGCTGTGGAATGACATGTTCGGTCTCCTGGGGATACAATTTATATTTTGACGTAAAAACGTTGACATATAATATACACATATACGTGTGAGTGCACAAGAAGGATAGAGAGACAAAGTCACTAGCATGTGGCTGGAGTGTTCAGAGAGGAGAGGAGTGCAGTGAGGAGGAATAACAAACTGTGTCAGGAAAACCATTTACATACGCATGCTACAATTAGTTCCATTCCAGTAATCTGATTCATTGGAACATCTGCATGTTCCATTCTGGCAACTAAACTCAGTTCCGCACATGCCTTCTGTATCAGCCTCACATGTATCATTGAATGTTAATCCTGTTCAGAGTGATGTGTAAACATAATAAGACAAAAATCTGGCATCTGATGAAAATGTTTAGAGAAATATGGAGAAATGTGCACTAATTATTAAGCTAACTTCTTCATGGGGGTAGGCTTTCTATATGAATGACAAAAATTTACTTTTGTAAGAGCTCTCTAGCTCACACACATGCACACACGGACGATGCATACCAAGCCATGGCAATAGCTCAAACTTTACAAAGCAAAGTTGAGCTAATAAATTGTAACATCTGTCCAGTATACAAATACATAGAACAAACACAAGGCTGATTTAAATTAATATGACTGACACAGATAACCATTTCCCCCATATTTCTCTTATTTGTTTATGAACCAGTGTCAGATAACATCATCTGTAATTACCACCACATAGCATGTGGCATGTGATGACTTATTAAGCTTATTGTTGTTATTAAGCTTATTTTTGATTGTGAAAGACTTGTCAAAATTTAGTTTCATTGGGAATGTGAAATAACAAGGTAATATGGGTGTTTGACCGTTCAATTGGCAAGGGTAATCTGTCTGTTCCTGATTTTTCTCCCAGACCCTGGACTGATTTCAACCAAATTTGGTGTGGTGATTCAGGGTACCCCAGTGGATGTTATAATGGCGGAAGTTTTTTTAATTTAACCAACAAAAAACAAAAAACTTTTAAAGTAGAAATTTGTTACTATTTAACTGATTCAGTGCTGCGCTTCCTGTGATTAACATAGGTCAGTGTGCTAGGTTTCCTGGTGATTTCAAGGCAATTTGGACGCTATGAGTTTGAATATATGTTGAAAAAAATAATATAGCTCAATGATATTACACATGTCATTAGTGCATGACCCCCAAAATTAATAGTCAGTTGTTAGACTGTTGTTATCGGAGTAGCAATAGACATTTAATGATTTATGTACATATTGTTTTTATCGCTGTCCTACATGTAGATACAATATAAATACTTCATCGAACCTGATCGATCCTTGCATTTACACTTTGATTTGATGTGAGATGTAGAATATTTATAAGCCTATATACTGGTGTCAAAAGATTATGAGAAGGTCGATGTTATGAATTGTTATTGTAAACAACATAACGCATCGGGAGGAATCAGTTGGCGGTTGTTGCATCGAAATTTGACGAAATGGTCTGTTGCACATGCATGAATAAATTACCCCCCCCCCATGAGAGGTACACGCACATACATTAGGTTTATCCACCATATGATGGATGTGTGATGTAATATTGGCAGCACGTATCAATATGAGAACAATTATATATCAAACATTTCTAAAAGAGCCGATCTGGTATTTTGACCTGACAGGTAAATAATGTCTCAATATGTCATCTGCGCATGCGCAGGTAAACTTAATCTCATCCAGCTGTGCGAGAAAATTACAGAGAATGTGAGGTAGACCATATATGTACCAAATAAGTATGGTAATCATCGCCAGCATTGAGTGAGTCAAAAAAAAAGCAAGCAAGTAGTTCAATCTTCTTTTTTTTTTAGCTATGTCGCTGGCTCCACCCACATTTGACCCAGTGACCTCATTTGAAAAAATCTGAACAGCAGTCACCCAAGGACCCTTCATACCAAATCAGGGTTGGGGCGATTACATACCAATGTGATCGATTATGATTACAATTACTTTTGATTTACATTATTACAATTATGATTACTAATTACATGTTTCCAATATAATCAATTACGATTATAATTACTTTAGTAAATGTAATTGATTACTTTTTGATTACATCTGATTACAATTGTTAGTTTCCAACCATGTTGTTCGCACAGGAATAAATAATGAAATAAATCAAATTAAAATATCAAATTTGATTGAATAAAAACATCACTACATAACATGGAAACAAGAAACGACCGAAATAATAGAAAGAAGCAAGCAATAAACACATAAAATTTTTAATTTACATGTATTGGTGGGGTT
The DNA here is from genome assembly GCA_032622095.1 of Siphonodentalium dalli. NCBI lineage: Eukaryota > Metazoa > Mollusca > Scaphopoda > Gadilida > Siphonodentaliidae > Siphonodentalium > Siphonodentalium dalli. Next base: position 85,178,729 of record CP136061.1, on the reverse strand, counting down.
TCATCATGAAGTTGTGCACCAACTTATTAGGAATATATTATGTTTTATGTGTATTTATTTATGTAAATATATATTTATTATATATTTTTATTTTCTTACAAGCATTGCAACTAATGCATAATATTTATGAAACTATCATTAGAAACAATTATAAAATATGTGCATGTTCTGTTAGATTTAATACCCAACATAATAAAAATAACACTAAGGTTTATTTTATGATCATCCATTGATAACCTGATGGGGATTAAATGAGGCTTAACTCTATGAGTGCAGTAAATGACAAACCAGCTAATTAGGTATACTGATGTACAACACACCTGCTTTGTTCAGTTAATTAGCCCTATTTGTACTAGTGTGACTCTACCTACAACCATTGTCTGCAGCAGTCCCAATAACATTTAATCATAAGTGAAGTTAGCTAGCCTATTTCTTCATACATGTATTATAGGGACCGACGAAGCTTCGAGATTCGATTCGATTTCGAATCTTACGTTCCGATTCGATTCGATTCGAAAGCGGGATATTTCGAATCGTTGTATAACAGTCCTTTATCGCCTGCAGTATCTTAAAAAATGTTCATTATATCCCCAATAACCTGAATCCCCTTCCGCGACCATCTGCGACCTCCGTGGTCTAACATGTACATATACAGCTATGCTCTCAGTAAGCGACCTGTTTAACGAGGTTATGGGCCGGTACTTACCGCGGTGTTACCACCAAACTACCGCGGTTATCATTCTGTACCGCGACGGAGGGCGGTTGACCCGCGGTACTGGTGCGGTATTTTTACCGTTGGTTACCGCAGGTCACCGCGTTATTGGTGTTCGTTACCGCCATACACCGCGTTATTTTTTCCGTAACCGCGTTCAAATTACCGCTAATGGCCCTCCACCGCCTCCACCGCGGAGAGAACACGACTGAAACAAGGCGTCACACGGTAGGTAAACGATTATGAATAACTTTTGTATTGAATGAATACCTGTAAGCTGGACGTAATTATGTATACGTAATGAATATAAATGAATAACAATACAATCGGATTACATCTGAACATGTCGGGTTTACACGTAACATATTACAAATGTACACGTACATCACGTTTAATCACGTCGGCGGTTTTTGAAATCAGCTATAGTTGCTTACGGCGACTGGATTACGCAAAACACCGTGGATTAATAGTTTTGTTGTTAGCATCTATCTTACATATCGTCAAATGATTTACGCACCCGATTCCCATATCGGTTTCCACTCATGCGGAATTTTTTGTTTTGTTTGAGTTTCCGAAATCTAAATTTCTTATAAAATGGGAAAAGTAAATCCCCCATTTATCTGAATTTGGTCGAAACCAGCGGGGACGGTGCATTAGTAACACTGAGTCCGATTTTATTCTTAGAGGCCAGGGCGGCGATCATTGCAGAAATATTCATATTCGTTCAAATCTATAGTTTTGTTCATATGCCAAACATAATCGGTGCGTAAATAGTATAATGTCACCAAGACGTATGATTGTACGCATGCGTGAAATAGTAAAGCAATTTACAAACATTAGCGCCTGAAGATTTCTTGTCGGTGGGAATAAAATGTATAACTAAGAAAGCGTGGCACATGTCATGCAGCAAAGTAAAGTTGTTATCATCACCAATGTGCGCGACAAAAGACACATGCAAAACACCAAACATTGAAAGACACAACGTTGTCAAATCAGTCTTTGATTTTGTTACGTGAACATTCATTGAGCTCACGAGTGAGTGTCGGGCGGCATCGTTTGATGTGAAATTGCAACTTTTGGCGAGGGCGTGCACTTGTAGTTCTCGGTGGGTCGCAGTATAAATTATATCACATACCGGTATTCATATCTAATCGTTATTCGGAAGAAAACATGCATGGTGTTGGAAAGTTGACCTCTAAATATGTCTGTTTGGTTATATACAGAGGTTAACATTGTAACATAATTATTTCAAGTGATCGCGAATTCGGTGTTTTAGTCCTTGTTAGTTTATTCCCGATACGGTAGCAATAAAGAGCATTTGTCTCACTTTTGTGCGACAAATATTTATAAATAGCTATTACGTGCACAACATTTTAAAGATCGAATGAGACTTGTCTGTTTAAAGCCACGTGGCGGTTCGCACATAATATTATTCGCAATACCAAAATAGATCGATAAATATCTGAACTACCTTCTGCGAGCATTATGTAAGCCAAACGGACGCATTGAAGTAATGGAAATACAAGTGTCCAAAACACAAAACAGCCATTCCGCGTCACGTGTGTAGTTTTACTAATAGCACCATCAACAAAACACAAATATTTATTTCACCCATTGAGGCCAGTTATAAAAAGACATGACGACATCTATATTAACAAAGTCTGCCAGCTGCAGTATGACGTAATCAGTGACACGTGCTTTTGCGCAGAATGTGTTTTTTTCCTGGATATACGGGAGTTCCACTTTGTGTCTTTTATTGCTAAGACAATAATTCCCGTTATACGAACAAATGGTGTTTGTGATTTGCAGTTAATGAATGTCAATAAAGTTAATAACGATATTTATACTGGGGACTATTTAAATAGTGTCGTTGTCATTCAATTTAGAGATCACGTACATCTGAACATTGATATAAACTGTAGATACAGGATTTATCGAGCTGTCTAAAATGGCCGAAATCATTTGTTCCCTTCCCGATAACCAACACTGATTACAAATAGTGTCATTTATGGGAATATTTGGCAATAAAACAAAACTAGAAATGTTATTGTAATATTTTAATATTCACATTAATTGAAAAATGACTTTCTCAAAGTAACTTATACTTACCTTTACTTAATCTGGAAGCCCGTTATAATGGGCATATTTCCCGATACTCGGCTTTCATCTATTTCAATATTTTAATAATACAGTTCACGGTATATACACAATCATGGACGGAGATCGTGAGAACGGCCGTCCTATTTTGAAGATTGACGGTCAGCCATCGAATCCCGTCATTAACCTCGTTACAAAAATGCTACCGCGTTTGTGCGGTGCATTACCGCGTGCCACCGCGCTACCAACATTCGTTACCGCTGGTAGTACCGTGAACGTCGCGGTGGTACCGCGGTATGCGCGTGGTAGTGCAACCGCGAATCGGCGATATGTCGCGGTATTGCACCGTGGTATTAACGCATGTACACCTCGTTAAAACAGGTCGCTTAATTTGAGCAGTGCTGTAGGTTGCCCAATAGCCCACTGCACATAGGCTTCCCAGTCCCAGTGGTGGTTACTCGCGGACGCGGAAAGTCGGCGGGTTACTCATACAACAACATATAGGTCGGTATTCGGTGATGGGTCACGTCACGTTTTCAGCACGGTTGGACCAAAATGAGAGCAGAGCACGCAATGTTTATTCCACCACATAATACCAGAAATGTCGCGATCTAGCCCGGCCCCAGCTGCCAAAAGCGAGGTAAACCACCAATCGTATGCGCCAATCCCAAGTCAGAATGCGCAATTCTGATATCGCGCGTGCAATGCTGCCATGCATGCGACAGGGCGAGACATACATGCGCAGAATCGTTTCCGATTACAATGACTCGCACCAGACTCAATTGCAAACGGAAACTATTCTGCGCATGTATGACATGTATGCCTCGCATAGACTAGTGGCAGAGTTACTGTGTAAACAAAACAACTATGAACTGACGTGCCATTCTCATATTAAACTAAATGTTGACCATACCATGTCATAAAACTGTAGTTTAATGAACCTCCATCGTAAATTCGTAAGCTTCGTGTTATCTCAGACGTTATAAAATCGTCTGACATTTGCCCTCATTTTGCTCATACCTCCCACCGACATGTACAGCAAATCTTCTAAAGTGTCGGCAAAAGATTCGATTCGAGATTCGATTCGATTTCGAATCATCATCATGATTCGATTCGAGATTCGATTCGATGTTGAAATTGCCGATTCGTCGGTCCCTAATGTATTAGAACATTTCATTGTCTGTATCACAAGTTTATTGCCATGCATACTGTATTCAAGCAATTGTGTGTTGTTATCTGTATCCACTGCCAGAATGTACAAAGCATACAACTAACATGAAAAAATTGTACTAACTTTCTAATATTTTGTTTGTATCTGTGCACACTCCACAGTACTACATTATGAGCCTATGAATATCCAATAGCCATCAATATGGATATTATAGTAAAAGTAATCAAAAAGTAATCAAAATATAATCATGATTACAGGTACATTTGAAAGTAATTGATTATGATTACTTGTAATAAAAAAATGTCATGATTTCTGATTACAGGCAATTACTCTAAATTTTGTAATCGACTACAATGATTACAATTACTGATTATGATTACCCCAACCCTGTACCAAATATGAACCCATTCGGCCCAATGGTTCCTGAGAAGTTGTTTTAAGAATTACTATGGAGAGACCTCATTTTTAGTTTACCTTCAGATAACGAGATGATAATAGTAATATTGATGTGAATAAATTGAACTAACTTGATTGACAGGTGGCTCCATTCCAGTACTCATTACTAATGTCTGCACATAAGCATAGGTCTCCTTGACATGACAGAGTTGCAGCACACTGGTTTGCTATAGGTGTACTAGAGCTGCAGCCACCATTATGAGTCACCCCTGAAATTATCACAAACTCAATAATCTAATCTGAAATCCATGGTGATCATTGCATGGCTCACAGATAATCAGCATAGGGAGACCCAATCAAGTCAATATAATAGATGCTCCACCCAGTACAATTATATTAATTCAATTTGCTATCAGACGGTTGCATAGCCAAATGGACACATGGCTCGACGGACATGTTGATTATAATAGACCCTCAAAATATTTTGGAGGACAAAATCGAACATAGCTCTACCAAAAATAATCAGACCATGACCAAAATTGAAATTGATCTGGGTCTTCTCAAATGTGATCTACATACAAAGCAGACAAGAAGAAATTCTGTTGTATATTGCTCAAGTTATCATCCAGACAATCCAGAAACAAAGATTTATAAATTGAATAAGGGGCATAACTCTGTCAATGGTCAATCCGAACGTGACCAAATTCCAACTTAACTTGAGTGTTCTCATATATCAATAACATATCCCATGGAATTCTGATATATATCTTCAAAGTTATGATCCTAAAACACAGACAGATGAAAATGTTGATTATAATATTCCTCGAAAAATTTTAGGGGGATAATAAACTAAAACTATCTGGAATATATATATATTTGTGACATTTTGTTATGCTGTTTACACATCAAATGAACAGTAACCAATGATACATCATCATTTCAGTGGTGGTCATTATTATAAATTGCTGTTTCAGATATCCTATCAATGCTCACTGAAGCAGAATTATTCCTGGCATTGGGACATTAGATTTCTGTGAACTTCAGAAATCCAATAATGTGAGAATACCAAAATATCTTCGGCAATTTCACAATATATTTAGAAGAATAATGCTCCGCTGGTATTTAGTTTTATATATAGCTATAGTGATACTGATTATTGTTACTTAAAATGCTGTTCTAGCATCAGATATCATTATTTTAAATTTACTGAAAATAAAATATTCATATTTTCAAAACAGGACATCACATCTAATGGTATAAAACTATCAGATAAGTGTATTATGGAGTGTTCATTAGTAAACCTGGTTCAAGAGTAAATGAAAATCCTAGGTATGAAATATGAGGCATATCAGAAGAAAAGTATTTGACTTATTGCACCCAGGGCCGATAAGGTTCGGGGTGATTTATGTGGTTCTTTGATCCTGTCAACTGGCAGCATTCCGGTTTTTCGGTACGATCCGTTCCGTATCGGCCGAACTTAAAGTCCGCATTTTACATCCGCCCGGAATGCTGCCTCCTTCCGGTAACTGAAAAAGCAATTCACTCTTGAATTATACGCATTGCGCTCGGTTGTGTGTCGTCAAATCCTATCTGTTTCCATCCGTCACCGTGTTTCTTCGCCAGCCTTCATTTATTCGTCTATCATCTTGTTCCTTGTGCGTTCTGGCTGCGTCCTGTTCCGTCGGCGTTACCTATTTTCGTGGGTAGCGCACGTGTTTCCCTGTTTGTGTTTGTCGTTCGGTCGCAATCACATATTTCTCATATGGTTCGTAAGGGATCTCGCGGTCGGGCCCGCGACCGTTCGTCTCGTAGCAGTCGCCAGGATGCGTCTGCCAGCTCGTCTCGTGCTGGTCCTGCTACCAGTGACCGTGTTGGGCCTTCTTCTCGGGTTTCGGCCAGTGTGTCATCTGTGGCTGATTCACGGGTGCGCGGCCGTGGACAGCATTCGCGTGGCAGGCCTGCTCGTGGCTCTGGACGGGGACGCCGCGCCTCCTGTTCGTCAGCCTCGTCGTCAGTCTCGTCGCCAGGCTAGTCGCCGACAGGATGGTTCTCCGCGCCCCAAGTTTCCGCGCTATGGATCCAGGTCACCATCAGCGTCTCCTTTGTCGACCCGTCGACGCAGCAGTTCTGATGACAGCTCCACTTCTCTCCGCCGCCGCGAGGATTCCCGTGTGGCTTCAGTGATACACCGACCGAACGCTCCGGCAAGAGACAGAACTGATCCGGGTAATGCCTTATTTAGTTTCCCATCCTCGCTGGTCTCCCCTTGGGACGCCCCCTTGCCGATTCCTACGGCGGCAGATGGCTATGGCTCTCATCTATTCGCGACAAAATTTTCCGGGGCGATTTTATCAATTTGGATCAGCTGCAGGAACCCGCCGCCTCTATTCATACAGTTGACCCCCATCAGTTGGTTGTCTCTGCTTCCGGGCGAATCCACGTTGCGCCAAGCGGGCATGCTGCTCCAATAACGTCTGTTGACTCGTGGACCGATGCTTTTCTCACTTTCATTTCGGTATACCTCGACGTTCACCCTGAATCGTCGGCCCAGCCCCTTTTGCGTTACCTGCGCACCATTCGTTGGGCGGCTGCTAAATATGGGGGTTCTGCCTGGCAGGTGTACGATACCCAATTTCGGTTGATGTGGGATGGTAATACAGCTACTCCTTGGGAGACAATCGACCCTAACATTTGGCTGCTGGTCATGACGCCCCAGGTTCGGCAACCTCCGCAGCCGACTCCGCCTCCGGTTCGTGCCTCCGGGCGTGCGGACAATTTTCCCACGCGTCCGGGCCGTCCCAGTCCCGTCTGTTTTGAATTCAACGCCGGCTGCTGCTCCTGGCCAAACTGTCGTTTTCGACACATCTGCAACATCTGCTCAAAGCCTCATGCCGCAACCGCTGCCCATGGACAAGACTTTCGCCGCTCAGCCCGCAGCGGTCGCCAGCAGCGTCTACCAGCTCGCCCCTTCCGCCGTTAATCTTGACTATTTGTGTTGGTGGCTTGGGAGGTACCCTCGCCACCAAGTCGCGCGGGAACTCCGGTTCGGTTTTACTCATGGTTTTCCACTCCATTATACTGGCCCGCGTATGCCAACTGACGCTCCGAACCTCAAGTCTGCTCGTGACCGTCCCGAGGTCGTCCGGGAAAAGATCCTTAAGGAAGTTCGCCTTGGTCGCATTGCTGGTCCTTTCTGCGCTCGTCCAATTCCAACGCTCCGCGTGTCGCCGCTTGGACTGGTGCCTAAACATGAACCTGACTCATTCCGTCTCATCCATCACCTCTCCTATCCGGCAGGCCAGTCGCTCAATGATCATATTCCGCGCGAATTCACTACTGTCACATATACCAGTTTTGACGCTGCTGTTGCCACCATCCAGTCCCTTGGGGCCGGGACTTTGCTCGCGCGCGGGGATTTAGAGGCTGCATATCGTAATCTTCGCATCTACCCGGGCGATTTCGATCAACTTGGTTTTAAACTGGACGACATGTATTATTTCGACAAATGCTTACCTTTCGGCTGCAGCGTGTCGTGCGCAACTTTTGAAAAATTCTCGACATTTTTGGAATGGGTTGTTAAGCAGTGGTCCGGCAACCCACACATCTTGCACTACTGCGATGACTTCCTGTTCTGTGGTCCGCCAGCCACGTCCCAGGCCTCAGACAGTCTTGACATGTTTCATCGCGTTTGCTCTGATCTTGGCGTACCTATTGCTCATGACAAAACGGTCTCGCCCACCTCGAAGCTCTGCTACCTTGGTCTCGAACTCGATACGTTGGCTAACGCGGTGCGTCTCCCTGCTGAGAAGCTCACAGCCATTCAGTCCAAAATCTCTATGGCTTTGCGCTTCCGTAAAATCTCGGTCCGTGAACTACAGTCGCTCATTGGCTCATTACAATTTGCGTGCAAGGTGGTTCGTCCGGGCCGCCCATTTTGTCGTCGCCTGATTGATGCCCTGCAGGGATATTCTAAGCCGCATCACAAAATCCGAATTAATTCTGGCATGCGTGCCGATTTGGCCACGTGGTTACAGTTCTTCACGTCATTCAATGGGATCTACCTTTTCCCTTCTGCGACCTGGCCCCATGATACCGACATCAATTTCCACACGGACGCTTGTGGTGGTCAGTCCGGCGGCTTTGGCGCTTATTTCAACGGCCTTTGGGCTTTTGGCAAGTGGCCCCTTCCTTGGCATGCTTTGGGCCTGACCCACAATATGGGTGTCCTCGAGATGTTCCCTGTCTTAGTGGCCATCAGCGTCTGGGGGCGTCGCCTCCGGAATCATCGCCTCCATTTACACTGTGATAACATTACCGTGGTCCGCGCCATCAACGACCAAACTTCCAAATGCAAGCCGCTCATGGCCCTGTTGCGCCAGCTGGTCCTGCTGCTCCTGTCTCACAACATCTCCTTGCGTGCTTCATGGATCGCGTCTCGTGATAATGCTCTCGCTGACAGCCTCTCTCGTTTCCAGATGAATCGTTTCCGTCGACTGGCGCCGTCCGCCGTGGAACGCCAACACCATTTCCCAGGTGCCTGTGGACCTGCGTCGACATGTAACGCTGCTTTTGACTTCCTCCCGGGCGCCAAAAACTCACCGCACGTATCGCACCGCCATACGGGCTTATCTCGATTTCGCACACCAGCATCGCTTGGCCGTTTCCTGGCCGCTCCCGGAACACGCTATCGTCGGGTTTATCGCGGGGCTTCATCGCTCCCAGCATTCTGCTTCAACCATTTCCACCTACCTGGCTGCCATCGGTCGGCAGCATCGACTCCGGGGTATGCGAGATCCCACTTCGACTTACCTCATTCGCCAACTATTGACCGGGGTCCGTCGCTTGACGCCTTCATCCTCTCGTGACAATACCTTTGCTGCGCACCTTGCTCCGCGTGCTTCCTCGCATCTGCTCGTCGCTCCATGAGGTCGCTTTGTTTACGTCTGCCTTTACGATGGCCTTTTTTGGACTGTTCCGCGTGGGGGACCTGGCCGCTGTGTCCAAGGCAGACTTTGGACATGCTATATTTCTTCGCGATGTCTCGTTGAGTGGCTCCGCCATTGACGTTTGGCTCCGGCATTCTAAAACGAACCAATGTGGTCCTCCCGCTCATACTCGCATTCCGTGCCTGCCGACTGATCCACATATCTGCCCGCTGCGCGCGGCCACCACATTTCTTGCCATTCGCGGCTCCCGGTCGGGACTGTTCCTTTCTCACCAGACTCAGACCCCGCTCACAGTCGCGCAGTTTCGGGCCGTGCTCCGTCAGGCTTTGCGTACGTCCGGCTCTCGACAATATATCACGCCACATTCATTTCGTTCGGGTGGTGCTACCTATCTGGCGGATCTGGGCACCCCTTACCATGCCATCCAACACCGGGGTCGTTGGCGGTCTGATGTTTGTCGTCAATACATCCACTCAACATCTGCTTAGTCTCGTTTCAGTAGCCATTATCTGGGTCTTGGGTTCGTCCCACGTCTACTGGGCTCACCAGCGTGCTGTGCGGCGTCCTGTTGGCCAACATCTCCAGCTGTCCAGCCGCGGCGCTTCTGTTCGATGGATCGGCACTCGTGGGATGCTCTGGGGCGATTTCCACGCCAAGTTCGACCGGGAGCTCGCCGCTTGTCCGCAGTCTCGGCATCCTACCCACATCATCATCCAGCTTGGCTCTAACGACATCACAGCCGGTGGGTACCGTGACTTGCGTGCCAGTGTTAAGCGGGAACTTTCATATGTGCAGGATGCCACTCGAACGGGGTGGTCCCCTGCCTGCGTCTTAGGAAAGGTCGGTAATGCTGGTCAATGAGCTTCCTCGAAAGCTTAGCTGGACAGCGCAAACGTCTTTGCCTGTTTTATTGTCTATGTGCCAGATAATCAAATTGATATGGGCAATAGAAGTATGAAGAGCCATGCTGATGGCCTCTTGTCGGAAAGGCTATTGGCAGTGGTCGTGGGACACGTGGCAATATAAATGCTTTCCATGTAAATATGCTTCATTCGTGTGTGAAGTATATTCGCCATATCAACGGTATGAAAGGTCGGGACACGTATATATTTTAAAATTCATTGAGACTCCAGCTAGTCCATGAATACCTTCAAAACACCTACCATGCCCTTTATGAACAATGCATGCTCTATTGGATGTACAGCCTGTTCTTGTACCAAGCTCACATTTGATATGGTTACTTGCCATAAATAATGTCTCCCCCCACCTTCTTCGTCTTGGAATACCACTGCTATTATATCGTTATTCATTGGGGAACGTCATCCAGGCCACGGTCGCCAGTTATTGCCAGTGGGCCAGATACATGTACCTGGAGGGGTCAAGTCACCACGATTCTAAATACCTGTCAGGCTGGAATCATTCTCATAATTGAATCAAGAAGGGGAAAGGTTGTTCAAACCAAAGTATCTTCAAATATATTTGTAGATAGTGAAACCATGATTAAACAGCGTCAGAGTGACGATAAGCTTCTTGCCTTACTCTAGAGAATGCAAACCGGAGCACCCATGATTTGTAATTTTGTGTCCCAATTAGAGCCATATCCAGAATCGTAGTAACCCAGCCCCCCCGCTTCTTTTCGGTAAACCTACACAGGAAGGAAAGCAATTATGTTTGTATTCCGGAAGGAGACATCATTTAGTCGAGAAACAACCCAGCAATTATGAAAGGATGGGTTAATTTTGGATACAATTCAGAATAATAACTAAAATCTGGAATTGAGACAATAGTGAAACTGTCATCACGATTAATTTTAGTGTCATGCTTGCAATCATTAAATGCTAGCAGTTCAAAATTTGACAGTGAAGTTGAAGCACTGTACGAGAATCGAATAATGTACTCAACAGAATTCTGATTCCTGTCAGATGTCAATCCCTGTCTGAAATTAATGACACTTAACGAATCTTAGTACGACAACAGTCATTATTTTTCTGATATTGATAAACTGTAGTCTGATAACTTCAAGCGTCGACCAACACATCTAAATCATAGGAGACATGTGTGACAGTATTAAAACATAAAACACAAAGTATTTTGTGAAAGCATGTTGTTTTGATGAGATCTAGTGACTCCAGTAGTGTTCTGTAACATGCACACACCTCGGTGTGTACATGGGTCAGCCATCAAGTTTTTATTGTCCACACCCGATCGCACAGCGTAGTGCACCCACGACAACATACCTGAACAAGTGTTGTAATGGGAAAAGTCGGCATTTGCATTCGGATTTTATTCAGTAATCTCGAATGGGACTTGTTAGCCTGACAAACTTGGTATCGAACCGAGTTCTGATTTCTGTCAGAATACCCTGACCAGGGTGCGACCCCCGGTCCGCTAGCACATGGCTGAGATTGTTACATTGAAGGTGATGCTCCGTTACGAGAATCAAACCATGAACTAGGGTCCTGCGAATATTCGATATTCGATTCGAGATTCGATTCGAGATTCGATTCGAAAGTCAAATTCGATTCGAATTCGAGTCGAAATTGCCAACTCGAAATTTCGAATATACACTGATAGAAAAGTAGGCTGTTTACGGACAAGTACACACGTCGATCTTAGCTGTTTTTTGCCATATAATTAGAGAAAATGATGTATATATGCACCTTATAATTTTTATTGTATGTCGCGATTATATATATTAAATATAATAAGCAATTGGCCACTATAGGATGACTAAATACATCTGAATTCTAACTTTGAACAAGATAGCCAAAAGCTCGGAGATCGCCGATGGTCCGACGACGTGCGTAAATTATAATAGCCATGAGACAGAGCAACCGCTATCGTTATCTGCCGTCTATCTGTCTCAGATTCTGCGTCATGTAATATAGCTGAGAATTTAAACAACACAGTATTTAAAACTGCATTTTGGCCGTATTTTCTTTTGAAGTTGACTTTCAGTTTCGGAGCATTCCTTGACAGTTGACAATATGTCCGTTATTCATGTCTATTTTAAACATGATAAAGCTGCAGGCAGGGACTTACATGTGTGATGGATGCAAAATGGTGTATAAATCGCAAGCATCTGGGACAACGATCCATCTATGAAATCATCTGTCCAAGAAGCATCCATGCAGCACTCCATAAACAGGCTACCCTGCGACTGTTGTTGCATATTCAAGTTTATAACAATGGGTGATTCCAAATGTCGATTTGAAATTTTATATAAATTTCGCGTGATTTTAGTTCCGATAATCAGTTTACTGGTTATATATTTATCGTCGTAACGGCCGCATGGACGTTTTAATCTGTTTTGTTTTTCTCTCGACAAATATCATTTGAAGTTAATAGTATTGCAAACGATGGTTCATCACCACATAAGTTATGATGGAACTTCGTGCATGTAGTTCATAGAACGTTTCACAAATCGACTAATCGTTGACAAAACATGCCCAATTGAGAATACAACACACAGATATGATTCGATTCGATATTCGATTCGATATTCGATTCGATTTCCTGAACTCGATTCGATATTCGATTCGATCAAAATCTCCAATTCGCAGGACCCTACCATGAACATAATTATAACACTTGTCCAATATCAATCTCTGTCAATTTATTAAAGTAATAATGACACTACTGTTTTTACATTGATAAACCCAGATGTAAATTGTAATCAACTTTTAAGTTCAAATGTGACCAACACATCTGTATCAGTTGTATTGAACCATAAAACAACAAAGTATTATGAGAAAGAATGTTGTTCATAACATTATGATAGATAGCGTCAGTAGCGATGGTAATTATTGCTAAATAAATGTCCACGCGTAAATAAATTCCCACGAAATTAGGAGACTTCCGGTAGCGAATCACGTGGCATTTATATCTGACAAATTATATCATACCTTATAGGTTCTATAATAATTACATAGATGCATTGCTCACAATAATCTATGCGCCTCGTAAAACCTTGAAATGGCGGCTGATTATGGCGAAATGTCGATTTTCATATTCGAAAAAATTTAAGTCCGCCGCCTTTTCGAAAACCCGGACAATTTGTATGTTTGAAGCGAAACGGTCCGTGAATTCGAAACAATAATTCTAAAAACTAACGCGTAGGCGACCAGTAATTATTGTATCGATAAATTGAATTTGTTGTCTAGTTGTTAAACGACAAATTCGGAAAAATACTCCCTTAGAATTCTCGTTCGGTTCGTAGCAGAAAATAAACTGGCGAATTCAGTCGGTTATATTGGGACTGCGCATGCGTGACTAATCCGAGCAAGCCACTGAAGACCGCGAGAGATCGTAGGCGACCACAAAAAAAGTTAACCCCTTTTCTACTATGGATTACAAACGCAGGACATATATCCATATAGTTCAGTGTGAACGGCTTCCTTTAGCGGAAATATATCTGTGCCATGTTTCAAAAACATTGCCCTTAAAATGTAGGAATAAAAGCTAGGACAAAATTATACATGTTGCGAAAAAATTCTGGGTCGAAAAAGGGGGATAATGCCACCAAAAAAAGTCCAACACACTTCATAATCACAGGTTCCCGTGGTAGATGTTGTCTGTGCCAAGCTTCACAGAAAATGATCAAAAAACAACTGAGAAAAACTCTGGACAAATTTGTGTCCATGGACAAATGAGCTGATTCCAGTATAACCCCACACAACTTCATTGTGGGGATATAACAAGAAATGGACTATCGTCTAAAGCATATCCCCCATGTGGCATACCACCTAGTGTAGGCATATCTATAACCTATAACTGAGGTAGGCAGGCAGACGGACCCAAAAATCATCATTTTCAGATAAACGAAGATAAATAACTCTTGATTGAACACACCATTAAATGTCCTCATAATAGTGAACAGCAATATGAAATTTCATTGAGATCCAAGCACTACTGTTCACTGTATAACCTGAACAGAGATTGGACAGACACACCTACGAACCGACGGATGCCCCGATGCACCGATGGATGACCCGATGCAAGGACGGACGCAAGTAAAGATGAGAAACAGTATACACCCCCTATTTTATATAATAAAAAAAAAAGGAGTATAATTATAATACTGCTATCTTTCTAGTCAGTCGACATTTATACTCACCTATGGCACGAATGTTTATTCACAAATTAGTCCAGTTACATGTAGCTGATCAATAACTTATATAACTTTTATCAATTATGGTGTTCCAGCAGAAAAAGTTACTCAAGTTCTCAGGGGGAAACTTTGCCTAAAAAATAGTGTTAACCATAATTCCTGCATAATCGAACAATGGCCAAAAATAAAACAACGTAACACACAAATAGGTTAAGGTGAATCTCAAATTGTTATGCACTATGGTACCACTGTTATAAGAAGAAATCATTTTTAGTTTACCTTCAGATAACGAGATGATAATAGTAATATTGATGTGAATAAATTGAACTAACTTGATTGACAGGTGGCTCCATCCCAGTACTCGGTACTAATGTCTGCACATAAGCATAGGTCTCCTTGACATGACAGAGTTGCAGCACACTGGTTTGCTATAGGTGTACTAGAGCTGCAGCCACCATTATGAGTCACCCCTGAAATTATCACAAACTCAATAATCTAACCTGAAATCCGTGAAATTCATCACTTCTTTTGATGCCCTTGGTAAGAAGGTGGAAGATGAAGGTTACGACAAGTGGTTTGGGTCGTGCATGTTTTTTGAGATAATGTAATGTTTGACCTACTTCCACAGCTGCAGTTCATAACTACAGAAAGTGGGTCAACAGTGTTGACCATTGACCGATCTTGACCCGATTTATTCTGCTTTTCTTCTATCCATGGTACCTACGAATCCATGTTTGAGACTTTATCAGATTCTCCAGTTCTTTGCAAACTTTTAGTAATATATAAAATACAATATTTTTCAATATTTTATGTGAGAAATATTGGATATGAACAACGAAAATCAATTTTGATAACAAGATATAGAGCTACAAAGTTCTTATGGATGGACTCGCTGAATGTACGGAGCCCATTGCTATATCCCACACCAAACTTCATTTTTTTAAATAGCCTCCTTCCCTCATTTAAAAATTTCAATCTAATTGCCGGAGAACAGATAGTTTATTTTAATGAGATATTATAAATGGAGTTCAGTTCCAGGCCAAAAACTAGAGGTGTGACTGTCCCAATGGGAATAAGGATACCCCCCCCCCCATGTTTTTAAAACACGAAGATGTTCACAGATCAGTAAAAATTTAGTTAAAATAATAGAATAACAGATTCCCATGCATGTGAACAACCCTGACCCCTAACCCTAATCCTAAACCTATTGACCGAAAAATGTAGGAATAAAACCTCAGGCAAAATTATGCATGTTGCGAAAATGTTCTAAGTCGGAAAAGGGGATTAACTCCACACAAAAAAGTCGGACAGACGTCATAATCGCATGTGCACAGGTTCCTATGGTACTAAATCTCTGTGCCATGTTTCAAGAACATTGCCTTTAAAATGTAGCAATAAAAGCTCGGACAAAATTATACATGTTGCGAAAAATTTCTGGGTTGAAAAAGGGGGAGAATGCCACCAAAAAAAGTCCAGCAGACTTCATAATCACAGGTGCACAGGTTCCCATGGTGGTTGTTGTCTGTGCCAAGCTTCACAGAAAATGATGTAAAAACAACTGAGAAAAACTCTGGACAAATTTGTGTCCATGGACGATGGATGGATGGATGGATGGACGAGCCGATTCCAGTATACCCCCACACAACTTCATTGCGGAAATATAACAAGAAATGGACTGTCGTCTAAAGCATACCCCCCTATGTGGCATACCACCTAGTGTAGGCATATCTATAACCTATAACTGAGGTAGGCAGGCAGACGGACCCAAAAATCATCATTTTCAGATAAACGAAGATAAATAACTCTTGATTGAACACACCATTAAATGTCCTCATAATAGTGAACAGCAATATGAAATTTCATTGAGATCCAAGCACTACTGTTCACTGTATAACCTGAACAGAGATCGGACAGACACACCTACGCAACGGTGGATGCCCCGATGGATGCCCCGATGCAAGGACGGACGCAAGTAAACATGAGAAACAGTATACACCCCCTATTTTATATAATAAAAAAAAAAGGAGTATAATTATAATACTGCTATCTTTCTACTGTCAGTCGACATTTATACTCACCTATGGCACGAATGTTTATTCACAAATTAGTCCAGTTACATGTAGCTGATCAATAACTTATATAACTTTTATCAATTATGGTGTTCCAGCAGAAAAAGTTACTCAAGTTCTCAGGGGGAAACTTTGCCTAAAAAATAGTGTTAACCATAATTCCTGCATAATGGAACAATGGCCAAAAATAAAACAACGTAACACACAAATAGGTTAAGGTGAATCTCAAATTGTTATGCACTATGGTACCACTGTTCTAAGAAGAAATCATTTTTAGTTTACCTTCAGATAACGAGATGATAATAGTAATATTGATGTGAATAAATTGAACTAACTTGATTGACAGGTGGCTCCATTCCAGTACTCATTACTAATGTCTGCACATAAGCATAGGTCTCCTTGACATGACAGAGTTGCAGCACACTGGTTTGCTATAGGTGTACTAGAGCTGCAGCCACCATTATGAGTCACCCCTGAAATTATCACAAACTCAATAATCTAATCTGAAATCCGTGAAATTCATCACTTCTTTTGATGCCCTTGGTAAGAAGGTGGAAGATGAAGGTTACGACAAGTGGTTTGGGTCGTGCATGTTTTTTGAGATAATGTAATGTTTGACCTACTTCCACAGCTGCAGTTCATAACTACAGAAAGTGGGTCAACAGTGTTGACCATTGACCGATCTTGACCCGATTTATTCTGCTTTTCTTCTATCCATGGTACCTACGAATCCATGTTTGAGACTTTATCAGATTCTCCAGTTCTTTGCAAACTTTTAGTAATATATAAAATACAATATTTTTCAATATTTTATGTGAGAAATATTGGATATGAACAACGAAAATCAATTTTGATAACAAGATATAGAGCTACAAAGTTCTTATGGATGGACTCGCTGAATGTACGGAGCCCATTGCTATATCCCACACCAAACTTCATTTTTTTAAATAGCCTCCTTCCCTCATTTAAAAATTTCAATCTAATTGCCGGAGAACAGATAGTTTATTTTAATGAGATATTATAAATGGAGTACAGTTCCAGGCCAAAAACTAGAGGTGTGACTGTCCCAATGGGAATAAGGATACCCCCCCCCCCCCCATGTTTTTAAAACACTAAGATGTTCACAGATCAGTAAAAATTTAGTTAAAATAATAGAATAACAGATTCCCATGCATGTGAACAACCCTGACCCCTAACCCTAATCCTAAACCTATTGACCGAAAAATGTAGGAATAAAACCTCAGGCAAAATTATGCATGTTGCGAAAATGTTCTAAGTCGGAAAAGGGGATTAACTCCACACAAAAAAGTCGGAAAGACGTCATAATCGCATGTGCACAGGTTCCTATGGTACTAAATCTCTGTGCCATGTTTCAAGAACATTGCCTTTAAAATGTAGGAATAAAAGCCCGGACAAAATTATACATGTTGCGAAAAATTTCTGGGTTGAAAAAGGGGGAGAATGCCACCAAAAAAAGTCCAGCAGACTTCATAATCACAGGTGCACAGGTTCCCATGGTGGTTGTTGTCTGTGCCAAGCTTCACAGAAAATGATGTAAAAACAACTGAGAAAAACTCTGGACAAATTTGTGTCCATGGACGATGGATGGATGGATGGATGGACGAGCTGATTCCAGTATACCCCCACACAACTTCATTGCGGAAATATAACAAGAAATGGACTGTCGTCTAAAGCATACCCCCCTATGTGGCATACCACCTAGTGTAGGCATATCTATAACCTATAACTGAGGTAGGCAGGCAGACGGACCCAAAAATCATCATTTTCAGATAAACGAAGATAAATAACTCTTGATTGAACACACCATTAAATGTCCTCATAATAGTGAACAGCAATATGAAATTTCATTGAGATCCAAGCACTACTGTTCACTGTATAACCTGAACAGAGATCGGACAGACACACCTACGCAACGGTGGATGCCCCGATGGATGCCCCGATGCAAGGACGGACGCAAGTAAACATGAGAAACAGTATACACCCCCTATTTTATATAATAAAAAAAAAAGGAGTATAATTATAATACTGCTATCTTTCTACTGTCAGTCGACATTTATACTCACCTATGGCACGAATGTTTATTCACAAATTAGTCCAGTTACATGTAGCTGATCAATAACTTATATAACTTTTATCAATTATGGTGTTCCAGCAGAAAAAGTTACTCAAGTTCTCAGGGGGAAACTTTGCCTAAAAAATAGTGTTAACCATAATTCCTGCATAATGGAACAATGGCCAAAAATAAAACAACGTAACACACAAATAGGTTAAGGTGAATCTCAAATTGTTATGCACTATGGTACCACTGTTCTAAGAAGAAATCATTTTTAGTTTACCTTCAGATAACGAGATGATAATAGTAATATTGATGTGAATAAATTGAACTAACTTGATTGACAGGTGGCTCCATTCCAGTACTCATTACTAATGTCTGCACATAAGCATAGGTCTCCTTGACATGACAGAGTTGCAGCACACTGGTTTGCTATAGGTGTACTAGAGCTGCAGCCACCATTATGAGTCACCCCTGAAATTATCACAAACTCAATAATCTAATCTGAAATCCGTGAAATTCATCACTTCTTTTGATGCCCTTGGTAAGAAGGTGGAAGATGAAGGTTACGACAAGTGGTTTGGGTCGTGCATGTTTTTTGAGATAATGTAATGTTTGACCTACTTCCACAGCTGCAGTTCATAACTACAGAAAGTGGGTCAACAGTGTTGACCATTGACCGATCTTGACCCGATTTATTCTGCTTTTCTTCTATCCATGGTACCTACGAATCCATGTTTGAGACTTTATCAGATTCTCCAGTTCTTTGCAAACTTTTAGTAATATATAAAATACAATATTTTTCAATATTTTATGTGAGAAATATTGGATATGAACAACGAAAATCAATTTTGATAACAAGATATAGAGCTACAAAGTTCTTATGGATGGACTCGCTGAATGTACGGAGCCCATTGCTATATCCCACACCAAACTTCATTTTTTTAAATAGCCTCCTTCCCTCATTTAAAAATTTCAATCTAATTGCCGGAGAACAGATAGTTTATTTTAATGAGATATTATAAATGGAGTTCAGTTCCAGGCCAAAAACTAGAGGTGTGACTGTCCCAATGGGAATAAGGATACCCCCCCCCCCCCCATGTTTTTAAAACACGAAGATGTTCACAGATCAGTAAAAATTTAGTTAAAATAATAGAATAACAGATTCCCATGCATGTGAACAACCCTGACCCCTAACCCTAATCCTAAACCTATTGACCGAAAAATGTAGGAATAAAACCTCAGGCAAAATTATGCATGTTGCGAAAATGTTCTAAGTCGGAAAAGGGGATTAACTCCACACAAAAAAGTCGGACAGACGTCATAATCGCATGTGCACAGGTTCCTATGGTACTAAATCTCTGTGCCATGTTTCAAGAACATTGCCTTTAAAATGTAGCAATAAAAGCTCGGACAAAATTATACATGTTGCGAAAAATTTCTGGGTTGAAAAAGGGGGAGAATGCCACCAAAAAAAGTCCAGCAGACTTCATAATCACAGGTGCAAAGGTTCCCATGGTGGTTGTTGTCTGTGCCAAGCTTCACAGAAAATGATGTAAAAACAACTGAGAAAAACTCTGGACAAATTTGTGTCCATGGACGATGGATGGATGGATGGATGGACGAGCTGATTCCAGTATACCCCCACACAACTTCATTGCGGAAATATAACAAGAAATGGACTGTCGTCTAAAGCATACCCCCCTATGTGGCATACCACCTAGTGTAGGCATATCTATAACCTATAACTGAGGTAGGCAGGCAGACGGACCCAAAAATCATCATTTTCAGATAAACGAAGATAAATAACTCTTGATTGAACACACCATTAAATGTCCTCATAATAGTGAACAGCAATATGAAATTTCATTGAGATCCAAGCACTACTGTTCACTGTATAACCTGAACAGAGATCGGACAGACACACCTACGCAACGGTGGATGCCCCGATGGATGCCCCGATGCAAGGACGGATGCAAGTAAACATGAGAAACAGTATACACCCCCTATTTTATATAATAAAAAAAAAGGAGTATAATTATAATACTGCTATCTTTCTACTGTCAGTCGACATTTATACTCACCTATGGCACGAATGTTTATTCACAAATTAGTCCAGTTACATGTAGCTGATCAATAACTTATATAACTTTTATCAATTATGGTGTTCCAGCAGAAAAAGTTACTCAAGTTCTCAGGGGGAAACTTTGCCTAAAAAATAGTGTTAACCATAATTCCTGCATAAACGAACAATGGCCAAAAATAAAACAACGTAACACACAAATAGGTTAAGGTGAATCTCAAATTGTTATGCACTATGGTACCACTGTTCTAAGAAGAAATCATTTTTAGTTTACCTTCAGATAACGAGATGATAATAGTAATATTGATGTGAATAAATTGAACTAACTTGATTGACAGGTGGCTCCATTCCAGTACTCATTACTAATGTCTGCACATAAGCATAGGTCTCCTTGACATGACAGAGTTGCAGCACACTGGTTTGCTATAGGTGTACTAGAGCTGCAGACACCATTATGAGTCACCCCTGAAATTATCACAAACTCAATAATCTAATCTGAAATCCGTGAAATTCATCACTTCTTTTGATGCCCTTGGTAAGAAGGTGGAAGATGAAGGTTACGACAAGTGGTTTGGGTCGTGCATGTTTTTTTAGATAATGTAATGTTTGACCTACTTCCACAGCTGCAGTTCATAACTACAGAAAGTGGGTCAACAGTGTTGACCATTGACCGATCTTGACCCGATTTATTCTGCTTTTCTTCTATCCATGGTACCTACGAATCCATGTTTGAGACTTTATCAGATTCTCCAGTTCTTTGCAAACTTTTAGTAATATATAAAATACAATATTTTTCAATATTTTATGTGAGAAATATTGGATATGAACAACGAAAATCAATTTTGATAACAAGATATAGAGCTACAAAGTTCTTATGGATGGACTCGCTGAATGTACGGAGCCCATTGCTATATCCCACACCAAACTTCATTTTTTTAAATAGCCTCCTTCCCTCATTTAAAAATTTCAATCTAATTGCCGGAGAACAGATAGTTTATTTTAATGAGATATTATAAATGGAGTTCAGTTCCAGGCCAAAAACTAGAGGTGTGACTGTCCCAATGGGAATAAGGATACCCCCCCCCCCCATGTTTTTAAAACACGAAGATGTTCACAGATCAGTAAAAATTTAGTTAAAATAATAAAATAACAGATTCCCATGCATGTGAACAACCCTGACCCCTAACCCTAATCCTAAACCTATTGACCGAAAAATGTAGGAATAAAACCTCAGGCAAAATTATGCATGTTGCGAAAATGTTCTAAGTCGGAAAAGGGGATTAACTCCACACAAAAAAGTCGGACAGACGTCATAATCGCATGTGCACAGGTTCCTATGGTACTAAATCTCTGTGCCATGTTTCAAGAACATTGCCTTTAAAATGTAGCAATAAAAGCTCGGACAAAATTATACATGTTGCGAAAAATTTCTGGGTTGAAAAAGGGGGAGAATGCCACCAAAAAAAGTCCAGCAGACTTCATAATCACAGGTGCAAAGGTTCCCATGGTGGTTGTTGTCTGTGCCAAGCTTCACAGAAAATGATGTAAAAACAACTGAGAAAAACTCTGGACAAATTTGTGTCCATGGACGATGGATGGATGGATGGATGGACGAGCTGATTCCAGTATACCCCCACACAACTTCATTGCAGAAATATAACAAGAAATGGACTGTCGTCTAAAGCATACCCCCCTATGTGGCATACCACCTAGTGTAGGCATATCTATAACCTATAACTGAGGTAGGCAGGCAGACGGACCCAAAAATCATAATTTTCAGATAAACGAAGATAAATAACTCTTGATTGAACACACCATTAAATGTCCTCATAATAGTGAACAGCAATATGAAATTTCATTGAGATCCAAGCACTACTGTTCACTGTATAACCTGAACAGAGATCGGACAGACACACCTACGCAACGGTGGATGCCCCGATGGATGCCCCGATGCAAGGACGGACGCAAGTAAACATGAGAAACAGTATACACCCCCTATTTTATATAATAAAAAAAAAGGAGTATAATTATAATACTGCTATCTTTCTACTGTCAGTCGACATTTATACTCACCTATGGCACGAATGTTTATTCACAAATTAGTCCAGTTACATGTAGCTGATCAATAACTTATATAACTTTTATCAATTATGGGTGTTCCAGCAGAAAAAGTTACTCAAGTTCTCAGGGGGAAACTTTGCCTAAAAAATAGTGTTAACCATAATTCCTGCATAATGGAACAATGGCCAAAAATAAAACAACGTAACACACAAATAGGTTAAGGTGAATCTCAAATTGTTATGCACTATGGTACCACTGTTCTAAGAAGAAATCATTTTTAGTTTACCTTCAGATAACGAGATGATAATAGTAATATTGATGTGAATAAATTGAACTAACTTGATTGACAGGTGGCTCCATCCCAGTACTCATTACTAATGTCTGCACATAAGCATAGGTCTCCTTGACATGACAGAGTTGCAGCACACTGGTTTGCTATAGGTGTACTAGAGCTGCAGCCACCATTATGAGTCACCCCTGAAATTATCAAGAACTCAATAATCTAATCTGACATCCGTGAAATTCATCACTTCTTTTGATGCCCTTGGTAAGAAGGTGGAAGATGAAGGTTACGACAAGTGGTTTGGGTCGTGCATGTTTTTTGAGATAATGTAATGTTTGACCTACTTCCACAGCTGCAGTTCATAACTACAGAAAGTGGGTCAACAGTGTTGACCATTGACCGATCTTGACCCGATTTATTCTGCTTTTCTTCTATCCATGGTACCTACGAATCCATGTTTGAGACTTTATCAGATTCTCCAGTTCTTTGCAAACTTTTAGTAATATATAAAATACAATATTTTTCAATATTTTATGTGAGAAATATTGGATATGAACAACGAAAATCAATTTTGATAACAAGATATAGAGCTACAAAGTTCTTATGGATGGACTCGCTGAATGTACGGAGCCCATTGCTATATCCCACACCAAACTTCATTTTTTTAAATAGCCTCCTTCCCTCATTTAAAAATTTCAATCTAATTGCCGGAGAACAGATAGTTTATTTTAATGAGATATTATAAATGGAGTTCCGTTCCAGGCCAAAAACTAGAGGTGTGACTGTCCCAATGGGAATAAGGATACCCCCCCCCCCCCCCCCATGTTTTTAAAACACGAAGATGTTCACAGATCAGTAAAAATTTAGTTAAAATAATAAAATAACAGATTCCCATGCATGTGAACAACCCTGACCCCTAACCCTAATCCTAAACCTATTGACCGAATAATGTAGGAATAAAACCTCAGGCAAAATTATGCATGTTGCGAAAATGTTCTAAGTCGGAAAAGGGGATTAACTCCACACAAAAAAGTCGGACAGACGTCATAATCGCATGTGCACAGGTTCCTATGGTACTAAATCTCTGTGCCATGTTTCAAGAACATTGCCTTTAAAATGTAGCAATAAAAGCTCGGACAAAATTATACATGTTGCGAAAAATTTCTGGGTTGAAAAAGGGGGAGAATGCCACCAAAAAAAGTCCAGCAGACTTCATAATCACAGGTGCAAAGGTTCCCATGGTGGTTGTTGTCTGTGCCAAGCTTCACAGAAAATGATGTAAAAACAACTGAGAAAAACTCTGGACAAATTTGTGTCCATGGACGATGGATGGATGGATGGATGGACGAGCTGATTCCAGTATACCCCCACACAACTTCATTGCAGAAATATAACAAGAAATGGACTGTCGTCTAAAGCATACCCCCCTATGTGGCATACCACCTAGTGTAGGCATATCTATAACCTATAACTGAGGTAGGCAGGCAGACGGACCCAAAAATCATAATTTTCAGATAAACGAAGATAAATAACTCTTGATTGAACACACCATTAAATGTCCTCATAATAGTGAACAGCAATATGAAATTTCATTGAGATCCAAGCACTACTGTTCACTGTATAACCTGAACAGAGATCGGACAGACACACCTACGCAACGGTGGATGCCCCGATGGATGCCCCGATGCAAGGACGGACGCAAGTAAACATGAGAAACAGTATACACCCCCTATTTTATATAATAAAAAAAAAGGAGTATAATTATAATACTGCTATCTTTCTACTGTCAGTCGACATTTATACTCACCTATGGCACGAATGTTTATTCACAAATTAGTCCAGTTACATGTAGCTGATCAATAACTTATATAACTTTTATCAATTATGGTGTTCCAGCAGAAAAAGTTACTCAAGTTCTCAGGGGGAAACTTTGCCTAAAAAATAGTGTTAACCATAATTCCTGCATAATGGAACAATGGCCAAAAATAAAACAACGTAACACACAAATAGGTTAAGGTGAATCTCAAATTGTTATGCACTATGGTACCACTGTTCTAAGAAGAAATCATTTTTAGTTTACCTTCAGATAACGAGATGATAATAGTAATATTGATGTGAATAAATTGAACTAACTTGATTGACAGGTGGCTCCATCCCAGTACTCATTACTAATGTCTGCACATAAGCATAGGTCTCCTTGACATGACAGAGTTGCAGCACACTGGTTTGCTATAGGTGTACTAGAGCTGCAGCCACCATTATGAGTCACCCCTGAAATTATCAAGAACTCAATAATCTAATCTGACATCCGTGAAATTCATCACTTCTTTTGATGCCCTTGGTAAGAAGGTGGAAGATGAAGGTTACGACAAGTGGTTTGGGTCGTGCATGTTTTTTGAGATAATGTAATGTTTGACCTACTTCCACAGCTGCAGTTCATAACTACAGAAAGTGGGTCAACAGTGTTGACCATTGACCGATCTTGACCCGATTTATTCTGCTTTTCTTCTATCCATGGTACCTACGAATCCATGTTTGAGACTTTATCAGATTCTCCAGTTCTTTGCAAACTTTTAGTAATATATAAAATACAATATTTTTCAATATTTTATGTGAGAAATATTGGATATGAACAACGAAAATCAATTTTGATAACAAGATATAGAGCTACAAAGTTCTTATGGATGGACTCGCTGAATGTACGGAGCCCATTGCTATATCCCACACCAAACTTCATTTTTTTAAATAGCCTCCTTCCCTCATTTAAAAATTTCAATCTAATTGCCGGAGAACAGATAGTTTATTTTAATGAGATATTATAAATGGAGTTCAGTTCCAGGCCAAAAACTAGAGGTGTGACTGTCCCAATGGGAATAAGGATACCCCCCCCCCCCATGTTTTTAAAACACGAAGATGGTCACAGATCAGTAAAAATTTAGTTAAAATAATAGAATAACAGATTCCCATGCATGTGAACAACCCTGACCCCTAACCCTAATCCTAAACCTATTGACCGAAAAATGTAGGAATAAAACCTCAGGCAAAATAATGCATGTTGCGAAAATGTTCTAAGTCGGAAAAGGGGATTAACTCCACACAAAAAAAGTCGGACAGACGTCATAATCGCATGTGCACAGGTTCCTATGGTACTAAATCTCTGTGTCATGTTTCAAGAACATTGCCTTTAAAATGTAGGAATAAAAGCTCGGACAAAATTATACATGTTGCGAAAAAATTCTGGGTTGAAAAAGGGAGAGAATGCCACCAAAAAAAGTCCAGCAGACTTCATAATCACAGGTGCACAGGTTCCCATGGTGGTTGTTGTCTGTGCCAAGCTTCACAGAAAATGATGTAAAAACAACTGAGAAAAACTCTGGACAAATTTGTGTCCATGGACGATGGATGGATGGATGGATGGACGAGCCGATTCCAGTATACCCCCACACAACTTCATTGCGGAAATATAACAAGAAATGGACTGTCGTCTAAAGCATACCCCCCTATGTGGCATACCACCTAGTGTAGGCATATCTATAACCTATAACTGAGGTAGGCAGGCAGACGGACCCAAAAATCATCATTTTCAGATAAACGAAGATAAATAACTCTTGATTGAACACACCATTAAATGTCCTCATAATAGTGAACAGCAATATGAAATTTCATTGAGATCCAAGCATTACTGTTCACTGTATAACCTGAACAGAGATCGGACAGACACACCTACGCAACGGCGGATGCCCCGATGGATGCCCCGATGCAAGGACGGACGCAAGTAAACATGAGAAACAGTATACACCCCCTATTTTATATAATAAAAAAAAAAAAAAAAAAAGGAGTATAATTATAATACTGCTATCTTTCTACAGTCAGTCGACATTTATACTCACCTATGGCACGAATGTTTATTCACAAATTAGTCCAGTTACATGTAGCTGATCAATAACTTATATAACTTTTATCAATTATGGTGTTCCAGCAGAAAAAGTTACTCAAGTTCTCAGGGGGAAACTTTGCCTAAAAAATAGTGTTAACCATAATTCCTGCATAATGGAACAATGGCCAAAAATAAAACAACGTAACACACAAATAGGTTAAGGTGAATCTCAAATTGTTATGCACTATGGTACCACTGTTCTAAGAAGAAATCATTTTTAGTTTACCTTCAGATAACGAGATGATAATAGTAATATTGATGTGAATAAATTGAACTAACTTGATTGACAGGTGGCTCCATTCCAGTACTCATTACTAATGTCTGCACATAAGCATAGGTCTCCTTGACATGACAGAGTTGCAGCACACTGGTTTGCTATAGGTGTACTAGAGCTGCAGCCACCATTATGAGTCACCCCTGAAATTATCAAGAACTCAATAATCTAATCTGACATCCGTGAAATTCATCACTTCTTTTGATGCCCTTGGTAAGAAGGTGGAAGATGAAGGTTACGACAAGTGGTTTGGGTCGTGCATGTTTTTTGAGATAATGTAATGTTTGACCTACTTCCACAGCTGCAGTTCATAACTACAGAAAGTGGGTCAACAGTGTTGACCATTGACCGATCTTGACCCGATTTATTCTGCTTTTCTTCTATCCATGGTACCTACGAATCCATGTTTGAGACTTTATCAGATTCTCCAGTTCTTTGCAAACTTTTAGTAATATCAAAAATGCAATATTTTTCAATATTTTATGTGAGAAATATTGGATATGAACAACGAAAATCAATTTTGATAACAAGATATAGAGCTACAAAGTTCTTATGGATGGACTCACTGGATGGACGGAGCCCATTACTATATCCCACATCAAACTTCATTTTTTTAAATAGCCTCCTTCCCTCATTTAAAAATTTACATCTAATTGCCGGAGAACAGATAGTTTATTTTAATGAGATATTATAAATGGAGTACAGTTCCAGGCCAAAAACTAGAGGTGTGACTGTCCCAATGGGAATAAGGATACCCCCCCCCCATGTTTTTAAAACACTAAGATGTTCACAGATCAGTAAAAATTTAGTTAAAATAATAGAATAACAGATTCCCATGCATGTGCACAACCCTGACCCCTAACCCTAATCCTAAACCTATTGACCGAAAAATGTAGGAATAAAACCTCAGGCAAAATTATGCATGTTGCGAAAATGTTCTAAGTCGGAAAAGGGGATTAACTCCACACAAAAAAGTCGGAAAGACGTCATAATCGCATGTGCACAGGTTCCTATGGTACTAAATCTCTGTGCCATGTTTCAAGAACATTGCCTTTAAAATGTAGGAATAAAAGCCCGGACAAAATTATACATGTTGCGAAAAATTTCTGGGTTGAAAAAGGGGGAGAATGCCACCAAAAAAAGTCCAGCAGACTTCATAATCACAGGTGCACAGGTTCCCATGGTGGTTGTTGTCTGTGCCAAGCTTCACAGAAAATGATGTAAAAACAACTGAGAAAAACTCTGGACAAATTTGTGTCCATGGACGATGGATGGATGGATGGATGGACGAGCTGATTCCAGTATACCCCCACACAACTTCATTGCGGAAATATAACAAGAAATGGACTATCGTCTAAAGCATACCCCCCTATGTGGCATACGACCTAGTGTAGGCATATCTATAACCTATAACTGAGGTAGGCAGGCAGACGGACCCAAAAATCATCATTTTCAGATAAACGAAGATGAATAACTCTTGATTGAACGCTCCATTAAATGTCCTCATAATAGTGAACAGCAATATGAAATTTCACTGAGATCCAAGCACTACTGTTCACTGTATAACCTGAACAGAGATTGGACAGACACACCTACGAACCGACGGATGCCCCGATGCACCGATGGATGCCCCGATGCAAGGACGGACGCAAAAAAAGATGAGAAACAGTATACACCCCCTTTTTTATATAATAATAATAATAACAAATGAAAGTGTCAATGACACTGTAGCTCAACTTGGAAAGGGAATAATTTAATGTATTACAGTCAATGGAGCGATTAGGAATGTGGAAAGTTGAATGTCTAATACTAGTTTATAGACATGAAGAGAAAAAGTAAAATCCAAGATGGCTGCTGGCTGCCATGTTTTTTGGCCGTATGACCCCAAAATGAGTCTTTCCCATCTACATGTCATCGTTTACATCCATGACAAATGTCATGACGATCAGACTAAAGGTACGACCTGTAGCCCATGCTAAAGAATTTAGTCATACAAAGAGTAAAATTCAAGATGGCTGCTGGCGGCCATGTTTTTTGGCCGAATGACCCCAAAATGACTCGTTCCCATCTACATGTCATTGTTAACATTCATGACTAATGTTATGACGATCAGACTAAAGGTACGACCTGTAGCCCATGCTAAAGAATTTAGTCATACAAAGAGTAAAATTCAAGATGGCTGCTGGCGGCCATGTTTTTTGGCCGAATGACCCCAAAATGACTCGTTCCCATCTACATGTCATTATTATCATTCATGACAAATTTTATGATGATCAGACTAAAGGTACGACCTGTAGCCTGTGCTAAAGGATTTAGTCATACAAAGAGTAAAATCCAAGATGGCTGCTGGTGGCCATGTTTTTTGGCCGAATGACCCCAAAATGACTCGTTCCCATCTACATGTCATTATTAACATTCTTGACAAATTTTATGATGATCAGACTAAAAGTAGGACCTGTAACCCGTGCTAAAGGATTTAGTCATACAAAGAGTAAAATCCAAGATGGCTGATGGCGACCATGTTTTTTGGCCGAATGACCCCAAAATTACTCGTATCCCATCTACATGTAATTGTTAATATCCATGACAAATTTTATGATGATCAGACTAAAGGTACGACCTGCAGCCCATGCTAAAGTATTTAGTCATACAAAGAGTAAAATTCAAGATGGCTGCTGGCGGCCATGTTTTTTGGCCGAATGACCCCAAAATTACTCGTTCCCATCTACATGTCAATATTATCATCCATGACAAATTTCATGATGATCAGACGAACAGTACGACCTGTGGCCCGTGCTAATGGATTAAATTTTGAAATCCAAGATGGCCGCTGGCGGCCATGTTTTTTGTCCGAACGACCCCAAAATGACTCGTTCCCATCTACATTCCAATTTCAACAGCCATGACAAATTTCATGATGATCAGACTAAAGGTACGACCTGTAGCCTGTGCTAAAGGATTTAGTCATACAAAGAGTAAAATCCAAAATGGCTGCTGGCGGCCAAGTTTTTTTGCCGAATGACCCCACAATGACTCGTTCCCATCTACATGTCATTGTTAACATCCATGAAAAAATTTATCATAATCCGATCAAAGGTATGACCTGTAGGCCGTGCCAGAGAATTTAGTCATGCAAAGAGTAAAATCTAAGATGGCAGCTGGTGGCCATGTTTTTTGGCCGAACAACCCCAAAATTACTCGTTCCCATCTACATGTCAATATTAACATCCATGACAAATTTCATGATGATCAGACGAACAGTACGACCTGTAGCCCGTGCTAATGGATTGAATATTGAAATCCAAGATGGCCACTGGCGGCCATGTTTTTTTCCCGAATGAACCCAAAATAACTCGTTCCCATCTACATGTCAATGTCAACAGCCATGACAAATTTTATAATGATCCGACCAAAGGTACGACCTGTAGCCTGTGCTAAAGGAAATTGTTGACGCATCACACACGGACACACATACACACGCACACACGGACGACAGATGCCAATCCATGGCAATAGCTAAAAAAGGGGGGGTATAATTATAATACTGCTATCTTTCTACAGTCAGTCGACATTTATACTCACCTATGGCACATGTGGCACGAATGATCATTCACAAATTAGTCCAGTTACATGTAGCTGATCAATAACTTATATAACTTATATCAATTATGGTGTTCCATCAGAAAAGTTTCTCAAGTTCTCAGGGGGAAACTTTGCCTAAAAAATTGTGTTAACCATAATTCCTGCATAAACGAACAATGGCCAAAAATAAAACAACGTAACACACAAATAGGTTAAGGTGAATCTCAAATTGTTATGCACTATGGTACCACTGTTCTAAGAAGAAATCATTTTTAGTTTACCTTCAGATAACGAGATGATAATAGTAATATTGATGTGAATAAATTGAACTAACTTGATTGACAGGTGGCTCCATTCCAGTACTCATTACTAATGTCTGCACATAAGCATAGGTCTCCTTGACATGACAGAGTTGCAGCACACTGGTTTGCTATAGGTGTACTAGAGCTGCAGCCACCATTATGAGTCACCCCTGAAATTATCAAGAACTCAATAATCTAATCTGACATCCGTGAAATTCATCACTTCTTTTGATGCCCTTGGTAAGAAGGTGGAAGATGAAGGTTACGACAAGTGGTTTGGGTCGTGCATGTTTTTTTAGATATTGTTAATGTGCGACCTACTTCCACAGCTGCAGTTCATAACTACAGAAAGTGGGTCAACAGTGTTGACCATTGACCGATCTTGACCCGATTTATTCTGCTTTTCTTCTATCCATGGTACCAACGAATCCATGTTTGAGACTTTATCAGATTCTCCAGTTCTTTGCAAAATTTTAGTAATATCAAAAATGCAATATTTTTCAATATTTTATGTGAGAAATATTGGATATGAACAACGAAAATCAATTTTGATAACAAGATATAGAGCTACAAAGTTCTTATGGATGGACTCACTGGATTCACGGAGCCCATTACTATATCCCAAACCAAACTTATTTTTTTTAAATAGCCTCCTTCCCTCATTTAAAAATTTACATCTAATTGCCGGAGAACAGATAGTTTATTTCAATGAGATATTATAAATGAAGTACAGTTCCAGGCCAAAAACTAGAGGTGTCACTGTCCCAATGGGAATAAGGATACCCCCCCCCCCCGTGTTTTTAAAACACTAATATGTTCACAGGTCAGTAAAAATTTAGTTAAAATAATAGAATAACAGATTCCCATGCATGTGCACAACCCTAACCCTAATCCTAAACCTATTGACCGAAAAATGTAGGAATAAAAGCTCAGGCAAAATTATGCATGATGCGAAAATATTCTAAGTCGAAAAAGGGGAATAACTCCACAAAAAAGAAGTCGGACAGACGTCATAATCGCATGTGCATAGGTTTCTATGGTACTAAATCTCTGTGCCATGTTTCAAAAACATTGCCCTTAAAATGTAGGAATAAAAGCTCGGACAAAATTATACATGTTACGAACATTTTCTGGGTCGAAAAAAGGGGATAATGCCACCAAAAAAAGTCCAACACACTTCATAATCACAGGTTCCCGTGGTAGATGTTGTCTGTGCCAAGCTTCACAGAAAATGATCAAAAAACAACTGAGAAAAACTCTGGACAAATTTGTGTCCATGGACAATGGACAGATGGACGGTACAGCTGATTCCAGTATACCCCCACACAACTTCATTGCGGGGATATAACAAGAAATGGACTGTCGTCTAAAGCATACCCCCCATGTGGCATACTACCTAGTGTAGGCATATCTATAACCTATAACTGAGGTAGGCAGGCAGACGGACCCAAAAATCATCATTTTCAGATAAACGAAGATGAATAACTCTTTATTGAACATGCCATTAAATGTCCTCATAATAGTGAACAGCAATATGAAATTTCATTGAGATCCAAGCACTACTGTTCACTGTATAACCTGAATAGAGATTGGACAGACACACCTACGCAACGACGGATGCCCCGACACACCGATGGATGCCCCGATGCAAGGACGGACGCAAGTAAACATGAGAAACAGTATATACCCCCTATTTTATATAATAAAAAAAAAAAATACAAAAAAGGGATATAATTATAATACTGCTATCTTTCTTCAGTCAGTCGACATTTATACTCACCTATGGCACATGTTGCCCGAATGTTCATTCACAAATTAGTCCAGTTACATGTAGCTGATCAATAACTTATATAACTTATATCAATTATGGTGTTCCAGCAGAAAAAGTTACTCAAGTTCTCAGGGGGAAACTTTGCCTAAAAAATAGTGTTAACCATAATTCCTGCATAAACGAACAATGGCCAAAAATAAAACAACGTAACACACAAATAGGTTAAGGTGAATCTCAAATTGTTATGCACTATGGTACCACTGTTCTAAGAAGAAATCATTTTTAGTTTACCTTCAGATAACGAGATGATAATAGTAATATTGATGTGAATAAATTGAACTAACTTGATTGACAGGTGGCTCCATTCCAGTACTCATTACTAATGTCTGCACATAAGCATAGGTCTCCTTGACATGACAGAGTTGCAGCACACTGGTTTGTTATAGGTGTACTAGAGCTGCAGCCACCATTATGAGTCACCCCTGAAATTATCAAGAACTCAATAATCTAATCTGACATCCGTGAAATTCATCACTTCTTTTGATGCCCTTGGTAAGATGGTGAAGGATGAAGTGGTTTGGGTCGTGCATGTTTTTTTGTGATATTGTTAATGTGTGACCTACTTCCACAGCTGCAGTTCATACCTACATAAAGTGAGTGAACTGTGTTAACCGTCGATCGATCTTGACCAGATTTATTCTGATTTTCGTCTATCCATGGTTCCAACGAATCCATGTTTGAGACTTTATCAGATTCTCCAGTTCTTTGCAAAATTTTAGTACTATATAACATACAATATTTTTCAATACTGTTTTTGCGAGATATTGGATATGAACAATGAAAATGTCAATGACACTGTAGCTCAAGATGAACGGAAAATAATTTCAAGTGTTAGAGTCAATGGAGCGATTAGGAACTCGGAAAGTTGAATGTCTTAAATACATCAAGTAATATACATAAGGGTTGTGTTTTAATGGGTCATTGGTATGTTTCTTATTCCACTGGTTTTGAAAATATCCCAGCAACAATTTTGATGTATCAAAATCAATTGTGAACAAGAGATCGCACCGGCGATGCTGGCAAACCCCCACCGCGGAAAATTCGAACCGACTAAGTATGGTTGAGATATCTGCTCAGACAGGGAAAAAAAACCAACATTTTCATATAAACAAAGATAAATAACACCAGAACAAACAAAACAAACGATTGAACACTCAATTAATTGAATACCAAATTGTATTGATATCTGTCAACCAGTGGTGTAGATACGGACAAAAAAGCAACACTTCCAAATAAACAAAGATGAATAACTCTAGAACAGAAAAACATAGGTTTTGTTACATCCAATATGCATTAACACAGGTGTTTATGGCCTAAAATATGTACACACAGCCTAAGCACCCTGTAACTAAGCACATGTATGGTTAGGAATAGTCCAAAATTGACTATTCAACATGTACATTGAATGTATATCTTTATCCCGTAGATTTTCGACTAGGTGTTCAACTAACTTGTCAGGCTTATTTAAATATTTAATCAATGGATTATTACAAATCAGGAACATAATAGCGACAAATTAAGACTTCCAACCTTAAAGTATAGTTTCAATGGTCAAACATATCTCTTTCTGTCAGAAAACCTGGACCTAATGAGGAAACTATTTTTCAACGGAAACTTGTCGGGAATGAAAAAATATCGGTCAACAAAAAAGGTGTCAGTTGTAACAAAAGGTTTAAAAGTTGGAAAAAACAAATGAATGACAACATCTACAGCAAAGCACATCTCCAAATTAAAGTATGTAAAATTCACAAGGATTAACTGCTATTCAGTTTCTATGGTTGTGCTGGCCATTGTCAATATACTACACAAAACTATTTTGGACAGGGTCGGACTTACATTTTTTGGTTAGGGTGGGGGTGAAATTTTCCAAAACAAATATTGCTGTTGATTCCCACTAAACTCATACATCCATTCCCTGGATCATGGCGTTCGTGTTGGTGTTCAAATTTTGAAAATCTCTTGAAAAATACCAGATTTATGGCCCTCGAAATTCATATTTTTGGGATTAACTGCTTGTCACCAGATCTTCTCTGAAACGGTCAGAACTTGTGGCTTATATCATATACGCTGTTGATTTCAACCAAATTCGATACATATGATACATACCATACAGATATTATGTACACTGAAGCCGTGATCCTGTTGTGGCTACCCCATCTCAAACCTAACCCCGATCATTGACCAACTGATAAGAAAGCACCATGAATTTGTTTATTCAATATGTAATGCGCGAACTATGAATAAATGTTGTACATGCTCACATCTCATTCAACAAACTATCCTTATCAAAGACGAGGCCATACCTTTTTATTCAAATGCTGATTCATAAAATACCCATTATGCTACACACGAAAGGGACGACTTTTGGGGAATCCAGAGTCCAAAATGGGTCCAAATCGACCTGTTCCAGAAACGTCATTCATTTTGTTTTCACTTTTTGAAAAAGGCTCCATTATACTTTAGTGCGATTTTCTAAGTTTTTGAGTGAACTACTATAGAATGGTGCATGGCCGTTTATTACACTCTTATGACTAACGTGTAGGTTTTTTATTCATTTTTTTATCTTAAACATATGTGTGCAGTATATGTGTAGTTTCATATACGTACACAAATTTTGTAACAATTCTTACACAATAAATTGGTAAATTTATACACATTTATACACAACTGTTTGCATAAAATCAAAATATATCGCTTACACATTTTGTGTAGATTTTTATATACACAAAGATCATAGACAAGAAATTACATTTCAGTATTCCGACATTTGCATGGGTATAGTATTAATGACATATGTTAAGACTTTCATGGCACTATGTTTACCATACTATGGTATGGGTAAACATAAAAATGACTGACTACACGGGACACTCAGGGCATATACCTGTATATGGAAAATTAAAACAACATTTTTGTCTAAATCATAAATTGCCAAACAGTACTTATGACAAATCACCAAGTGAAGATAACTCAACAGGCAATGACAATTTACCACATATACACAATGTTATTGACATGCCCACAGTAATTCCATTACATTCACATGCACATGACAATTCCACAATTTACATCGCCACTCAGATGACATCATACAGATAGACACAATTAACTCCGATTCCATGTTTTTAATTAGTCTACTCATACGACATCATATGAGGATTTGCGATTTCTCGGCTTATTTATTACGCGATAGTAATGGGACTTCGATCATTGTGTTCATAATAGGGGTGGCTTTCCGATATTGTTTTGTTGTATTCATCAGGATAGCAATCCTTCATGTTTCACGGATTGTCAGTGAGACTCCCGGATTGCCATATGAAAAACGTCCAAATAAGATAGACCATACATTTCTCCCCCATTCGGCCCAATAAGTACTTCTGATTTTTGTCAGTAAAATGGACATGTGTAGATGCACTGTAGGTAACTTCAACACTAATAGCTGTTAATTGTGATTGCAAGGTGATAACATTAATTCATTTTCACACTTTCTTAAAGCCATATTGTGTCATGGTGTGTGAAAGTGTAGTATAAACAATGACACTTCACAAGTGTAGCAGTTGAGTGAAAATAAATGACATGACTGTTTGTATAATGTGGACAATTGAAGGGGGAAAACTCTATGTTTAACAGGAAGTGGTCTTCTTTCTGGAAGACCACGATTGGTATAGCTTAGTTGACCATGACCTTTGACAATTTGTCAGCTGTACAACACATTGTATTATTTCATATAACATGAATATATCTCACAGTAGCTGTAGTTTTAATTACTGTTTTATTTAGGTATATATGTATGCCATAAAACAAATAGAAACTAATACAATTCTATAATCCTCATCATAAATTAAAAAATGAAAGTGTCAATGACACTGTAGCTCAACTTAGGTAGGGGAATAATTTAATGGTTGACAGTAAATGGAGGAATAGGAAAGGTGCTAATTGAAATGTCTAACCTGCGCCAAAGGATTTAGTGATGCAAAGAGTAAAATACAAGATGGCTGCTGGCGGCCATGTTTTTTTGGCCAATTTACCCCAAAAGGACTCGTTCCCATCTACGTGTCATTGTTAACATCCATGACAAATTTTATGAAGATCTGACCAAAGCTACGACCTACAAACTTCATGATGATCAGACGAACAGTACGACCTGTAGAACGCGCCAATGGATTGAATTTTGAAATCCAAAATGGCCCGCGCGAAAGGATTTAATCATGCAAAGAGTAAAATCCAAGATGGCTGCTGGCGGCCATGTTTTTGGACAGAATGACCCCAAAACAACTCGTTCCTATCTACATGTCATTGTTATCATCTATGACAAATTTCATGACCATCTGACCAAAGCTACGACCTGTAGCCCGCACCAAAGGATTTAGTCATGCAAAGAGTAAAATCGAAGATAGCTGTTGGCGGCCATGTTTTTTGGCCGAACGACCCCAAAATCACTCGTTCCCATCTACATCTCATTATTAACATCCATGACAAATTTCATGATGATCAGACGAACAGTACGACCTGTAGCCCGCGCCAATGGATTGAATCTTGAAATCCAAGATGGCTGCCAGCGGCCATGTTTTTTGGCCGAATGACCCCAAAATGACTCATTCCCATCTACATGTCAATGTCAACATTCATGACAAATTTCATAAAGATTAGACCAAGGTACAACCTGTAGCCCGCGCCAAAGGATTTAGTCATGCAAAGAGTAAAATCCAAGATGGCTGCTGGCGGCCATGTTTTTTGGCTGAACGACTCCAAAATCACTCGTTCCCATCTACATGTCAGTGTTAACATCCATGACAAATTTCATAAACTTCCGACTAACGCAACGACCTGTAGCCCGCGCCAAAGGATTTAGTCATGCAAAGAGTAAAATCCAAGATGGCTGCTGGCAGCCATTTTTTTTTGGCCGAACGACCCCAAAATCACTCGTTCCCATCTACATGTCATTATTAACATCCATGACAAATTTCATGATGATCAGACGAACAGTACAACCTGTAGCCCGCACCAATGGATTGAAACTTGAAATCCAAGATGGCTGCCAGTGGCCATGTTTTTTGGCCGAATGACCCCAAAATGACTCATTTCCCATCTACATGTCAATGTTAACATTCATGACAAATTTCATAAAGATTAGACCAAGGTACGACCTGTAGCCCGCGCCAATGGATTTAGTCATGCAAAGAGTAAAATCAAAGATGGCTGCTGGCGGCCATGTTTTTCGGCCGAACGGCCCCAAAATGACTCGTTCCCATCTACATGTCATTGTTAACATTCATGACAAATTTCATAAAGATTAGACCAAGGTACGACCTGTAGCCCGCGCCAAAGGATTTAGTCATGCAAAGAGTAAAATCGAAGATGGCTGCTGGCGCCATGTTTTTTGGCCGAACGACCCCAAAATGACTCGTTCCCATCTACATGTCAATATTAACATCCATGACAAATTTCATGATGATCAGACGAACAGTACGACCTGTAGCCCGCGCCAATGGATTGAATTTTGAAATCCAAGATGGCTGCCAGCGGCCATGTTTTTTGGCCGAATGACCCCAAAATGACTCGTTCCCATCTACATGTCAATGTCAACATTCATGACAAATTTCATAAAGATCAGACCAAAGGTACGACCTGTAGCTCGCACCAAAGGAAATTGTTGACGGACACACAAACACACGGACACACGGACGACGGACGCCAAACCATGGCAATAGCTCAAACTTACAAAAGTAAGTTGAGCTAAAAATTAGTTATGAAAATCAATGACTGAATTAATTTGAAAACATTATTTTTTTAACATGAGCATATTTGGGCATTCCTCCTGCAAAAATCTCACAGATGGCCATTTTCAAAACTTAACAGGTCTGATTAACTCCGATGACAACAATGGAGT
Organism: Siphonodentalium dalli; assembly: GCA_032622095.1. Taxonomy (NCBI): domain Eukaryota; kingdom Metazoa; phylum Mollusca; class Scaphopoda; order Gadilida; family Siphonodentaliidae; genus Siphonodentalium; species Siphonodentalium dalli. Next base: position 85,139,911 of record CP136061.1, on the reverse strand, counting down.
CAATAACTTTGAATGACTAACATCTATCTACCTGTGTATTTGTGAAATTACAGCCGTTAAGATCTACATTATGGTTGCAAGCACTAGTCAGTTGACCACAAGTATCAATACAACAATAATTTAATACGTAGTCACATTGTGAAACTTCAGTATTGTTGAGAATGTTTTCATTAGACTCAACAGACTGCATATTATCAGTGACATTACAAAATCATATGGCACATACTTTTGCCAATTACTGTATCTTGAGGCCTAACTATATCATCTATTGCATCTATTAAATACTGATAGCCACAGTGGGTCAAACGTGAGTGTTTATCTTCATATATATAGTAGCACAAGATCGCCAGTAAGTGATATTACAATCAACGTTTGAGCAAAATACGAAATTCTCGATTGGGTTCAGTGTTAAATTTTGATCACAACTGTAGCCAGCGAGAATCATATGATCACATCCAAATGTTCCAAACTACGTTTGAGTGACATACTTAGTATTTAATTTGTGCATATCATCATGCGCAAAATGGTGCCTTTTATCCAAAATACTAGAATCTCCATAGCGTTTAATGTTAAATTTTGATTGCAACTGTAACCAGTAAAAATCAACTGATCACATCCAAATTTTAAAAAATATGTCTAAGATAAAGCGAACGCATATACCAAATGAAGAGCATTTAGTTTTAAGAGTCGGGCATGATTACGAATACATAACATTGCTGTTAAAGTGGGGAGTACATTGATATAATTAGTAAATTATAACCAGGGGAAAGGTTGGTTATGCTGCTGTTGGGATGTTCGACTGACACAAGACGAGTTCCTTGCTGATGTAGTATTTTATTCTCAATATTCTATATCCTGGTGTGTCCGAGCAATATGAATATTATTGTACATCAAATCAAGTAGTTACGAACGTCCAAATATCATAGGTGTTCCTTATAACATGAGTATCGATTCGTGAATTGGCATTCCCAGATTAACAAATAATAGTTTAACACAAACTTATATACAGTGAGGTTAGGTGACAGATTGCTCCTGCCATGTGGCTAATTACACAGTGTAGGTTAATTGGTGATGTAAGCTGTCACCAAGGATTTGTTAATTACCTTAATGGTCTTCTAATACAATGGAGTAATTTATATGAGCCTGGGGTGTTATGCATCTGCCAAAGTTGTAACAATAGAATGTAAGTACTAGCCTAGAAATGTTGATGTGTAAGAAGGAAATAAAATGAAGAACCAAAATAACATATTAAAATTTGACTATCAAATAACTGCTAAAATGGCTTGGTCATAAAATCATACCATATTTGTACCGTAGTTTTGAGAAATATCAAATTACACCATACACCACATGACACCCTCTGTCATTTTCTGTAAAAAAAACTAAACTAAACTGAAGATATAGACTATATGAAATGAGCGTTTCTCTGATATAAAATTTATGAAATAAATCTTAGAATTTTTGGTTTTGTCGAGTCTTTTACAAGATAAAACAGAAAAATTGAGATGAGTTTCATAAATTTAATACGAGAGGAACATGAGTTTCATATCAGATTATATGAGCAAAAAGGACATTTTAATCCATTTCCGAATCATGAGCTGAAAGTAAACTGACAGCTCCAGCTACGTTCTGCTAAAGTTTACATTAAAATAACAATTCTGTAATGGAACAATGGTGTGCCGAGGAGAAACAGCATGTATGCAGCAGAACAGTTCATGTGGAGAGAAAGTGGCTTCGAAGGAGGATCGAACATTGCAGAGTGAAGATTCTGATTTAGAAATGAATTTCTTTTTATAGGTATTAATAATTTTGAAAACTGAGTTTTGGCAGATCTTTCATTAAAGACTATTTGACTGTTCTTAAACCACTCTGATAGCAGATTGTCTGTGCATCATTAGCAGAATGTATTGCTTCTGGTGTGCAAAGGAAGGTACCCTCTTAGTGGGCCCAGGACAATGTGGCTTCCCCCATTGCTTATTCTGATGTAAGCACCATAAAACAAAGATGGTCTAGCTAGCTCTTGATAAATTATAATCAAGGACACCTGTCCAGAAAAGTTTCTACCAATTAATATAAATTTTATTTAGAATTTCTTACTAGTACGACATTTGTGGCACAGATTTAGGGGCTTTTTTAGAACAGAAATCAGAGCAAAAATGTTTGGAGTGTATCCAAGGCTTGAAATAAGTGGTCGGTCACGGTCAATGACTCACCAAAACAGCTTTGACCGACACAATTTGCGTCTGGTCGGACATTTTGTCCGACAGCATATTTATACTCCCATCAGATAAAATATAACTGGATAAGACATTTCTCTCAAGTTATTTTTGCCTCTTTGCAAATCTGGATCGAACAAAACCATTAGATACGTGAATGTATCGTGCAGTTTCTTATGACTATATCAGATATCGCATTGTTCTTTAATCGCGTCAGCAACTCGGAAGTTTCGTTTCGTTTTAAGTGCGGTTCGTAATTATTGGCTTACCGTTCACCTTTTAACACTTCCGTTTTAAATCAAGGTCATTTATGCAATTTTTAAAATAAGAATTAAAAAACAAAAAATTCCTGTACTCCTTGTCTAGTGTATTGATAGATGTACAGAAGTTTAAAGCAGTATTTAATGAAATGAAATAATGAAACGGGGGGATCACTGGTCGAACAGTAAAAGTAACCACAGGTGGTTGCAAATTCAATTCGATGCAGACAAGAACGGGGTTGTTTATATACCCACTTTAAAATGCAAATACTGCATCTCCAAAGTCAAGGAAATCGAAATTTCGAAAGGACTTTAATAGATCTTGGGTTGATGGATCGACACATTTCTATTATAAACAAAGCATGATGGTAGCAGTAGCACTGAGAGTCACTTTTTAAGGTCACAGAAGATTATTTTACATGGTATTGAAGCATTATTTATCACATAAAAATAATTAAGATATGAGAACATTTGACAGCACATAATTTTGACAGACACCGCCCAGAACTTGACAGCCACCATCCATTTGGTGTCTGTCATTTTGACAGGCACCGTGACAATAATTATTTCAAGGCTTGAGTGTATCAGGAGAAAACCAAGAAGGAGAACTCTATTGTGTTAGCAGCCTTAAAAACAGAACATAGCAGATCAGCTAAGAGATTCACCGCAAAATACTATCAAAATTAACCAATTAATTATGCCTTTGTAGGCAAATAATATACCCCCACCTTCAGTTTGATCTGTAGTTTATACACAAAATATCTATTTGTGGTTTTGAAATAGAGATTTATAAAAACTATGTTGTTGTTTTAATTATGGCCCTGAAAAGGTTGACCATCTTAAAAGTACTCATTGACTGATAAAAAATTGATTCAACTAGAATAACATGTGACATTGTAGGGATTAAGAAGAGATATACCTTTTAGACTTATTTATATATATATTCCTTTCACAAAAAAACAGCAAATTACAAACATTTTCTATGACTCAGTATATAGCGTTTGAGTGCATGGATAGGATAGGATTGTACTGAATAGTTGAATTTCATGGAATTGTTGTGATCAATCACTTCAATCATTTTACAAAAACAATTTATAATGAAAAACATCACCCATTGAAAATATATTTGAAGCCAATACATTATCCAAATGGCAATATTTAATTATACTAGAAAATTATAATAAAACATGAGTGGTATAGTTATAGATATACACATTGGCTCACAGTATACAATAAAATGAATAAGAAATATAACCCAAGAAGAGCTAAAAAAAAGAATCATTCAGTTCTTTGACAGAAAAGGAAGGAAATATTGAAACAAGCGATCATTAGAGATGAAGTGCTACACAGCTACAGTGCAATTTGCTCTAATGAGAATCAGGTAGGTTTCAGAATAATTCTAGATTCAAGAGGGTCGCTCTAGCAGCATGCGTTACATACGAGTGGTACAGTTTGTTCCATCCCAATAATCTGATGCATTGGAACACATGCACGTTCCATTCTGACAACTGAACTCAGTGGAACACATATCATCAGCTCCACATGTCTCATTAAATGACAGTCCTGATCAAAGGGAAATCATTAAATTGTAAAGTCATGTGAAACAGTCATTTAGGTGGAAAGAAATGGAGAATAATCTTGCTGAAAGTAGTTATTTTTATAAATATTATACCCAAAATGACAACACAAACCGTGATTCTTATATATTAGTAAAATGCAATGAATCTCGATGGTGAAATCATTTTCGCTAGTTTATCGACATATAGTTGCATCCTGAATCGAGAAGTAAATATTTACAATTGATCATAGATTGATTTAGACGATGTTTTCTATTGAGAGGTACCATCAAAGTGCTCGAGATTTTGGGCAATGTTATTAGAAAACAACATTGCTAGTTTCTGAATAATAACTTATTAGTTTCACGCACCCAAACAAGTCCACAATATGCCTTTAAAAGGAAGGAGTCTCTAATCATGACAGTAAGTTACAATAAATCCTGAATGTTTACAGGAATCAAGTCTGGATATAATGTGTGACATATGCAGAATGAGGTCCCCAGAGGATGAATTTAATGACGATATCCCACACAGTGGGCTAGCATCACCAATTCACCTCTGGGGACCTATTTCTGTTTAGGTCTCAACTGCTATGATAGAATTAGATTGAATTTCCCCAGTTGAAATTTGTGATGTTCACCCATTAGTCACCTCGATTATGCTAGTTATCTTCTGCAAATTAGGGGATATAGTAACTCAACAAAAGAGAAAAAGTAACTTTAACATTGTTAATTTGAGACTATAGATACTTCCCAGAAGATGAGGCCTGAGCAGAATGAGGACCACAGAGGGTGAATTTGGTGATGCTATCCTACAGTGGGATAGCGTCACTAAATTCACCCTATGGGAACCTCATTCTGCAAATCTCTGACACACTATATCCAGCAATGACATGAATACATAATAACACTTCATAGAATGCACAGTTTGTGTGTTCAGTCGCTTTATATGAAATATGACAACAATAATAACTCAATGCCTGAGTCAGTTAGTGAGTGAGATTATTCAGCTTGACGATTTCACGAAAATTATACGGTAGGCTGTTAAGCATCTTAACATTTCTATACGCTCAGAGATGCACCATAAACAATGTTGGTTGCATATGTCAGTTCGCAATCGGGACCATTATTACATAACACTTCCTAGAAAGCCGATGTTGAGATGTTAATTAACCCTTCCATGACTGGAGCTTCCTGAAATTTTGCAAAAAACCCTGTGCCAATACAGTCTCATATATATGCGAGTCTCCAATAGTGAGTGCATTATCTTATATATGTGAGGCTCCCTATGAGAGACTCGCATATATAATAGAATGCACTGGCACAGGATCTTTAATGCTGCGTCAGTACAGCGCCCATCATGAAAGGGTTAATGTATATTGTATAATGATGTGTGGATCAGTGGCGTTACAATATAAATAAATATAACACTAACTGGGCCTGTACCCAGGTGGGACTAACAAATACCCCCCATATGATAATTTTCTAAGTCGAAAAAGGGGAATAACTCCACACAAAAAAAAGTCAGACAAATCTCATAATCACAGGTTCCCATGGTAACAACTATATGTGCCAAGTTTAAAAAACATTGACCAAAAAATGTAGGAATAAAATCTCAGACAACGGTATACCCCTGTATTGAAAATAAGTTGGAAAAGGGGGATAACTCCACAAAAAAAGTCAGACAGACTTCATAATAGCAGATACACAGGTTCCCATAGTACTAAATATCTGTTCAAAGTTTTTGACAAATTGACCAAAAAATATAGGAGTGAAGCTAGGACAAAATTGTGTTGACGGACGTACAGCGAAATGGCCAGATCAACAGATGAACCAGACTCCAGACTCCAACAGATGAGCCAGACTCCAGTATACCCTCACAACACATTGCAGGGGGTATAATAATAACAACAGAATGATTAAGTGAGTGTGTGAGATTATTTGGCTTGATAACACGCGATAACACAGTAAAGCTTTTATTGATAACACAGTAAAGCTTTTATTGACAACACAGTAAAGCTTTTATTGATAATACAGTAAAGCTTTTATTGATAACACAGTAAAGCTTTTATTGATAACACAGAAAAGCTTTTATTGATAACACAGTAAAGCTTTTATTGACAACACAGTAAAGCTTTTATTGATAACACAGTAAAGCTTTTATTGACAACACAGTAAAGATTTTATTGATAACACTGTAAAGCTTTTATTGATAACACAGAAAAGCTTTTATTGATAACACAGTAAAGCTTTTATTGACAACACAGTAAAGCTTTTATTGATAACACAGTAAAGCTTTTATTGACAACACAGTAAAGATTTTATTAATAACACTGTAAAGCTTTTATTGATAACACAGTAAAGCTTTTATTGATAACACAGTAAAGCTTTTATTGACAATACAGTAAAGATTTTATTGATAACACAGTAAAGCTTTTATTGATAACACAGTAAAGCTTTTATTGATAACACAGTAAAGCTTTTATTGATAACACAGTAAAGATTTTATTGATAACACAGTTAAGCTTTTATTGATAACACAGTAAACCTTTTATTGATAACACAGTAAACCTTTTATTGATAACACAGTAAAGCTTCTATTGAATATTGTGTAGAGTGCCCGCTCATGAGGGGGTCTCAGATTCACACTCGCGTGGTAAATAGACTGAAGATATTAGTATTAAAGCCAGGCTTTTTAAGTTACCAGGAAGGGCTATAAAAATGTGGAGAGATTGTTCTAAGGTATATTATATTTGTAGTCAATTAATGGCATAATTTTTTGGATATCTACCAACACAAAGTTCTGCTATTAGTTAATGGAATCAATTAGAATCGAGATTTAAATAAATAGATTAAATAACTTGTACGAATAACTTACGGTTAACACAGGCATTGCTGACTGAATCCCAATACTTAGTTATGTCTGTACATCTACATTTATCTCCTTCAGTGACTGTTTTACAGGTCAAGTCAGTGACACACGAGTCCTCTGGGCCTTTGAAACAAGCATCATTGAAAGTTTGTCCTGAAAAATGTACATGTAGAAGCAAGTCACTTTTACTTTCCAAAAAATAACGTTCCCAACCCTTTGAACCGTAACCTCAATATATGTGTGTAGAAATTGTTATGACCTTCTGTCAGTGGGTGAATCATGAACTGATCATTATAGGGCTTTGATTTTCCAAAAATATATATTCTGCAACAAAACCGCCATCATATGACGCTAAATATGTGATTGAAATTAACATATATCAAACGAGTGCAATAACGTTAACGTGTTCACAAAGCTGCGTTGTTCTATGTTTGTTGCACAATTTGAAGATTGTGGGTTATAATATACTAACACTTAGATTGATATTGTATCATTTAATTGAACAAACGTGTGCTTAATGTAGGCTATACTTTAATTTAGTGAAGAAAATTTCTGTTAATGTTGACGTCACCAATGGTGTTGTTGACGTAATCTGTTTGAATTGTTCTAGAGCATTGAATATTATGCTGTATTCCACAAAAATAAACCATTCGGTGTGCAATAAATATATATACTGTTATGCCCTAAGTAAATGACCCATTAACTGCAGTTATAATCCGTTTACAACTGCGGTCAAACCGTAACCGCACCGCAGTTATTTGCTGTAACTGCGGTGGCATTGCAGTTACATGCGGTTAGGTTACCGCAGTTAATAACCCTTAACTGCGGTTACACCACATGTAAACGTTAACCTTCCAGTATTTGAATATTTAATGGGAAAGAGAGGGGTACTACCCATGCATCTACCAGTGTATGTTATCGTTTTGTGTTTTAGCGATCACGGCAAAGTGGTAACTTCATAATCGACCAGGAGTTCATTGTATGTTTTTGTTATCACCATTGGTACTCAACACGATATATCTTATGTTTTAATCCCGACTTGTTGAAAACTTTATAATTTTGACGTATATGTTCTAGTATACGTCCGTTGTTCGGCTTGTGAAAAAATACATACTTATTGGAGCAATTAAATATGCAATTATTGGGGTCCTATCCGCTTGTGATCCCTCAGAAATTCGATTTTACAGAACGCGGTATAAAATTTCACAAAAAATCACAACTGGTCATATTTCAACAAGAAATGAACAGAAGGTTGCAATTAAGTGAGGCATACCATTACCTATGAATATTCCAACTCACTGGAACCAAAATTCTTACAAAATGGCCGCCAAAAAAATGGAAAATGGTAAATATTGCCCTAGGGTGTCCTGCAATCGCTTACAAGTTGTGGTTGATGTACAAAATTGGCTATTATGCCTTCTATACATTGAACACTAACATGTCTGCTGCACCATGGTCAATTGTTACTGTTGTCACCACTGACATCACCAAAAATATTGGAATTTTCTCTCAAAAACTTGACATAAATATCGGCAAAAATTAACTTTTCAGGTTTGGACCTACAGGTCAATTATCCACGTGTTTTAATTATTCCGTTTAAAACATCTGATATCAACGGGACCTATCTAATACAAGTTAGTTTATTCTGTTCAAATATTAAATGGTTTATTAATCCCTAATACCCTTGTCATACCCGGAGTTACGGTATAAAACATTCATAACAAGTGCACCGCACCCAGTATACCCAGCAACGGTCGCTTAATGCTGAGATTTCTTAATTTTCTGATTTAATTTGAATGATGTCTTAATCTGGCCTGTGATGACTGAACAAAACATGTAGCATGTATCCATTCATCCCATCGCTAATATTAAACAGATCATACACGTCCCATGTAATATGATGGAGATACAGAGATGGGTATATTCTACACTCTAAGAACCATAACTTTGCAAAATGAAAGTGTGAATGACACTGTAGTTCAAGTTGAGTAGTGTTGAAATGTCTAGGGAATTTTGTAGTTGATAAGTCAACAGCCCCTAGTTGACTAATAGTCGACTAGTCAACCTTATCAAGGATCTGATTTCAAAGTGTTTTGAATGCAATTCTTCAAAGGGGTTCACAATGCTAAATTTATGAGAACATCCATATTCTATCATTATATTTATCGATGCTGAGTTGTTGAAGCCTAAAAAATAAGAGATTTGTTCGGAATACCGACCAACCCTATTTTGAACTGCCGACCCTACACACTTTATTGTGAATTTGGAACGAAAAATGTTATTTTAAAGTTTATTTAAAGTCTATTACAACGTCTTTTGAGGAGTTTATTTAGTTTTGAGTTTTATAAAGATAATTAAATGATGTTGGTCATTATGCAGAGTTTCTGCTCGGCCGTTTGCATTTGGTGGGGGGTACAGAAGTTAGAAATACAAAGATATAGTTCTGGGTGGTATTCAAGCATAAAAATACAGCAGTAATCCTAAAACCATACCGTGGTATACCGTATCACCGATTATTTCATCTAATCTCTTAAAAGCCCTGCTGAGTAGTGATCGTTTGTTACACAAGTCAACTGTTTTGGAGGAAATCGAATAACTGCACAGCTTACAATCCATAAGGAATCACACACACCCAATGCTCCATTTTATACAATTATAGATTAACAAACAGTGGCAATGTATCATTTGTCTGCATGCATCATGCATGGATTCATGACAAGGTATGATGATTTCAAATACAGGTATTAATTGTGAGTTATGGAAGCATCATGAGCTGTCCCACGGATTCAGTGGTTTAAAAATAGCACAGAACAAGAGATGGACTGTCGTCCGGTACATACCCCCTAGTGGCATACCGCCTAGTGTGGGCATATCTATAACTTATGACTGCTATACTCAGACAGATAGACCCAAAAATCAACATTTTCATATAAACGAAGATGAATAACTATAGCACAAAAAACAAAACAAAACAGTTGAATATGCCATTAAATGTCCTCATAGTGGTGAACATCCATACAAAATTTCATTGAGATCCGAGCATTACTGTTCAAGTTATGACCTGAACAGACATCGGATGGACCAAACAGCCAACATGTCCAGATAAACGAACTTGAATAACTCTAGAATGGAAAAGCCAAACAGAACAATGGAACCCTCTATTGAATGTCCTCACAGTGGTGAACATCCATACCAAATTTCATTGAGATCCCAGCACAACTGTTGAAGTTACGACATGAACAGACACCAGACGGACCAAAAAGCCAACATTTCCAGATAAACAAAGATGTATAACTCTAGAATGGAAAATCCGAACAAAACGATGGAACCCTCTTTTTAATGTCCTCATAGTAGTGAACATCCATACCAAATTTCATTGATATCCCAGCACAACTGTTGAAGATACGACATGAACAGACACCAGACAGACCAAAAAGCCAACATTTCCAGATAAACAAAGATGTATAACTCTAGAATGGAAAATCCGAACAAAACTCTATTGAATGCCCTCATAGTAGTGAACATCCATACCAAATTTCATTGAGATTCGAGCACTACTGTTCATGTTATGACATGAACAGACACCAGACGGACCAAAAATCCAACAAATATGAATAACTCTAGAATGGAAAATCCGAACAAAACGATGGAACCCTCTATTTAATGTCCTCATAGTAGTGAACATCCATACCTAATTTCATTGAGATCCGAGCACTATTGTTCAAGTTATGACATGAACAGACATCGGACGGACGTACGGACGGACGGACATACAGACAGACGCACGGTACAGACGGACGGACGGACAGGTGCAAAACAGTATACCCCTAATGATGCAATCATAACTTGCAATATAATTTTGGGCTGTATTTTATCCCCAGTAGCGAAGGAATGAATTTTTTGGCAAATGACATCAGGTAAGAAGTGACAAACCTGGTAACGAAATTCCGATACTATCAAAGCGAAAGAGGGTTGATCCGTCGAATTCCGGTGAATCTGATTGAGGTATAACGATTAGGATTCCACTTCCGAGTTTGAAACTTTAAGATGAGTATGCGCTCTCAGATGCGGAAGTCGACTAATTAGGTTGGCGGTTATCGCAATACGATAGGGGAACACTGCGACGTTCGTACTCAGATATCACCAATTTTTGTACCTAGCTTGCCTGTCCTGGGTTTCACGGGAAAATGACTAATTTGATTCTGTTTGTCGTTATATAAAATATTTATCACCTCATTTATTATTCTTTTTCATAAACATAAAATAAAACAAGCCGAAGATGATTTGTTTAAAATTTCTGAACCATGAAACTGGCGATGTTATCAGAGTACGTTATACTTGTGATAGTTACGTTACATACAATGTGTTCCCCTATCGTATTGCGATAATCGCCAACTGACTAATTACCATGATCAGATTCACCGGGATTGCCGGATTGATGATGTTACTATCATGTGGACTATTGTACAATATAAACATACGTTTTTATTTCTGTTTCTGTTGCCACACTTGGAATTAAACGTGTGTAGCATTATACTTGTGTTTGTCTTTATTCAGTAATCATTTCATCGATGTTAATTTGAATTGTGCTCCCTCAAAAAAGGCGCGCGCAAATCCCAAAAGCTCCGAGCGATATATCGCGCACATACGTTTTCCAAATTCGAAGGACTGGTTTCTTGCAACTGAAAGATAACTCTGGTGTAAAGAACAGGCCTGTCCATATGAAAAATTGATGAGGGCTACAAAATCGCCCACGTGAACCCCAGTGACGAGTGCTAATAGCCCTCGTGATTTATTCATGCTATTTGCTTAGCCAGATATACTCCAAAGGGAACAGACCAGACTGGAGAATGTATTTGTATGTTATCAATAAAGTTGTTCAATCTTATTTATTCTTGTTTTGAGTGTTTATGTTTGCCTACCCCTGGGATTGACATTGTTACACTGACCAACATCAAATTGATATGTTGTGTTTGATACTACGCTAGGTAAATGTAGGTAACCTAGGTAAGTGTAGTTATGGAAATGGTTATGGTTTAGAAAGCAAACAATGACAAATTTGGAGGGTTTGAACATTGATATTATAAATTTAACAGAATGATTGATTGTTCACACTGAAAATTATTTGAAACGAGGGAACTCAGGATCATGTTAAAACAAAATTTCAAAATTATGACATATCTGGGATTATCTGGCAATGTGTTATGCCACCAGCAAAGTTTTATATTCATTCATACTTTCCCGTGGCATGTTGATCTCAATCGGTCACAGTGGATTGCACATATTTTACACCACACGCGTTCTACAAAATCCAGCCCGTTTGCGTTAACAATATCATAGCCAATCTGGCCTCCAGTATTCCATCCTTCAAAAGTTTTTAACTGAACGTGGCAGCCTTTTTGATCAGCCATTATTGCATTATAGTTAATTTGGCTCCCTGAATAGAGTCACAGCTCAACTATGGACAGAGCCCCAGTTCAAAACATGTGGAAGGTGCAGGCATGTAAAAATAGCAAGCAGATTCAGTTATCAAAGTGCCGACGATGCTGACGTAATACCGAGTCATGTATGACGAGCACGTGTTGCAGGAAGAGCACGGGGGGTTAAACTCATGACACTGTCTAGAAACATCAAAGAACACAGATGCCGACGATGACGTTCGTCACATTTGACCCGACTGGCTTCAATCAGATTGTCTTAACCCCTGACTTGCCATTTAAAGCACATTGATTTTGAAAGCCGACGCGGGCGAAACTGTCGCACGCGTGTAATCGAAAATACGCGGGCTGCACGCGGGCTATCGAAATCGCCCGCGTAAAATGACAGGCCTGAAAGAAACAAGTAGTTTCTTTTTATTCCGATAAAAGTAAATCACAATGTGCCCAGTAACAGGCCAGTAGGACCTGTAACCATGATAAAGCCGTCTTCAAGGTTTACCGATTATAGAAAATGAAAGTGTCAATGACACTGTAGCTCAACTTAAGTAGGGGAATAATTTAATGGTTGACAGTAAATGGAGGAATAGGAAAGGTGCTAATTGAAATGTCTAACCTGTGCCAAAGGATTTAGTCATGTAAAGAGTAAAATCCAAGATGGCTGCTGGTGGCCATGTTTTTTTGGCCAATTGACCCCAAAAGGACTCGTTCCCATCTACGTGTCATTGTTAACATCCATGACAAATTTCATGAAGATCTGACCAAAGCTACGACCTTTAGCCCGCACCAAAGGATATAGTCATGCAAAGAGTAAAATCCAAGATGGCCACCAGCGGCCATGTTTTTCGGCCCAACGACCCCAAAATGACTCGTTCCCATCTACATGTCATTGTTAACATCCATGACAAATTTCATGAAGTTCCGACCAAAGCTACGACCTGTAGCCCGTGCCAAAGGATTTAGTCATGCAAAGAGTAAAATCCAAGATGGCTGCTGGCGGCCATGTTTTTTGGCCGAACGACCCCAAAATCACTCGTTCCCATCTACATGTCAATATTAACATCTATGACATATTTCATGATGATCAGACGAACAGTACGACCTGTAGCCCGCGCCAATGGATTGAAATTTGAAATCCAAGATGGCCACCAGCGGCCATGTTTTTCAGGCGAACGACCCAAAAATGACTCGTTCCCATCTACATGTCATTGTTAACATCCATGACAAATTTCATGAAGTTCCAACCAAAGCTACGACCTGTAACCCGTGCCAAAGGATTTAGTCATGTAAAGAGTAAAATCCAAGATGGCTGCTAGCGGCCATGTTTTTTGGCCGAACGACCCCAAAATGAATCGTTCCCGTCTACATGTCATTGTTAACATCCATGACAAATTTCATGATGATCAGACGAACAGTACGACCTGTAGCCCGCGCCAATGGATTGAATTTTGAAATCCAAGATGGCCGCTAGCAGCCATGTTTTTTAGCCGAATGACCCCAAAATGACTCGTTCCCATCTACATGTAAATGGCAACATTCTTGACAAATTTCATAAACATCGGACCAAAGGTACGACCTGTAGCCCGCGCCAAAGGATTTAGTCATGCAAAGAGTAAAATTCAAGATGGCTGCTGGCAGCCATGTTTTTTGGCCGAACGACCCAAAAATCACTCGTTCCCATCTGCATGTCAATATTAATATCCATGACAAATTTCATGATGATCAGACGAACAGTACGACCTGTAGCCCGCGCCAATGGATTGAATTTTGAAATCCAAGATGGCTGCCAGCGGCCATGTTTTTTGACCGAATGACAACAAAATGACTCGTTCCCATCTACATGTCAATTCATGACAAATCTCATAAAGATCAGACCAAAGGTACGATCTGTAGCCCGCGCCAAAGGAAATTGTTGACGGACACACGGACGACGGACGCCAAACCATGGCAATAGCTCAAACTTACAAAGTAAGTTGAGCTAAAAATGATGTTAACGGGAACGGCATTGAAAATCTTACAGATTATAATTGGTATACTGTTATATGGTTGATAACATTTTTCTTTTTCATGTATTTAATGGATCGGTTCAAAATAATTAGAAATTCTGAACAGTAAATTCAGTTCATGTTAATTCTGGTATAGAAACTGTTTACGATCAGAATCAACCGTCCAAAATTTTGGAACCATTCCTGGTGCCATGTAGACCACAATCAAATAGTTGCCTCAATATCATTGTCCATTAACTCGTCACTTTCTTGCAGCTTGTTACCATGTATTAGTTACTTCATTTTTACTGCATCAACTTTATTTGAATGACAAAAGAGAGGATTTCGGTTCACACTGTCTCTGTATCCTTTGGATCTCAAATATCTTTCAAGGCTTGACATAGTCCCTAATCATACCCGGCTCATAATCATCCCCTTTCGCTTTCTTACCCTAATTATGCCCGGCTCATAGTCGTCCCCATTAGCTTTCTTACCCTAATTATGCCCGGCTCATAATCGTCCCCATTCGCTTTCCTACCCTAATTATGCACGGCTCATAATCGTCCCCATTTGCATTCTTACCCTCATCGTACCCGGCTCATAATCATCCCTATTTTCGCTTTCTTACCCTAATCGTACCCGGCTCATAATCGTCCCCATTCTCTTTCTTACCCTAATCATACCCAGCTCATAATCATCCTCATTCACTTTCTTACCCTAATTGTACACGGCTCATAATCATCCCCATTTGCTTTCTTACCCTAATCGTACCAGCTCATAATCGTCCCATTCTCTTTCTTACCCTAATCGTACCCGGCTCATTATCGTCCCATTCTCTTTCTTACCCTAATCGTATCCGGCTCATAATCATCCCCATTCGCTTTCTTAACAACCGCCAAAAAATATCCATACTGAAAATCCAGCCCGCCTGGTTCATTCTTTATAGAGACCTCAGTCCCCCCTGTTCTGAGCAGGAACAATCTCATGTCACTTTCTATATTTTTTTTCTTGCATATTCCTGATCATTAATAAATAAATAACTCTAGAATGAACAAGAGCATCGCAATCATTAATAAATGTGTCCACATAATTCTGTGAAATCTGTCCAAAACTACTATTAACTGCAGTCACAGTTATTGGGTCATTGTTATCAGTACTATCTTGAAGTTCCAACATGTGTCAGTACTGACGGTAGGCTATTATTAATGGTATTCGTAGTGGTAGTAGTCAGCAGTTGGATGTTTTCAAAACCTGATGTGCTGAAAAACTGCATGACAGGTAAATCAGGTGGAGGTAGGTCGTCAAACTCCGATAAGATCAGATATCTTGCTAAATCATCGCTGTCAAGATATTTTGTTTTGATTACGAAATGCAGATCTATATTTCAAAATATGAGTGCGATGTAAACATAGACGTATATAGTTATGCAGAGGCCAGGGCTGAGACCTGACAGTCATCTGCACACATTAGTTAAAGTGACATGAACATAGACGTAAATAGGTATGCAGAGGGCAGGGCTTAGACACTGAGAAATCAGTTAATTCACACATAGGAATGTAATAAATATATATACTCACTTGTGCTATCACAGTTAGTCCCATCCCAATATGTGGTTACAACCGGACATTTACATTTAGTTGCTGAATCACATGTGAGGGGTGGATCACAGGTATTGGAAGAACAGTCTCCATCGAAGCCTGAAATGGACATGAAATTTCTCATGTGGAGTCAACTCACATGCATTGGTTGAACGATCAGAAAGCTGAAATTATAGTACATATCTCAGATGCTCGCTGTGTCTCAAACATACACCATGAATTAATCTTGGAATATTTTGCGTATTCAATCTTTACCTTCAACAAACAAGCAGCACATCAACATAAAGGTATTCAGGGTTCTTCCTGTTAAAAAAAATACTATTTTATGTTACACAACTCAAAGGTTTGTTAGAAACCACACAACATACAGTAATGCCCTAAGTAATCGCCCTCTTAACCAAAGCAGAATTATGGGTAACTTTTCAGGATTTAGTCGGAAATATGGCTTGTTGCCATTCATCGGAAAGCTCTCGGCGAGAGCTTTCCGATGAATGGCAACAAGCCATATTTCAACAAATAATTGCACTTTTCAGCTCAAACATCTTATGTTATATAATAACTTTATAATCTAAATGATCTAAAATGACCAACATGTTTACCAAATGTCATCGATCAGATACCTTACTCGTATTTAAATTCGCGCAGTACTATTTTTCGCGCACCCATCGGTGTGTGAATTTAAAACTGAGCGAAAAATAGTACGACTCCCAAGTTTAATCTAAAGACAAGAGGGCTCTGTTGAGTTTACATATATTATGAACGGTTTAATATATAGACTATATACGCCTATACACTTATGCATATTTACATTCGGTTAACTGCTATCAAGACCATTGCTCACAATTCAAGCGACAAATCATGGTGACATTGTTGAAATGCTTGTATATATAAGAAATATTAATATTCCAGGTCGTCACAAAATTATGACATATGTAGTTACTAGTTTGTCTACACGATGAAAATCCGCCGCGGTGGTGTTTAATATTACACATATACTATCTCAATGACTAAGAACCGAAATTGTCATCAGCTCCAAGATATACAAACATATCACAGAAATATTCCCAAATAAATTTTGTCAGTTTTGAATTCGCGCAGCTAGGTGCGCGAATTTAAATTGCGCGAATTCAAAACTGAGCGATAAAATAGTACTGCGCGAATTTAAATACGAGTAAGGTATACTATGGATCACGCATGATCTTGGACAAAGGAAAAAACTAAATTTCCAGATGAACAAAGAAGAATAACTCTAAAATGAACAAGAGCATCACAATATATACCAAAATGTAATTCCAACACTACTAAAGTTATCACCTGGAAACAAACATTGAGTGTAAATTCAAATGAAAGTGTCAATGACACTGTAGCTCAACTTAGGTAGGGGAATAGTTTAATGGTTAACAATATATAGGAAAGGAAAGGTGCTAATTGCAATGTCTGACCTGTGCCAAAGGATTTAGTCATGCAAAGAGTAAAATCCAAGATGGCTGCTGGCGGCCATGTTTTTTGACCAATTGACCCCAAAGGACTCGTTCCCATCTACATGTCATTGTTAACATCTATGACAAATTTCATGAAAATCTGACCAAAGCTACGACCTGTAACCCGCGCCAAAGGATTTAGTCATGTAAATAGTAAAATCCAAGATGGCTGCTGACGGCCATGTTAACATCCCTGACAAATTTCATGAAGTTCCGACCAAAGCTACAACCTGTAGCCCGCGCCAAAGGATTTAGTCATGCATAGAGTAACGAGAGGCCGATCACGATCGGCAGATGTTAACCCATCCCTTGGCGATAAAAATTTAATATGATCGGATAAATGAGAGTTTTGGTGTTGAATTATAGAGTATACTGTTATGTACTATTATAGACAAATGTACATAACACAAATTATTGGAATGTATGGGTCACTGGCATTTATATAAGAGAATGCACTGGTACAGGATCTGTAATTCTAAACCGCCACAGCCAGCAAGTCCATGGGTTAAATGTGTAGGTGTGCCCTGGACATGGAATACTTGGGTTAAGAGAGTCCAATTTAAGTTTACAATAATAATGTGTCCTAGTATACAGATAAGCAACCTCACCACTGACCCATTAATATCAATTATATAGCACAGCTGTCAAAAAATCACAGGAATTGTTTATGTTGAACACTGACCTCTATTAAACCAATAACAATTATAATGATATCAGACCATCTGAAGATATAACTCTGCAGCACAGATGTCCAAGTCTACTGTTAATATCATGTGATGTTTATTGTTGAATCTTTATTTTAAATTAGATACCACAGGCTTCTTTATCAGATTATTTGCACATTGGCATAAGAGACATCAGAAAATAATATAGCTTTATCAATAGCTAAGTAGTCCAAATGCAATTGGTGAATTGGATTTAATGTTGCTCCAAACAGATTTACCAGTACATAACACAAGATTTTGGACCGATTTAATCAAATTTGGTGTGGTGATTCGGGGTACCCTTGGCAGAGTTATAATGGTTATAATTGTTTTTAATTATTTAAAAAAATTAAAGGGACACATTGGAAATCTTTTTATCAACTTGTATCATAATCATCAATATCTAAATGAAAACAAATGACAATGTCAATGACATTATTCAATTTTTTTTTCTTCGAAAAAGGGTCATATTACTCCTTTAAAATAAATCGGATCAAACCCATATTTGAACTAAAAAATGTTTGAGTTATGGCAGAATGTGTGAATTCTAAGTAGAAAAAGGGCCATAACTCTGTAACAAAAACTCGGATCAAACCCAAATTCGAACTCGATCTGTATTTTGGGCTGATATACCCATATACAAAATTTGCTTCTGATTGGATAGAAAATGTTTGAGTTATCGCATTACACGTGAAGTGTCTACGGACGGACAGACGGACGGACAGACGGACGGACGGACGGACGGACGGACGAACGACGAGTGGTCAATCCGGACAACGACACTATGTTTACCATACATGGTATGGGTAAACATAAAAACCAAGATGGCTGCTGGCGGCCATGTTTTTTGGCCGAACGACCCCAAAATCACTCGTTCCCATCTACATGTCAATATTAACATCCATGACAAATTTCATGATGATCAGACGAATAGTACGACCTGTAGCCCGCGCCAATGGATTGAATTTTGAAATCCAAGATGGCCGCAAGCAGCCATGTTTTTTTGCCGAATGACCCCAAAATGACTCGTTCCCATCTACATGTCAATGGCAACTTTCATGACAAATTTCATAAACATCAGACGGCCATGTTTTTCGGCCGAACGACACCAAAATGACTCGTTCCCATCTACATGTCATTGTTAACATCCATGAAAAATTTCATGAAGTTCCGACCAAAGCTACAGCCTGTAGCCCGCGCCAAAGGATTTAGTCATGCAAAGAGTAAAATCCAAGATGGCTGCTGGCAGCCATGTTTTTTGGCCTAACGACCCCAAAAATCACTCGTTCCCATCTACATGTCAATATTAACATCCATGACAAATTTTATGATGATCAGACGAACAGTACGACCTGCGCCAATGGATTGAATTTTGAAATCCAAGATGGCTGCCAGCGGCCAAGTTTTTTGGCCGAATGACACCAAAATGACTCGTTCCCATCTACATGTCAATGTCAACATTCATGACAAATTTCATAAAGATCAGAACAAAGGTACGACCTGTAGCCCGCGCCAAAGGAAATTGTTGACAGACACACGGACACACACACACACGGACGACAGACGCCAAACCATGGCAATAGCTCAAACTTACAAAAGTAAGTTGAGCTAAAAAAGGGTTATAACTCTGGTAAAAACTGGTAGGCGGAACCCAAATTCGGACATTACACATGCAGGCATGAAATAAAATGCAGAGAATCTCCTTATATCTGTGGAACATAATGAAATCCTCATGGACGTATTACTTTCTTTAACTTTTGGTGTAACTCCCTGCTAATACATGTAGACCGTGGTATCATAACCACATGGTACCACAAGAAAACCATAGTCAGAAATGGTAACGCGCTCAAGATAATATATTATATACCCATGATTGTAATTATAGAATATAAAATATATTGGTTTCGCGAATGACCAACTCAGAATTGTTGAAATATAAGACTTATAAATTATCTTTCAAATTTCTTTTATTGGTAATTAAAGTCATTAGCTTCACTCCCGGTGGGCATATATTTGATGTCAGACAGAACTGTGCCAGATATACCACAAGAAAGGTCATGAAAAACTAGAAAGAAAACCCCAATGTGGCATATTATTAGTGCGGTACTCGCCCTGTATTAAATTGTTGAAAACTGCGATCAGAGTAAGAAATCTTCTCAGATACTAACACATTTTCGGAGCGAATCAGCGCGCGGAGTCTCATGGAATTATATTCGGAGGAAATCGGAACCACCCGAATAACGACGATCGGCTGGCACGCACGACTGGGAGAACAGCCAAAACAAAGGCCGGCATGTCGATAACGAAAGTAGATTCAACAAAAAGCGAAAAAAAAAAAATTAATAATAGGGGGCCTATCATAGTTTTTGCATTCAAGTTTTCTAAGTAAAATGTCGACAATTATTTGGCAACTAACAAAGTTTTCACACTCTGCATATATATTTATATATATATGGAATTTTTGCAAATTTAGGAGAGAATGAGTACATATTCACAGTGTGCAAAAGACGATTGGCACACCTCCGAAATTATCCAGGTTCACCAATAATAAACAAATCTGGGAATTCTGCCTTCTAATCTAACGTCAACATATTTGGCCGAATACAAGGTGAAGTTATCTGCATGCGAATTATTGACTTCTGTAAATGTAAATTATAAGCAATATTTCAATAATATTTGACATCACAATAGACCAATCGTGCTGAGCTAGATCGATTGGTCTTCCTGACACTGTTGTGAGAGATTTCTTGAATATTGAAATTTTGTTTGCTTGAAGATTTGTTCAAATTTATGATGAATATACCAGCAAAAAATTATACAATGTCTTTCATTAGTTTCAAAATTGTCTTTCATTAGTTTCAAAATGAATAAGAATAATTTTTTTACAAAAAAATGGTTGTAACTTGAAAGAACAATTTAGAGTAGGCCTACTCCCTTTATCCAAGATTCATGCTGGCTGTGAAAGAC
Organism: Siphonodentalium dalli; assembly: GCA_032622095.1. NCBI lineage: Eukaryota > Metazoa > Mollusca > Scaphopoda > Gadilida > Siphonodentaliidae > Siphonodentalium > Siphonodentalium dalli. The sequence goes on along the minus strand of CP136061.1, from coordinate 85,118,838 downwards.
CGATGGGATTATTTTAGCCCGATCGGTATATTTTAGCCCGATCGGGCTATTATTGATTGATCGGTGGTTCACCCAGACCTGTAGGATATACGCTCTATAGGATATAGATAAGGCGTTTTATGTATGGGAGGCCTATTTCACTTGAAAGAACAATTTATAGTAGGCCTACTCCCTTTATCCAAGATTCAGGCTTTCTGTGAAAGACCGATCGGTCTATTTTAGCCCGATCAGTCTATTTTAGCCCGATCGGGCTATTGATTGATTGATCGGTGGTTCACCCAGACCTGTAGGGTATGCGCGCTATAGTATATAGATAAGGCGTTTCATGTATGGGAGGCCTATTTCACTTGAAAGAACAATTTAGAGTAGGCCTACTCCCTTTATCCAAGATTCAAGCTGGCTGTGAAAGAACTATCGGTCTATTTTAGCCTGATCGGTCTACTTTAGCCCGATCAGGCTGTTATTGATTGATCGGTGGTTCACCCAGACCTGTAGGATATACGCGCTATAGCATATAGATACGGCATTTCATGTATGGGATACCCATTTCACATTTATTATTCATTTACGATCAAGCGCAAATATTTCGCAAAATAACATCTATCATTTGCGATTCAGTGTAAATCATTTGCGCAAATAAAAATTAATATGCATTGATATCACCCCCCTGAATTAATTTTAAATGGCACAGACCCACCATATGAGGGAAGCACCCCCCAGTAACCCCAATATCTCTTTTATGACCATGGAAATGGTAGAGATATGTGCAGGATATATCTCTTTTATAAAATATACTAGATCTCTGGGATTGAGACACAAATTCTTGGGGACAGGGATGCTGATAATATGAAAATTGGGGTTTTCCCCAATTTCAAGTCAATAAGTACACCATATGAGGGAAGCGAGTCCCCAGTAACCCCGAATTCCATATTTATGGCCAGGGAAATGGTATATATCTGTGTAGGAGATGTCCCTTTAATAAAATATACTAGAGCTCTGGGAGTGAGGCACCAATTCTTGGGACACCAGGGACAGAGATGCTGATATATGCATATGGAAATATTTTTTCTTCAATGTTTCAGTATTATATGGGGCTACTACTATGGGTCCATGATAATATACAATGAGATGGACTCTATCATTCACAATCAGAGGGAAGTAAGGGAGTGTTAGGTATTTGCGCTTAAGCGCAAATATATTGATAGACATATACTTGCGCTTAAGCGCAAATGATTCATTTTCACATTTTATATTAACTAATTGCATTTAAGCGTAAATCAGTTACGCTTAATGTAATCATTTACGCTTAAGCATAATTGACTTATGCGTTATCATAATACATTGGAATTATATTAAGAGCAATAATTTCATCGGCTGTCTTACCTTATATGTATATTTGTATAATCTGATGTATGTTAACTTACTGGCATTAGTAACGTGGTTGCATCCATTTCAGCTTGAGTATGTGGAGTTCAATGGGGGTGTATATGAATTACGGTTAAGCGCAACTCATTTACGCTTAAGTGGATTTCATTTACACTTAAGCGTAATTGAAATGAATTATGCTTAAGCAAATACATGTACCTATCTCCAACTGGTTTCCTCAGTCTGAACATCCATCTTATTCTTAGTATGGGATCTGGGTGGAGTCCTCACCTATGTTTGAGTAATGTTTTATGGCCTGAGTTAATTTGAGTTTAGAGCAAATCACATGGGAGTCTTTTTTACATTTATTATTTATTTGCATACAAATATTTGCGCTTAAGCATAAAGCAATTGCGCTTACTTAGTGCAAATACACAAGACTTCTTTACTTCCATCCAATTTTAACTGTCAATGATTGAGTCCATCTTATGGTATATTTATTTGGGCCTATATAAACTCATAAATTGAAGAAAACATAATTCCATATGGATATCTATATCACTATCGCTGTCCCAAACAAATACGGTCTGTACTAGAATAGTGAATAGGAATATGGCACACATGTAGCATTGCACAGGTAATTAAACAGTTTGAAATACACATGTAAGACAACTCTTTCTGCACGAGACTGTACCTGCTGTAGTTCGATCATAAAATCGGTCAACGATCTGCAACGATTACAAATTTCTATAAATAGTAACATTTTCAACTGTTACCGTTGTTCATTGCTCGATCATGACCACTTTGATTATAATTCTTTCATAACTCGGTCAATGTTCTTCCGTTGGTGATTTCAGGCAATAATTCCTTTTATATCCCTCCCATTCGAATTGACTATACCGCTAGTTTTTTGTTTTATTAAGCTGATGTTACGCTATTCCAGCAAACGGCCTCCCTCCACGGAAGCTATTTTCTGAGAACGAAAGCCGACTCAATCCCGACCAAGTCGGAAGTGTTCGGGTGTTTCCGCGACTGCACACGACAACTCGTTTGTGTATTTTTTCGCGTTTACAGTGGAATTATTCGTCCCGATTGAGGGAAAGTAAATAGTTAGTTACGTGGCCGTATAATTAGTACAAACTGATATCTGGTTAGGGCATTTCGTGTATGGGGGTTATTTTATTCAGTCTTTCCACAGAATAACGCAGGGAACTCCATTGTGAGGTTCAATTTACGTTTCACATCACTTTAACATAGCTTGTCACAAACCAAAAATCAACATTATTGACATAATAATGTAAAGGACAATAAACGAAATTGAAATTCCCAACTACACCTTTTATCGGACTTGGCCTCCTGGTCGCGCAGTTCGACTTTTAAACCAGAAAAACCCATTATCTATAAATAAAATGCCCAGCGGACCACAGCTATCAAGAATTTGGAGAACAGTATACATGTACACGCGGCACGCACTAATAACTCCCGTTTTTCAAATCAATTACTTTGAGGATAGCAGTAATATGTCCTGTATATAAAAATACAGGAACATGACATGTCTTGTGAGCCCTGAGGACATCCTTAAAGATAGCAAGATTCCTTTTCACCACTTGAGTCACAATTGGTTATTGAATGGCAATAATTGTTTTAACTTTTGATAAACAACGTAATGGAGTAAAATTCTCTGATAACATTGACAGTGGATTGTGATTTGATTCAAATGATTCAATACATTGCATCCACATTATAATGTGTCATTCCAATGACATAATGGCATGTAATTAACAGTAACTTACCTACAGCATGCACAGAATTAGTGAGGACTGAGCAAGTTACCTGTGAACATAAAAGTAAAGGAGTTCATCAAATTTAATTTAATTAACCCTTTCTATACTAAATGGATTCTCCCATTCAGTTATAAAAGTATACAGTGGAATTGTCTATTGTTTATTTGGAGGGTTCCTCAGATAATACAATCAATATACAGACATACAAGAGCAGAATGATTCATATTCATTAGTGGGAAATGTTCAGATATATGGCACATTTCCTAAGGGAACTACTCATCAATGAGTATTTAGTATAGAAAGAGTTAGACAGAGCATGGACTCATTTCAGTGAATAAAACTGATAGTTGGTATCCGAACACTCTCTCCACTGGAATAATGTATTGAATAAAACCGATGAGTTAGTATCTGAACACTATCTCTACTGTAATAAGGTAGCAATAAACTAAGATTATCGACAATTGCAACCACAACAACAGATGATTTCAGATAACACAACCTAATAACTACGCACAAATGTAACAATTTACTACTTTATTCAGGACGAATTATTGGGCATAATTAACATCACAGCAAGGATTCTGCTAACATTAGTCACTGCATGTAATTCGTTTGTAACAATGACACAATTTTCTGCCTATTTAGATATCAAATTTATGAAAATAAGTTATTTTGGCATGATTCTTATTTATTCTGTTCTGAACACATCAGTGGAGTGTTTCACATCACCTTAACACGTTCACTGCCACTACGAGTTAACTCGTAGTAAACGGATCCATGGGGACTGCTACTACGAGTTAACTCGTAGTAATGTTCATACCACATAAATAATAACACAAACCGCAAGCAATGTTGGTGTATGAGCCAATACATGCCCAACGATCCCATTGATCGATTTTATATGTATAATTACGATTGAGATACGATTCCCACAGCCCGAACAAGGCGTGGGGTCCAGTTAGAAATCTTGGTAGGATACTCCAATTCACCAGGACCTCTTCTGTACGTCCCTGAACCATGATTACATGTGCAACTAGACCATTCCTGGACACATTGTGTATATATAAAGGAACTCTCGTGCTTTATACAATTTTTGTCGATCAAATCCGGGTCAAATGAAAGATGAAACGTGTTATAAAGCTCCTACGAGATAACTCGTAGTCGGCACCTGGGATGAAACTCACGAGTTATCTCGTAGGTAAATACATATTATGTTTTTGACGTCTTATTTGACATAGTCTGTACCAATTATCATATATAAATTCATTTACCATGTCTTACATACGGTATGCTTGTACATGTATAGCACTCTTCGTCATCTGAGACACTTACAACGTAATTGTATTTACCTACGAGATAACTCGTAGCTGGCATCAGGGATGAAACACTAATAATAAATTCCGTCCCAGTTGCCGACTACGAGTTATCTCGTAGTAGCCTTATAACATATTTCAGCATCATATGACCCGATATTGGTCAAACCATTACTCATACATACGTAACATATCATCTACTATCGGCAAAATATCAAATCCCATGTTGGCATACGGGATGGAATTACCCATTGGTTTTCGGCAGTAAACGTGTTAATAAAAGCATGTTCGATTCAAGAATAACATGTGAAAACATGACCAGTATCGATCACATTAATGGGTTCATTTCTAGTGCTCCTGATGACCAAACATCAACCAAATTTCAATGAGATCAGATTCGTATGATAAATATCGGGAGCCGGTTACAGGCGAAATCGTAGCATGTGCAATTGGAAATTGCATGACATTTTGTCGCATGGTCGGCCATGCAAGGTATCACATAATTTGTTATACTCTACGATCGAGTCCTGCGATTTATACGAAATAGCCAATCAGATTAATATATTAATATGATCATGTGGCTATCACATAATTTATTTCACAAAAACATGGCGTGCTTTAAGTTCAAGCTGATTCGCAGAGTCAAAGTGACGCGATATTTTGGACAGAAGAAGAAAAAGATGCATTGATTGAGGCATGGGTGTTATACCCATTTCTCTACAATACAACTGAATACGAAAACAAAAGAAAGTGGACATCAGCAATATGGTATATGTATGTATGATTGTATGGGGTATTAAATCAGGTATAGCCTATTATAGAACCACAAAAACTTGTAACAATAGTTATTGAAAATTCTTATTAAATATCCGCCGATAAATGTACATACCCAGGCCTACCACTTCAATAATAATAACCCACTGTATTCATGAAAAAATACACGAACAGATCACACGATCCTATCGCATCGCATGCGGTGGTGGTAATGCTCCATCGTAATTGATAGAAACAAAAGTCGCATGACTAAAATTGGACCATGTGCGCACACCGATCTCAAATTGCAAGGGTCTGCGACAAAAATAATGAAACATATATCAGTCGTGTCGAGCGATATGACAGGGCTGAGATGTGAGCTTGGCTAGAGGAAAACATTTCCACATGAGCAAAGAGGAATAACTCTAGAATGTAAAATGTGAGCAACATCATTGGATATATCTCCAATAGTCCTAGTAATGGTCAACATCCGTAACAAAATTTTATTGAGATCCGATGAGCTACGTCTGAGAGATCAGGTTATGGATGGAGGATTTAATCATAAGCTGATAATCCACAGAATACAATAAACAATGAATGAGCCATCACAAATTTGGCATTTTTAAAGGTTATTTCTCAATAACCTAGGTTTCTTGATTACTTTTTGCTACGAATATGACAGCACCATCGACTGATATGACCACGCCAATGCCTAGAAATGTACATGAAAACTATTCTATACTTTCTAAGATTTAAAATGGAATTTTCATCATAATTCCTGCGGGTAGGTCACAATCTGCTGGTACGTTAACCAGCTAAGATATTGGGATAGGCAGATGCTGTGTTTACGTTCCAGATTGCTCCCATTGGCATCCTCTAGTGGACTTTATGCCCACAATTGGTGGTGGGAATGGTCGGCTCATTTACTCAACAATGAGTTACTCAACAAATCATTACATGATGCTATCTATTGCGGAAATAATTACATCTTATGGTCATAATGATGTATAATAATCTATGGTTAGCGTTAAATTACACATAGAATATTCCAGTTTATTAGGACACACATCAATTTCTTTACATTTTAGCTAAGAGCCGAAGTGTTCCGAAGTTTAATCTGCGATGTTCGGCTTCTATGCCAACAATCCAGTACACCCAAAATCACCCATAAACAAATCTAATAAGCCCGTAATAAAATTCAATTTATGACCACATGTATATTTACCTTACGAGTGCCCAATTATGCCAATGTCACTTCATAAAGTCAATTGAGTTCGGATACTTTAAAAAATATGTAAACACTACGATAATATTATTTTTTCACATTAAATTACTGCTTTCAATTGACAATTGATGTGGTGTTCAGAACAAATATTATGTGAGCTGGTGACTAGTCCGTCAACGCTGTCATAGAAAGGCTATCGGGAGTACTGGGACGTAAACACAGCATCTCTCTATCCCAATATCTTAGCTGGTTTACTATCAGCAGACTGGATGAAAAGACTCATGCAAATCAATTGAAACTAAACAACTGTTACAACAGTCAAAATATGTCAAGAACATGTGCATCCCATGCACTGACCATTGAGTGATGACTCCATGTGATCAATTGATAATTAGAGGTTTGAGTGACAAGCGTCTCTGTTACAACTTTATATGTGGTTTTCTTCAGTAATTCTCACTAGCTTTACTTCTACCTTCTCCTGCGAAATGATGGTTTAAATTATAAGAAATAACTCTTTGTTTTGATTAAGGTTATGAGTTTTAATGGAAAAGTTTGAAGACAAATTTACTATAACGCACTTCACGCGTTATACAATTTGTTTTCAAACTTTTCAGTTATAACAAGAGTTATTTCCTAAGTAATCAGGGGGGGGTCGGAAAAAAATTCCAGGCACGTATGATGATTTTTACTTTTTCCGGCCTCGGGGGACCCACCCACCCAATTTCTTCCGTTTCCGGCCTTTTTTTCCAGGCAATTTTGGACACCCACCCTTTTTTTTCCGTTTCAGGAAGTTTTTTCCGGTCAGTTTTGGACACCCACCCCCCCTAAATTTGAGAAAATGATCAATTGAGCAACAAAATAGCTGATTATCCTGCATTATCATAATTTATTGCGCGATATTTGAATAGAACAGTGCATAATGAGATAACGATACTATTTGAATTTATCATATAAGTGTCATTAATCAAGAAATGTGTCAACATAATCACATTTCTAGGGATATATAGGCAGAGTGCCAAAGTTTTTATTAACATTCATTTTCATAATATATAGTCACATGATCTAGTCACATAATCACATTTGAGTATTCTACATAATACATGGTACCGGTACAACAAATTTCAGATTATTTGATATTTTGATATTTGCTATGTGATATACAGTAATGCCCTAATTAATCGACTCCATAACCACAGCAGAATAATGGGTAATTTTTCAGTTTTCTCCCTGAGAGCTTTCCGATGAATGACAACAAGCCATATTTCTGACTAAATCCTGAAAAATTACCCATTATTCTGCTGTGGTTATGGAGTCGTTTAATTAGGGCATTACTCACTGTATTGCTGGAATCAAATTGTTTATCAAAACATGTGGAAATACAACTGTTCATCCCAGTTCATCCCAGTTTGAAGAATAATGCTAATACCATACATAACCATGATATACCCGCGCGACTCTTCTTGGGGCATCTCAGAATCCAGAACTGAGGAAACATGTTATAGGGTGTAATGGCAGGCTGGTAGCCACTGCCTGAAGTAATAGGCTTCGTAATAATTGGGAATAATATGGATGGATAGCCCAATTTCACTTCTTTTTTGCTCACGATATCAGTGACGATAAAATCTTCGTTACTGTGATTAACATTACAAGCTGATCCACATTAACATGGAAAACAATGTGAAATTGTTCAAGCTGGCCCGGCTGGCCTTCAATTTATTAGTTAAGATTTTATGTTTTACGTTGTCAAAAGTCTATTTTATTCCATTATTTATTATATCCATGTCACATATGGTCAAGTGTGCTTTCATTTTAACGCTTATTTTCAACTGAGTTCGGCATAGTTATTCTTATTTTGTTGTATCAGTAGATGGAATCCTGATTAAATTTTATTTTTCCAATAGCGCTGTTTCTAGTTCTATCAAGTTGAATTTGGGTTATTGTTGGCCATTGTGCAACTGATCCAACTTTTGATAACCTCTATATGTAGTATAGCATTATTATTAACTATATATGACCTGTTTCTGTTCAAAACACATTAAAATAAGATTCAATAGCAGGAATGGAAAAAAAATTTGGCATATGGAAAAAACTGCTTTTTGGACCCAAGAGACACCCACCCACCCCATCATACGTGCCTGGAAATTTTTTCCGACCCCCTGAAGTAATCCAGTATTTTCACTTTGTTCGTTCATCCATACGTATGGAGAGGGGGGCAGTCCTTCAATTTTGAGGCACACAAATGATCTGGAATTGAAAAGTAGCGAATAAAAATATGTGCGTCCGACTATTTTGGTTGAGTTGATTCACTAATTAACAAATAAAGTGCATCACAGTAAGTATTTGTGGACCAATTTTTCCCAAAATTTGACGGGAGTCAAAATAAAGGATTCTGTTCACTTACTAGTATATTAGTGACCACAGCAACCAAGACCATTTTATAGAGGTTTTTTAATATAATTTTCCGTTCATTAGTCCTACAAACACAAAGTCCATTTCTAAGAAACAAATATGAGAATGTGTACTGAACACTGTGGAGAAAGATGAATTAAAATTTTGTAATTAGAACCAGTTGTTTACAAATGATAGATTTACTTGCTTAACATGGTTGGCTGGGAGCCGTCATGCATTGTCTGTGGCCATTGTGGTGTGCTGTGAAATATGTTGACAAAATAATGTTTAGTTTGAATCCAGGCCATCACACTATTGCTACATGTATGTACATGCAGCAAATATTTCACCACTCATTGGATAATCTCATATGGACCACATACCAGCTTATAACCATTCCCAGGAGACTGGACATAGGTGTAAGCCATCATTTAGCCATGGTAAAGGTGACCTATAAAATGTCAACTCCCAGACAGAATTACTGAGCAAGTAAATATACCATTATAGTAAACGACTGGTTATGAGTAAATTTTCAAAGAACACTTGATAAATAAGAATATTTGTTATAGTTCATCATTCTTCAGTGTTCTGTAAACATTCCCATATTTTAACCTACATGTATTTATTGGAGGGAAATGTTCAGATAATAAGACCTATGTTCATTTGTTGAACTTATTATCTGAACATTTCCTAAGGGATAACTACTCATCAATAAGAATTTAGAATTTAGAAAGGTTTAAATATTTGGTATTTAGGTCACATTTGGGTAATATAATTTATACTTACAGATATAATAGCAATTAGCAGAATGGATTTCATTATGACTTCATATAATTAGTTACTCTCTCATCCAGAAATGTTTATAATTCACGCTCGAAATGCCATCAATAAAAACATAGAAATCTTCCTGCTTGTTATCTGTGTATTGGACTGGTGTCCTAGCTGGCTCCGGTATCAACCAGGAAGTGGAGTCGCTTATATTAAACCATGTAGAGCAGCAGCTATTATTGTGTGTATTCTTTATGGTTGTCCACTGAACTATACAGCTGTATGCTGTAAGAAGCTAGGCTGCAAGATCTGTACTTTAATACAGTAGATGTGAATAGTTTTTTTCTTCTGCACCCCCTTCCCAAACCTGAAAAAAATAAGATATTGTAAGGGTAGGTGTGCCGTGATAAGGTAGACTGTGAGATATGTAGTTTAATGCAGTAGATGTGAATAGCACCCATATATAATATAAGCTATAGTAAGGGTAATAGTGCTACATGTACATGTATGATAGGCTGGGCTGCAGGACTGAACATGTAGTTTAATGCAGTAGATGTGAATAGCACCCATATATAATATAAGCTATAGTAAGGGTAATAGTGCTACATGTACATGTATGATAGGCTAGGCTGCAGGACTGGACATGTAGTTTAATGCAGTACATGTGAATAGCACCCCTATATAATATAATATATTGTAAGGGTAATAGTGCTACATGTACATGCATGATAGGCTGGGCTGCAGGACTGAACATGTAGTTTAATGCAGTAGATGTGAATAGCACCCCTATATAATATAATATATTGTAAGGGTAATAGTGCTACATGTACATGTATGATAGGCTAGGCTGCAGGACTGGACATGTAGTTTAATGCAGTAGATGTGAATAGCACCCCTATATAATATAAGCTATAGTAAGGGTAATAGTGCTACATGTACATGTATGATAGGCTAGGCTTCAGGACTGAACATGTAGTTTAATGCAGTAGATGTGAAGAGCACCCCTATATAATATAATATATTGTAAGGGTAATAGTGCTGTGATAAGCTAGGCTGCAGGACTGTAATTTAATCCAGTAGATGTTAATGGTTTGTTTTTCAGCACTCCCCCACTCCATATATAATATAATATAATATAGTGTAATGGTAATAGTGCTATAAGTTAAGCTGCATGACTAGTTTAATCCAGTAGATGTGAATATTGTTTTTATATAACATAAGATGTGATAAGCTGGATTCTCTAATATATGTGAGTCTCCCATTTAAAGCCTCGCATATATAAGAGAATGCACTGGCTTACAAAGATCAAGGTAAATATTGTTACGCCAATGCATTCTCTTATATATGCGAGGCTCCCTATGGGAAACTCACATATATAAGAGAATGCACTGACTTACAAAGATCAAGGTAAATATTGTTAGGCCAATGCATTCTCTTATATATGCGAGGCTCCCTATGGGGAAACTCGCATATATAAGAGAATGCACTGGCTTACAAAGATCAAGTTAAATATTGTTAGGCCATTACAATCTCTTATATATGCGAGGCTCCGTATGGGAAACTCACATATATAAGAGAATGCACTGGCTTACAATGATCAAGGTAAATATTGTTAGACCAATGCATTCTCTTATATATGCAAGGCTCCCTATGGGAAACTCACATATATAATAGATTACACTGGCTTACAAAGATCAAGGTAAATATTGTTAGGCCAATGTATTCTCTTTATATGCGAGGCTCCCTATGAGAAACTCACATATATAAGAGAATGCCCTGGCACAGGGTTTTAGGAAAATTTCAGGGAGATCCAGTCATGGAAGGGTTAATAAGGGAGGTAACTCCAGTCATGGAAGGTTTATAAGGGAGGTAACTCCAGTCAAGGAAGGGTTATTAAGGGAGGTAACTCCAGTCATGGAAGGGTTATTAAGGGAGGTAACTCCAGTCATGGAAGGTTAAAAAGGGATGTAACTCCAGTCATGGAATGTTTTTTAAGGGAGGTAACTCCAGTCATGGAAGGGTTAATAAGGGAGGTAACTACAGTCATGGAATGGTTAATAAGGGAGGTAACTCCAGTCATGGAAGGGTTAATAAGGGAGGTAATTCCAGTCATGGAAGGTTAACAGAGAGCAGTATTGTTTGGACTATTTTATTGTTGTCCATTGAACTACATGTACATGTATGCAGCTGTATGCTGTAATAATCGAAGCCCCCACCCCCCTTTTTCGTACGCCGTATTCCATGCCCTGTTATGAGGTACGCCGTATTCCGGCCCCTCTGTTAGGAGGTATTCGGTATTCCAAAAATACCGGTATTCGTACGCCGACCTTCAAAATGAAAGTGTCAATGACACTGTAGCTCAACTTAGGTAACGGAATAATTTAATGGTCGACAGTAAATGGAGGAATAGGAAAAGTGCTAATTGAAATGTCTCAGTAAGACTAGATGTTCATGTCAATATCAACATTCATAACAGGTTTCATAATGATCGGATCAGGGATGTGGTGATTATGGTGTGACAAAGGATTTATTGATGCAAAGAGTAAATTCTAAAATGGCCACCGGCAGCCATGTTTTTTCCCGAATTACACCAAAATGACTTGTTCCCATCTACAGCCTTTACAAATCTCATAATGATCTGATCAAAGGTATGACCTGTAGCCTGTGCCAATGGATTTAGTCATGCAAAGAGTAAAATCCAAGATGGCTGCTGGCGGCCATGTTTTTTTGGCTGAACAACCCCAAAATGACTCGTTTCCCATCTACATGTCATTGTTAACATACACGACAAATTTCTTGAAGTTCCGACCAAAGCTACGACCTGTAGCCCGCACCAAAGGATTTATTCATGCAAAGAGTAAAATCCAATATGGCTGCTGGCGGCCATGTTTTTTGGCTGAATGACCCCAAAATCACTCGTTCCCATCTACATGTCAATATTAACATCCATGACAAATTTCATGATGATCAGACGAACAGCACAACCTGTAGCCCGCGCCAATGGATTGAATTTTGAAATCCAAAATGGCCACCAGCGGCCATGTTTTTTGGCCGAATGACCCCAAAATGACTCGTTCCCATCTACATGTCAATGTCAACATTCATGACAAAATTCATAAAGATCAGACCATAGGTACGATCTGTAGCCCGCGCCAAAGGATTTAGTCATGCAAAGAGTAAAATCCATGATGGCTGCTGGCGGCCATGTTTTTTGGCCGAACAACCCCAAAATCACTCGTTCCCATCTACATGTCATTGTTAACATCCATGACAAATTTCATGAAGTTCTGATCAAAACTACGACCTGTAGCCTGCGCCAAAGGATTTAGTCATGCAAAGAGTAAAATCCAAGATGGCTGCCAGCGGCCATGTTTTTTGGCCGAACGACCCCAGAATGACTCGTTCCCATCTACATGTCAATATTAACATCCATGACAAATTTCATAATGATCAGACGAACAGTACGACCTGTAGCCCGCGCCAATGGATTGAATTTTGAAATCCAAAATGGCCACCAGCGGCCATGTTTTTTGGCCCAATGACCCCAAAATGACTAGTTCCCATCTACATGTCAATGTCAACATTCATTACAAATTTCATAAAGATCAGACCAAAGGTACGACCTGTAGCCCGCGCCAAAGGATTTTGTCATGCAAAGAGTAAAATCCAAGATGGCTGCTGGCGGCCATGTTTTTTGGCCGAACAACCCCAAAATCACTCGTTCCCATCTACATGTCATTGTTAACATCCATGACAAATTTCATGAAGTTCCGATCAAAACTACGACCTGTAGCCTGCACCAAATGATTTAGTCATGCAAAGAGTAAAATCCAAGATGGCTGCTGACAGCCATGTTTTTTGGCAGAACGACCCCAAAATGACTCGTTCCCATCTACATGTCAATATTAACATCCATGACAAATTTCATGATGATCAAACGAACAGTACGACCTGTAGCCCGCGCCAATGGATTGAATTTTGAAATCCAAGATGGCCACCAGCGGCCATGTTTTTTGGCCGAATGACCCCAAAATGACTCGTTCCCATCTACATGTCAATGTCAACATTCATGCAAAATTTCATAAAGATCAGACCAAAGGAACGACCTGTAGCCCGCGCCAAAGGAAATTGTTGACGGACACACGCACACACGGACGACGGACGCCAAGCCATGGCAATAGCTCAAACTTACAAAAGTAAGTTGAGCTAAAAATGAAGTTTTCATATATTTTTATGTATTCCATATGGCTGTTAACTGGTATTCCGTATTCCACCCTCTGTGTTAAGTGGTATTCCGTATTCCATGGGGTGTGGGGTGGGGGCCTCATAATCTACATGTAGGCTGTAGAATCTGTAGTTTTAATCAGTAGATGTGCCTCCCCTACATATATAATATAATATATTGTAAGGGTAATACATGTATGATAAACTAGGCTGCAAATTATAATGACTTTCAGACATGTAAGAGACAGTTTTACATTTCATTTATATTGTTACAGAAGTATTTTATATTAATCCTTTCATGACTGGAGCTGCATTGATGCGGCATTAAAGATCCTGTGCCACTGTATTCTCATATATATGTGAGTCTCCAATAGGGAGCCTCACATATATAAGAGAATGTCATGGCTGTCAAGATTGTTACAGAAGTATTTTATGTTAATCCTTTCATGACTGGAGCTGCATTGATGCGGCATTAAAGATCCTATGCCACTGCATTCTCTTATATATGTGAGTTTCCCATAGGGAGCCTCGCATATATCGGAGAATGCAATGGCTTACACAGATCAAGGTAATTATTGTTAGGCCAATGCATTCTGTTACTAGTACCGATATATATGCAAGGCTCCCTTTGGGAGACTCACATATATAAGAGAATGCATTGGCAGAGGATTTTCACAAAATTTCAGGAATCTCCAGTCATGAAAGGATGAATAGAGCAGCAGTATTGTTTGGACTCTTTTATTGTTGTCCACTGAACCGTGCAGCTGGGCGTAGGATCTGTTTTTCATTTGGTATATACAGTGGAGTGGATGTAAATATTTTTATTTTGCACCCCCTTCCAAAACCTGAACAAAAATAAGATATTGTAATAGTGCTATAAGCTAGACTGCAGGTTAATGCAGTAGATAGTAATGCAGTAGATGTGAATAGTTTTATTTTGCACCCCCTTCCCAAACCTGAAAAAAAATATGATATTTTAAGGGTAATTGTGCTATTATAAGCTGGGCTGCAAGATCTGCAAGTTTAATCCAGTAGATGTAAACATTTTTTTTGTTGCACTCCCTTTTCAAAACTGAAAAAGAGCATCGATAGGGCGTGGCAAATTATGCCTGTGGCAAATCCAACAACGGACCACAACTCTGGTGAAAAATGGACAAGTTGCAGAGGAAATCAGCACCATGTCAAATGAAGCTAATAATATACCGATACACAACCTGTAATAGGTAGTTAATAGGAAACAGACATTAAGTGGAGAAAATTCTAATATTCTTCCAAAAAAAAAATATTTTGTGTTTCTAGGGCCATAATTAAAAAGGTATTTTAACGCCCGACTGGAAATTCTTTTATTCAGATCGCTAAAGATTTTTTAAAGTAGTGGTATGTTGTCTGAGAAGCTCATTTTCGGTCAGAAACTCCAGCAACTGTGACTGAACAGCATAATTATTTATTGTTCTTGTTGTGTTTTTCCAACTATTAAATTTTTAATTTGTTATCAAATTAATCCCTGACTATTTATTAATATTGATACCCTCGGCCTGCACCATGGAGGGGGCCTTAGTATGCCATTGCACCTCGCATCCCTGCATAAGATGACAATATCAATCGACTATTGCACTTGATAACTTTAGTTTATATGACAAAAATAATCTTACATAAAATATAACACTAAAATAGAAAAAAATCCTTCACGGACCAATTAGCATCATAGTTAGGTTATTCAGGTAAGCCTTGAAATAGGGTGTCTGTCATTTGCAGAATGAGGTCCCCAGAGGATGAATTTAGTGATGCTATCCCGCATAGCAGGCTAGCATCACCAAAATCACCCTCTGGGGACCTCATTCTGCTTACACCTCAGCAGAATGAAGTTCCCAGAGGGTGAATTAGGTGATGCTAGCCCGCTATGCAGGGTAGCATCACTAAATTCACCCTCTGGGGACCTCATTCTGTAAATGACAGACACCCTATTTCAAGGCTTGTATTCAGGTCTCCTTATAACCCTCAAGGAATTAACTTTGACAGACAACAATCTTATGAAAGTGATGTATAGGTAAACATGATCAGTCATATACCAATAATTAATCAGGCATTAACCCTTCCATGACTGGAGCTTCCTGAAATATTGCGCCAATGCATTCTCTTATATATGAGAGAATACTTTGGCTTAACAATGTTTACCTTGAGCGATTAAGCCAGTGCATTCTCTTATATATGCGATGTTCCATATGGGAGACTCGCATATATAAGAGAATGCACTAGCACATGATCTTTCATGCTGCACCAGCGCAGCTCCAGTAAGAAATGGGTTAAAATGCATAAAATATAGCATTTCTACAGCGAATCATCTGCTTTTTACAAGAATCAAACTAAGAATCATGATTCTGATTCTCATCAGATTTTATAGCCCTGTTAATAAAAGGTCAGGCACATATTAAGCCAAAATTTCTGGATATTTAAAATTGAATTATTTTTCTCAAACATGTAATCTGTTTGAAATTTCTTTTTGAAATTTGGTACAAGTAATTATTGTAAGACAATATTCAAGAACCACCTATTTTCCGATACATGTACTTCCATGGCCATGCTGGATAGCATCACTAAATTCGCACTCTGGGGACCTCATTCTGCATGTGACAGACACACTATCTGCAGATTTGTCTCTTAACACAAGGAGGGTTCATGCTGTATGTGGCCAAATTGGACAATATTTTTAGAAAATAGCCAAAGAAAATATCAATTGGCCAAAATGTTTCAAGGCTTTATCACTTCTCAAGTTACTGGTAACATCAGATTCAGATCTGAATGAAACCCTTAAAGACATATTATGTACTTATTCGGGTCCGCGAAACTGATAAGTTAGTATGCAGGCGCTATGACAACTGGAGGAATGTAACATTCTACTAACATCACCGAAAATTTGAAGCAAATATACCGTACCAATCCATAGAAAACATCGTCAGAACTCCGCTCAATTGTAAATATTTACTAGTCGATTCGGAACGCATCTATCGGCAATAAACTAACGAAAGCGATTTCGCCATCGCGAGTCACTGCATTTAATTAATATATAAGAATGACGGTGTGTGTTGTCAATTTGGATATACCTTTTGTAGAAATTACTCCAAAATTCTCCATTTCTATTTTATCACCATAACGGAGTGTTCCACATCAGCAGCAGCAGTTGCTTGTCTGTGTGTGTGAATACGGTACCAATTTATTAAAAGTCACACATGCTACTAATCAAAGCAATGATGATCAGCTGCTGAAATGGTGACTTTCTTAATCAATTGACAACACTTTAATGTATAGGACAGTGTAGGCTAATCAGTGCTTACCGGTATTTAAGTTGCTATATGTTGCCATGGACCTGTTTGATATAATTATGTTACTGCAGACCTGTTTGATATAATTATGTTGCTGCAGACCTGTTTGATATAGTTATGTTGCCGTAGACCTGTTTGATATAATTATGTTGCCGTAGATATGTTGATATAATTATGTTGCCATAGACCTGGTTGATATAATTATGTTGCCGTAGACCTGGTTGATATAATGTTGCCATAGATATGTTTGATATAATTATGTTGCCATAGAGATGGTTGATATAATTATGTTGCCATAGACCTGGTTGATATAATTATGTTGCGTAGACCTGTTTGATATAATTATGTTGCCGCAGACCTGTTTGATATAATTATGTTGCCGTAGACCTGTTTGATATAATTATGTTGCCGTAGACCTGTTTGATATAATTATGTTGCCGTAGACCTGTTTGATATAATTATGTTGCCATCAGAGCTGTTAAGTTCCACGGATTCTCCGTGAGACTCACGGATTTCCACGGCAATTCCGCAAACACGGATAACCCCAATTTCTCACGGATTCGTCAAAACACCACATTGAAAATCCCAAAACAAAGTTTTTTTTATTTTTTAAATTCGTGCATTTGCGGGAATTCCCCAAATGACAGTGACTTCCTTATTCCCGGTACCGTAAATACCCACACATTAACATTCACAGCATGTACCCCGTCGGTCACTTTTGATTGAAGACTCAAGTTGTGGTGAATTGTGACTGATATTAATTGATTTTCACACTCTGGTGAAGCCACACGTATAAAGGGTGTTGTTTTAGTAAACAATACGTATAATCACAAGTGTGCAAAGTTCTGTATTGTTAGGCCTCATTGATGAACATTTCTTAGTAAGTCGGATTAGTGGCATGAATTGCAGACGAAATAAAACAATACGTTTAATCACAAGTGTGCAGCTGTATTGTGAGGCCCCATTGATGAACATAAGTAATGGATACTTTATGATTTAAGTTCACTGATAGTGGTATGCATTGAGAACGGAATGTGTCTTTTATTTTGCGGGTAAAACTTTTAAGACGGGTCATTTTGTACTACGGTTTCACGCATACATGTCCGTCACGCACACTTGCCATAGATCTGGTTGATATAATTATGTTAACATGGACCTGGTTGATATAATTATGTTGCGTAGACCTGTTTGATATAATTATGTTGCTGTAGATCTGTTTGATATAATTATGTTACCATAGACCTGGTTGATATAATTATGTTGCGTAGACCTGGTTGATATAATTATGTTGCCATAGACCTGGTTGATATAATTCTGTTGCCGTAGATATGTTTGATATAATTATGTTGCCGTAGACCTGTTTGATATAATTATGTTGCCGTAGACCTGTTTGATATAATTATGTTGCCGTAGATATGTTTGATATAATTATGTTGCTGTGGACCTGTTTGATATAATTATGTTGCCGTAGACCTGTTTGATATAATTATGTTGCCGCGTAGAACTGTTTGATATAATTATGTTGCCGTAGACCGGTTTGATATAATTATGTTGCCATAGATATGTTTGATATAATTATGTTGCTGTAGACCTGTTTGATATAACTATGTTGCCATAGACCTGTTTGATATAATTATGTTGCCGTAGACCTGTTTGATATAATTATGTTGCCATAGACCTGTTTCATATAAATGTTGCCATAGACCTGTTTCATATAATTATGTTGCCATAGACCTGTTTCATATAATTGTGTTGCCGTAGACCTGTTTCATATAATTATGTTGCCGTAGACCTGTTTCATATAATTATGTTGCCATAGACCTGTTTGATATTATAATGTTGCCGTAGACCTGTTTGATATAATTACGTTGCCGTAGACCTGTTTCAGTTTTTGCTGTTCCCATATTGTGGTTTTTCAATTTGGCCAAAGTTTCTGAAAAATGGCCCAAAAAATTAAGAAATGGCCAATAAATTGGACAAAAGAATGTTCTGGCCAGCGTCAAGGCTTGATTTAGTGTCTGACATTTACAGAATGAGGTCCCCAGAGGATGAATTTATATTTGTCTCTGATCCAGTAATAAAATACAAACATTTTGCTTCTATCACATGAATACTATGAATGCAATTTATCAAAATACAAAGGAGTACCTTGACCAAAATGGCCTACATACAGTAATGCTCTAAATAATCGACCCCTTAACCACAGCAGAATTATGGGTAATTACTGTACTCTTTGGCAGAGACTGTGTTTATACCTGGAAATTATATTTGGATATAATCACCAACACCACAGATAATCAAAATGTACTAGAAAATTGTACGTTTTCTGCAACCGCATCAATATGTTTACCCCTTCTCCCTAACGTTACTATACATGTATCTGCTGTACACAAAACCATAAATAGCAACATTGAGTGAATGTGAAATGCTGAAATAACAGCTTTAAATCAGTGTTTAAATGCTGATATTCAGAACAAATACTAGTGGTATTGGTAAAATATTTTCAAACAAAAAGATACTGAAACTGATTAGTGTGTATTGCATGGTAGCATACATGTATTTGAGTTGTGAATGTGACACACTAAGAAGCCTGTTTGGTAGCAGCATTAAATGCAAAATGTACCATCTCTTTTATCTTATGAGATGGGGTGCTAATTCATATAAAAGGTGAGTGTTTCATTGCAGTATAATAAGAACTGCAGCTTTCATGTATGGTTTATTATCACGGAAAGTGTTGAATATCATGGAAATGTACAGGAAACAAGTATATAGACATGTTCATACCGGGTATGTATATTGTTTAAATATGCAAAAATAGAGGCAATATACAAAATCTTCCACAGCTATGTATCAATGAATTATCAATGGCGCAGATGGCTAACTCATAGGTTGATGCTTCTAGGTTTGATAACTCTGCAAACAATACAAAAACAACATTTTCCACCCAATTGAGCCACCAGGACGGAGGCATCATTCAGAGTCATTGGCTTATATGTACATGGCTTATATGTACACACCCATGGAGACAGATATATGTTTTATTTGAAGACACTTGACATTTACATGATAGATTTATTGACATTTTCCTCCTCCAAAACTAGCTGTTGTTACAAATTCAGAGGTTAGAATTCTAAAATAAGTTGGGATTGGTTAATCTTCAAGCCTTGAAATAGTGTGTCTGTCATTTGCAGAATGCAGAGCTTACACCTCAGCAGAATGAGGTTGAATTGGGTGATGCTAGCCCGCTATGCGGGGTAGCATCACTAAATTCACCCTCTGGGGACCTCATTCTGCAAATGACAGACACACTATTTCAAGGCTTGTCTATCATGCGATCAGGTGTCATCGGGAGGAATTAACGAAAAGACGATTCAGATACACCCCCTCTCCTCACAACCTGAGCATGTGAGATACACCCCTCTTTATAGGTCATTGTACAGGATACACACAATTCCACCATTTCTAACCATTTCCTGATTAATAGTCTGTCAACAAGCCCATTATCTAGCATTATGCCTTAACACTTTTGTTAGTCTACTGGAGCAACCTCTGTTATAACAAGCAGTCGCAGACGGCGGTATTCCCTGCCGAAATGTGCAGTCGGGGAAGTGCATTCTCAATAATGTTTGCATTCTCTGCCGAAATGTGCAGTTGGGGAAGTGCATTCTCAACAAGAGGTGGGATTTTGTCAAAAAGCATAGCTTGGGAACTCATTTATGACTGACATTTGTGGAAATTAGCCATGTGACGTCGTCCATTTGCACTAAAAATAATAAATACTGGTCATGTGAACTCATATACCAAAATTCTGTGAAATCTGTTGACATTTGTGGAAATGAGCCCTGTGACGTCGTCTATTTGCACACAAAAAAAATCAACAAAGTCCAATAACTCTGCTGATAATATCCGGCCGGACCTGGTTTGCGAACTCATTCTAGATATTGGTCATGTAAACTCATATACCAAAAATCTTTGAAATCCGTTGACATTTGTGGAAATGTGCCCTGTGACGTCGTCCATTTGCACACAAAAAATCAACAAAGTCCAATAAATCCGGTAAAAATAAGTGGCCGGACCTGGCTTGTGTACTCATACTAAGGTTAAATGGTCAGGTGAACTCATATACCACAAATCTTTGAAATCCGTTGACATTTGTTCAAGTTATGACTCTTACAAATTCGGGACAGACGGAACCCATTCCTATATCCCCCGCAAATTTTCAATTTGGCGGGGGATAATAAATGACAAACAGTCAATATGCCATACTTGTATTTATATAAACGGATTCCATTTTGGGTGAAATATTGCGATTTGGTTCCTCATTTGGTCATAATAGATTATAATATCATGAATTTTATATGGGATCCAATCTCATGCACACTCTTATAGGACTTAGTCCGTATATATTCGTTTGTATACGGTGCTCTTTATCTTTCCGTTCATTATTTGCGGCGGTTGTCCAAAGTGTAGATTTACCGAAACCGGCAAAAGTTACGGTTCCTAATTAGTGTAAAGGCCATTGCATCGAAATTGGATTCCCATAAATTTTGCGTGTATACCGGTATACATGCTGCTAGAAACAGCGTGTAGGTTGTCATTTCAGGACGGAACTCGCCCCGAGATGAGGAGTTTTGTTGCTGAACTGAGCAACATGCTAAAAATGTCTGAGTTGAAAGCGATGTTAAAGGAGAAATATGCTATTGACTCCTGGGTGAAGGCCAGGGGGGTCAGCCTGTACCAAATGCACGTCGCTGTGCGAAGGATAGCAGAGATGAAGATTACCCCAGTGGTCGGTTTCTTCTTGTCGACAAGGAAACGGAATGGACCAACGTCCGGGGATTACTTTCGAACACCCGACCACCCACAGCTTACACGGTGAGTACTGTTTACTGTCGTACTCACGCAGTCACGGTACCACGGGAGCTTGGAACGTCATCATCGACGGTCATGTATATGTACCCTGAGACAGATTAGGGGTCGAATTAGGGGCTTGCGAGCGAACCGAGCAGGGAATGATACAACCCTATAAATAAATGCGGCATATCCATCACCACTTACCGATACCTTAATGATAAAATTTGTTGACTTCCTGTAGAAAAGGTGATGGATACGCCACACTTTTTAAGAATGTTCATCTCGAAATTATAAATGATCAAAACACTACCGATCAGACAATTTGCTGGTAATAACCTAGTCCTTGTTGTTCAGTGGTACCTAGTTATGAAACAGGCCAACTATTTTTTATAAATATGCGAGCGAAAAAGTACCCACCCACCACCCCATCCCGCCACCCATAGTATCTTATGCGCTGCAGGCGCTCGTATAGAGGTTAGTAACGTCATCATCGACGGTCAGGTATATGTAGTATTATGTACCCTGAGACAGAGGTACATGATGATGATGACGTTAGTAACGCTGAAGGGGTCACTCTCACCAAAAAAAGTGCTGAAGGGTACACAGGATTTTCAAAATTTGCTGAAGGGTACACAGGGTTTGAAATGTCATTATAAAGGACATTCAGTCTTCGTACATGTATCTGCCATGATTTCTGTCAGAGAATAATTGTTTACGTTCCAATGAATATTAAAATGTACTGAAAACAAACTTTCATAAACACCATTTATGTAATGGTGTTCGTGCTGATCACAAACCATGTGTACCCTTCAGCACATTTTCAAACCCTGTGTACCCGTCAGCACTTTTTTTGGTGAGAGTGACCCCTTCAGCATTAGTAACCTCTACACGAGCACCTGCTGCGCATAAGATACTATGGGTGGCAGGATGGGGTGGTTACTAACCTCTATATGAGCGCCTGCGGCTCATAAGATACTATGGGTGGCGGGATGGGGTGGCGGGTGGGTAATGAGTATTAAAATATAAATAAATTATAAATAATAAAAAAGCACAGTGCATTTAAAGATATTTAAAACCAAGGATAACACCATAAAGCCAAAGGCTTGCTTCCATGGTGATCATGGTTCCATTGTATTGAATATAAGATCTATAATATCATGTAAACTGAACGTGAAATCGGTATTTGTTTCTTAAACTGGATTCCGGATTCCAGGGTCAATTTGAAGCTGGATTCCGGATTCCAGCGTCATTTTAAAACTGGATTCCGGACTCAAGGGGGGGGGGGGGGGGGGGGGGGGGGGGGGGGGGGGGGCCCTCATATGAGGTCCCAGACTCCAAGTAACACAAATATGGTGTTTTTGCAGTTATAAATACTTATATGTTTTAAACTGTTAGAAATGTCAAATAAGGGCACAAAAGGTCTTTAGTAAAAAAAATTGCATGAGGTTGTAAAAAAAACAAGGTAAAAAAAACAAGTTTTTTGCCCCTCGGGCCTCCCACCCACCCCGGCTAGTCCAACAAATTAGACTATTCGGATTAATACATATTTTAATATTTGGACATAAAAATTACGATTGTATTAATCCTTCTGGTCTAATAAAAGAGCTGAAAACCAAGTTTGCACAAATTTTGAAGCAGGTCAACACCAGTGACCACCGATATAACCCCTTCAAAATACCATTCTATCTGAAATTTTCTACAAATACATGAGTCTTACCTGTAGCGGAGATAGTATTCTTTATGTTCAAACATAGATTGTGATATAAACGTTGTCAGAATTACAGATTTGTTAGTTTAATCTCGGAGTCGAAAACATATCACCATTTTCAAATACAGACGATAATGATGACGTCACGCTTCTAAAATAAAGGCCACACAAATTGATTACTTGTGAAAATCAATATATGCCGTGCAGATATGGAAATATCAACTGGGTCAAATTGTTGGCATTTATAGATAGCACATTAGCGCCAAATGTTGTTTGTTTGATAAATAACAATAATAAGGGTCTGTTCGTCCTGTTTTGTTGACATTTTCATCATACAAGTGTTCTTATCAAAATTATACCATTGATATTTTTGTACCAAAAATAAAGATGCCTTTTCTTAAGTAAACAATATTTGAAGGGCTATGGAAATTATTTTATTAGTTTTGAAATTCAAATTGATTAACCGGTTAACCGGATGCTTGGTCTTTCAAGCTTTCCGGTATGTCAAGATTCGACGAGAGTATGATATGCATGGGTAATAGTTATTATTATTAGTCACTTATGTGGATTATATTCGTATTCCTGTGGATTTTCGTGTAAGTAAATCAGTTGTAATAGATGAATTCAACGACCACCTGCCCCATGAAATGTTCACAAGTCGAAAACTATGACCAAATTGTCACCAAAAGCCGGATTATATAGGTCTAGGTTCGATATTTTGGCATAAAACCAACACATTTATAGTGATAAACAGATTAACTGAAACGGCACTTCGACTATATTTTCGTTTGCCTGTTTATAATCGACATCGAGAAAAAAATCCAAAATTGCATTTAGACGTCTGCTATGAAACTTCTAGCAATTTCGACGACGATGCTATATATATATATATGTGTGTTTATATATATCCCGATTTATCACTACAAATTTCACATTAAATATATGACCACAGTAATACTCGCATATCAAAACAAATTCAACATGTTAGGCATAAAATTTCCAATTGTTGAACCTGAAGGCCTACTTGACACCCATCCACTATAGCTTTCCTTGCGTCTTTGTACTCTTCTTCCGATAAAATGCAACTCCCTGCAGAAGTCTTCTGTAGGAATATTATCGCATTTGTGCGCACAGGCGGATGAGGATGTCGTTAAAAGCTAATATTGGTGAATTTAAAATAAGGATTGTGTATAATACAAGTAAAATCATCATGAGTGGAGTTAAAAAATCGGTTCTGTCATCCTCAGTAGCCTGTTTTGAGCATCTCCTTCTGAAAGTCTTCCAGGGAGGTGCAAGCCACTGCCTCTTCAGATAGGGCGTTCCACATCCGTATGGCCGACGGAAAGAAGGAGTATTTATACGCATTTACTCGCACATGATGCTGAGTGTAGCGCTGGTTATGGCCGAGCTCGTGATCTGGCGTTGGTTTTGCTCTTCACGAGTGGAGTAGCTTGATTTGTGACGACCAGTCCTTTGATACACTTGAAGAACATAGACAAGGTGGCATCTTTTTGTCTTTCTTCAAGTGATTTCCATCCAAGGTTTTTCACCATCGTTCTTGGGCTGCTCCTCCATTGGTAGTTGTTCTGGACCATTCTGGCTGCTCTCAGTTGAACTTTCTCTAGTTTCTCGATGTTTTCCGCTGTGTGTGGGTTCCATACAGTCGATGAGTACTCTACTATTGACAGCCAGTTAGCGTTTTTATCTAGCGCTTATTACATATATACTTAATATATAGATGTGAACAAAAATCATTCACTCCGAAAAATTATAAGGATATAGATCCCATAATGTCTATAATGAAAGTGTCAATGACACTGTAGCTCAACTTGGAAAGGGAATAATTTAATGTATTACAGTCAATGGAGCGATTAGGAATGTGGAAAGTTGAATGTCTAATACTAGTTTATAGACATGAAGAGAAAAGTAAAATCCAAGATGGCTGCTGACGGCCATGTCTTCGGCCGAATGACCCCAAATGATTATATCCCATCCACATGTCATCGTTAACATCCATGACAAATTTTATGACGATCAGACTAAAGGTACGACCTGTAGCCCATGCTAATGGATTGAATTTAGTCATACAAAGAGTAAAATCTAAGATGGCTGCTGGCGGCCATGTTTTTTGGACAAATGACCCCAAAATGACTCGTTCCCATCTACATGTCATTGTTAACATCCATGACAAATTTTATGATGATCAGACTAAAAGTACGACCTGTAGCCCGTGCTAAATGATTTAGTCATACAAAGAGTAAAATCCAAGATAGCTGCTGGCGGCCATGTTTTTTGGCCGAATGACCTCAAAATGACTCGTTCCAATCTACATGTCATTGCTAACATCCATGACAAATTTTATGATGATCAGACTAAAGGTACGACCTGTAGCCTGTGCTAATGGATTGAATTTTGAAACCAAAGATGGCCACTGGCAGCCATGTTTTTTGGACGAATGACCCCAAAATGACTTGTTCCCATCTACATGTCATTGTTAACATCCATGACAAATTTTATGATGATCAGACTAAAGGTACGACCTGTAGCCCGTGCTAAAGGATTTAGTCATACAAAGAGTAAAATCCAAGATGGCTGCTGCGGTCATGTTTTTTGGCCAAATGACCCCAAAATTAATCGTTCCCATCTACATGTCAATATTAACATCCATGATAAATTTTATGATGATCAGACGAACAGTACGACCTGTACCCTGTGCTAATGGATTGAATTTTGAAATCAAAGATGGCCACTGGCGGCCATGTTTTTCATCCAAATGACCCCAAAATGACTCGTTCCCATCTACATTCCAATTTCAACAGCCACGAAAAATTTCATGTCGATCAGACTCAATGTACGACCTGTAGTCCGTGCTAAATGATTTAGTCATACAAAGAGTAAAATCCAAGATGGCTTCTGGTGGCCATGTTTTTTGGCCGAATGACCTCAAAATGACTTGTTCCCATCTACATGTCATTGTTAACATCCATGACAAATTTTATGATGATCAGACTAAAGGTACGACCTGTAGCCTGTGCTAAAGGATCTAGTCATACAAAGAGTAAAATCCAAGATGGCTGCTGGCGGCCATGTTTTTTGGCCGAATGACCTCAAAATGACTCGTTCCCATCTACATGTCATTGTTAACATCCATGACAAATTTGATGATGATCAGACTAAAGGTACGACCTGTAGCCTGTGCTAATGGATTGAATTTTGAAATCAAAGATGGCCACTGGCGGCCATGTTTTTCATCCGAATGACCCCAAAATGACTCGTTCCCATCTACATTACAATTTCAACAGCCATAAAAAATTTCATGATGATCAGACTCAAGGTACGACCTGTAGCCCGTGCTAAAGGATTTAGTCATACAAAGAGTAAAATCCAAGATGGCTGCTGGCGGCCATGTTTTTTGGCCGAATGACCCCAAAATGACAAATTTCATGATGATCAGACGAACAGTACGACCTGTAACCCGTGCTAATGGATTGAATTTTGAAATCAAAGATGGCCACTGGCGGCCATGTTTATCATCCGAATGACCCCAAAATGACTCATTCCCATCTACATTCTAATTTCAACAGCCATTACAAATTTCATGATGATCAGACTAAAGGTACGACCTGTAGCCCGTGCTAAAGGATTTAGTCATACAAAGAGTAAAATCCAAGATGGCTGCTGGCGGCCATGTATTTTGCCCGAATGACCCAAAAAAGACTCGTTCCCATCTACATGTCATTGTTAACATCCATGACAAATTTTATGATGATCTGACCAAAGGTACGACCTGTAGCCCGTGTCAAAGGATTTAGTCATGCAAAGAGTAAAATCTAAGATGGCTGCCGGCGGCCATGTTTTTTGGCCAAATGACCCCAAAATTACTCGTTCCCATCTACATGTCAATATTAACATCCATGACAAATTTCATGACAATAAGACAAACGGTACGGCCTGTAGCCCGTGCTAATGGATTGAATTTTGAAATCCAAGATGGCCACTGGCGGCCATGTTTTTTTTCAGAATGACCCCAAAATGACTCGTTCCCATCTACATGTCAATGTCAACATCCATGACAAATTTCATAATAATCGGACCAAAGGTACAAACTCTAGCCCGTGCTAAAGGAAATTGTTGACGCATCACGCACACACGCACACACGGACGACGGATACAAAGCCATGGCAATAGCTCAAACTTTACAAAGTAAAGTTGAGCTAAAAATCAGCCTGCTCCTACGTGGTCTGGAACAATGAAACTGCGAAAATAAGTTTGGTGTGGCCTAAAAAAATTCCATGATTTCTGATCCTTTACGCATGCGCGTAATCTCAAGACGGCGCGTAATCCTCACGCAGACGATGTTGATATTTCTGACGTGTGTATTCTGATCAAATTTTAATGGATTAATAGTGACAAAAAATATTCCAGTTAGTTCAGTCATGATACTAAACATTCCAACAACAGGTATGTGTTTTTTATTTATGGTTTTATTTGTGTCATTGGACGTGAACTGTGTAAGTTAAAGGGGCATGTCCTTGCCACATAAAAAATGTGGCTTCGTAGCGTTCAAATTTTTCACGCCCATGGTTGGACGATGAGGGATTAAGGCCACATAAATGTCCAAATATTAAAATAGGCCTTAATCCGAATCGTCTAATTTGTTGGACTACACCCCGGCATACCTTCCAGCAAATTTTTTAATACCCCCACCCCCCCCCCCCCCCCCCCCTGTCAAGACTGTTGTAACTTGTGAGTAGATGAGCGCAAGGTATTTTTGTGAAGCTCAATGTTATGTTGATCCAGTAAAAATAAATTCGTAATGCGATATTTCGCTTTAGTTGTTGAACTGAAGGAACAGACTGAAATCACATTAAAAATTTAGCTACGCGAGTTTTAATTTAAGTTTTTACAACTCAGCCATCCGCAGCTTCCGACCATGGCCATGATATATGTCCATGTGATTATTAAAGGGATGAGTTGTGAGTTTATCAATTAGTCATGATAAAACACAACAAAAGTCGAATACCAGTTCATAACACCATTAATACATGGCCACACCAAGACCAACTGCAAACCCGGAAGTTACAAAATTTCTCGGAGTCGGAGATGAAAACTTTTAGAAATAAAACAACCTGTTGATTCAAAAGTTTTGAAGTTATACATTTCAGATAAATATAATGCATAATTTTCAATGGAATATTATAGCTTAGTTCAAAGAAATACATTGATCGACAACTAAAAAGAATGATTTACCTAATTAACAAAACCGACGTGCGATTCCTGTCCAAAATTTCTTCTCGGTTGACAAGTTTCATTTGCTGATCACGTGACCAAGAACAGACAGTCCACTGGTCTTGCAGGTGGGGTTTACACGACCTGCTTTACTTAAAAAGAGATACACATGCGAGGTAAAATTATATAGTCTCGAAAAGTGTGGCAAGTCGTTTTTACATTTTCGATTTATTTGGATTCAAGTGCAAAATTTAACGACCGAGTGCATCCTTTTAACCTCGTGTTTGACATCGGTGCAAATTGGGAAACAAAATAATGTTGTAAACACAAGTAAAGGACACTGCGTGTATATAGAGGATATCCACACTTTTTCAGTGGATATGGGTTATATCTCATGAGTGATGACAAAACATTGAATTTCCACGAGTGGCTTTAGCCACGATTGGAAATTCAAATGTTTTATCATCACGAATGAGATTTAACCCTTATCCACTGAAAAAGTGTGGATATTCTGTTTATTATATACTTTAGTTACTTGCCTATGGCCCCCAATGAATGTCAATACATCAGAAATTTCAAGCTGACACATTATGCCCCAAAAAATAGTCTCATATTTAAAACACTCAAAAAGTATAGATTTTGTATTTATTATATACTTTCATTACTTGCCGATGGCCCCCAATGAAGTAGAGAAGGCCCCCAATGAATGTCAGTACATGATGTGCGCAGGAAATCATTCACTATGAAGTATAACCTGACTACACACACGAGGATCCATACGGCGCAAAAATACCAGTGAGATATCGATATATCACTAGTGGGATATCACTTATATCTCACTGCTAAAACCTTATAATTCATGGGCAAGTATATAATAAACATGTATATTGGCAAAGAACAATAAAAACAAACCGTGAATGAATGTTCCTTCCATGTACTTAGCGTATATTAAGATGCCAATTCGTATTTGAACCCATTTTCAAATATCCTTAAAACAAGCGCCACAGCCACATGACAACATGGACGCAATTGAATGGAGCTGGACTGTCACTCAATACGAAGAAGGGGACTATCGTTTTAAACCAGATGACTTGGACTTAAGTGCAAATAAATTTCACTTAAGTACAAATCAAATCACTATTTGCACTTAAATGCAAATAATTCTACTTAAGTACAAATACTTGTACTTAAGTGTAATTATTTCCAAATGATTTGC
Organism: Siphonodentalium dalli; assembly: GCA_032622095.1. Classification (NCBI taxonomy): domain Eukaryota; kingdom Metazoa; phylum Mollusca; class Scaphopoda; order Gadilida; family Siphonodentaliidae; genus Siphonodentalium; species Siphonodentalium dalli. The sequence continues at coordinate 85,088,691 of CP136061.1, read as the reverse complement.
ACTTAAGTGCAATTGGTGACTTGATTTGCACTTAAGTGCAATTCATTTTCACTTAAGTGAACATATTTGCACTTAAGTCTAAATAAATCGAATATATGAAAACGGCTTGCCATAGTCCAGATGGGGTTATTTGGTTCATACCAATATCTTAGCTAGATTTAGTACAAGAAGACTTGGACTAGTATTAATGGGGTAGATTTGTAACAATTGTGTTCACTTTATGACTAAAGCTTTGAAATTTTGCACATATGTACTTATTCACATACTTATTCATTTTTAATCTGGAGCCACGCTGAAATTTCACCTTACCCCATTTTAAGAGGTTTTCTGAATTTAAAGAGCTTTTAGTAATTATATAAAATATTAAATGTCGCAATTAATCGTACCATGGAATGTGCGATTTAAAATTTCCCTACAGTAATTATGATCGACTTCGATATATTTCTCAGAATTATAATGTCATTTATTTAGACAAGGTGTGTTGGGTACAGATGCGATCAAAATTTAACACTGAAACCAATGGGAATTTTCGCGGTTTGCTCAAAATGTCGTGGTGACCTAACTTATTGGTAAGTATATTCCAAATTACTACGAAGAGGGCTTTGATGCATAACCTGTTATTACTAGGCGCGATTTGACAATGCAAAAACAATATAGTTATGACACAAGATACAGTACCGTAATAAATAAATAAATAAACAAAATAATGGGTCATATGCCTCAGTATTATAGTGTCCAATATAAAATCTAATAGTCAAAGCTTACCAAGACTGAAGTTTTATGATGTTGACTATGATGATATTTGTTAAAAATTGACAAATGTTTAACCATTTCTATACTAAATACTCATTAGTGACTAGCTATTCCTTACGATATGTTCAGATAATAAGTTTAACAAACGATCATAAGTAGTTGATGCATCATAGGTCGTTTGTTGAACTTATATCTGAACAGCAATTTCCCTCCAATAAATATAACACCTTCTCTACTCAGCTGGCTGTGTGCTTATTTCCCCCCGAAAATCCCTCCAGGCGAATAATAGACCATTCCAATGTATACTTTTATAACTGAGTGAAAAAAATAATTTAGTATATAGAAAGTGTTAATGCAATTTTCGCGCAATAATGAGTTGTGTGCATGGTAACACCATTATACGTTACTTAAAGGGCATTCATCGCCATGTAATAGCACGCACTGCTGAGGTAACGGTTGATCTGGCTAATTTTGTATTTTGAGCAAAAATAGAAACTGCAATAATTTGTGCACCTATTACCTAACATCTTTTAAGCACATTTGAGTTATTTTAACCATAACATTTTGTTGCATGACCATGGTCAGAATTACCCAAAGTGCAAATGGTATTGATCCGATAATAATCAAGAATGTTCTCGTTACAATATATACATCGGGATACTATTTATAACACAATGAACATCAATATCGTCCATATAACAAATCAGTTTCTCACTTGTTTAGCCATGAAAAAAGAAAGGAGCGTTCATGTGCGAAAACACTGGGACGCGTTTGATTTCCGACGATCGGATTCAGCGGCCCAAATCGAAAATGGGCCCAAAAGAGCTATCCCGTTGATTTATAACTTAGTTATATATTTCTTCAAACATTAACTGAACGGTTCCATCATAAAATTACAGGGTTGCCAGTGGGCACGTGGACGGGACCACAGGGGATAGTCCGACCCAGTCCTTGTCACTAACTATATTTTAAATTATCCAAATGCTTTCTTGTAATCTGAAAGATTGACTAAATAGGGCTAACCAAAGTGATGGCGGGAACACATAAGTGTATAGAATAAGTATATGGTATATGCAGACACAAACATGGTATACTTACCACAACACTGTGGCATGTACACATTGCACATGATCCATGTTACAGAATCGTTGCCGGTGCCATTGATATTGCTGCATGTATATATCTATACTATTCTTATTATTGTTTTTTACAACAAACACATGTCGTGTTTCTGATGATACAACAATTATGACAGTGGATAGTATGCTTGTGCGATATTCCAAACTGACACCAGAGCTGACATAAGTTTAGTCGTGTCCATTCCCCTTAAATATTACTGATATTGGAAATATGGTATGGTGGTATGGTGCAACCCTAAAATTGTACAAAGTTTCATAGTTTAGTCACAAATTGAACAATGGTCACGTGTTTTAACATTTCTGGACAATATAGAACAAGCGAAACAATACTTTATCATAGTTGTCTATGTTATTTCTGATAAGAATTAGTCTCTTCGGTTGTTAGCTCACCTGAGACGAAGTCTCCGGTGGAGCTATAGTCATCACTCCTAGTCCGTCGTCCATCCGCCCGTCTGGGCGTCCGTCCGCCCAGAATCATCTTCTCCCCCAGAACCGTACGACCGATTGGGTTCATATTTGGTGTGGATGTTCCCTAGGTGAATCACATTCAGATTTGTTCAAATGAGGTCATCGGTCAAATAGTTGCGAAGCTAGGACCATAACTCGTTTCCACCATAGTAATTCTTACAACGACTTCTCAAATTGCATTGGGTCGAATGGGTTCATATTTGGCACAAAGGGTCCTTGTGGGACTGTGGTGCAGATTTGTTCAAATTTGGTCACTGGGTCGAATATGGGCGGAGCCAGTGACATAACTAAAAAACATTTGGTTAAGTTTAGATTTTTTGATTTTCACCTTGCTCAATTTAAAAAAAAATAATATTTTTTTAATGTTATAAAATTTGAAAAAAGTGACACCATTATAACATCTGCAGAGTTATGAAACTTTAATCCTTAATGAAATTACGGAAACATTCCATTACCTTGTGTAAACAACACTGATAGCAAATTAAAACAAACTGCTGTTTCCAAGCCTGAATTTAGTGTGTCTGACATTTGCAGAATGAGGTCCCCAGAGGGTGAATTTAGTGTTTCTACCCCGTACAGCAGGCTAGCATCACCAAATACACCATTCAGGGACCTAATTCTGATTAGGCCTCATCTTCTGGGAAGTATCTTAAGTATCAAATTGAAATTTTGTTTTGGTTACTTTTTGACTTTTCCCCTTCTGTTCAGTTTCAATGTCCCCACTAATTTGCAGAAGATAAAATGCATGAATGAGGTGCACCACCAACTTCAACTGTAGAACTTCAATCTGTTCCTAGGTTTTCCATCGCTGTTGAGGCCTAATCAGACTGAGGATGAACTCGGTGATGCTCGCCCGCCTTGCGAAATAATGTCATTAAATTCACCTTTGAGAACCTCATTCTGCAAATGTCAGACACACTAAATTCAGGCTTGGTTGTTTCATGTTATTTTCTTAATCACCACTTATCCAGATGAAATTATACCCTGATTTTAAAGAAATTGGGGGTATATTGGATTGAATTTGTCTTCTGTCTGTCAGGCTTCCACCGTCTGTCTGTTGGGATGTCTATGGACCGATTGAACCCAAACTTGCTGTGTAAGGGTAAAAAGCCACAGGCAGTGCACTATGGTCAACTAGGGACGGGAAATATTTTGTCCGGTTATTTTGTCACCCAACATGATCATGACACGGGTACCCGCAAATGACCTTGGGCGATATTTCGGACATCAGCGGTGGCAGCGACGTACGGGGTTACCTTGAGGTCAAATCGGGTAAAACGGACGGATTTCGACGAAATTTGATACCTAGGTTGCTTTTGTCCGGGGAGTGTTTTGAACGGGTCAAATCGTGACCCCGACCTGACATTGACCTTCAAAATGGTCAATTCAAGGTCAAATCGCGCCTTTCGATGGGTAGCCTTTCGACGGGTAGATCCACGGAGGTTTTCAAAACCAGCTATTTGAAAATTGGTATCTTAGACTGGTCATATCCAGATGTTATGAAGTCCGGATGAAAGCAGAGGGGAAACAGCCCGGACGAAGTCGGGCCATCCAGCCACCAGCTAGTCTACCATATATTTTGAGACTTCCGTATATATATATATATATATGTTCGCTATAGACTCGAGAAATGCTGGGACGATTGAACCCAAACTTGCTGTGTAAGGGTAAAAAGCCACAGGCAGTGCACTCGGACGATTCGCGAGCCCGTGCGACCAACTCCTTCACCCTTCAACTGCCACCGTAATGGGGATTGATGGGTTAATCGCGTGATAATTAATGAGCGTTTGTATATGAGGCGTCGACATTAAAGAGCGTTTATCTACTTTAGTGAAAATATACGGCATTTGACCGTCTCGGAAACTGGGGATATCGAGACGAAATTTCGTACTTAGGGGTTCCAAGGGACGGGGGAGATTTTCGTCGGGTCAGTATGTCCGCCCGAGGTGACATTGCCATTGAAACGGGTACCCACAAATGACCTTGGGCGATATCTCGGTAGTCAGCGGTGACATCGATGTGAAATTTGTTATATATGGTCAACTCGGGACGGGAAATATTTTTGTAGGGTTATTTTGTCCACCCAACATGACCTTGACATGGGTACCCGCAAATGACCTTGGGCGATATTTCGGGCATCAGTGGTGGCAGCTACGTACGGGGTTACCTTGAAAAACAAAAATTAATGGATCGATCAAAGCCATGGGACCAATCCCGCCAGTGGCGGGCTAATCTGCTAGTCTAATATATATTTTGGGACTTCTGTTTGTCTGTTTGTCTGTTTATTAGCAATGGCCGGGAAAACTGCCGGATGGATTTCGACGATATTTGAAACCTACTGGTACTTTTGTCCGGGGAGTGTTTTGGACGGGTAAAATCGTGACCCCGACCTGACCTTGACCTTCAAAATGGTAAATTCAAAATAAAATCGGGTAAAACGGACGGATTTCGAAGAAATTTTATACCTATGGGTGTTTTTGTCCGAGGAGTGTTTTGGAACGGTCAAATCGTGACCCCGACATGACCTTGACCTTCAAAATAATCAATTCAAGGTTCGGGTAAAACGGACGGATGTCGACGAAATTTGATACCTAGGGATACGTTTGTCCAGGGAGTGTTTTGGACGGGTCAAATAGTAACCCCGACATGACCTTGACATTCAAAATGGTCAAGTCAAGGTCAAATCGCGCCTTTCGACGGATGAAAGCAGAGGGAAAACAGCCCGGACGAAGTCGGGCCCACCAGCTAGTAATATATATATCGAGCTTTCGATAGTGTATACAGAATAGTGGATACAGACATGATGGCGATTTCCACACGATGAGTCCCAGATTTGACTAATGCTATATATTTTCGTCTGACATCAAAACATTATAATAACATTATATAGTATATGCGCTATAAAAACTATACGGCAGCGTATAGAACTGCCACTTTTATTTACTATCTTGATTAATCAACTTACTATCTTGATTAATCAACTGAACTATCTTGATTAATCAACTTATCTATATTGGTTAATCAACTTAGCTATCTTGATTAATCAACTTCGCTATCTTGATTAATCAACTTAGCTGTTTTGATTAATCAACTTAGCTCTCTTGATTAATGAACTTCGCTATCTTGATTAATCAACTCGGCTATCTTGATTAATCAACTTACTATCTGGATTAATCCACTTCGCTATCTTGAGTAATCAAATTCGCTATCTTGATTAATCCACGTCGCTATCTTGATTAATCAACTTATCTATCTTCAGTAATCAACTTAGCTATCTTGATTAATCAACTTAGCTATCTAGATTAATCAACTTTGCTATCTTGATTAATCGACTCAGCTATCTTGATTATTCAACTTACTATCTTGGTTAATCAACCTATAGCTATCATGATTAATCAACTTTGCTATCTTGATTAATCAACTTAACTATCTTGATTAATCAATCAACTTACTATATTGATTAATCAACTTATAGCTATCTTGATTAATCAACTTGGCTATCCTGGTTAATCAACTTCGCTATCTTGATTAATCAACTTAGCTATCTCGATAAATCAACTTACTATCTGGATTAAATCAACTGAGCTATCTTGATCAATCAACTTTGCTATCTTAATTAATTAACTTACTATTTTGGTTAATCAACTTAGCTAGTTTGATAATCAACTTAGCTATCTTGATTAATCAACTTACTGTATCAGATGTTGTGCTTCCACGTGTCAGTTTCTATCTTTGCCGTAGAGTCTAAATAAATCTAAAATGTGAAAACGGCTTGCCATATGTAATTCACATTTTCGATTTATTTGGACTTAAGTCCAAATATTTGGACTTAAGCCACAATAGCGAATTGGACTTAAGTCCAAATACCACATAATTGTGAATTCGGCAAGGAATTGGACTTAAGTCCAAATGAAGTTTGAAATGGAGTTTGACTGTCAATCAAGACTTGCAGGAATATACCATTACAAAGATTGGGACTATCGTTTTAAACCAGATGAATTGACTTAAGTCAAAATGAATTGGACTTAAGTCCAAATCAATTCACTAATCATTTGGACTTAAGTCAAATTATTTGGACTTAATAAGTCCAAATAATTGGACTTAAGTCCAAATGAATGGACTTAAGTCCAAATGATTTGGACTTAAGTCCAATTAGTGAATTGATTTGGACTTAAGTCCAATTAATTTGGACTTATTTGGACTTAAGTCTAAATAAATCAAAAATTTGAAAACGGCTTGCCATAGCGTTCTGTGTGTTTGGAGTTATAGTGGCTCGTTAAAGGTGGATTATCTCTTTGTAAACATGTGTTATATAGTTACCGGGGTATAAAATATTAGATATGAATCGAAGACTCCTGTCTGGAAATTCTTCTATCTATTAATATTGATTTTATTTCGAATATTTTCTGGTCTAAAAAGGTGTGATTGTTTAGCTAACGAACAATAGTGGTTACTGTTAACAGAGACCAGAAATTTTATTGCGTAAGTTTGTCACAAATAAACATAAATTAGACTCATTATCGTTTATACGGTAGCTATGACATAAAACAATACAATCAAATCAATCTGGGACATTAGACGTTCGTTGTGTAGCTATATATAGGAACAGCATAATGCTCTCTATCGATATATGGTATCGCCAAATGGTCTGTTATAAAAATAGACAAATAAAGTGTCCCAATTAATCATCTTATTTCATAATAAAATATTCGAAATAAAATCAGTATTAATTGATAGACAGGTGTTTTCAATTCATATCTATTATCTTATACCCACGCAACTATTTCAAATGTGTTATTTATAGAGATAATCAATCTTTAGTGCTTCCTCTGTCGAAAAATACTGGTTGCACGATGAACATCTCGTGGAATCGTCATCAACATGATTGTGTTTTAACGTTTAATGTGCCCCGTCAGGTTGGATTTCGTAGAATATATTCCCCGCACAAGTCTCATCTAAATTTTGCCACCGATTGCTCGATGTGCACAATTTCCAATAGGCATCTGATTCAGACATGGTGTTTCCATTTACTAATTTCGGGGGCCAAATTGATGTCTAATGGCACGAATAGCTAACTATATATACGAGATGCCACGAAAGTCTCGTGCAACTATGAGCGTCTCAAATAATCAGGGAGCCTGCTGCGTCGGTTCTATTTACATAATTGCGTATACCGTACGTATAATGACTTCTATTTGCACTTTATAGTACGAAGTTGATTTTTTTATATTAATTTAGCGCTTCAGCAATCACTCATTAACAATACACAATTTCTCAAACGACATTTCCTGGAGTTTTCATTTCAGAGGGGGGGGGGGGGGGTGTTGAAAGTACCCCAAAAACCCCCAAAAAATTACTTTTATTTGCACTTTCGAGTACAAAGCTGATTTTTATATTAATAACTAGAGCTCTAGTCATCACTGATCAATAATACACAATTTCTGAAACGAAAGTCCCTGGCGTTTTCATTTCAGAAGGTGTTTTTTGAAAGTACATGTACCCATAAAACCCCGAAAATTCACTTTTATTTGCACATACTGTCAAATACAAAGCTGACTGTTTCCTCAATAATGATCCTGTTACCCCATGTCATAAAAACATCGTTTAAGACAGGGGGCCCGTGAGAAAATTTAGACATACAGGGCCCAAATTTTTTACAGCCCTTTTGCTACCCACCCAATCTTTTTGTGCAAAAAAAATATTTTTTTCCGCCTGATTTTTTTGGACCCACCCCCTAAAATAAGAAAAAAATAATTTAAAATCTATTCAAGACCAAATCAAACAGAATCAAAGGTAAGTTTTAAATTGGTCCGTTTCTGGCAGATTCCAAGTGTTCAAACAATTGAAAAACTATCAACGGTTATGATGTTGTTTTCGACATTGAAAAATACATTTTGAAATAAAAAAGTTTTTTATTCTACAGTATGCACAGATATTGTGAGGTAATATTTATAGTGCCAATAAGCCAACATTGTGTTTAATTTTTACATAAATAGTCCAGTTACTAATTAATGACTTCTTCACTGTTATTCCCAAAAAAGGTGCCACCAACCATCATATCAGAACACCTTATAGCCATACCTGTAATGACAGTTATATAGTATATAAGTATCACTCTTTGGAGCCAAATAAACAGGCTGGAATGTTTATTTTTTAATTTGAGGTATTTTGTTAGCCAGCACTCTGCAGCACTAGTATTATTTGGTCATTACGCCACACCGTGGTGTTGCTTGGTTCGCAGATTTTCATATTCTGTGGTCGATCGATAATCCACTGGGCGACTGTATTATTATGGTTATTTCGTACTGAGTATAAATCGTACCGATAGAGTCACGATAGTACAACAAAGATTAGCACATGTGTTTACGTCACCGGTATACTTGTGGGGCATGTTTCTATTATGAAGGTTCGCTTTCCCGAAGGTCCGCTATTCCGAAGGTTCTCTATTCCGAAGGTTTTTTGTTATTTTTAGGTTAATTCTATATTCTAAAGTATTGAGACTAATTTGAGAGGGTTCATTATCACAAAGATTCTTTTTACGGAGTGTGCGCTCACATCCGAACTGATCCTGCGCGCATACCGATACAGATACAGGAGGAAATAACTTAACTTAGAACATTAAATGTGATTTTGTTTTGTTTTCGCGGGTTTTCTTGAGATTTAATGTCATTACGTGGGCCCATACTTTTGAATTCTTGGCATATAATATGAATGTTGTGGTATATTGTGGACCCTCCCGCATTGGGACATGGCACAGGTACAGTTGACTTAAGTGGTGTTCTGTGTGGGCTCCAATTTGGAGTTCAATATTTTAAGGGCCAAATTTAGGATTTTATGGGCCCATACCTTTGAACTCTGGGCATATAATATGAATATTGGGGGCATGTCTCTATTCCGAAGGTTCACTATCCAGAATGTCCACTATTCCGAAATTTCTCTGAATGTTCGCTATTCCGAAGGTTCACCAATCAGAAGGTTCGTTATTCCGAAGGTTCTGTATTCCGAAGGTTTTTGTTATTTTAAGGTTAATTCTATATTCTAAAGTATTGGGACGGTTCATTATCACGAAGATTCTTTTTATGAAGGAAATAACTTAAAACATTAAATGTGATTTTGTTTTGTTTTCGCGGGTTTTCTTGATTTTAATGTCATTACGTATGACTTTATTTCTCATTAAATATTCACGCCAAGCAGCCCACACAAAATTGCTATGTTTCCATGCGATTTAATGTCATTACGTGTGACCTAATATCTCAATAATCTGAGTCAAGAGTACGCCTGATAAAGGCGAATTATAACAGTGGGGCTATAACGCTCAATGAATACTGTGAACTATAACAAACTGCGCAGCAGAATATCGCTGGTTAAACGAGTATGAGATGAGCCTAACTGCAATTGTGACTTTGTTTAAAGGCCCACTTAATTTTCGAGTCATTCATTTTTGTTATAGTATATACGGTTTTAATAACAATTTATGCCATAAAATTTGAATAAATTACTATAATTCATCACCATTTGAAATGCAGAATACTTCTATCTCCTAGTTTGAATCACCTTTAAAATACCGCGACAAGTCGTGCGTCGTATATCTAGCAATTAGCAACTAACATGTCCTCTTCGGCTTTCCATTGATTTCAACGTAATTTGTGTCCGGAAAGTGTTTTGGACGGGTCAAATCGTGAGCCCGACCTGACCTTGACCTTTAAAACTGTCAATGCAAGGTCAATTTGGGTAAAACGGACAAATTTGATACCTAGGGATACTTTTGTCCGGGGAGTGTTTTGAACGGGTCAAATCGTGACATCGGCGTGACCTTGACCTTCAATGTGGTCAATCAAAGGTCAAATCGGGTAAAACGGATGGATTTCGACGAAATTTGATACCTATCGGTACTTTTGTCGGGGGAGTGTTTTGGACGGGTCAAATCATGACTCCGACCTTACCTTGACCTTCAAAATTGTTAATTAAAGGACAAGTGGGGTAAAACGGACGGATTTCGACGAAATTTGATACCTAGTGGTACTTAAATTTTCTCCGGGTGGGGGTGTTTTGGACGGGTCAAATCATGACCCTGACCTGACCTTGACTTTCGAAATAGTCAATTGAAGGTCAAATCGCGCCTTTCGCCGGAAATCAGATGGGAAACATCCCGGACGAAGTCGGGCCCATCAGCTTGTGTAATAAAGAAGACAGTTTGGAGAAAGTAATGTATAACACGAGAAACGGGAAAACTTGAAATATAGAAGTATGAAAATTTCCCACATAAAATTTGAAAGCTAGTTTATAGAATAATTGTATTATAATTTATATTTATGGCTAATAATATGATCTTGGTGGCGTTACCATTTCTGACTATGGTTTTCTTGTTAGACATGCCAGAGTGAAAATGCCAGCGCCATAGTAGTGTTGTGTCTTGGATATGGGACTGCGTTTGTTCGCCATAGTAGTGTTGTGTCTTGGATATGGGACTGCGTTTGTTAACACGACCAATGACTGTCCCCAATTTCAAGACACAACACTACTATGGCGCAGCACTATCCGGCACTATTCAATATTAATTTGAGGTGAAATGCAAACCAGCACTCCTATTCAGTCATCACTTTTATTTGGCACCAGAAGAGTGCTTTATCTTATACCTACATATGCTCTTAAGTGTTGGTTAAGGTCATAATCTATGTTAGAACACATTTATTAGTGAAAACAACTTAAAGGGGTACTGTACGCCATTTTCATTAAATTTCCTGTGACAACAACGATCTAATATCGATAATATATAGAAACATAAGTAATTTGAGTCGAAGATGTATTCTGTAAACGCTCAGGTTAATAGGCTATCTTAAAATTTAATAATTTAAAAGTTAATAATTTGATATAAATTGAATTTATGACTGGAGCCATAAAATGGCGTCAATTAAATTACGAATTTGCGTAATCAAATAAAGTAAATGAGGGATACTGGCTTGTTAAACCGATCGCACACACGATCGCTTAAAATATTATGATGATACGGGGAGAACACTCAAGCCACTCACTGACTAGCGACGATACAATAACTTAAATGATTATATGGGACTAGTATGCCTATAATATAACTTTTATTTGATTCATTTGGTTGAAAACTGTACAAAAATTACTCGACAACGACAATTTGTATTTTTGCATTCCGGTAAATTTGTCATCCGTAACACTACTTCGTACTCAACAGACTTTCAAATAATGAAAAAAATGTTACCTTATTCTCAGACTCGGAGACTATAGAAATCAACAACAACATTTGGCGTACAGTACCCCTTTAAAACAATGTCCATAATGTGGGTTGAAAAAAATTTGCACAAACAATTTTGTTCAGGCCTCTGAGATGCACCCACCCCACCCGGTATAGGTATGTTTTTGGAAGATCTCCCCTGTATTACTTATATCTTATACCTACCCCGTTCCTAAGTGTCTGTAAAGGCCATAACCTTCCTTAGAACACAATTATTAATGAATATATTTGAAAACAACTTAAAACAAGGGCAAAAATGTGAATAGATTTTTTTTTTAACAAACTCATTTTTCGGGCCTCTTCGGACCCACCCACCCCGGCCCTGTATGATAAAACTTTTGTGCCCCCCCCCCGTTTAAGAAACGAAATTCCGTGGCGTTTACATATAAAGAGTGGTGGTACCCAACCAAAACCCGAAACAAATTATTTATATTTGCACTGCCGTACGTACGCAGAGATGATTATTTTCTTTTAATATTTCTCAACTATCATCACTGGTCACAAACCAAATTATAAAAAAAAAACGATATCATCCGGCAAATGTATTATAAAGGTGAAGAACACGATCATATAACCCTACATCGGATGTAAGCACTTATTTGGCTCTATAGGAGTATCGAGGTGACATTACTGCATTCACATCCGACACCACATTCCAAAATTCCCACTCACAACTCATAAAATTACTGATGCAACCCACTTCATATTTAATTCCAACATATAACATATCCACCGGTTTGGACGAAATATGCATGGACCAAACATAGTATTGTAGTCTGTACACGATAGGGAAACTCAGCAAGACACTGAGTACATTCCATAGTTAATAGTCTGGTCGTCAAAGCATTCAAGTTGAACCTATAGAACAATTTGTAATAAGCTGTTTTTGTTGTCATTTTGTCAGGCAGAATCTGGGGGAAATCATATCCAAAATCCGGTTTGGGGGATATTTTCTTTGAAAAATGGTCATATTATTGGCTTTAATCATATGTTTAATGTCAAATTTTCCATTCTTGACGGAATATACACTTATGTAGTCCAGGAGAAGTTGGTCGAAATGAAACTAATTTATAGGCCTAAATCACATAGGAATTCTTCGGAAATGATGAAGTTGCAAATTTCATATTTATCCCATTGCATGGTCCATTGCCGATTCCTGTGCGTTAAGAATTTCTTTGGATGATCAATTGCTCCCAGACCGGAAGTCAGGTGATTTTTCACGGGTCGTGGGTCCCTGTTTTGTGTGCCGCCGCAGATCGGATGGCAGATCGCGTCTAAATTCTGCTTAGAAATTAATAATGTCATGAGCGCCTAAACCTAAACAGCAACAACGTACACTTACGGCACTTACATAGAATTACAGTGTCAATGCTGTTCCATATTTACAAATCCGTATTGAACACGCGTTCCATATTTTATGCATCCTGTTGACGTCACATAACGTAAATGGTTTACATCAACCATGAAACTAACCAGGGCTTACCTGACGCCAAGCATACACTTTATTGGAACAAGACGGCTGTCAATCAAGACTACCATGAAACCCGAACTGTGATCAACTATAAAATAAAAGCATCTTCACACATGATAAAACAAGCCATGTATGTGCCTGAAATTCCTGAATTAACCTTGTAAGTATGTGTATATAGGAGGTATAGACCTTGTAAGTATGTTTTTTTTTTATAATTCACGGATTCTAGGACGAGGGGTGTGTAATAAACACTGACCGACACGTGTCTTAATGGGTCTGTCGATATGGAACTTGCGCCGTTCGTTCTATCCTTCTGTGTTAGCACTTGTGCCGCATTGACAAACCCATCAACACACTCGCGACATTCTGTGTAGGCCTATATATTCCCCTGATCATTTGGCGAAAAGTTAAGACTTAACCTATCTTACCTTGTTATTTGTCTATTTTTGGTACAGAAAACATAGAAGAAATACAAATAGCACCAGTATTTCTATATTACCCCCCCCCCCCCCCCTATAAAATACATTGAAAACAAAAAGGTAATTTGATTATGTTAATATAAAAATATAACACAAGATATGTTCACCATTGAATTGTTATATATTTAATCTATATCAATCCAATTCATTTGAGTAAGGCCAAATAAAAAAGATAATATGTTTCCGTACATCGACCGACCCTAAAAATAACCCGCCGACCCTAATCTTTTTATTGATATATTGAGAAAAAGTCAAAATTTTCTAACAAAAAAAAAACAAAACAAATTTTTTTGTTTTTTTTTACTGTTTTTACCGCCAATGCTCATAAATATTGATAATCATTAGGTGCAAAACACATGGTTTCTAACATAAGCCTGTGATAAGTGACATGAAGTGTGACAGTTGTCTCAAAAGCCACAGGTGTGTGATGGGTTGTGGATTGATATAGTAATCGCCTTTGTACAACCCTCACCATTCAATCAACGCTCCCCTTACAAAATAAATTTGGGTTGTCATCATATGATGTATCCGAAGTACCGAGACATATCTAGGCCTTTTTTCATACCGTTTACCGGTATGGGCACCCAAACTCCAGACGCCCAAAAAAATTAGATTTCTGTCTCCAATTGTGGTGAAAAAAAGTTTGCCAAAATTTTAACAAATGAAATTGTTTGTGGCCACTTTTGAAAAAAAGAGGCAATTAGCCACTTTAGCCTCAGACAGCACGAACACCGGATGTATGACCAAGCCCTAATTAGTATGTTCTTCTGTATTCAAATGTATGTTCTTAGGTCTTCAAATGTTTTCATAATGCTTCAAACTTAACTTCCAAATTTTCCAAAGATTCTCGCCAATCCATCTTTACATACCGGGTAATTATTTCATTCTCAAGCAGGTAATTTGTTATGCGATGTGAATTATCTAGTCATAAAACATCATCAAGCGGGTTATTCGTTATGTGTGCCGACTTAACTGTACAGACAATACAAAGGGAAACCCGATCAAGAAATCTATCAACTTGGTCAGCAGTGATATATCGAAAGTTATAATCTTCTTTAGTTGTCACAAAACGGTAATCCCTCAGCTTCTTTCTGTTATAATCAATCTTTTATAAAAAAAAAAAATAATCGACCATGGTTAAAATATGAGTCGGAAATTTGTTCACCGAGGCTGGTAGGAGTAATTTATAACATGCTCTGAATGTAGATACCACAAAAGGTAATTATTCAATTGTTTACACAGTTAATCCCCCCTTCGTCTGTTTGGATTATGGGTGCATGCACTAATTGCAGCAATGCACATTAATGGCAACATTATATACCATGTATTTATGATGCCAGTGTCTTATGACCAGTGAGCTTAAGACAATAGGTTAATCAACCGAATGTGAATGATGACGGAATAATTTGTGGTTCGTTGTCAGCAACAATACAGGACGAAATAATTTGTAATATGCTTTGATGACATATACTTGTCATTTGATGACACTGTAGCAATATTAAACATAGTTTCAATGTGTCGCTTAGATATTTATTACTACTTTATATATTAATAATACTAACTTGCTTTACTAGCTCATTTATCTGTGTCTATGGTTAGTTTTTACAGTATATAGTGAAGATAAAAAACCAGACTATCCTTTAATTCCCCAAGTATACCCTAAACTTAATTTGGCAAATATATTTGAAATTTGGCAAAAAATAATTTCATGTGGCAAAAATTTTGGATGTCCATCAGGGATGGGTCCATTACAGTACATTATCCACTTTGAAAATTCCCCCACACAATCCAGCAGCAAAAGTTGGAAAAAAGTGATTGTTGATCTACATGTAATAGCAACAAATTCCCCACAAAATACTGGTTGGAAAATCAAACAAAGAGAACAAATAAAACCTACAGAACAAATTAGCTAGTTTTCATATGAAATTTCCAGCTTTAAATGTTGTGTCAGGCATTAAGTCAGCCCCAACCTCACACCCTCATCACCACATCCCTGCATAAGATGACAATATCAATCGACTATTGCACTTGATAACTTTAGTTTATATGACAGAAATAATCTTACATAAAATATAACACTAAAATAGAAAAAAATCCTTCACAGACCAATTAGCATCATAGTTAGGTTATTCAGGTAAGCCTTGAAATATGGTGTCTGTCATTTGCAGAATGAGGTCCCCAGAGGGTGAATTTAGTGATGCTACCCCGCATAGCAGGCTAGCATCACCAAAATCACCCTCTGGGGACCTCATTCTGCTTACACCTCAGCAGAATGAGGTTCCCAGAGGGTGAATTTGGTGATGCTAGCCCGCTATGCAGGGTAGCATCACTAAATTCACCCTCTGGGGACCTCATTCTGTAAATGACAGACACCCTATTTCAAGGCTTGTATTCAGGTCTTCTTATACATGTAACCCTCAAGGAATTAACTTTGACAGGCAACAATCTTATGAAAGTGATGTATAGGTAAACATGATCAGTCATATACCAATAATTAATCAGGCATTAACCCTTCCATGACTGGAGCTTCCTGAAATATTGCGCCAATGCATTCTCTTATATATGGCTTAACAATGTTTACCTTCAGCGATTAAGCCAGTGCATTCTCTTATATATGCGATGTTCCATATGGGAGACTCGCATATATAAGAGAATGCACTAGCACATGATATTTCATGCTGCACCAGCGCAGCTCCAGTAAGAAATGGGTTAAAATGCATAAAATATAGCATTTCTACAGCGAATCATCTGCTTTTTACAAGAATCAAACTAAGAATCATGATTCTGATTCTCATCAGATTTTATAGCCCTGTTAATATCTGTTAATAAAAGGTCAGGCACATATTAAGCCAAAATTTCTGGATATTTCAAATTGAATTATTTTTCTCGTACATGTAATCTGTTTGAAATTTCTTTTTGAAATTTGGTACAAGTAATTATTGTAAGACAATATTCAAGAACCACCTATTTTCCGATACATGTACTTCCATGGCTATGCTGGATAGCATCACTGAATTCGCCCTCTGGGGACCTCATTCTGCAAATGACAGACACACTATCTGCAGATTTGTCTCTTAACACAAGGAGGGTTCATGCTGTATGTGGCCAAATTGGACAATATTTTTAGAAAATGGCCAAAGAAAATATCAATTGGCCAAAATGTTTCAAGGCTTTATCACTTCTCAAGTTACTGGTAACATCAGATCTGAATGAAACCCTTAAAAGACATATTATGTACTTATTCGGGTGCGTGAAACTGATAAGTTAGTATGCAGGCGCTATGACAACTGGAGGAATGTAACATTCTACTAACATCACCGAAAATTTGAAGCAAATATACCGTACCAATCCATAGAAAACATCGTCAGAACTCCGCTCAATTGTAAATATTTACTACTCGATTCGGAACACATCTATCGGCGATAAACTAACGAAAGCAATTTCGACACCGCGAGTCACTGCATTTAATTCATATATAAGAATGACGGTGTGTGTTGTCAATTTGGATATACTTTTTGTAAAAATTACTCCAAAATTCTCCATTTCTATTTGATCACCATACCGGAGTTTTCCACATCACTTTAATTCATTAATAGGTAATCAGCAGTTGCTTGTCTGTCTGTGTGAATACAGTACCAATTTATTAAAAGTCACACATGCTACTAATCAAAGCAATGATGATCAGCTGCTGAAATGGTGACTTTCTTAATCAAGTGACAACACTTTAATGTATAGGACAGTGTAGGCTATTCAGTGCTTATTGTATAGGACAGTGTAGGCTAATCAGTGCTTATTTAAGTTCATATATGTTGCCGTGGACCTGTTTGATATAATTATGTTGCCGTGGACCTGTTTGATATAATTAAGTTGCCGTGGACCTGTTTGGTATAATTATGTTGCCGTAGACCTATTATGTTGCCGTAGATATGTTTGATATAATTATGTTGGCGTAGACCTGTTTGAAATAATTATGTTGCCGTAGACCTGTTTGATATCATTATGTTGCCGTAGACCTGTTTGATATAATTATGTTGCCGTAGAACTGTTTGATATAATTATGTTGCCATAGACCTGTTTGATATAATTATGTTGCTGTGGACCTGTTTGATATAATTATGTTGCCGTAGACCTGTTTGATATAATTATGTTGCCGTAGATATGTTTGATATAATTATGTTGCCATAGACCTGTTTGATATAATTATGTTGCCGTAGACCTGTTTGATATAATTATGTTGCCATAGACCTGTTTGATATAATTATGTTGCCGTGGACCTGTTTCATATAATTATGTTGCCGTAGACCTGTTTCATATAATTATGTTGCCATAGATATGTTTGATATAATTATGTTGCCGTGGACATGTTTCATATAATTATGTTGCCGTAGACCTGTTTGATATAATTATGTTGCCGTAGATATGTTTGATATAATTATGTTGCCGTAGATATGTTTGATATAATTATGTTGCCGTAGACCTGTTTGATATAATTATGATGACATAAGACCTGTTTGATATAATTATGTTGCTGTAGACCTGTTTGATATAATTATGTTGCCATAGACCTGTTTGATATAATTATGTTGCCATAGACCTGTTTGATATAATTATGTTGCCATAGACCTGTTTGATATAATTACGTTGCCGTAGACCTGTTTCATATAATTATGTTGCCATAGACCTGTTTCATATTATTATGTTGCCGTAGACTTGTTTGATATAATTACGTTGCCGTAGACCTGTTTCAGTTTTTGCTGTTGCCGTAGACCTGTTTGATATAATTACGTTGCCGTAGACCTGTTTCAGTTTTTGCTGTTCCCATCCCTGCACATTATCACTTTTCTCTAACTCCAGTTATTTTTAGATTCAGTATTCTCAATACTCACATATTGTGGTTTTTCAATTCGGCCAATGTTTCTTAAAAATGGCCGAAAAAAATCAGAAATAGCCAATAAATTGGACAAAAGAATGTTCTGGCCAGCGTCAAGGCTTGATTTAGTGTCTGACATTTACAGAATGAGGTCCCCAGAGGATGAATTTATATTTGTCTCTGATCCAGTGATAAAATACAAACATTTTGCTTCTATCACATGAATACTATGAATGCAATTTATCAAAATACAAAGGAGTACCTTGACCAAAATGGCCTACATACAGTAATGCTCTAAATAATCGACCCCGAGAGCTTTCCAATGAATGCCAACAAGCCATATTTCCGACTAAATCCTGAAAAATTACCCATAATTCTGCTGTGGTTAAGGGGTCGATTATTTAGAGCATTACTGTACTCTTTGGCAGAGACTGTGTTTATACCTGGAAATTATATTTGGATATAATCACCAACACCACAGATAAGCAAAATGTACTAGAAAATTGTACGTTTTCTGCAACCGCATCAATATGTTTACCCCTTCTCCCTAACGTTACTATACATGTATCTGCTGTACACAAAACCATAAATAGCAACATTGAATGAATGGGAAATGCTGAAATAACAGCTTTAAATGCTGATATTCAGAACAAATACTAGTGGTATTGGTAAAATATTTTCAAACAAAAAGATACTGAAACTGATTAGTGTGTATTGCATGGTAGCATACATGTATTTGAGTTGTGAATGTGACACACCGAGAAGCCGGTTTGGTAGCAGCATTAAATGCACAATGTACCATCTCTTTTATCTGATGAGATGGGGTGCTAATTCATTGAAAAGGTGAGTGTTTCATTGCAGTATAATAAGCACTGCAGCATTCATGTATGGTTTATTATCACGGAAAGTGTTGAATATCATGGAAATGTACAGGAAACAAGTATATAGACATGTTCATACCGGGTATGTATATTGTTTAAATATGCAAAAATAGAGGCAATATACAAAATCTTCCACAGCTATGTATCAATGAACTTATCAATGGCGCAGATGGCTAACTCATAGGTTGATGCTTCTAGGTTTGATAACTCTGCAAACAATACAAAAACAACATTTTCCACCCAATTGAGCCACCAGGACGGAGGCATCATTAAGAGTCATTGGCTTATATGTACACACCCATGGAGACAGATATATATGACATTTACATGATAGATTTAGTGACATTTTCTTCCTTCCAAACTAGCTGTTGTTACAAATTCAGAGGTTAGAATTCTAAAATAAGTTGGGATTGGTTTATCATCAAGCCTTGAAATAGTGTCTGTCATTTGCAGAATGCAGAGCTTACACCTCAGCAGAATGAGGTTCCCAGAGGGTGAATTGGGTGATGCTAGCCCGCTATGCGGGGTAGCATCACTAAATTCACACTCTGGGGACCTCATTCTGCAAATGACAGACACACTATGTCACTATTTCAAGGCTTGTCTATCATGCGATCAGGTGTCATCGGGAGGAATGAACAAAAAGACGATTCAGATACACCCCATCCCCTCACAACCTGAGCATGTGAGATACACCCCCTTAGGTCATTGTACAGGATACACACAATTCCATCATTTCTAACCATTTCCTGATTAGTCTGTCAACAAGCCCATTATCTAGCATTATGCCTTAACACTTTTGTTAGTCTACTGGAGCAACCTCTGTTATAACAAGCAGTCGCAGACGGCGGTATCCCCCGCTGAAATGTGCAGTCTGGGAAGTGCATTCTCATTAATGTTTGCATTCTCTGCCGAAATGTGCAGTTGGGGAAATGCATTCTCAACAAGAGGTGGGATTTTGTCAAAAAGCCTAGCTTGGGAACTCATTTATGACTGACATTTGTGGAAATTAGCCATATGACGTCGTCCATTTGCACTAAAAATAATAAATACTGGTCATGTGAACTCATATACCAAAATTCTTTGAAATCTGTTGACATTTGTGGAAATGAGCCCTGTGACGTCGTCTATTTGCACACAAAAAAAATCAACAAAGTCCAATAACTCTGCTGATAATATCCGGCCGGACCTGGTTTGTGAACTCGTTCTAGATACTGGTCATGTGAACTCATATACCAAAATTCTTTGAAATCCGTTGACATTTGTGGAAATGAGCCCTGTGACGTCGTCCATTTGCACAAAAAAAAAATCAACAAAGTCCAATAACTCTGCTGATAATATCCGGACGGACCTGGTTTGCGAACTCGTTCTAGATACTGGTCATGTGAACTCATATACCAATATTCTTTGAAATCTGTTGACATTTGTGGAAATGAGCTCTGTGACGTCGTCCATTTGCACACAAAAAAATCAACAAAGTCCAATAACTCTGCTGAAAATATCCGGCCGGACCTCGTTTGCGAACTCATTCTAGATACTGGTCATGTAAACTCATATACCAAAAATCTTTGAAATCCGTTGACATTTATGGAAATGTGCCCTGTGACGTCGTCCATTTGCACACAAAAAAATCAACAAAGTCCAATAACTCCGGTAAAAATAAGCGGCCGGACCTGGCTTGCATACTCATACTAAGGTAATGGTCAGGTGAACTCATATACCACAAATCTTTGAAATCCGTTGACATTTGTTCAAGTTATGACTCTTACAAATTCGGGACAGACGGAACGGAACCCATTCCTATATCCCCCGCAAATTTTCAATTTGGCGGGGGATAATAAATGACAAACAGTCAATATGCCATACTTGGATATTTTAGGTGTTGTGAGAGTTACCGGTCATATGAGTTGATAGACATGCAAATATTTCACTGATTGGCTTGATGCACTGATGAGCAGTGTGATGACAGTTATATTCTAACCATTGATAGTCACATTGATGTTTGAAACTTTGAGACAGTTGCTCGCTCTTTTTCCAGGCACGCAATGTTCTAGGCTTTATGAGTTACAGCAAGACAAGTTTATTTATTTCAGTTTTACATTTCTCAAAGCTTCTTTCAGAAGGGTGTCGTGAAGGATTTTTTTCACCCCACCGCACCATATCCTGCAACATGCCATATAATACTAATAGCTTAATGTCATCTCCACTACTTAAGGCCCATATCTGGATCTGGATAAATACGTCCAAGTAACCAATTTGGTATGATAGGATGGGCGGTGGGCGATGTTATTGCGCGGCGCCAACAGCTGCTGTAGATGTTTCTTATAGCGCAGCTGCGAATTCTTCTGGTGTGTTTAGTGCAACGTCTTGGTGTAATTTGTTCCAGTACACTGCTGTGTCCAGAGGCGGACTGGGCCAAGAAACCGGCCCAGGAAATTAATATAATACCGGCCCATCTGTTTGGGGGGGGGGGGCGTCCACAGTCCACCTTGCAAAATTCCAACTGCACCCCCCCCCCCCTGAATCAGAATCAGACCAAATACATATTTTTGCATAATTCCATTTGCACCCCCCCCCCCTTGAATCAGATGCAGACCAAATACATGTTTTTGCATAATTCCATTTGCACCTCTGGTCTAATATCCTATATATTCATAAACCATGGTCCTATATATTCCCGGTATGAGACCATTCAGATATTTTTACCTGAAAAATTGCATAAAATCTAACATCTAGCGGTCTAACTCCAGACAAATGCACACGGCTACGGACAAGAGACCAGGACACATCGGGCTGTTCATGGTTGTTCGGCCCGGGGTGAGAACATTTTGAAAACTATACAAGAAAATCTCGAATCCGATAAACTAGACTGGCATCAACTGAAGCGTTCCTATTTTCTTGTAAATTTCAATTGGGGGAGGGGTGCGTAAGAATTTTTTTGGGATTTACAGCTGGGAGTTACCGTTAAAATCTCAAGATTAATGGGGTCTTTACGTGGTGTTATATGATGCCGACAAGTTCATTTAATGTCAAAATTACAATTAGCCAATTCGGCGGGTTAAACAACACATGTGGCGGCCCACGTCCGGAATTTTCCCGGTCTCCCGATTGGCCATGCAGTCCGCCTCTGCCCTCATGAATTTATGTGAGAGGAGTACCATCTTATTGGATACACGGCTGGTTAAACAACACATGTGGCGGCCCACGTCGGCTTCATTTGCGGCCCAAGTTGTGGTTGGGCGGCCCAACCACATATACCCCCCCCCAAACCGTAAAAAAAAACCCCTCGGATTCTCGCTTGATAGAAAATCACGTGGAATCAGAATTTTTCTGGCCTCCGGCCCATCGGGAAATTTCCCGGTCTCCTGATCGGCCAGTCCGCCTCTGGCTGTGTCCACAAAGAATGAATGTTTGTACTGGTCACAGGACGTTGATGGTATTTCAAAGCACTTATTATTGTTCGTCTCTCTCCTCTCAAGGATATTTGTTGTTTGATGGTCCTTGAATTGTTTTGGTTTGATTCTCCTCCTTGCCTTAGCCTTAGTTAGGAAGTTGTTTGTTTGTATTAAGCCGGTACCAGACCCTCTGCCACCTTATAAAAGTAGGTCAGGCGCTGTGTTTTTCGACGAGCATGAAGTGTTGGTAATTGTTGTTCTTTCAACATTCTCGTCATGCTGCCCTCTTCTCTTGACCTGTAGTCTCCAGTGATGAGGTCCCAGACTCCCAGTAACACAAATATGGTGTTTTTGCAGTTATAAATCCTTACTAGTATGTTTTAAACTGTCAAATAAGGGCACAAAAGGTCTTTAGTAAAAAAAAATTGCATGAGGTTGTAAACAAACAAGGTAAAAAAACAAGTTTTTTGCCCCTCGGGCCTCCCACCAACCCCGGCATACCTTCCTGCAAATTTTTTAATACCCACCCCCCCCCTGTCAAGACTGTTGTGAGTAGATGAGCGCAAGGTATTTTTGTGAAGCTCAATGTTATGTTGATCCAGTAAAATTAAATTCGTAATGCGATATTTCGCTTTAGTTGTTGAACTGAATTAGGAACAGACTGAAATCACATTAAAAATTTAGCTACGCGAGTTTTAATTTAAGGGCTTTGTGGACCCAATTTTTCCAAAATGTCCCAAAATTTTATAGAGTCCAAATAAAGGATTCTGTTCATGTATATTAGTCATAATATAAACCGAGCCCATTGACGCAACATTTTGAGAGTATACTTCATGGTGGATTATATTAGAAATACAAAATGTGAACTTTATTGAGATTTAAAAAAAAATAATTTACAGGCAATGGTCCAAGAAAAACAAAGTCCAAATTTAAGAATCAAATATGGGAATATGTACTGAACACTGTGATGAATGATGTATTACAAAAAGAATATTATATTTCTTGAGTGTTCTTTGATAAAATTACTTTGAACCGGTTGTTGACAAATGATATATACTTGCTTGAATGTTGGCTATGTGGGTGGTAGCAGGCACGGGTTAACAGCTGGCCATTGTAACTGCTCTGGACTCTGTTGACAATAGAATGCTAATCCTCAATCATACCCCTACCATATCCACAGTAATTCTAGTAAGTAGGTCACCACTCACTTAGGGTGAACACCATGTGGAAGTTTGACACCTGTTGACACTGGTAAAAAGCCATTCATATCGGAATGGACATCAGCCATGAAAGGTTGACCCATTAACTGCTGCCTCTCAGTCAACCATATTCTGAAGTTAGTATATCATTTGTCAACAACCGGTTCAAAGTAATTTTATCAAAGAACACTCAAGAAATATAATATTCTTTTTGTAATACATCATTCATCACAGTGTTCAGTACATATTCCCATATTTGATTCTTAAATTTGGACTTTGTTTTTCTTGGACCATTGCCTGTAAATTATTTTTTTTTGAAATCTCAATAAAGTTCACATTTTGTATTTCTAACATAATCCACCATGAAGTATACTCTCAAAATGCTGCATCAATGGGCATGGTTTCTATTATTACTAATATACATGAACAGAATCCTTTATTCTGACTCTATAAAATTTAGGGAAATTTTGGAAAAATTGGGTCCACAAAGCCCTTAAGTTTTTACAACCGCAGCTTCCGAACTTGACCGTGATATTTGTCCATGTGATTATTAAAGGGATGAGTTGTGAGTTTATCAATTAGTCATGATAAAACACAACAAAAGTCGAATACCAGTTCATAACACCATTAATACATGGCCACACCAAGACCAACTGCAAACCCGGAAGTTACAAAATTTCTCGGAGTCGGAAATGAAAACTTTTAGAAATAAAACAACCTGTTGATTCAAAAGTTTTGAAGTTATACATTTCAGATAAATATAATGCATAATTTTCAATGGAATATTATTATGGGAGGCCCTTTTCACATTTATTATTTATTTGCGCTTAAGCGCAAATATGTGTCTATCAATTTATTTGCGCTTAAGCGCAAATCATTTGCGCTTAAGCGCAAATACCTAACACTCCCTTCCTTCCCTCTGATTGTGAATGATTGAGTCCATCTCATAGTATATTATAATGGGCCCATAGTAATAGCCCCATACAGACTCGAAGTTGAAGAAAAAACATAGATTTCCATATGCATATCAGCATCTCTGTCCCTGGTGTCCCAGGAATTGGTGTCTCACTCCAAGAGCTCTAGTATATTTTTTAAAGAGATATCTCCTGCACAGATATATACCATTTCCATGGCCATAAAAAGGGAATTAGGGGTTACCGGGGGGGGGGGGGGGCTTGCTTCCTTAATTCATATGGTGTACTTATTGACTTGAAATAGGGGGAAAAAACCCTATTTTCATATTATCAGCATCCCTGTCCCCAAGAATGTGTGTCTCCATCACAGAGATCAAAAATATTTTATAAATGAGACATATCCTGCAGCACAGATCTATACCATTTCCATGTCATAAAAGGGATCTAGGGGTTACTGCCAACTTACTGGGGGATTGCTTCCCTCATATGGTGGGCCTATATAGACTTGAGTGATGTGTTTAGGCCTGTGCCATTTAAAATTAATTCAGGGGGGAATCAATGAATATTAATTTGTATTTGCGCTTAAGCGCAAATCATTTGCGCTTAAGCGCAAATATTAGCGCTTAAGCGCAAATGATAGAGGTTATTTGCGCTTAAGCGCAAATAAATAATAAATGTGAAAAGGGCCTCCCATATATTATAGCTTAGTTCAAAGAAATACATTGATCGACAACTAAAAAGAATGATTTACCTAATTAACAAAACCGACGTGCGATTCCTGTCCAAAATTTCTTCTCGGTTGACAAGTTTCATTTGCTGATCACGTGACCAAGAACAGACAGTCCACTGCTCTTGCAGGTGGGGTTTACGCGACCTGCTTTACTTAAAAAGAGATACACATGCGAGGTAAAAATTATATATAAAAGTGTGGCAAGTCGTTTTTTACATTTTCGATTTATTTGGATTCAAGTGCAAAATTTAACAACCGAGTGCATCCTTTTAACCTCGTGTTTGACATCGGTGCAAATTGGGAAACAAAATAATGTTGTAAACACAAGTAAAGGACACTGCGTGTATATAGAGGATATCCACACTTTTTCAGTGGATATGGGTTATATCTCATGAGTGATGACAAAACATTGAATTTCCACGAGTGGCTTTAGCCACGAGTGGAAATTCAAATGTTTTATCATCACGAATGAGATTTAACCCTTCTCCACTGAAAAAGTGTGGATATTCTGTTTATTATATACTTTAGTTACTTGTCTATGGCCCCCAATGAATGTCAATACATCAGAAATTTCAAGCTGACACATTATGCCCAAAAAAATAGTCCCATATTTAAAACACTCAAAAAGTATAGATTTTGTATTTATTATATACTTTCATTACTTGCCGATGGCCCCCAATGAAGTAGAGAAGGCCCCCAATGAATGTCAGTACATGATGTGCGCAGGAAATAATTCACTATGAAGTATAACCTGACTACACACACGAGGATCCATACGGCGCAAAAATACCAGTGAGATATCGATATCTCACTAGTGGGATATCACTTATATCTCACTGCTAAAACCTTATAATTCATGGGCAAGTATATAATAAACATGTATATTGGCAACGAACAATAAAAACAAACCGTGAATGAATGTTCCTTCCATGTACTTAGCGTATATTAAGATGCCAATTCGTATTTGAACCCATTTTCAATTATCCTTAAAACAAGCGCCACAGCCACATGACAACATGGACGCAATTAAATGGAGCTGGACTGTCACTCAAGACGAAGAAGGGGACTATCGTTTTAAACCAGATGACTTGGACTTAAGTGCAAATAAATTTCACTTAAGTACAAATCAAATCACTATTTGCACTTAAATGCAAATAATTGTACTTAAGTGCAAATATTTGCACTTAAGTGAAAATAATTGTACTTGAGTACAAATATTTGTACTTAAGTGTAATTATTTCCAAATGATTTGCACTTAAGTGCAATTGGTGACTTGATTTGCACTTAAGTGCAATTCATTTTCACTTAAGTGAACATATTTGCACTTAAGTCTAAATAAATCGAAAATATGAAAACGGCTTGCCA
The DNA here is from genome assembly GCA_032622095.1 of Siphonodentalium dalli. NCBI lineage: Eukaryota > Metazoa > Mollusca > Scaphopoda > Gadilida > Siphonodentaliidae > Siphonodentalium > Siphonodentalium dalli. Next base: position 85,061,762 of record CP136061.1, on the reverse strand, counting down.
TAGTCCAGATGGGGTTATTTGGTTCATACCAATATCTTAGCTGGTTATAGTACAAGAAGACTTGGACTAGTATTAATGGGGTAGATTTGTAACAATTGTGTTCACTTTATGACTAAAGCTTTGAAATTTTGCACATATGTACTTATTCACATACTTATTCATTTTTAATCTGGAGCCACGCTGAAATTTCACCTTTACCCCATTTTAAGAGGTTTTCTGAATTTAAAGAGCTTTTAGTAATTATATAAAATATTAAATGTCGCAATTAATCGTACCATGGAATGTGCGATTTAAAATTTCCCTAGAGTAATTATGATCGACTGCGATATATTTCTCAGAATTATAATGTCATTTATTTAGACAAGGTGTGTTGGGTACAGATGCGATCAAAATTTAACACTGAAACCAATGGGAATTTTCGCGGTTTGCTCAAAATGTCGTGGTGACCTCACTTATTGGTAAGTATATTCCAAATTACTACGAAGAGGGCTTTGATGCATAACCTGTTATTACTAGGCGCGATTTGACAATGCAAAAACAATATAGTTATGACACAAGATACAGTACCGTAATAAATAAATAAATAAACAAAATAATGGGTCATATGCCTCAGTATTATAGTGTCCAATATAAAATCTAATAGTCAAAGCTTACCAAGACTGAAGTTTTATGATGTTGACTATGATGATATTTGTTAAAAATTGACAAATGTTTAACCATTTCTATACTAAATACTCATTAGTGACTAGCTATTCCTTACGATATGTTCAGATAATAAGTTTAACAAACGATCATAAGTAGTTGATGCATCATAGGTCGTTTGTTGAACTTATATCTGAACAGCAATTTCCCTCCAATAAATATAACACCTTCTCTACTCAGCTGGCTGTGTGCTTATTCCCCCCCCCCCCGAAAATCCCTCCAGGCGAATAATAGACCATTCCAATGTATACTTTTATAACTGAGTGAAAAAAATAATTTAGTATATAGAAAGTGTTAATGCAATTTTCGCACAATAATGAGTTGTGTGCATGGTAACACCATTATACGTTACTTAAAGGGCATTCATCGCCATGTAATAGCACGCACTGCTGAGGTAACGGTTGATCTGGCTAATTTTGTATTTTGAGCAAAAATAGAAACTGCAATAATTTGTGCACCTATTACCTAACATCTTTTAAGCACATTTGAGTTATTTTAACCATAACATTTTGTTGCATGACCATGGTCAGAATTACCCAAAGTGCAAATGGTATTGATCCGATAATAATCAAGAATGTTCTCGTTACAATATATACATCGGGATACTATTTATAACACAATGAACATCAATATCGTCCATATAACAAATCAGTTTCTCACTTGTTTAGCCATGAAAAAAGAAAGGAGCTTTCATGTGCGAAAACACTGGGACGCGTTTGATTTCCGACGATCGGATTCAGCGGCCCAAATCGAAAATGGGCCCAAAAGAGCTATCCCGTTGATTTATAACTTAGTTATATATTTCTTCAAACATTAACTGAACGGTTCCATCATAAAATTACAGGGTTGCCAGTGGGCACGTGGACGGGACCACCGGGGATAGTCCGACCCAGTCCTTGTCACTAACTATATTTTAAATTATCCAAATGCTTTCTTGTAATCTGAAAGATTGACTAAATATGGCTAACCAAAGTGATGGCGGGAACACATAAGTGTATAGAATAAGTATATGGTATATGCAGACACAAACATGGTATACTTACCACAACACTGTGGCATGTACACATTGCACATGATCCATGTTACAGAATCGTTGCCGGTGCCATTGATATTGCTGCATGTATATAGCTATACTATTCTTATTATTGTTTTTTACAACAAACACATGTCGTGTTTCTGATGATACAACAATTATGACAGTGGATAGTATGCTTGTGCGATATTCCAAACTGACACCAGAGCTGACATAAGTTTAGTCGTGTCCATTCCCCTTAAATATTACTGATATTGGAAATATGGTATGGTGGTATGGTGCAACCCTAAAATTGTACAAAGTTTCATAGTTTAGTCACAAATTGAACAATGGTCACGTGTTTTAACATTTCTGGACAATATAGAACAAGCGAAACAATACTTTATCATAGTTGTCTATGTTATTTCTGATAAGAATTAGTCTCTTCGGTTGTTAGCTCACCTGAGACGAAGTCTCCGGTGGAGCTATAGTCATCACTCCTCGTCCGTCGTACATCCGCCCGTCTGGGCGTCCGTCCGCCCAGAATCATCTTCTCCCCCAGAACCGTACGACCGATTGGGTTCATATTTGGTGTGGATGTTCCCTAGGTGAATCACATTCAGATTTGTTCAAATGAGGATTTACGTGGGATTTACGTGGGATTTACTTGGGATTTACTTGGGGTCATCGGTCAAATAGTTGCGAAGCTAGGACCATAACTCGTTTCCACCATAGTAATTCTTACAACGACTTCTCAAATTGCATTGGGTCGAATGGGTTCATATTTGGCACAAAGGGTCCTTGTGGGACTGTGGTTCAGATTTGTTCAAATTTGGTCATTGGGTCGAATATGGCGGAGCCAGTGACATAACTAAAAAACATTTGGTTAAGTTTAGATTTTTTGAATTTTCACCTTGCTCAATTTAACAAAATAAAATATTTTTTTAATGTTATAAAATTTGAAAAAAGTGACACCATTATAACATCTGCAGAGTTATGAAACTTTAATCCTTAATGAAATTACGGAAACATTCCATTACCTTGTGTAAACAACACTGATAGCAAATTAAAACAAACTGCTGTTTCCAAGCCTGAATTTAGTGTGTCTGACATTTGCAGAATGAGGTCCCCAGAGGGTGAATTTAGTGTTTCTACCCCGTACAGCAGCCTAGCATCACCAAATACACCCTTCAGGGACCTAATTCTGATTAGGCCTCATCTTCTGGGAAGTATCTTAAGTATCAAATTGAAATTTTGTTTTGGTTACTTTTTGACTTTTCCCCTTCTGTTCAGTTTCAATGTCCCCCTAATTTGCAGAAGATAAAATGCATGAATGAGGTGCACCACCAACTTCAACTGTAGAACTTCAATCTGTTCCTAGGTTTTCCATCGCTGTTGAGGCCTAATCAGACTGAGGATGAACTCGGTGATGCTCGCCCGCCTTGCGAAATAATGTCATTAAATTCACCTTTGAGAACCTCATTCTGCAAATGTCAGACACACTAAATTCAGGCTTGGTTGTTTCATGTTATTTTCTTAATCACCACTTATCCAGATGAAATTATACCCTGATTTTAAAGAAATTGGGGGTATATTGGATTGAATTTGTCTTCTGTCTGTCAGGCTTCCGCCGTCTGTCTGTTGGGATGTCTATGGACCGATTGAACCCAAACTTGCTGTGTAAGGGTAAAAAGCCACAGGCAGTGCACTATGGTCAAGTAGGGAGGGGAAATATTTTGTCCGGTTATTTTGTCACCCAACATGATCATGACACGGGTACCCACAAATGACCTTGGGCGATATTTCGGACATCAGCGGTGGCAGCGACGTACGGGGTTACATTGAGGTCAAATCGGGTAAAACGGACGGATTTCGACGAAATTTGATACCTAGGTTGCTTTTGCCCGGGGAGTGTTTTGAACGGGTCAAATCGTGACCCCGACCTGACCTTGACCTTCAAAATGGTCAATTCAAGGTCAAATCGCGCCTTTCGATGGGTAGCCTTTCGACGGGTAGATCCACGGAGGTTTTCAAAACCAGCTATTTGAAAATTGGTATCTTAGACTGGTCATATCCAGATGTTGTGAAGTCCGGATGAAAGCAGAGGGGAAACAGCCCGGACGAAGTCGGGCCATCCAGCCACCAGCTAGTCTACCATATATTTTGAGACTTCCGTATATATATATATGTTCGCTATAGACTCGAGAAATGCTGGGGCGATTGAACCCAAACTTGCTGTGTAAGGGTAAAAAGCCACAGGCAGTGCACTCGGACGATTCGCGAGCCCGTGCGACCAACTCCTTCACCCTTCAACTGCCACCGTAATGGGGATTGATGGGTTAATCGCGTGATAATTAATGAGCGTTTGTATATGAGGCGTCGACATTAAAGAGCGTTTATCTACTTTAGTGAAAATATACGGCATTTGACCGTCTCGGAAACTGGGGATATCGAGACGAAATTTCGTACTTAGGGGTTCCAAGGGACGGGGGAGATTTTCGTCGGGTCAGTATGTCCGCCCGAGGTGACATTGACATTGAAACGGGTACCCACAAATGACCTTGGGCGATATCTCAGTAGTCAGCGGTGACATCGATGTGAAATTTGTTATGTATGGTCAACTCGGGACGGGAAATATTTTTGTCGGGTTATTTTGTCCACCCAACATGACCTTGACATGGGTACCCGCAAATGACCTTGGGCGATATTTCGGGCATCAGTGGTGGCAGCTACGTACGGGGTTACCTTGAAAAACAAAAATTAATGGATCGATCAAAGCCATGGGACCAATCCCGCCAGTGGCGGGCTAATCTGCTAGTCTAATATATATTTTGGGACTTCTGTTTGTCTGTTTGTCTGTTTATTAGCAATGGCCGGGAAAACTGCCGGATGGATTTCGACGATATTTGAAACCTAGTGATACTTTTGTCCGGGGAGTGGTTTTGAACGGGTCAAATCGTGACCCCGACCTGACCTTCAAACTGGTAAATTCAAAATAAAATCGGGTAAAACGGACGGATTTCGACGAAATTTTATACCTATGGGTATTTTTGTCCGGGGAGTGTTTTTGGAACGGTCAAATCGTGACCCCGACATGACCTTGACCTTCAAAATAATCAATTCAAGGTTCAGGTAAAACGGACGGATGTCGACGAAATTTGATACCTAGGGATACTTTTGTCCAGGGAGTGTTTTGGACGGGTCAAATAGTAACCCCGACATGACCTTGACATTCAAAATGGTCAAGTCAAGGTCAAATCGCGCCTTTCGACGGATGAAAGCAGAGGGGAAACAGCCCGGACGAAGTCGGGCCCACCAGCTAGTAATATATATATCGAGCTTTCGATAGTGTATACAGAATAGTGGATACAGACATGATGGCGATTTCCACACGATGAGTCCAAGATTTGACTAATGCTATATATTTTCGTCTGACATCAAAACATTATAATAACATTATATAGTATATGCGCTATAAAAACTATACGGCAGCGTATAGAACTGCCACTTTTATTTACTATCTTGGATTAATCAACTTACTATCTTGATTAATCAACTGAACTATCTTGATTAATCAACTTATCTATCTTGGTTAATCAACTTAGCTATCTTGATTAATCAACTTCGCTATCTTGATTAATCAACTTAGCTGTTTTGATTAATCAACTTAGCTCTCTTGATTAATGAACTTCGCTATCTTGATTAATCAACTCGGCTATCTTGATTAATCAACTTACTATCTGGATTAATCCACTTCGCTATCTTGATTAATCAAATTCGCTATCTTGATTAATCACGTCGCTATCTTGATTAATCAACTTATCTATATTCAGTAATCAACTTAGCTATCTTGATTAATCACCTTAGCTATCTAGATTAATCAACTTTGCTATCTTGATTAATCAACTCAGCTATCTTGATTATTCAACTTACTATCTTGGTTAATCAACCTATAGCTATCATGATTAATCAACTTTGCTATCTTGATTAATCAACTTAACTATCTTGATTAATCAATCAACTTACTATATTGATTAATCAACTTATAGCTATCTTGATTAATAAACTTGGCTATCCTGGTTAATCAACTTCGCTATCTTGATTAATCAACTTAGCTATCTTGATAAATCAACTTACTATCTGGATTAAATCAACTGAGCTATCTTGATCAATCAACTTTGCTATCTTAATTAATTAACTTACTATTTTGGTTAATCAACTTAGCTATCTTGATTAATCAACTTATTGTATCAGATGTTGTGCTTCCACGTGTCAGTTTCTATCTTTGCCGTAGAGTCTAAATAAATCTAAAATGTGAAAACTTAAGTCTAAATAAATCTAAAATGTGAAAACGGCTTGCCATATGTAATTCACATTTTCGATTTATGGTACTGTACGCCATTTTCAATAAATTCCCGGTGATAACAACGATCTATTATCGATACTATATAGAAATATAAGTAATTTGAGTCGAAGATGTATTCTGTAAACGCTCAGGTTAATAGGCTATCTTAAAATTTAATAATTTAAAAGTTAATAATTTAATATAAATTGATTTTATGGCTCCAGCCATAAAATGGCGTCTCTTAAAATTCGAATTTCCGTGTACAAAACGTAATCAAATTATAATTGAGGGATACTGGATTAGGAAACAATTGCACACACGATCGTTTGAAACATTATGCTTATACGGGGAGAAAACCCAAGCCCACTCATTGACTAGTGACGGTACACTAACTTAAATGAGTATATGGGACTACTAAGCATATAATATAATGTTTATCTTGATTCATTTGGTTGAAAACTTTACAAAAATTACTCGACAACGACAATTTGTATTTTTGCATTCCGGTAAATTTGCCATCCGTAACAATACTTCGTACTCAACAGACTTTCAAAAAATGGAAACGTTGTTACCTTATTCTCCGACTCGGGGATTATAGAAACCAACAACAACATCTTGGGTACAGTACCCCTTTAAGTCCAAATATTTGGACTTAATTCACAATAGCGAATTGGACTTAAGTCCAAATACCACATAATTGTGAATTCGGCAAGGAATTGGACTTAAGTCCAAATGAAGTTTGAAATGGAGTTTGACTGTCAATCAAGACTTGCAGGAATATACCATTACAAAGAATGGGACTATCGTTTTAAACCAGATGAATTGACTTAAGTCAAAATGAATTGGACTTAAGTCCAAATCAATTCACTAATCATTTGGACTTAAGTCCAATTATTTGGACTTAATTGGACTTAATAAGTCCAAATAATTGGACTTAAGTCCAAATGAATGGACTTAAGTCCAAATGATTTGGACTTAAGTCCAATTAGTGAATTGATTTGGACTTAAGTCCAATTAATTTGGACTTAAGTCCAAATATTTGGACTTAAGTCTAAATAAATCAAAAATTTGAAAACGGCTTGCCATAGCGTTCTGTATGTTTGGAGTTATAGTGGCTCGTTAAAGGTGGATTATCTCTTTGTTAAACATGTGTTATATGAGTTACCGGGGTATAAAATATTAGATATGAATCGAAGACTCCTGTCTGGAAATTCTTCTATCTATTAATATTGATTTTATTTCGAATATTTTCTGGTCTAAAAAGGTGTGATTGTTTAGCTAACGAACAATAGTGGTTACTGTTAACAGAGACCAGAAATTTTATTGCGTAAGTTTGTCACAAATAAACATAAATTAGACTCATTATCGTTTATACGGTAGCTATGACATAAAACAATACAATCAAATCAATCTGGGACATTAGACGTTCGTTGTGTAGCTATATATAGGAACAGCTAGCATAATGCTCTTTATCGATATATGGTATCGCAAATGGTCTGTTATAAAAAATAGACAAATAAAGTGTCCCAATTAATCATCTTATTTCATAATAAAATATTCGAAATAAAATCAGTAATTAATTGATAGACAGGTGTTTTCAATTCATATCTATTATTTTATACCCACGCAACTATTTCAAATGTGTTATTTATAGAGATAATCAATCTTTAGTGCTTCCTCTGTCGAAAAATACTGGTTGCACGATGAACATCTCGGGGAATCGTCATCAACATGATTGTGTTTTAACGTTTAATGTGCCCCGTCAGGTTGGATTTCGTAGAATATATTCCCCGCACAAGTCCTCATCTAAATTTTGCCACCGATTGCTCGATGTGCACAATTTCCAATATCGCATCTGATTCAGACATGGTGTTTCCATTTACTAATTTCGGGGGCCAAATTGATGTCTAATGGCACGAATAGCTAACTATATATACGAGATGCCACGAAAGTCTCGTGCAACTATGAGCGCCTCAAATAATCAGGGAGCCTGCTGCGTCGGTTCTATTTACATAATTGCGTATACCGTACGTATAATGACTTCTATTTGCACTTTAGAGTACGAAGTTGATTTTTTTTATATTAATTTATATTAATTTTTCTCAAACGACATTTCCTGGAGTTTTCATTTCAGAGGGGGGGGGGGGGGGGGGGGGGGTGTTGAAAGTACCCCAAAAACCCCAAAAATGACTTTTATTTGCACTTTCGAGTACAAAGCTGATTTTTTATATTAATAATTAGAGCTCTAGTCATCACTGATCAATAATACACAATTTCTGAAACGAAAGTCCCTGGCGTTTTCATTTCAGAAGGTGTTTTTTGAAAGTACATGTACCCATAAAACCCCGAAAATTCACTTTTATTTGCACATACTGTCAAATACAAAGCTGACTGTTTCCTCAATAATGATCCTGTTACCCCATGTCATAAAAAACATCGTTTAAGACAGGGGGGGCCCGTGAGAAAATTTACACATACAGGGCCCAAATTTTTTTACAGCCCTTTTGCTACCCACCCAATCTTTTTGTGCAAAAAAAAATATTTTTTTCCGCCTGATTTTTTTGGACCCACCCCCTAAAATAAGGAAAAAAATAATTTATAATCTATTCAAGACCCAATCAAACAGAATCAAAGTTAAGTTTTAAATTGGTCCATTTCTGGCAGATTCCAAGTGTTCAAACAATTGAAAAAACTATCAACGGTTATGATGTTGTTTTCGACATTGAAAAAATACTTTTTGAAATAAAAAAGTTTTTTATTCTACAGTATGCACAGATATTGTGAGGTAATATTTATAGTGCCAATAAGCCAACATTGTGTTTAATTTTTACATAAATAGTCCGAGTTACTAATTAATGACTTCTTCACTGTTGTTCCCAAAAAAAAGGTGCCACCCAACCATCATATCAGAACACCTTATAGCCATACCTGTAATGACAGTTATATAGTATATAAGTATCACTCTTTGGAGCCAAATAAACAGGCTGGAATGTTTATTTTTTAATTTGAGGTATTTTGTTAGCCAGCACTCTGCAGCACTAGTATTATTTGGTCATTACGCCACACCGTGGTGTTGCTTGGTACGCAGATTTTCATATTCTGTGGTCGATCGATAATCCACTGGGCGACTGTATTATTATGGTTATTTCGTACTGAGTATAAATCGTACCGATAGAGTCACGATAGTACAACAAAGATTAGCACATGTGTTTACGTCACCGGTGTACTTGTGGGGGCATGTTTCTATTATGAAGGTTCGCTTTCCCGAAGGTCCGCTATTCCGAAGGTTCTCTATTCCGAAGGTTTTTGTTATTTTTAGGTTAAAGGTACTCAACCCGATAAAACTCCTCTCAATTACTATTTCAATGGCTTCGGGGGTCAAAAATATTTGATTCGAGTCGAGAAGGTCACCCATCAAAGCTCAGATTTGTTAGATATCGATTTTAGAAATCTATTATTTTTCATTATCGGGAATACTATCTGGCCCAGAACTCAGTCAAAATTGCGTTAAAATTACCACTTGATTTTAGAGTTATTCATCCTTGTCTGTTTGAATAGATTTGGAGTACACATCCAGAGCAGATTACGGCAGTTATTAGTACTCATCTCGAGAACATAACAAATTTGAAAAATCAATATCTAATAACTCTGAGCTTTGTTTGATGGGTTCCTCGACTCGAATCAAATATTTTTTACCCCCAAAGCCAAAGAAATAGTAATATAGGACCCTCTGATCGGATTGTTGTTGTTGCAATCTGTTGAGATGGGGACCCTCTTTACGGGTTGAGTACCTTTAATTCTATATTCTAAAGTATTGAGACTAATTTGAGAGGGTTCATTATCACAAAGATTCTTTTTACGGAGTGTGCGCTCACATCCGAACTGATCCTGCGCGCATACCGATACAGATACAGGAGGAAATAACTTAACTTAGAACATTAAATGTGATTTTGTTTTGTTTTCGCGGGTTTTCTTGAGATTTAATGTCATTACGTGGGCCCATACTTTTGAATTCTTGGCATATAATATGAATGTTCAGTGGTATATTGTGGACCCTCCCGCATTGGGACATGGCACAGGTACAGTTGACTTAAGTGATGTTCTGTGTGGGCTCCAATTTGGAGTTCCATATTTTAAGGGCCAAATTTGGGATTTTATGGGCCCATACCTTTGAACTCTGGGCATATAATATGAATATTGGGGGCATGTCTCTATTCCGAAGGTTCACTATCCAGAATGTCCACTATTCCAAAATTTCTCTGAATGTTCGCTATTCCGAAGGTTCACCAATCAGAAGGTTCGTTATTCCGAAGGTTCTGTATTCCGAAGGTTTTTGTTATTTTAAGGTTAATTCTATATTCTAAAGTATTGGGACGGTTCATTATCACGAAGATTCTTTTTATGAAGGAAATAAAACATTAAATGTGATTTTGTTTTGTTTTCGCGGGTTTTCTTGAGTTTAATGTCATTACGTATGACTTTATTTCTCATTAAATATTCACGCCAAGCAGCCCACACAATTGCTATGTTTCCATGCGATTTAATGTCATTACGTGTGACCTAATATCTCAATAATCTGAGGCAAGAGTACGCCTGCTAAAGGCGAATTATAACAGTGGGGCTATAACGCCCAATGAATACTGTGAACTATAACAAACTGCGCAGCAGAATATAGAGCTTGAGCTGCATGTAGACCCCCCTCCCCCCTATGCGGATTTTTGGTGGTTATGATATCTTTGTAGAACTATATCAGTCCTTCAATTTGCCGGTTGTTTGCCATCTGGCGATGGGGGCTTTATAGAGTTATCGGTCTTTGAATCCAAGATGGCCGCCAACGTTGAATATCTAACCAGGTAAATTTCAATTCGCAATTAATCAGGAAGTTTATGAGGTATTATGTCGTGCGATATGCCATTCTATTGATAATTGAGTACTCCTTATTTATTTGTAGGAATAAATTTCATATATTTAAAATGGCCGCCAAAATGCCCACCGGAAGTGGAAAATGTGACACTTTTTTCACTAATATCTTCTATATCAGTTTCTGCTGTTTAGAACTGATTGAGAATTGTGACTTTATTTTGTATTGTTTATATTAACTGATCATTGGGGCAATGAAATAAGAAATTATTTGGGTCCTATAGGCCCTTCCGATCCCTCAAAAATTTTACTTTACAGGAAGCGGTATAAAATTTTCACCAAAAAATCACAATTGGGATTCTAGTCACATTTCAACAAGGAATGAGCAGAACTGTGTTATGTAAGTGAGACATACCATTACCCGTAAATATTCCAAGTCATTGGAACCAAAATTGTTTCTTTGGATCAAAATGGCCGCCAAAATGGCCACCAAAATATGGAAAATTGTAAATATTGTAAATATATTGCCCCAGCGTTCACTGCAATCGCTTACAATCTGTGGTTGATGAAGTAAATTGGCTATTCTGCCTTATATCCATTGAAAACTAACATGTCTGATTCACCTTGGTTAAGTTTTAGTATTGTAACCACTGACATTACCAGAAATATTGGATTTTACTCTCACACACTTGACATAAATATCGGCAAAAATTAACTTTTCATGTTTTGATCATTTTTATTAAAAGTAAACTGTAACTAACTTTGATATGAACGGTGTTTATCGTGTTGGTATAATGTAAATGTGTCACACTAAGGTCATTATAGAGCAAATTACTCAAGATGACTTCCAAAATGGCCACCAACTTGGGTAAAAAGTTAATTGTTCACATATATCCGGAACATTATTGTCTGCTGTTCCGAAAAGTTAGCAAATTGTAACTTACTTGGTTGTTATGGATGTTAGGTAATCAACTGACAACTAATTATTATTGGCTGTCCCGGTTCCTTATGGGGCATGACAAATTAATTTTAAAGTTGCTTATGGAATTTTGCCGAAAACCTCTTTTGGGATTCTGACCACTTTTAATCTTTGAAACGGAACTAAGATGAACCATAATCTGTGGTGACTATTCTGACTCATTAGGATGAAATTTATCACCTCGATACAAGAGGGAGGTCAATATGGTAGCCCGTGAGTTACTGCATGGTCATAGGTGAGGTGAATAGGTATACATGGAGTTATTTTATGATCATGAATGATGTGAACAGATATATACAAGGAATGTCTATATGATCGTGAGTGGGATGTCCATTGTGAGATGTATATGTATACAAGTAGTGGCCGTATGGTAATGTGTGAGCTGAATATGTTTACATGGAGTGACTCTATGGTTTGTATGGTTATGTGTGGATGTACGGGTAACACGATGTGGCTGTACGGACAATGATATTGTGTGATATAACGGGAGTAGCTACACTGTCATATATGTGTTGTTTATGTATATATGGATGTGACTATGGTCATGGCTGGGATGTATAGGTGTATATTTGGTGGTCTGTATTGCCACATGTGGGTGACCATGTATACATATGGTGTCTATGTGATAATGGGTGGGGTATATGGATAAATAGGGAGTGGTTGGGATGAATATGTGTAATGTGTATAGGTGTACATATACATATACATGCCTGAGTATATCTGGGTGGGTCGGTGTGCGAGCGTGTAGGGTATATAGGGAGTGCCGTGGTGGTAATGGGTGGGATGTTATATTTATATATGTCGTGGATGTATATTGTCATCGGGTTGATGTATAGGTATACAGGGGAGTAACTGTATGATCATGGATTGGCGTGTAGTGAGTACACAGCGAGTGACTGAATTCTCATGTGTGGGGGTGTAATATAAAAGTCTGGAATGTATAATTGATCATGGTGTGAGAAGTATTGGTACACCTGGAAGGACTTTATTGTCATTGGTGATGTGTATATGTACACCTGGAGTGACTCTATGGGCATGTTTGTGTTGCATATGTATATATCGAGTGGCTATATGACCATGGGTATGGTGAATATGTATACAGGGAGTGACTGTGTGGCAAATTAATGAAATGAATAGGTGTACAAGGAGTGACCGTGTGATCACCAATGTGGTGAATATGTATACACGGAGTGAAATGGGTCAGGTGTAGGAGTATACCTGGTGTGCATGTATGGTGACTCATTGTCATATGTTATGTGTACGGGTATACGCCAAGTGGTTGTATGGTCATTGGGCGAGGGGTATTTATGTATAGCACGTGTGACTATATGACCATTGCTGATGTGCATATGCATACCTGGAGTCACTCTATTGTTATGCGTGGGGTGAATATGCTTATCTTGAGTGGCTATTTCGCAATTGGCGTGGCGAGTAGATATGCAGGGGATTGACCGTATGACAAATGGTGATGTGAATATGTTGTACCTGTAGTGACTGTATAATCATGAATGTGGTGAATACAGGGGAGTGGCTATATGGTCATGGGTCAAGTGTGACAGTTTACATGGTGTACATGTATGTTGACCCATGACTGTGTGGGGTGTATGGGTTATACGCAAGTGGGGTTATATGACCATTGGTGAGGTGCATATGTATACATGGTGGGGGTGTATATGTACACCTTGAGTGGCTATTTGGCCATGGGTGTGGAACATAAGGTGCACATGGATTGACTTTATGGCCAATGGTGAGGTCAATAGGTATACAATGATTGACTGTGTGATCATGAATGTGGTGAATATGTATACATATAGTGACGATACGGTCATTGGTCAGTTGTAGGAGGTATACCTGGTGCGCATGCATTAAATTGTTATTGTCAGATGTATGGGCATGTGTGGTGTGCAGGGATATACACAAGTATGGCTGTGTGGTTATGGGTGAGATGTATGTTTATAAAGCGAGCGACTATATTGTCATATGTGTGTTGTTATTTGTATTTGGAGTGACTGTATGGCCTGGTGGGTTGTACATGTGTATGTACCTTGGGTGGCTATCGCTTTCCACAATAACTCAATGATATGTTACTTGATATAGAGTCCTCTTTGGTGGCGTGTATGCACGATGGAGGAAATGTTTAAACGATTTTCCTGACAATAGTTGATAAATGTTTATGATATGGGCAAGAGTAGCCATATATTATGGTCGGATGGGTCCCTCTCAGTTCCGTTTCAAAGTTCTGCCCATTTATTTTCAAAAACTTGGCCAGAATCCCAAAAGACGTTTTCGGCACAATTGCACACTGCACATTTTAAAATTAAATGATCGTGCCCTCATAATGTACAGTGCTAACCAGAATATAAAATGTAGTTGTCAGTCGATTAACTAACGTGTATAATAACAACAGTTAGTCACACTTTGCTACCATTTCAAAACAGCAGATAATTATGTTCCGGATATATGTGAAAATAAACTTTTTACCCAATTTAGTTGCCACTTTGGAAGCCACCTTGAGTAATTTGGTCATATAAACACACTATTGTGACACATTTAAGAGAGATAGAAAACAATAAACACCTCTCATGCCAAAGATAGTTACAGTTTACTTGCAAAAAATGGTTCAAACATGAGAAGAGATTTTTTGCCGATATTTATGTCACGTTTCTGAGAGTGAAATCCAATATTTCTGGTAATGTCTTTGTTACAATAGTTAGTAACAATGTTAGTATTCAATGTATAGAGGCAAAATAGCCAATTTCATTCATCAACCACAAATTGTAAGCGATTCCAGGACACACTGGGGCAATATCTACCATTTTCCATATTTTGGCGGCCATTTTGGTTGCCATTTTTATCCAAAGTAACAACTATTGTTCCTATGAATTGGAGTATCCATGTATAATGGTATTCCTCACTTACATTCCACAGTTGTGCTCATTCTTTTGTTGAAATTTGAACCCAATTGTGATTTTTTGGTGAAATTTTATATCGCATTCTGTAAAATCAAACTTTTGAGGGAATGGAGGGGGCTAGGATCCCAATAATTGCTTTTTTCATTACCCCAATGATTAGTTAATTTAAAACTATAACAAATAAGGTCACAATCCTCAATCACGTTCCAAACAGCAGAAACTGATCAAGAAGATATGAGTGAAAAATAGTCATATTTTCTACTTCCGGTGGCCATTTTGGCGGCCATTTTGAATATATGAAATTTATTTATACCTCTCAATAAGGACTACTCAACTGTCAATAGAATAACATATCGCACGACTTAATATCTCGTAAACTGCCCGAGTGATTGCGAATTAAAATTTATCAAGTCAGATATTAAATTTTGGCGGCCATCTTGGATTCAATGGGCCTCGAAAACATTGTGAACATTGACTACCTATATGCATCCATGTGCTCGTGGAATGTTATAGAAAACTGCACAGGTCTATGTTCTCGTGGGAAAATAATAAAAACATCGGTATTTTTCATAGTTTTAATCACGTTATGCATGCGTAAGTTCACACACTGTACTTTTTCAGATATATCTTCAAAATAAACGAAAAATCATATCATCGGTGTCACTTTAAGAAAATATCGAGTCAGGTGCCCATGTAACGCTATCTACGCAGCCACTTGTTATATTCAGTTCGAATGAAACTGAGTTTGAGAAGATAACATACAGTTTTAGTATTAATTTTGAGAGAAATATTTCCCCTACCCCCAATAAGAATTTTATCGCAAAAAATCACAGTAGTTTTATAAAAATCGCTATAAAATGAAAAAGCCCCCACGCCCGAGTGGCAAACAAGCAGAAAAATATGTGAAATACATCCCTCTATCGGAAAAACATAGTCGGCTAAAATCCGCACGGGGGGGGGGGGGGGGGGGGGGGGGGAGGGGTGGCCATATGGTAGCTCAAGGTCCTAAATATCGCTGGTTTAAACGAGTATGAGATGAGCCTAACTGCAATTGTGACTTTTGTTTAAAGGCCCACTTAATTTTCGAGTCATTCATTTTTGTTATAGTATATACGGTTTTAATAACAATTTATGCCATAAAATTTGAATAAATTACTATAATTCATCACCATTTGAAATGCAGAATACTTCTATCTCCTAGTTTGAAACACCTAGCAATTTGCAACTAACATGTCCTCTTCGGCTTTCCATAGATTTCAACGTAATTTGTGTCCGGAAAGTGTTTTGGACGGGGTCAAAATCGTGTGAGCCCGACCTGACCTTGACCTTTAAAACTGTCAATGCAAGGTCAATTTGGGTAAAACGGACAAATTTGATACCTAGGGGAATACTTTTGTCCGGGTGAGCTGTTTTGAACGGGTCAAATCGTGACATCGGCGTGACCTTGGACCTTCAATGTGGTCAATCAAAGGGTCAAATCGGTGTTAAAACGGATGGATTTCGACGAAATTTGATACCTATCGGTACTTTTGTCGGGGGAGTGTTTTGGACGGGTCAAATCATGACTCCGACCTTACCTTTGACCTTCAAAATTGTTAATTAAAGGACAAGTGTGGGTAAAAACGGACGGATTTCGACGAAATTTGATACCTAGTGGTACTTTCTCTCCGGGTGAGGGTGTTTTGGGACGGGTCAAATCATGACCCTGACCTGACCTTGACTTTCGAAATAGTCAATCTGAAGGTCAAATCGCGCCTTTCGCCGGAAATCAGATGGGGAAACATCCCGGACGAAGTCGGGCCCATCAGCTTGTGTAATAAAGAAGACAGTTTGGAGAAAGTAATGTATAACACCGAGAAACGGGAAAACTTGAAATATAGAAGTATGAAAATTTCCCCACATAAAATTTGAAAGCTAGTTTTATAGAATAATTGTATTATAATTTATATTTATGGCTAATAATATGGATCTTGGTGGATCTTGGTGCGTTACCATTTCTGACTATGGTTTTCTTGTTAGACATGCCAGAGTGAAAATGCGAGCGCCATAGTAGTGTTGTGTCTTGGATATGGGACTGCGTTTGTTCGCCATAGTAGTGTTGTGTCTTGGATATGGCACTGCGTTTGTTAACACGACCAATGACTGTCCCCAATTTCAAGACGCAACACTACTACGGCGCAGCACTATCCGGCACTATTCAATATTAATTTGAGGTGAATGCAAACCAGCACTCCTATTCAGTCATCACTTTTATTTGGCACCAGAGAGTGCTTTATCTTATACCTACATATGCTCTTAAGTGTTGGTTAAGGTCATAATCTATGTTAGAACACATTTATTAGTGAAAACAACTTAAAACAATGTCCATAATGTGGGTTGAAAACAATTTGCACAAACAATTTTGTTCAGGCCTCTGAGATGCACCCACCCCACCCCGGTATAGGTATGTTTTTGGAAGATCTCCCCTGTATTACTTATATCTTATACCTACCCCGTTCCTAAGTGTCTGTAAAGGCCATAACCTTCCTTAGAACACAATTATTATGGATATATTTGAAAACACTTAAAACAAGGGCAAAAATGTGAATAGAATTTTTTTTTGCACAAACTCATTTTTTCGGGCCTCTTCGGACCCACCCACCCCGGCCCTGTATGATAAAACTTGTGTGCCCCCCCCCCCCCCACCCGTTTAAGAACGAAATTCCGTGGCGTTTACATATAAAGAGTGGTGGTACCCAACCAAAACCCGAACAAAATTATTTATATTTGCACTGCCGTAACGTACGCAGAGATGATTATTTTCTTTTAATATTTCTCAACTATCATCACTGGTCACAACCTAATTATAAAAAAAAAAACGATATCATCCGGCAAATGTATTATAAAGGTGAAGAACACGATCATATAACCCTACATCGGATGTAAGCACTTATTTGGCTCTATAGGAGTATCGAGGTGACATTACTGCATTCACATCCGACACCACATTCCAAAATTCCCACTCACAACTCATAAACTGACCGATGCAACCCACTTCATATTTAATTCCAACATATAACATATCCACAAGGTTTGGAAGAAATATGCATGGACCAAACATAGATTGTAGTCTGTACACGATAGGGAAGCTCAGTAAGATACTAAGTACATTCCATAGTTAATAGTCTGGTCGTCAAAGCATTCAAGTTGAACCTATAGAACAATTTGTATAAGCTGTTTTTGTTGTCATTTTGTCAGGCAGAATCTGGGGAAATCATATCCAAAATCCTCTAAAATCCGGTTTGAGGGATATTCTTCTTTGAAAAAGGGTCATATATTGACTTTAATCATATGTTTAATGTCAAATTTTCCATTCTTGACGGAATATACACTTATATAGTCCAGGAGAAGTTGGTCGAAGTGAAACTAATTTATAGGCCTAAATCACATAGGAATTCTTCGGAAATGATGAAGTTGCCAATTTCACATTTATCCCATTGCATGGTCCATTGCCGATTCATGTGAGTTAAGAATTTCTTTGGATGATCAATTGCTCCCAGACCGGAAGTCACGTGATTTTTCACGGGTCGTGGGTCCCTATTTTATGTGCCGCCGCAGATCGGATGGCAGATCGCGTCGAAATTCTGCTTAGAAATTAATAATGTAATGCGCGCCTAAACCCTAAAAAGCAACAACGTACCTGCGGCACTTACATAGAATTACAGTGTCAATGCTATTCCATATTTACAAATCCGTATTGAACACGCGTTCCATATTATGCATCCTGTTGACGTCACATAACGTAAATGGTTTACCTCAACCCATTCGGCAAACCTCGTCAGATTCCGTCAACGTTGGCCCGCAGAGGTCACATCAGTGTCGAGGAGTTCCGAATGACCTCAACCATGAAACCCGAACTATAAAATAAAAGCATCTTCACGTGTGACAAAACAAGCCATGTATGTGCCTGAATAAACCTTGTAAGTATGTGTATATAGGAGGTATAAACCTTGTAAGTATGTGTATACAGGAGGTATAAACCTTGTAAGTATGTGTATGGGTATAAACCTTGTAAGTATAGGTATGTTTTTATAATTCACGGATTCTAGGATGAGTGGTGTGTAATAAACACTGACCGACACGTGTCTTAATGGGTTTGTCGATATGGCACTTGCGCCGCTCGTTCTATCCTTCTGTGTTAGCACTTGTGCCGCATTGACAAACCCATCAACACACTCGTGACATTCTGTGCAGGCCTATATATTCCCCTGATCATTTGGCGAAAATTTAAGACTTACATGTAACCTATCTTACCTTGTTATTTGTCTATTTTTGTATATAAAAAACATGATACCTCTAATTGTGGACTCTTCTGCTATAGGGCATCCCCCCTCTACTCACATAAGGTGGGTCACACAAAGACACTTATATAGTCCAGAAGTTGGTCGAAATGAAACTAATTTATAGGCCTAAATCACATAGGAATTCTTCGGAAATGATGAAGTTGCCAATTTCATATTTATCCCATTGCATGGTCCATTGCCGATTCCTGTGCGTTAAGGATTTCTTTGGATGATCAATTGCTCCCAGACCGGAGGTTACGTGATTTTTCACGGGTCGTGGGTCCCTATTTTATGTGCCGCCGCAGATCGGATGGCAGATCGCGTCGAAATTCAGCTTTTTATATAGAATTGGATAAATACCAACATCCCATCCGATCTATGGACGGGGCATTCTATGTAGCACTCTACACTGCCTATTAGTGTTTCGACCTATTTTGTCAACCAATTTAGAAATTGATTAACCCGCAAGGTCTCATCAGGAGAGAGCGGAAGTGAGAATCCTCAAAGTAACTGAGGGCTCATCACATACATGTATGTGCGTATGTGTTAATGGTAGGTACAGTCTGTCTGATGACAGCTGAGTTGAGCGATGGCCTTTGAGAAGGCTTCACATTTTGTTCAGAGTATACCATGCTTATTATAATAAGCGTGGGTAAATTGCGTCAATCTTTGTGAAATGGCAATAAGTCAGAAGCATCAGTTAGTGCAAGTTAATGCAGACTGAGGTTGCGTGGTCAGTACTTAATATGTTGAGAATATTGGTTGTCAAAACAGCACGTGTTCGGGTACGCCCACCGTTCTTTGTGTAATACGGCAGTATAGCAAACACGTAATTTCATAGGTTCGTTGGGTGTGATTGACACATCCACTTCAGAAACCTAATATACTGTGGAGTTTTTTCTGGATCTCGCCAAATCTTAGGTCAATCTAGTTTTTTGTCTTTTTATATTTGTATATAAGCAGTATTGTGCAAGTAAATGTAGATCAAATATGTAAAGGACAATAAGCACACATTCTTGTTAGTAATTTTCAAGATATATATGATCGTACAGAGTCCCGCTAGTATATCATGACACAGTGTAGGAGTTTAACGTGTGCAACATGTAGCTACTATACGTAAAAGTGGCGTACATGTATCCAGCTATAGGAGAGTCATTAAGTTTGTTTCATATCCAACTTTCATGTCTGTGCATGTACATATATAGTTTGGATACACTTTTGATACGTTCTTCGGTACCGAATTAGTTGGTCAGTAAGAGAGTGCGTGTGTGATGTAGCATCTATATACATGTATCATGTATCTGGTATGTGCCTGTCCAGATATATCGGGATACTTTGGCGAGAACCATGTCTACGGAACTATATGAGATATATTTGCATGTATCTCATGCAAACATTCCCCATGGAGTCATGTACCAGTTGCGTAAGGTTGTGGTGGCATACAGTTAAAGCTGCGCCAGATTAGAGCTATCAAGTGTCAGATCACGGGTGTTCACACTTTCCTTTGATCAATTAGTGTAGATTGTTGTAATCTCATTAGCAGGTGTTGTAAGTGATACCAACATTAAATAGTTTGCTCATCAACAGGCTGCGCGTCGTTAAAAGCCCATTTTCCAAAAGTCATGGCAGTCACATATCGTGCTCAAAGACATATTACGTTTAGTGTAACAGGAATTAAAATTTTAGCCCATCAGGGGGTCTTTCATTCCCGTCTAGGGGAGCTTTCATATAAAGATGAATAAATACAAACATCACGTTCCATGTGTTTTCTTTGTCAATGAGTAATTTATCCATTGCACGGGTGTGCATATACATGTAGTATGGATATCTTTCGTATAGTCTTTACAGAATAATACGTTTTTTAGATAGCATTTCTCCCAATTTCTTCCCTCGGCGAAAGACGAGCGCTGGAGATTGCATTGAAGAGTAGCTCTCATGAGTGGATTTTGAAACAATGTTCCAGTTATTTTTCAACACGTCTTGTATTCTTGATGCACCAGTATGGTATTGTGTGCAAAAGTACGATTTTTATATAGAATTGGATAAATACCATAAACCTTGTAAGTACCGGTAGGTATGTTTTTTATAATTCACGGATTCTAGGATGAGTGGTGTGTAATAAACACTGACCGACACGTGTCTTAATGGGTTTGTCGATATGGCACTTGCGCCGCTCGTTCTATCCTTCTGCGTTACCACTTGTGCCGCATTGACAAACCCATCAACACACGCGTGACATTCTGTGTAGGCCTATATATTCCCCTGATCATTTGGCGAAAATTTAAGACTTATCCTATCTTACCTTGTTATTTGTCTATTTTTGGTACAGAAAACATAGAAGAAATACAAATAGCACCAGTATTTCTATATTAACCCCCCCCCCCCCCTAAAATACATTGAAAACAAAAAGGTAATTTGATTATGTTAATATAAAAAATATAATACAAGATATGTTCACCATTGAATTGTTATATATTTAATCTATATCGATCCAATTCATTTGAGTAATGAATAAATTAATTTTAATATAATATATCAATATTATTTTCAAGTGTGAGAACTGAGCCTTTATTATGGTTCTATATTAAATAATCTGTACTGCTTCAAAAATAAAATTGATTAAAAACAAATATAAATAAGGGTGGTTCATTAAGAGAGGAAATCAGTCACATGTTCTGAACTATATAGCTCCCGGACCTACACATGTATGTTCGACCTAATTATTGTTGGGTATGGAAGACAGGGGAAAACAAGAAAACCATAGACAGAAATGGTAACGGCACCAATATCATATTATTAGCCATAAATATAAATTATAATATAAACTAGCTTTCAAATTTCATGTGGCAAGTTTGCATACTTCCATATATCGAGTTTTCCCGTTTCTCGTGTTACTAGTATACATTACATTCTTCAAACTGTCTTCTTTATTACACTAGCTGATGGGCCCGATTTGTCCGGGCTGTTTCCCATCTGATTTCCGGCGAAAGGCGCGATTTTACCTTGAATTGACTATTTTGAAAGTCAAGGTCAGGTCAGGGTCATGATTTGACCCGTCCAAAACACTCCCCCCCCCCCCGAGAAAAGTACCCCTAGGTATCAAATTTCGTCGAAATCCGTCCGTTTTACCCGACTTGACCTTTAATTGACAATTTTGAAGGTCAGGTCGGAGTAATGTTTTGACCCGTCCAAAACACTCCCCCGACAAAAGTATCCCTAGGTATCAAAATTCACCGAAATCCATCCGTTTTACCCGATTTGACCTTTGATTGACCATATTGAAGGTCAAGGTCACGCCGGGGGTCACGATTTGACCCGTTCAAAACACTCCCCGGACAAAAGTATCCCTAGGTATCAAATTTCGTCGAAATCCGTCCGTTTTACCCAAATTGACCTTGCATTGACTGTTTTAAAGGTCAGGTTGGGGTCACGATTTGACCCGTCAAAAATACTCCCCGGACAAAGGCACCCCTAGGTATCAAATTTCGTCGAAATCCGTCCGTTTTACCCGATTTGACATTGAATTGACCATTTTGAAGGTCAGGGTCACGATTTGATCCGTCCAAAACACTTCCCGGACACAAGTATCCCTAAGTATCAAATTACGTCGAAATATATGGAAAGCCGAAGGGGACATGCTAGTTGCTAATTGCTAGTTATACGACGCACGACTTGACGCGGTTTCACGGTGTTTAAAACTAGGAGATAGAAGTATTCTGCATTTCAAATGGTGATGAATTACAGTATTTTATTCAAATTTTATGGCATAAATTGTTATTAAAACCGTATATACTATAAAAAAAATCGATGACTCGAAAATTAAGTGGGCCTTTAAAGTCATTACAAAATCACAATTGCAGTTAGGTTCATCTGATACTTGTCTATTCAGCGATATTTTGCTACGCAGTTTGTTATAGCCTCCAGTATTCATTAAGCGTTATAGCCCCACTGTTATAATCCGCCTTTAGCTGGCGCATTCTTGCCTCTGAGATTATTAAGATATTACTTCACACGTAATGACATTAAATCGCATGGAAACATAGCAATTGTGTGGGCTGCGTGGTGTGAATATGTAATGAGAAATAAGGTCATACTTAATGACATTAAACTCAAGAAAACCCGCGAAAACAAAACAAAATCACATTTAATGTTTTAAGTTATTTCCTTCATAAAAAGAATCTTCGTGATAACTAATGAACCCTCTCAATATTTTAGAATAGTGAACCTTTGGGATAGCGAACCATCGGAATAGAGACATGCCCCCCAATAAACAATATTCATATTATATATTGCCCAGAGTTCAAAGGTATGGGCCCATAAATTTCTAAATTTGGCCCTTAAAATATTGAACCCCAAATTGGAGCCCGCGCAGAACAGAACTTAAGTCAACTGTACCTGTGTCATGTCCCAATGCAGGAGGGTCCATATATACCGCATCATTCATATTATATGCCAAGAATTCAAAGGTCTGGGCCCACGTAATGACATTAAATCTCAAGAAAACCTGCGAGAACAAAACAAAATCACATTTAATGTTTTAAGTTATTTCCTTCATAAAAAGAATCTTCGTGATAATGAACCCTCTCAATACTTTAGAATATAGAATTAACCTTAAAATAACAAAAACCTTCGGAATAGAGAACCTCGGAATAGTGAACCTTCGGAATAGTGAATATTCAGAATAGAGAACCTTCGGAATAGTGGACCTTCGGGATAGCGAACCTTCGGAATAGAGACATGTCCCCCAATTACACCAGTGGCGTAAACACATGTGCTAATCTGTGTCGGACTATCGTGACTCTATCGGTACGGTTTACTCAAGTACGAATATAGCTAATCACCCATAATGCATTCGCCCATTGGTCCACTTGTAAATAGAATTACCAAAACATCTTACACCTGTGGCGTAAATAATAATTTATTTTATGCTACTAAATATAGTGTCAATACCGATTATAGGCCCACTTAATTTTCGAGTCACCGATTATTTTTTTTATAGTGACTTGATATACAGTTTTAATAACAATCTATGCCATAAAATTTTATTAAAAAACAATAATTCATCACCATTTGAAACATCTGTGTCTCAGAATGTGCCCATAGAGTCAGATAGAGTAATAGAAAACAGCTGAAATCAAAAGAAGATTCCCCCCGTTTTGGCTCCCAGAATGCTACAGAATTCAAACTGAAGATGAATAACTCTATCTTTAAGATATAGAGTTATTCCTCCTCCATTGAAAATGATACACTTTTTACTACAATCTAGATGACAAAAACACATTGTAACTCAACAAAAACAGCATGTTCACAGTTTATTACACCGGATAAGTTAATAATACAATGTTTTGGAGCTTCCTCTTTCAAATGGTATATAATATGGGCCTTTAACATGTTAAGTGCTGGGAAAGTCTTGGAAAAGTGATTTGCCTTTTCCACATTTTGTTATGAACATTATTTTCATTTTGGGAGAGGTACATCATTCCCTAATTATGTTTGGGTATGGAAGACATTCTAGTACTTAGTAGAAGAAACATATATCAAACAAAACTCCTGTAGTGTACCTTATTATATTACCTTATCACATA
This sequence comes from Siphonodentalium dalli, assembly GCA_032622095.1. Classification (NCBI taxonomy): domain Eukaryota; kingdom Metazoa; phylum Mollusca; class Scaphopoda; order Gadilida; family Siphonodentaliidae; genus Siphonodentalium; species Siphonodentalium dalli. The sequence continues at coordinate 85,037,045 of CP136061.1, read as the reverse complement.
CCTGAGTGAACAAGCATAAATTTAGTAACCGGACTATACTGGTCTTTAATAACCAGACTATGCCTTTAGTGACTGGACTACATGTATGCCTTTAATAACCAGACTATGTCTTTAGTAAATGTATTATGCCTTTAATAACCTGATTATGCCTTTAGTAACCAGACTATGCCTTTAGTAACCGGACTACATGTGTGCCTTTAGTAACCAGACTATGCCTTTAGTAACCAGACTATGCCTTTAGTAACTGGACTACATGTGTGCCTGTAGTAACCAGACTATGCCTTTAATAACCAGACTATGCCTTTAGTAACCAGACTATGCCTTTAGTAACCAGACTATGCCTTTAATAACCAGACTATGCCTTTAGTAACCAGACTATGCCTTTAGTAACCAGACTATGCCTTTAGTAACCAGACTATGCCTTTAGTAACCGGACTACATGTGTGCCTTTAATAACCAGACCATGCCTTTAGTAACTGGACTACATGTGTGCCTTTAGTAACCAGACTATGCCTTTAATAACCAGACTATGCCTTTAGTAACTGGACTACATGTATGCCTTTAATAACCAGACTATGCCTTTAGTAACTGGACTACATGCGTGCCTTTAGTAACCAGACTATGTCTTTAATAACCATAATATGTCTTTAGTAACTGGACTACATGTGTGCCTTTAATAACCGGAATATGCCTTTAGTAACTGGACTACATGTGTGCCTTTAGCAACCAGACTATGCCTTTAGTAACCAGACTATGCCTTTAATAACCATAATATGCCTTTAGTAACTGGACTACATGTATGCCTTTAATAACCGGACTATGTCTTTAGTAACCAGACTATGCCTTTAATAAACAGACTATGCCTTTAATAACCGGACTATGCCTTTAGTAACCGGATTACATGTATGCCTTTAATAACCAGACTATGCCTTTAGTAACCAGACTATGCCTTTAGTAACCGGACTACATGTGTGCCTTTAGTAACCAGACTACATGTATGCCTTTAATAACCAGACTACATGTATGCCTTCAGTAACCAGACTATGCCTTTAGTAACCAGACTATGCCTTTAGTAACCAGACTATGCCTTTAGTAACCAGACTATGCCTTTAGTAACCAGACTATGCCTTTAGTAACCAGACTATGCCTTTAGTAACCAGACTATGCCTTTAGTAACCAGACTATGCCTTTAGTAACTGGACTACATGTGTGCCTTTAATAACCAGACTATGTCTTTAGTAACCAGACTATGCCTTTAATAAACAGACTACGCCTTTAATAACCGGACTATGCCTTTAGTAACCGGATTACATGTATGCCTTTAATAACCAGACTATGTCTTTAATAACCAGACTATGCCTTTAGTAACCAGACTATGTCTTTAATAACCATAATATTCCTTTAGTAACTGGACTACATGTGTGCCTTTAATAACCGGAATATGCCTTTAGTGACTGGACTACATGTGTGCCTTTAGTAACCAGACTATGCCTTTAATAACCAGACTATGCCTTTAGTAACTGGACTACATGTGTGCCTTTAATAACCAGACTATGTCTTTAGTAACCAGACTATGCCTTTAATAACCAGACTATGCCTTTAATAACCGGACTATGCCTTTAGTAACTGGACTACATGTGTGCCTTTATTAACCAGACTATACCTTTAGTAACCAGACTGTGCCTTTAGTAACCGGACTATGCCTTTAATAACTGGACTACATGTGTGCCTTTAGTAACCAGACTATGCCTTTAGTAACCAGACTATACCTTTAATAACTGGACTATACCTTTAGTAACCAGACTACATGTGTGCCTTTAATAACCAGACTATACCTTTAATAACCGGACTATGCCTTTAGTAACCGAACTACATGTATGCCTTTAGTAACCGGACTACATGTATGCCTTTAATAACCAGACTATGCCTTTAATAACCAGACTATGCCTTTAGTAACTGGACTACATGTGTGCCTTTAGTAACTGGACTACACGTATGCCTTTAATAACCAGACTATGCCTTTAATAACCAGACTATGCCTTTAATAACCAGACTATGCCTTTAGTAACTGGACTACACGTATGCCTTTAATAACCAGACTATGCCTTTAATAACCAGACTATGCCTTTAGTAACTGGACTACATGTGTGCCTTTAGTAACTGGACTACATGTATGCCTTTAGTAACCGGACTACATGTATGCCTTTAATAACCAGACTATGCCTTTAATAACCAGACTATGCCTTTAGTAACTGGACTACATGTATGCCTTTAATAACTGGACTATGCCTTTAGTAACCAGACTACGTGTATGCCTTTAATAACTGGACAATGCACACATACTGCACATAAACTCCACAGTCCTGTAGTGTACCTTATCATAGAGTACGACATACCTGAGTGAACAAACATAATAAAAAGGACAAACCATACAGATCCTCTAGATGATTTGATATAAACCTCGTTGTTAGAGAGTCAATACCAGACTATGCCTTTAGTAACCAGACTATGCCTTTAGTAACCAGACTATGCCTTTAGTAACCAGACTATGCCTTTAGTAACCAGACTACATGTGTGCCTTTAGTAACCAGACTATGCCTTTAGTAACCAGACTATGCCTTTAGTAACCGGACTACATGTGTGCCTTTAGTAACCAGACTACATGTATGCCTTTAATAACCGGACTATGCCTTCAGTAACCAGACTATGCCTTTAGTAACCAGACTATGCCTTTAGTAACCAGACTATGCCTTTAGTAACCAGACTATGCCTTTAGTAACCAGACTATACCTTTAGTAACCAGACTACGTGTATGCCTTTAATAACCAGACTATGCCTTTAGTAACCAGACTATGCCTTTAGTAACCGGACTACATGTGTGCCTTTAGTAACCAGACTACATGTATGCCTTTAATAACCGGACTATGCCTTCAGTAACCAGACTACATGTGTGCCTTTAATAACCGGACTATGCCTTTAGTAACTGGACTACATGTGTGCCTTTAGTAACCAGACTATGCCTTTAGTAACCAGACTATGCCTTTAGTAACCAGTCTATGCCTTTAATAACCATACTATGCCTTTAGTAACTGGACCCATTATTGGGACCCATCCACCCCTTGACCCAAAATTTGTTAAGTTTTAGCATGTAATTTTTTTTCGGCCCTTTTTTGGAAGAATATTATAATTTTCACCACTTACTAATGCGTTTCCTATTACCTACCTATTACAGGTTGTGTATCGTTATGTGATTAACTTAGTTTGACATGGCACTGATTATTTATGCAACTTGTCCATTTTTCACCGGAGTTATGGCCCTTTGTTGGAATTACCACAGGCATATTTTGCCATGCCCTAGCGATGCCTTTTTTCAGGTTTAGGAAGGGGTTGCAGAAGAAAAAAAATATTCACATCTACTGCAATAAACTACATATCCTACAGCCTAGCATATCATAGCAAAATTATCCTCAATCCAGAGTTTTTAAGGCTCTTTGTTGGAATTATCATGGGTGTATTTGTGTTAACAGTTAACAACATATCCTACACTCTGCTGAACAGTTCAGTGGACAACAATGAAAGAGTCCAAACAATACTGCTGCTCTATTGATCCATACATGACTCAAGCCTCCTGAAATTGGAATTCTCAAAAATACATTTCAGAGTCATACTTGATACGAGTACCAAATTTAAACTTGCACAATCCATGTTAAGGCTAATCCTGTTAATTCCTACTTTTATAACCAGGAAACGCTCTTTAATTGCTTAAAACCGTCCAAAAAACTTCTAAAATGTCAGACTGAACACAGTATAAATGTCAGACTGAACACAGTATAAATGTCAGACTGAACACAGTATAAATGTCAGACTGAACACAGTATAAATGTCAGACTGAACACAGTATACATGTCAGACTGAACACAGTATAAATGTCAGACTGAACACAGTATAAATGTCAGACTGAACACAGTATAAATGTCAGACTGAACATAGTATAAATGTCAGACTGAACACAGTATAAATGTCAGACTGAACACAGTATAAATGTCAGACTGAACACAGTATAAATGTCAGACTGAACACAGTATAAATGTCAGACTGAACACAGTATAAATGTCAGACTGAACACAGTATACATGTCAGACTGAACACAGTATAAATGTCAGACTAAACACAGTATAAATGTCAGACTGAACACAGTATAAATGTCAGACTGAACACAGTATAAATGTCAGACTGAACACAGTATACATGTAGACTCTGAAAGTAGACTGCCATACTTGATACATTTTTATACTCATACAGACCACGAGAAGACTAACTATGATGATTAATATTTTATAATAAGTAAACGCTCTCTAAATTCTTAAAACAATCCAATAAATCTTTTCCCACTAAAATTTAAACTCGAAACAGGTAGACTATGACAGTAGACATGCTATTGATATATAAACCGTTAGCGACCATGTTTTTCGACCAAAGGAATCTGACCAGTCGTGAAATCAGCAAGGGTGAGGGTAGGGTTAGCTTTTCTGCGAGATCTTTACCAAAAAAGTATGTATCTTTTTGTGGCATATGATCAAAATATCATTGTAGATTGTTTAAGTGCATCTATCTGTGATGCAGCTGATTTAAAAAATATACAATATCTTAATTTTTTAGAAAGAAAATTGAAAATGCAATCTTAAGTACAATTCATCTGATGATAAAATTTCACACTAAGATATCATGTTTCAGAACAAGTCATTTGACTTTTGGTTCCGATATAGTATGACGGATATACATAAATTGGTTATATATAGTGTCACAATAAATCAGTCACCATATACAGTAATGCCCTAAGTAATCGACCTCTTAACCAAAGCAGAATTGTTGTTGCCATATTCAACGGAAAGCTCTCGCCGAGAGCTTTCCGATGAATGGCAACAAGCCATATTTCCGACTAAATCCTGAAAAGTTACCCATAATTCTGCTTTGGTTAAGAGGTCGATTACTTAGGGCATTACTGTAGGTACTTCATACTGTATAACTGGCAGTCCAGCTGTTATTTAAACTCTGTTAGTGAAGTGGCATTGACAACATGTTCGGGAAGTTTGTTCCAATGAACTACAACGCGTGTGAAGAAGTATTTTCTTGAGATTATGTCCTCTCGTATTAGAATATGATGCTTTCTGGAAAGTTCATCTGTGTCAACGTTATAATGATTATGTAAGTACTTGTATGTCTCTACTAAATCACTGTGCAGACACCTGTACTTTGAACTTCAGACGACCGAGTTGAGCTCTGTAGTTAAGTTGTCTGAGCTGAGGTCTGGTTGCACGAGGCTTCACTTTATCCAAAGGTGTGCAATTATATTGGAATGAGAGTCCCATGCCGCATTGCAATATTCAAGAATTGGTCTAACCTTGCTTGTATAAAAACTAATAAACATGTTCGGATCTAATGCAATGAACGTTCTATTTAGAACACTGATGAACAAATGTGCTTTATTGCATATCGAGTATATGTGAATGTCGAATTTCAGTTTGTTATCCACATTAACACCGAGATCCTTTTCACACGTGCTCTCCAGAATTGGTAGTTTGTTTGACACGTTTGATATGCAATAAGTGGCAACATCTCTCGCTGTTAAATTTCCAGGAACAAAGCAAGCAACTTACCGAACTAGCTATGTGTAATAGCATGTTTTTTTATTACCAGGTGTACGGGGAAAAATAGAGGGGTAAACAAATAAAAACCCTCACAAAAATGCTCAAAAACATCGATGTCAAAATTACAAGGAGCAAAACCATAAAATATAAAATAACAGAATGTATATTCGGGCCCACATTTGATGATTGTTTTTACATTAAGTAATCCTTTGTTTAAATTTGTTTTTGCTAGATGCCAACTGCAGCTCCAATTATAATGTAATGGATAAGTGCTAAGTAATATTCTCAATCTGTTGTATATTTCTTCCACTTGTATTTCTCAATATCTTTTTGATCAGAGATTAAATGCATTCATTTAAGTGAAACCGATCTATTGACCGATGTTTCTCAAGCATTTTTACTATGACATGAATAACCAGTGGCCATGTATTAATTTCACAAGCCTTGCAGTTTCACTCAATTTAAAATCAGAATCTGACACCAGTATGTTATGACTGTATCTACAAACAGCCCCTCCCCTCAGTCAACGGGATAAAGGAAATGCAATATATGAATGCTTCATGTAAATTCTATACAACTTTCCATATTTGTCAGATAAAATTACAATTGCATCTATAGCATACAATGTGTGAAGGAAATTCACATTGAAATAAGATTATTGCTGTTGCAAATGAGAGAGATGATGAGGACCTGCTATTCCAACCCTGTAATGGGAACCGACCCCCATGAACTACAATCAGTGAGATGCATGAAAAAATATATAATTTATGTAAGAATAACTTGCAATGTATAAATATAACTTATCTGTCTGATTGCATGTAATGAATAACAATTGATTGATAAGTTTACTAACAAGCTCAAGAAAAATCAACAATGAATAATGAAAAATGAATATGAATACAAAGCTCAAAGCAGGTTTCACTGTAAGTCCAATTATGAGAAAAAGAGTTTTCATCAGCCAGGTAACCTCTGCACTGTATGTCCAATTATGAGAAAATGAGTTTTCATCAGCCAGGTAATCTCTGTGTCTATAATTGATACCTTTTGCCAACTCCAATAATGCCCTAGTTTTTACTAGGTAATATAATGGTAATGAGTGGTTCACCAAAGGAACGTAACTCCACATAAAGGACCGCCAGTCACACGATATACAGGTAATGTTATATGCATAATGGATTCAACACAACAATGAGGATAAATGGGTTGAATGTAGATGTTAAGTGACTTTGGCTCACAATGGTACATTATGTAAATTAATTAATGTGATGACACTTTCATGTACAGCATTCACTTAATTCATTAATATAATGGTATTGATGAAAGTGACTGATATGGCATAACTAAACGCAAAGATCTATAGAATTATTTATTTCCACAAAGCGCGTGAAATAGTAACGGTCAAGTTACGTAACTTTAAAAATGGCCGCAACCTTGCACAATTTATTTTAAATAGACATAATCATACTCTTAGAATAAAGTTAAAACATTTCGCTGTACGGAAATCCCAATATAGAGAAAAGGCTGAGAAAAGCCGATAAAGCGTAATAGCCGATTATTGAGTGATGCCGATCGTCACAATATATTGAGTTGCATGCGGGGATTGAAATATTTTGAAACAAGGAGTTACAGTAATGCCCTAACTAATCGACTCCATAACCACAGCAGAATTATGGGTAATTTTTCAGGATTTAGTCGGAAATGTGGCTTGTTGCCATTCATCGGGAAGCTCTCCCCGAGAGCTTTCCGATGAATGGCAACATGCCATATTTCCGACTAAATCCTGAAAAGTTACCCATAATTCTACTGTGGTGAAGGGGTTGATTACTTAGGGCATTACTGTAGGCATGGTATTTGAATCTAGTTTTCCACAACTTGGGGACTGAAATGACCTGCAGTGAATATAAGGCTCTAGTAAGACATTTCTTAACAATAGATGATGATTTAAGTCTTTATAAAAATTGAGCTGGAATGTATGGAACCTGTTATATGTACAAAACGTGAACAAACAAAGAAAAACATGATACATGCAGATATAAGATATATTTTCGGTGATGGTGTCATGGTTGTTTTATTTCTCTATATGACATGAATTCACATGTTACGAAGAGATATGTGATGTATATAGAATGTGCTAAGTGCAATATAATCCACATATACAATGCTGGTATTTAATGAATTTAATTTTCATCATCTGTCATCAACATCATTCTCATTATCACATCTGCGTTAATGTTTACCATATAAGTTAATCGTTCAAACACTATTCAGTCAATAATTCACCTTGTTTATATGTCATATGGATAGTATTTCGTCAATTCTACAATGGTATTCAACATCAGATTAACTCTTTCGCTGCCAAACGAGCATAAATGCGAACTTCGAAGACGCTGCCAATCGCGCATTTTTGCGAATTTGGTATGTAGTCTAATGTATGGGATATAACTCTATTCTTTCCGGCATGTTTGACAGTGTACAATGTATTTATCTGTAGTACTGTTGCTTGCGAACAATTTAAAGCGAAAATGTCCTCAAGGTCATGCTATTTCTGACGTTATGGGAGTACAGTCAGAGCCGGAATATTGCATCATTGTTGTTAGCACGTGGTTATCAGTCGAAAATGGCTGCTCATAAAAGACTCAGGACTGAAGAAGTTATTGTTATTACCTCTATACTCTAATGATCGAGGGGCGTCTGCGGCGCATAAGATACTTATACCTATTATTTATGTGGCAGTAGCCTCTATAGGGGCGCCTGCGGCGCATAAGATACTATGGGTGGCGGGTGGGTAACTAACCTCTATACTCTAATGATCGAGGGGCGCCTGCGGCGCATAAGATACTTATACCTATTATTTATAATACACCTTTACTGGTTTTGAACAACCCTTGTCTATTGTATCGTTTTCCAGTGGTGATAACAGGCAACTAAATTAATTATGCTGGTGAGTTGACCATTCGTACGCCCGCATGACCTATATAATTCACATAAATCATCGTAAAACCCAATTTTCCTGAAATTCAATATGGCCGTCAAGATAACGTAACTTATAAGGGGCAGAGCAGGGTCATATGCCCCCCTGCAGGTATATATACATATGGGTATGGTTATATATATATATATTTGGAATTGTACCTATCAGGGAATAATCAAGCAACAAAAGCACGAACTCAACAAAGTGCGCCATTGTATCCCATTTTGCTACAAATAGGTGGCAACTTGCATAAATAAAAGATGGACGCCAAGGTCACGTGACCTATTTTATGTCCAAAGTGGGTTCATATAGGTTACTCCTGTGTACCTTACTGTTGGACATCGTATAATTGGGTTGAAAATTAGAAAACAAACAACACACCCATTCATACCCACACAAACTGTACATATACTGGCAAATAGCCACTAATCCAAGATGGCCGCCAATGTCACGTGACCTTGGTGGGCGTGTCCACGGCGGCATTTGACAGGGTATACCTATGTCTATATACATGTGAAGTTTCAACTAATTATATTAGAAACTGCTTGAGATATAATGTATTACCCATATATACCTGAAATACATGGATATATGTACAGGATGCGTGGCACTGGGGGGTACGTCTGTGGTGGCGGGTGGCAGCGAAAGAGTTAATGGCGCGTACACATGACGGGCAAGAAAATATCAGGTATGTCCCATGTGATTACTTGACCAATGAAAAAAATAATAATACAGGAACATATTCGATGGAGGCAATAATCTGGTGTTATCGTCTGTGGGTAATATATGTTCAACTCGATTGGTGGTCATAGGTATCTATTAAATAATCTCTATAATGGACACGCTGGTAACCGTTCACTCACTCGAGTTATGATCCATCAATATTAACGCCTGTTTCAACAATTGACTTCGTAATTCCATTTTGGATTGTTTGACATAATCGCTGAACTATTATATGGATATGTATGGGGACGTATATCTTTTGAGGGTTTCCGCTGATGGAGGATGTCCATGGATTTCCAACTGCACCCCCTCTTGAATCAGGCCAAAGACCCAAGATCACATAATTCAATTTGCACACCTCCCATCGTCTTTGAATTTCCCATCTGGTACCTCACATGCCTTGAATTTTGACTGGACGGACACTGGCGAGGGAGGGGCCTAGAAGAAATTCCAAACCAATATTTTGATCAAAGTAGAAAGAAATGCAAATGTTGGTCTAAAACCACTAATTCCACATACATTAATGGTTGAAAAATCAGACTACCAGAACAATCTCAAACCATTGTTGGTGTGAAATTTACAACTAACATTGTTTCCAACTGGTGAAAACTTTGACCATAGTTGGCGGGGGACTCATGTCCCCACATGCACCCATGTAAGTTCGGTAACGTAATATACACTACAGCCCTATGAAACAAGCAACATTCTCTGGAAAACTTCATATGTGGTGGGGTCATCCGATTTGCCACAAAACCATAATAACTTTTGTCACCCCACATGCATGTACTATGAAATTATAACATTTCCAAATTTCTTAATAACGTGACCACTTTCTCATTATGTAGAAGGTCTTTATGCATGGGATCAGTAACGTTGCTACAGGTCGGTGGGTGCCTCATCCCACCCGACTTCGGTAATACATGTCAACAGTTGGTTTGGAAACTTCATAAAGCTATGAATTGCCAAAATGGACTATAGGTTGTTTACCGGACGCAATTCACTTGAACCAGCATGACTAATACTGTTCTGATTGAGCTCAATCAATGCCGTCTAAACCGCCGGGTTTTCACGGGCATAATCTTTGCAGCAAGAAAATATCAGTGTGCAATTGTACCTGATATTTTCTTGCAGATATTTTCTTGCAGCTACATGTGAACGCGCCATAAGTGATATGTGAAAGCAGATTAGTAATCTGATATATCAGATTAATAACTGAAGAGGAGGCGGCGGTTCTGTATTTAACTCACACATGATGCAGATCAACATCCCTTATTCATCAAAAACATTCATCTTGTATCCCCACATTATAGACACTGTCTGCATCAATATCCAGTCAATTAAAATGGATTTCATTTATATATTGTCTCTCCATCTCCCGTGATGTTAATATAGACTGGTTTCATAAGCATGCAGGCAATGCTGATTTCATCCTATATAGTGCCTACATCACCGACCACTTTAGTATAGGCTGCTTCCTCTATCTTACTATGCGGATATCATTATATGCACTGTCTGCATCTTTAGCCATGTTAATATAAGCTGGAAAATAAAGACTGGTTCCTCTATCAGACAGCACTGAGTTCATCATACACATTGTCTCCATCTTGTGTCACATTCGTATACATGTCAGCAGATTCATGCCTCTTCATTTGGTAGTAAGTAGCCGGTGTTGGGTTTGGAAATGTGTCATACGTTCTGTCTATAAATGCCTTGTTAACTGCCTCATGCAGAAATTTATACTGGTCCTGAAAAAATTGGAAACAGATATATATATTATTATCGATCCCTTAACTAACACTATTTCTGATTGGGCAAAAGCTGCCACGTGATAATCAGGGAAAAAGTCATATTGGACTCCTGAATGTCATATTGGACTCCCAAGTGTGCAATATGACTTTTTATCGGGACTCTGTGATGTCACGAATTAACTCTATTGCGAAATGAATCGGTGAAATTGTGATGCACGCGCAACACTGTTGGATTTAGCAGATGTTTTCATTTCCGTGTTTACTATTCCAAATCATGCTTTCTGATGATCATAATACAGGCTTTTATAGAGAATTAAGTGCCGACAAATACCAAAAATAACCACAAAAGTTGTATTCCCAAAATTTGGATAAACATAGAGATGGATAATAAAAATGTCATTATACAATGTTGTGTACAGTATGAGTTTTTCTTGTACTCGTCCAGGTTGAGTTTATTAACACATCAAAATAAGTGAGTTTCCATCTAACAGATCGCATGATATCTTAATGATCTACAAATTAACATGTCCAATATAACGTCGTTAACCATGTATTCAGACATTTTAACATACATGGTCATTATTTGTTTACAAATAAGCTAATTCTCAGGTGGTAAGCATGCATCAATAATTATTATTACCACTTTATAGGGCGTTCTCTAGGCCATTGATGTTTTTCGGGGCGTTCCAAATAGCGTATTGTTACCTAAACAGCGGGCCGATAATGAGAAGCCTAGTTCATTATCGGTTCGCCGCCCGGAAACTAGATCTTGTTTATTGTCATGCTAGTTACGTCCCTTCAACTTCCGATCTGGCGTGTTTATTTCAAGAAAATAATGGGAAGATGTATCCGATTTTCCCCGACACTAAAGTGGTTTTATGATTGGAATTCACGCTATATGATTAAATGGCAATCTCACACGACTTCCCCGTCAAGTAAATTTTGGGCTGAAGTTTGTTTTAAAGTGAGAGTTTTCCGATGAATGGCAACAAGCCATATTTCCGACTAAATCCTGCAACGTTTCCCATAATTCTGCTGTGGTTAAGAAGTCGATTACTTAGAGCATTACTGTATGATTCACTGTCTAAACTATAGTCATTCATTTTGGCGGTAATTAAGTTTTCAGGCACTTTTATTTCTGTCGCTACGCTGACAAGACGGACATTCGTGAATTTAAAATGCCCACCAAACCGGCCCTAAATTTAGTCATTTGCAGTGCCTCAAATTCGACCTCTTCGATATTCATTAAGCGGAATATTATTCATCAATCATTTCTTTTCAATTTATCTCAGTAATTGACAAGACCTCATTAATCTGGTCACACATCAATATATTCCGAATCCCACTTATCTTTGTTGTAATGTTTATGCATGGTATGTCAGTGTATTGCTAAATTTGTCATGTTGATTTTGGTTTGTGTACGTGTTGTATGATCTTGTATGGTTTTATATATATTTCCGCATGTTGTTTTAGTTTTTGTTCATGTGAAAGTCTGTCTTATCTACTGTCCAGCCAGAATGCCTGCTAAATTAATAACAAATGAATAACTATAGCACAAAAAAAACAACAAAACAGTTGAATGTGCCATTAAATGTCCTCATAGTGGTGAACATCCATAAAAAATTTCATTGAGATCCAAGCATTACTGTTCCAAGTTATGACCTGAACAGACATCGGATGGACCAAACAGCCAACATGTCCAGATAAACAAACTTGAATAACTCTAGAATGGAAAAGCCAAACAGAACAATGGAACCCCCTATTGAATGTCCTCACAGTGGTGAACATCCATACCAAATTTCATTGAGATCCCAGCACAACTGTTGAAGTTACGACATGAACAGACACCAGACGGACCAAAAAGCCAACATTTCCAGATAAACAAAGATGTATAACTCTAGAATGGAAAATCCGAACAAAACGATGGAACCCTATTTTTAATGTCCTCATAGTAGTGAACATCCATACCAAATTTCATTGAGATCCCAGAACAACTGTTGAAGTTATGACATGAACAGACACCAGACAGACCAAAAATCCAACATTTCCAGATAAACAAAGATGAATAACTCTAGAATGGAAAATCCGAACAAAACAATGGAACCCTCTCCTCTATTTAATGTCCTCATAGTTGTGAACATCCATACCAAATTCCATTGAGATCCCAGCACAACTGTTGAAGTTACGACATGAACAGACACCAGATGGACCAAAAATTCAACATTTCCAGATAAACAAAGATGAATAACTCTAGAATGGAAAATCTGAACAAAACGATGGAACACTCTATTTAATGTCCTCATAGTAGTGAACATCCATACCTAATTTCATTGAGATCCGAGCACTATTGTTCAAGTTATGACATGAACAGACATCGGACGGACGTACGGACGGACAGGTGCAAAACAGTATACCCCCTTTTTTTTTAAACGAGAGGCCGATCACGATCGGCAGATGTTTAACCCATACCTTGGCGACAGTGATCAGCTATTTTCAGTTTGAACGCGAAAATCCATAAGCCATAGTCTTGTCAAGATACATCCTAAGTATTGATGAGTAGAAAGAAGAACATTCTGCAGAAAAGAATCTGCACACGGGTATGAACAGATAGAATCAATATTATCCAAGCAAGAAAAGAATCTGCACACAGGTATTATTAAACATGTAGAATCAAGATTATCCAAGCAAGAGGATCAAGAATATCCAAGCAAGACAAGAATCTTCACATATGTATGAACAGGTAGGATCAAGATTATCCAAGCATGACAAGAATCTGCACACAGGTATTAACATGTAGAATCAAGAATATCCAAGCAAGGGGATCAAGAATATCCAAGCAAGACAAGAATCTGCACACAGGTATTAACATGTAGAATCAAGAATATCCAAGCAAGAGGGTCAAGAATATCCAAGCAAGACAAGAATCTGCACACAGGTATTAACATGTAGAATCAAGAATATCCAAGCAAGAGTGATCAAGTGTTCTCTGCAAAATATCCTTATAGATCTCAGTTGTGCAGCTTTCTCTGGTAGTTACATGTTAGGTTGTGATGTGTTGGGTCTGATAACAGATGCCTAAATAGCCATTGCATTGAAAGTGGCTGGCTCTTGTGATAACAAACAAATCATTCTCTACATGGCAGATGACATGAAGTGATTAAAAACATATCACTTTGTTTCATTTATCAACAGTGTTCTAAAATCTGACCCATGTCTCATTAATTTTCTCAAATGGCAGTTAGTTTAGAAAATTCCAGAGAGGATATATATATAAAATCAGAAGTTATGGAATTCTCATTAAATTTAAATTGATCAAATAACTGAACCCCAGTTGCATAAAGATGCTTGAATCTCAAGATTAGCTAAATGATTTTAGCAATGTTCTAAAGCCCATTTTGGTAACTTAACCTACAAAACCCTTTATTAAACAGCATGTGCTGTGTATTGTTGAAACTTTAAAAAAAAATTAGATACCATAGCTTTTATCTGCACATTGGCATAAGAGACATCAGAAAATAATATAGCCATATTAATAGCCAAGTAGTCCAAAGGCATGGGATGGAATTGATGAATATGAATCCAAACAAATTCACCAGTACATGACAATATTTTGGACCGATTTAAACCAAAATTTGGTGTGCTGACTCAGGGTACCCTTGGTGGAGTTATAATAGTGTTAGTTTTTAAAATTTAGTTATTTAATTTTTTTTTTTTTTTTTAATTATTTAAAAACAAATATTTTATTATTTTTGTTTGTTATTTATTTAATTATGTTATTTTGTTTTGCTAGATTGAGCAAGGAATTAAATCTTTTTTTTTTAAAGAGTGAATATTTTTTCGAAAAAGGGCCATAACTCAGTTAAAAATAGTCGGATCAAACCCATATTCGAACTCGATCTGTCTTTTATGCTGAGAAATTCATATACAAAATTTGGTTCCGATCAGATATAAAATGTTCGAGTTATCGCACCATGCGTAAAGTGTCTACAGACAGACAGACAGCCAGCCAGACAGACAGACAGACGGACGGACGGACTAACGACGAGTGGTCAATCCGGACAACGACACTATGTTTACCATACTATGGTATGGGTAAACATAAAAAGGGGGTATAATAATCAGAGATTAAGTCTAATTTCTTATCGAGTATCACAACTCCTCCCTGCACCCTCCTGATAATTAACTCCTCCCTGCACCCTCCTGATAATTAACTCCTCCCTGCGGCCTCCTGATAATTAACTCCTCTCTGTGCCCTCCTGATAATTATTTCCCCCCTGCACCCTCCTGATAATTAACTCCTCCCTGCGCCCTCCTGATAATTAATTCCTCCCTGCGCCCTCCTGATAATTAACTCCTCCCTGCGCCCTCCTGATAATTAACTCCTCCCTGCGCCCTCCTGATAATTAACTCCTCCCTGCGCCCTCCTGATAATTATTTCCTCCCTGCGCCCTCCTGATAATTAACTCCTCCCTACACCCTCCTGATAATTAACTCCTCCCTGCGCCCTCCTGATAATTAACTCCTCCCTGCGCCCTCCTGATAATTAACTCCTCCCTGCGCCCTCCTGCTAATTAACTCCTCCCTGCACCCTCCTGATAATTAATTCCTCCCTGCGCCCTCCTGATAATTAACTCCTCCCTGCGCCCTCCTGATAATTAACTCCTCCCTGCGCCCTCCTGATAATTAACTCCTCCCTGCGCCCTCCTGATAATTATTTCCTCCCTGCGCCCTCCTGATAATTAACTCCTCCCTACACCCTCCTGATAATTAACTCCTCCCTGCGCCCTCCTGATAATTAACTCCTCCCTGCGCCCTCCTGATAATTAACTCCTCCCTGCACCCTCCTGATAAATAACTCCTCTCTGCGCCCTCCTGATAATTAACTCCTCCCTGCGCCCTCCTGATAATTAATTCCTCCCTGCACCCTCCTGATAATTAATTCCTCCCTGCACCCTCCTGATAATTAACTCCTCCCTGCGCCCTCCTGATAATTAACTCCTCTCTGCGCCCTCCTCATAATTAATTCCTCCCTGCACCCTCCTGATAATTAACTCCTCCCTGCACCCTCCTGATAATTATTTCCTCCCTGCGCCCTCCTGATAATTAATTCCTCCCTGCGCCCTCCTGATAATTAACTCCTCCCTGCGCCCTCCTGATAATTAACTCCTCCCTGCGCCTTCCTGATAATTAACTCCTCCCTGCGCCTTCCTGATAATTAACTCCTCCCTGCGCCCTCCTGATAATTAACTCCTCCCTGCGCCCTCCTGATAATTAACTCCTCCCTGCGCCCTCCTGATAATTAACTCCTCCCTGCGCCCTCCTGATAATTAACTCCTCCCTGCGCCCTCCTGATAATTAACTCCTCCCTGCGCCCTCCTGATAATTAACTCCTCCCTGCGCCCTCCTGATAATTAACTCCTCCCTGCGCCCTCCTGATAATTAACTCCTCCCTGCGCCCTCCTGATAATTAACTCCTCCCTGCGCCCTCCTGATAATTAACTCCTCCCTGCGCCCTCCTGATAATTAACTCCTCCCTGCGCCCTCCTGATAATTAACTCCTCCCTGCGCCCTCCTGATAATTAACTCCTCCCTGCGCCCTCCTCATAATTAATTCCTCCCTGCACCCTCCTGATAATTAACTCCTCCCTGCACCCTCCTGATAATTATTTCCTCCCTGCGCCCTCCTGATAATTAATTCCTCCCTGCGCCCTCCTGATAATTAACTCCTCCCTGCGCCCTCCTGATAATTAACTCCTCCCTGCGCCTTCCTGATAATTAACTCCTCCCTGCGCCCTCCTGATAATTAACTCCTCCCTGCGCCCTCCTGATAATTAACTCCTCCCTGCGCCCTCCTGATAATTAACTCCTCCCTGCGCCCTCCTGATAATTAACTCCTCCCTGCGCCCTCCTGATAATTAACTCCTCCCTGCGCCCTCCTGATAATTAACTCCTCCCTGCGCCCTCCTGATAATTAACTCCTCCCTGCGCCCTCCTGATAATTAACTCCTCCCTGCGCCCTCCTGATAATTAACTCCTCTCTGCGACCTCCTGATAATTAACTCCTCCCTGCGCCCTCCTGATAATTAACTCCTCTCTGCGCCTTCCTGATAATTAACTCCTCCCTGCGCCCTCCTGATAATTAACTCCTCCCTGCGCCCTCCTGATAATTAACTCCTCCCTGCGCCCTCCTGATAATTAACTCCTCCCTGCGCCCTCCTGATAATTAACTCCTCCATGCGCCCTCCTGATAATTAACTCCTCCCTGCGCCCTCCTGATAATTAACTCCTCCATGCGCCCTCCTGATAATTAACTCCTCCATGCGCCCTCCTGATAATTAACACCTCCCTGCGCCCTCCTGATAATTAACTCCTCCCTGCGCCCTCCTGATAATTAACTCCTCTCTGCGTCCTCCTGATAATTAACTCCTCCCTGCGCCCTCCTGATAATTATTTCCTCCCTGCGCCCTCCTGATAATTAACTCCTCCCTGCGCCCTCCTGATAATTAACTCCTCTCTGCGTCCTCCTGATAATTAACTCCTCTCTGCGCCCTCCTGATAATTAACTCCTCTCTGCGTCCTCCTGATAATTAACTCCTCCCTGCGCCCTCCTGATAATTAACTCCTCCCTGCGCCCTCCTGATAATTAACTCCTCCCTGTGCCCTCCTGATAATTAACTCCTCCCTGCGCCCTCCTGATAATTAACTCCTCCATGCGCCCTCCTGGTAATTAACTCCTCCATGCGCCCTCCTGATAATTAACTCCTCCCTGCGCCCTCCTGATAATTAACTCCTCCCTGCGCCCTCCTGATAATTAACTCCTCCCTGCGTCCTCCTGATAATTAACTCCTCCCTGCGCCCTCCTGATAATTATTTCCTCCCTGCGCCCTCCTGATAATTAACTCCTCCCTGCGCCCTCCTGATAATTAACTCCTCTCTGCGCCCTCCTGATAATTAACTCCTCTCTGCGCCCTCCTGATAATTAACTCCTCCCTGCGACCTTCTGATAATTAACTCCTCTCTGCGCCCTCCTGATAATTAACTCCTCTCTGCGTCCTCCTGATAATTAACTCCTCTCTGCGCCCTCCTGATAATTAACTCCTCCCTGCGCCCTCCTGATAATTAACTCCTATCTGCGCCCTCCTGATAATTAACTCCTCCCTGCGCCCTCCTGATAATTAACTCCTCTCTGCGCCCTCCTGATAATTAACTCCTCTCTGCGCCCTCCTGATAATTAACTCCTCTCTGCGCCCTCCTGATAATTAACTCCTCCCTGCGCCCTCCTGATAATTAACTCCTCCATGCGCCCTCCTGATAATTAACTCCTCCCTGCGCCCTCCTGATAATTAACTCCTCCCTGCGCCCTCCTGATAATTAACCTTTTATCTATAGTATACTCAGTGATTTTGTAATTTACCAGATTGTGTGTGAGAAATAAAAAGATTACAAACCATATCAGTCCTTTGTTGTCAGATCTTTAACCCTTTCAGTGCCAAGTCCAATTTTTGTATGAATCCATATTTCCTTGATAATTTTTCAATTTTATTGATTATAATAATGTGATACATTGGTGGAAAGAGCTCTAACATCACTGGCACTGAAAGGGTTAAACTAAAAGATGCACTGTTTGATATGAGATCTTTAACCCTTTCAGTGCCAAATCCATTTTTTGTATCAACCCATATTTCCTTGATAATTTTTCAAATTTATTGATTATAATAATGTGATACATTGATGGAAAGAGCTCTAACATCAGTGGCACTGAAAGGGTTAAACTAAAAGATGCACTGTTTGATATGAGAGCTCTTTATAATCTACTGCTTTTGGGAAACAGAATGTGAACATGCAGTCTTTATAAGACTTGATGGCAATCATTGGAATTTTTTATAAGATCACCATACATGTATGTATGGTTTCCATACCTGATAGTAGATGATATGGCTTACAAGCCTATGGCCATCTCCACCAGGTAGTATATGATATGACTTCCAACCCTATGGCCCATCTCCACCATATA
The DNA here is from genome assembly GCA_032622095.1 of Siphonodentalium dalli. Lineage (NCBI taxonomy): Eukaryota > Metazoa > Mollusca > Scaphopoda > Gadilida > Siphonodentaliidae > Siphonodentalium > Siphonodentalium dalli. The sequence continues at coordinate 85,017,941 of CP136061.1, read as the reverse complement.
TGATATGGCTTAAAAGTATATGTCCCATGTCCACCCGGTAGTAGGAGATATGGCATACAAGCCTAGGGCCCCATGTCCACTTGATAGTAGATGCCAAGGGTCCATGCCAACCCGGTTTGGAATTATATGACTAAAACCCTTAGGAACCATGTTGGTCATATATGAGATGATATGCAAGCTTTGGACCCATTTCGGTCCGATATTGGATGATATGAATTACAAGCGATGGCACCATGTTGGTTCTTTATAAAATGACAAGGGTATGACTTACACCCTTAGGAACCATGTCGGTCCTATATGAGATATGACTTACACCCTTAGGTACCATGTCGGTCCTATATGAGATATGACTTACACCCTTAGGAACCATGTCGGTCCTATATGAGATATGACTTACACCCTTAGGAACTATGTCGGTCCTATATGAGATAAGACTTACACCCTTAGGAACCATGTCGGTCCTATATGAGATATGACGAACACCCTTAGGAACCATGTCGGTCCTATATGAGATAAGACTTACACCCTTAGGAACCATGTCGGTCCTATATGAGATATGACGAACACCCTTAGGAACCATGTCGGTCCTATATCGGACAATAACACTTACAAGCTTGGGAACCATGTCCGCCCGCTGTCCACGTAGCTGCTCGACACAACTAAACACATTCACGCTATTTTCCACCCTGCCCTGATCTACGAGGTAGCAGGCAGCAATGAACACCCCAGTAGCACCAATACCGTCACTGAAAGATAAGCAATTTTTATTTATTTATATGGGGTTTGGGAATGGACCTGAGAAGATTTGGAAGGGGTGTCCCCATCCCCTGCTCAATGAGAGCTTTCAGGTGAATGGCAACAAGCCATATTTCCAACTAAATCCTGAAAAATTACCCATAATTCTGCTGTGGTTACGGAGTCGATTATTTAGGGCATTACTGTACGTTCTATACATTTCAAACGATCAATATTTAGCACATGAGTGACCCTTGAGTCACATCATGAGATTTTCCTCACATATTCTCTAGGTGTGTGAATATGTCCCGACTTAGTTCCTTGTGTTATATTGTAAGTTCTGAATGCATGCTGACATATCTTTAAGAGTGTGCACAATAGAGGTATAGGAGGCTAAATGTCTAATCGATCGTCTTCATTCTCTTCTGTATTTGTATATAAATCGAACAAGAGATGGACTGTCGTCCGGTGCATACCCCCTCATGGCATACCGCCTAGTGTGGGCACATCTATAACTTATGATGGCTATACTCAGACATATGGACCCAGAAATCAGCATTTTCATATAAACAAAGATGAATAACTATAGAACAAAAAACCAAAACAAACATTTGAATGTGCCATTAAATGTCCTCATAGTGGTGAACATCCATACAAAATTTCATTGAGATCCGAGCATTACTGTTCCAAGTTATGAGCTGAACAGACATCGGATGGATCAAACAGCCAACATTTCCAGATAAACAAAGATGAATTACTCTAGAATGGAAAAGCAGAACAGAACAATGGAACCCCCTATTGAATGTCCTCATAGCAGTGAACATCTATACCAAATTCCATTGAGATCCCAGCACAACTGTTGAAGTTACGACATGAACAGACACCAGACGGACCAAAAAGCCAACATTTCCAGATGAACAAAGATGAATAACTCTAGAATGGAAAAGTGGAACAAAACGATGGAACCCTCTATTGAATGCCCTCATAGTAGTGAACATCCATACAAAATTTCATTGAGATCCGAGCACTACTGTTCAGGTTATGACATGAACAGACAACAGATGGACCAAAAATCCAACATTTCAAGATAAACAAAGATGAATAACTCTAGAATGGAAAATCCGAACAAAACGATGGAACCCTCTATTTAATGTCCTCATAGTTGTGAACATCCACACCAAATTTGGTTGAGATCCCAGCACAACTGTTGAAGTTACGACATGAACAGACACCAGACGGATCAAAAAGCCACTATTTCCGGATAACCAAAGATGAATAACTCTAGAATGGAAAATCCAAACAAAACAATGGAACCCTCTATTTAATGTCCTCATAATAGTGAACATCCATACCTAATTTCATTGAGATCCGAGAACTACTTTTCAAGTTATGACACGAACAGACATCGGACGGACGTACGGACTCACGGACGCACGCACGGACGGACGGACAGGTGCAAAACAGTATACCCCCCTTTTTTTTTAAAAAGGGGGTATAATGACACAAACATGTTTACTGGTTAATGCTATTGCACAAGTTTGTCATGACGTTAGGTTAATACGAGAACAATAGGTTTTGAGTTTTATGTTGTGGCATGACAAACGACTGTTATAGCATTAACCTGCTCATATATCTGTGTTGTTTTTTGTTAATTGCACGCCTAGCTTGTAATCTACGGAAATTTAGGTCATTATTGCTTTACTAAATTGAACATGTATTATTTATGTAGCATATATTTCATAATTTAGTGAAGACATATTCAGTTATTGCTGACGTCATCAATGATGTTGTCTATATAATCAGTTTGCATTTGTGCAAGAAGACAAATATTGTTATTTAACGTTTTGAAATCTTCTGAATTTTGCAGTAAATAAAAAAGAAAATAAAGCAATACTTGTGAAATAAATATCATTCTGCCTCGCTATTCAATAAATATCATTCTGCATCGCTATTCAATAAATAACATTCTGCATCGCTATTCAATAAATATCGTTCTGCATCGCTATTCAATAAATATCGTTCTGCCTCGCTATTCAATAAATATCGTTCTGCCTCGCTATTCAATAAATATCATTCTGCATCGCTATTCAATAAATAACATTCTGCATTGCTATTCAATAAATATCATTCTGCCTCGCTATTCAAGAAATATCGTTCTGCATCGCTATTCAATAAATAACGTTCTGCCTCGTTATTCAATAAATATCATTCTGCATCGCTATTCAATAAATAACATTCTGCATCGCTATTCAATAAATATCGTTCTGCATCGCTATTCAATAAATATCGTTCTGCATCGCTATTCAATAAATATCGTTCTGCCTCGCTATTCAATAAATATCATTCTGCATCGCTATTCAATAAATAACATTCTTCATCGCTATTCAATAAATATCGTTCTGCATCGCTATTCAATAAATATCGTTCTGCATCGCTATTCAATAAATAACATTCTGCATCGCTATTCAATAAATACCATTCTGCCTCGCTATTCAATAAATACCATTCTGCCTCGCTATTCAATAAATAAAATTCTGCCTCGCTATTCAATAAATAACATTCTGCCTCGCTATTCAATAAATAACATTCTGCCTCGATATTCAATAAATAACATTCTGCCTCGCTATTCAATAAATAACATTCTGCATCGCTATTCAATAAATATCGTTCTGCATCGCTATTCAATAAATATCGTTCTGCATCGCTATTCAATAAATACCATTCTGCCTCGCTATTCAATGAATATCATTCTACCTCGCTATTCAATAAATATCATTCTGCCTCGCTATTCAATAAATACCATTCTGCCTCGCTATTCAATAAATACCATTCTGCCTCGCTATTCAATAAATACCATTCTGCCTCGCTATTCAATAAAATCCATTCTGCCTCGCTATTCAATAAATATCATTCTGCCTCGCTATTCAATAAATACCATTCTGCATCGCTATTCAATAAATATTATTCTGCCTCGCTATTCAATAAATATTATTCTGCCTCGCTATTCAATAAATACCATTCTGCCTCGCTATTCAATAAATACCATTCTGCCTCGCTATTCAATAAATACCATTCTACCTCGCTATTCAATAAATACCATTCTGCCTCGCTATTCAATAAATACCATTCTACCTCGCTATTCAATGAATATCATTCTGCCTCGCTATTCAATAAATATCATTCTGCCTCGCTATTCAATAAATACCATTCTGCATCGCTATTCAATAAATACCATTCTGCCTCGCTATTCAATAAATACCATTCTGCCTCGCTATTCAATAAATACCATTCTGCATCGCTATTCAATAAATACCATTCTGCCTCGCTATTCAATAAATACCATTCTGCATCGCTATTCAATAAATAACATTCTGCATCGCTATTCAATAAATACCATTCTGCCTCGCTATTCAATACATACCATTCTGCCTCGCTATTCAATAAATACCATTCTGCCTCGCTATTCAATAAATACCATTCTGCCTCGCTATTCAATAAATACCATTCTGCCTCGCTATTCAATAAATACCATTCTGCCTCGCTATTCAATGAATATCATTCTACCTCGCTATTCAATGAATATCATTCTGCCTCGCTATTCAATAAATACCATTCTGCCTCGCTATTCAATAAATACCATTCTGCCTCGCTATTCAATAATTACCATTCTGCCTCGCTATTCAATGAATATCATTCTGCCTCGCTATTCAATAAATATCGTTCTGCCTCGCTATTCAATAAATTTCATTCTGCATCGCTATTCAATAAATATCGTTCTGCCTCGCTATTCAATAAATTTCATTCTGCATCGCTATTCAATAAATTTATATCTTTTAATAAGACAAACATTAATCCTTGGACTTCAGCAACAAATTGATTCGGTTGTTCGTCGATTGACTATATGCAAGTAGTCAATTGGAGTCGATGATTACGTGACATAATTCATGAGGGGAGCCGGGCCTGGTAAAACCCCATAGTAGGGCGGCTAAGTGTAAAATCGTTCACTTGGTGATACAAGCATGAAATTTGGCACGAATGATCAGTATGGGCCACTAAACAATATTGTTCGACAAACCAGGCGAAAATCCAAGATGGCCACCATTTTCAAGATGGCCGCCATTTTCAGCTATGTCAGTTTTCGAATTTTGAGAAGTTAACCGATTTTATCGATGTATCACTCAAACAAGAGCTCTTATGTCATTTCTAAAAGCTGAATTGAAATTAAAACACAACCTGAGTATGTTAAAACAATATATTGTAACAAATTACTTGTTTCGTTTCAACACAAATGGCATTTTTAAAATTGTGAAAAACAATTCAATTTCAAACACTATATATGATGTTAGTACTGGGATAGCTACACACATTCATTACTATCAGTTCTTAGAGTCTTTTAAACTTGGCAGCAACAACTGCATAAAGTGGTGCATGGAAGCCCAATATGGTAGTATGTGCATCACCCACTATACGCCTTATTGCAGCCACATTTGGTCAACTGACTGCAACATTTTGCAATTGGTGGAAGCTCCGTCCAAAATGGTTCCCAGTGACTGCCATTTTCTGCCCATCCCCAATCTGCAGGACTCGGGTAAGCTGGTTTACGTGCCAATGATTGTCCCCATATATGCCCTGCCTCGTATGCGGCTCGCTTGACATACTGCAACAGCGCAGACCTTGTAGGTGGAATAGCATTGTATGGTCTCTGTTTCCGTGCAAAAAAAGTCTAGTCTGGCTTCATTAATGCCATTGGATGTATTTGAACGGTCGTACATTAGTATAACGAATCTCTCGAATACTGCAATGTCATGGTCTGTGATGGACACTCGAGAATTGCCAAGTCTGGAGAAAACTGATAAAGCTTCTGGAAATACATTCCATGCCTGCCATGCAGATTGTTTTCGTTTCCCGCGAAATGCAGATACCACATCACATCCAGTAATTGCATGGAAAAAGGGAATTCCATAACATTTTGTTGTACCTATTGATGAAACAATCTCATGTATCGGAATCCCTCTGAATGTCTTTCTATGACCGAATGATTTCAAACTTGAGTATACAATTACAGCTATAATCACTATATCAGTGTCGGTGGCTTGGATTATGATGCTGTTGTGTTGGTTGATAACTGCGTGTTTTGCATGCACAAATATCCATGTATCGGCCTCTTCGTGTATACATGGTGCAAGAATATATCCAAATCAAGTTCATGGTTACTTTGTACATGTTCACCTTTGGTAACAACAATGCCATTGTCCGTATTAACAGTTACGATCCTGTCAGCAAGGAAGTGAAATACTAGTAGCTCTGTTTTGTTGTTGTCATCGCGAAGAAAGCTATGCCAGTCTGCTAGAGTTTTGCAAGATCCTGGTACCCTTCTCCTGATCCCTTTTCCGCGCTTTGACCTAGTTTCCTGTTTGCGGCTACCTGTCTTGTACACGTCAAACATGATGTCAGCTCTCTTATATTTATGGCAATATGTCTGTATTTTAGGAATGACATTGTCTTGTGCATATTCATCAAATGTTTTCACACTATTAGGTTTAAGAACATTTATTATGTCAGAACCATCTATAATTATCACAGCATCTGCAGTGGGTGCTTCCTCAGGCAGTGTTAACTCTGCTTCAAATATATTCATCAATTGAGAAGTTTTCCATCGTTACTGATTGATGCTAGAGAAATCTGGTTCTCATGTGCAAAAAGGTCATAAAGGTCACATTCTCTTGTCTGAAAAGAAATGAACAATCGAGAGAAGAGTTGCAATCATCTTTCGTACTTGTTTTCTTTGATTTGATTTCAGCTGGGGAAGACCGAAAAATGGAAATGGAATTTCTTTTGATTAGATCATAGAAAGTACATTTATTTTGGTTTCCCATTCCTTTTATGAATTCAATGTCAAGCACCAAACTCCAGAACTAGAACTGTGGACTAACAGCACATTTACTTTTACACCAGTCATTGACATTTGAGTGCGTACTATCAACATCGGATAAATCCCGACTGCTGTATTCTGAATGTGCAAATTTCATGAGTTTGAAAAGACTACACGCTGTTATATGATATGCCTGTCGGGTTTTTGTAATATGTGAAGCTTTGATGAATGAATCTGCTGTGCCTGGGCATGCTATACCTGCTTCTACGAGAGCACTCGTCCAGTCGCTATCCTGAAGCACTGAACCAACCATTTTTAGAGCATCCAATTCGAGATGTAACCCTCCAAGCATAACAACATATTTGTCCTCACCATATCAGTCTGGCCACTGCCACTGTATCTGCTTAGCCAATGACCGGTGTCCGTTCTGAGTTTAGAAGTTGAACGGATTCATGAATTTTGCGCATGCAATGTCATTTCATGGCTAATGAGTGAGCCTGATCACGCAACAGAGGTAACATTGAGTTTATTGCTACATCAAACTGATGACCACTCTTTTGAGTCGCATGATGAGCTGACCACGTTATTGATGGATTACCATCAATGACTTCTGTTGACGAGACCTTTTGCAGTTTTTCCAGAACTGAAGTCAATAGGTCGCTACTCGCCTTGATTATCTGGATGCGGATGCTGAAACATGGAAATATTTGTCCCGTGGAAAGATGATGTGCTGGTAGTTGATGTAGGGTTGTGGTCAATATTGTCCAAAGCAGATGTGGTGAACAAGCCTTTTCTCAATATAGGTGGACACACAACTCCATCTGTTTGATACTGTTTAACAACAACCTCTCCAAGCTGGTTTGAGATGTCCATGACACGATCATAAGATATACTCAGTCAGTTTTCATAGAACATTTAAAATTAGTTTTCGTTTCCTTGTTTTTTGTGTACAAAGTGATGCCAGTGTATATAGGGAATGTTGTTTCACGGTCTTGACAATGGCGATGATAAAAGGCTTTGTCCTTATATCTAGAGGAGAAACAGTTGAATTGTAATAACTGCGCGATTGCTAAATCAGACTTTGTTGCACCAACTGTAAGCTGTGACTTGATGTCAGCACCATGCTCGATCATACATACAAATTGCAGAAGGTTTTGTGATACAGAACTTTGTACACATCCTTGTTCAAACTTGTTGTCAAATTTGGTACGATGTTCAAGCATATGTTTACGAATGATTTCTGCTGCTCCAGCAATGTGTAGCACTTAATTATATTTACAAGCTTGAGATAGCACAGAACTAACTGTGTCCGAGAAATTCATAAGCTCATCGTGACCATGTTTGTGCTCCTCCTTCAGAGAAATTTGTCATCTGCATAAGAAAATAATCAATACAGTATGGAAGACCGATTTGTACAAAATATGGAATGACAGTGATGTCAACAGTATTTAATGACTTCAAATATGAAATGCATACAATCGATTATACACTATTAATATTAGCAATTGTGTTGTCAATAATATCAACACCAAGCATAACTTAAACATTTTAACTCACACTATACCAACGTGCACATGTATGTTAACAACCTATTTACACATATCATTTAACAAAATTCAATAACTCCAGAAGAGTAGTACCAAAGAAATCACATGCCTTAAACTAAGTATCTATGTTATACCACAAAAAGCCCTATACAATAGTTGCAGTTGCTGAAAAAGTAGTCATCTAAATATTTTTTGAAGAATTTTGAGGAAAAAAACAGGTTAAAAATATGAAAATAATCAACAAATTCCGAAAAATAATAATAATTTTGCATACTTATGATAACGCAACCTTTAAAGAGATGATTTACTTATATATCGTAACAAAGAAAGAACCGAAAAGTGGTTAGTGTATCTTATATATTGGGTAGAAGTTCAATGCGGTGGCCATTTTGAAAAATGACGGCCATCGTAAATCCGGTGGCCATTTTGATTGGTTTGTCGAGCAATTTGTTTTAGTAATATATATTGATCATGCATACCAAGTTTCATGCTTGTATCACCAACTGAACGATTTTACCATAATTTTACACTTAGCCGCCCTACTACCAGTGAGCGGATCGAACGAGGGTTTCACCAATAGGACCAGCTACCCGAGTGAATTATGTCACGTTATCATCGAAACCAATAGATTATTCTGTTTATTACACACTATCAACCACTAAAAGTTGCTAATTCTAAAGAGAAGATGTGACAAAATTAGCCCAGATCAACTGATTCTCCCATTTTGAACCCAACGTACAGTTGCGAGTGCAGTTACGCGGAAGGACACATAATTAAAATAATTGTGATGTAACGATACAGATTGACCTCATTATTTTGATTCACTTTGGTGCGATTCATTTTTTAAAGTTTCGGAAATTTTCTGTTGAATTTGTGTTTATTCTGACCGAACAAGCATGGCACTTGGGACGGGATATTTTGAAATTCGTGCTAAAAGTAGAAAACTATGTTTTGAAGTGACGATATTTTAATCATCGACATAAACAAACACTCGAAGAGCAAGACGTGGAAATTCAGCTCGGAACTGGATAAATTTATAGTTCACATGGAATTTTTTATAGTTCATTTGACTGGAATATGACATCGTCTGGATCATCGGAGTCAAAATTAGTGGTTTCGATGATAACGTGACATAAGATTCTTCTTCATATACCGGTTTATTAACTGCTTCTGCATCATCGTTAGAAGTTCGTTTCTGTTCAACTTCAACCATGTTTGAGCCATAGAAAGTGAAAATAGTCCCGGCTTAGAGCGGAACTGTCAATAATCGCGTGCTCTCACCGGTGACGTAATTCACAGGTGTGACATTATCACTTTTAATTCATCAAGAAATACTTATAAATCACGGCTAAGTGTGTAATAACTATAATTGCTGATTAAAAATTACCTGTAACAGTGTAATGTACACTTATATATTAGAGCTCCACCCACCTCATTTGCATCTTAAAAACTACTGTGAAACTCATGTGAGAAACTAGCATGAGTTTCACAGGAGAAACTCATGAGAAATTAGGGAAGGGAAATTTGGTAAGGGTAAAACAATATACATGTACATGTATTGATATACATGTACATGTATTGATCGGGTTGTTCATATATTGTTTACAAATATATGTGCTGATAGAAAATAACCTGCAATGAACCAGGAATCAACCATCGATGGACACTAAAACAACATATTGATGGGTTGTTGGTAGATTGATTATATATAAAATTGCTGATTGAAATTAACCTGCAATGAACCAGGAATCGCCCATTGATTTGTTGATAACTTCTCGCCTCCGATAGCAGCAGTAGGAAATCATGAAGACTGGCCGTGTTGGTGAAATCAGAGCCCGATAAGAACTGAATGTGAGTAATTTCTCGACTACTTTCATCCTGGAGAAAGAGAACAGAACACAAGGTAATTTAATTCAACTGAATGACGAAGATAGACTCAGTCACACCATAACCAGAGACGACACATGCAGGGGCGCCGGAAGAGGGGGGCAGCTGACCCCCCTGCCCTTGACCAAGGGGGGCGAGCGGGGGCAGGACTTGCCCTTTTTCTGGAGACAGAAAATGCTTTTTGTGTGTTTAATCTTGTGTTTTTATAGCAAAATGTGACTTTTTTGGTCCAAATACCACCAATTTCACAAGGAATATTAATTTTTTGTCAATTTTATCACAAAACGGCCATAAAAACCGACAAATACCATTAAAATAGGAATTTTTGCCACAATGAATTTATGGTTATTTTCCCGAGTTTGCGGAGAAAATGCCCTTTTTTGCGGAAAAGCTGGGAAAAGTGCCCTTTTTGTAGGCTCTGCCCCTCCTGCCCTTGGATGCTTCCGGCGCCCCTGGACACATGTGAGCTATCAGCTTGTTGTCGAATCCCCTCCATACCATAACTTGTTATTATATTGTAATTACTTTATGAATTATATGGATTAAATACTGTTTACACCAAGATAGAATGTAATACTTTGAAATTAAGTACTAACATGAGCGTCCAATAGGTAAAAGATCATGGAGTTTATTTGAGTGATTTGAGCCACGCTGGTGCGGCATTAAAGATCATGGAGTTTATTTGAGTGATTTGAGCCACGCTGGTGCGGCATTAAAGATCATGGAGTTTATTTGAGTGATTTGAGCCACGCTGGTGCGGCATTAAAGATCATGGAGTTTATTTGAGTGATTTGAGCCACGCTGGTGCGGCATTAAAGATCATGGAGTTTATTTGAGTGATTTGAGCCACGCTGGTGCAGCATTAAAGATCATGGAGTTTATTTGAGTGATTTGAGCCACGCTGGTGCGGCATTAAAGATCATGGAGTTTATTTGAGTGATTTGAGCCACGCTGGTGCAGCATTAAAGATCATGGAGTTTATTTGAGTGATTTGAGCCACGCTGGTGCGGCATTAAAGATCATGGAGTTTATTTGAGTGATTTGAGCCACGCTGGTGCAGCATTAAAGATCATGGAGTTTATTTGAGTGATTTGAGCCACGCTGGTGCGGCATTAAAGATCATGGAGTTTATTTGAGTGATTTGAGCCACGCTGGTGCGGCATTAAAGATCATGGAGTTTATTGGAGTATAGTTAAATTTGTAAAAAAGTTCATTCACTCAAAAATATGCAGGTTTGAGAGCAGATATTCATTTCTGTACAAAACCCGTCCAAAAAAATACAAATCAGAGTATAATCTTCTTAACTTATTGATGCCATTTTGTGAGTCTATTCAATCAATATAGACATAGGTTGTCTGTTAACCATTTCATGATTGGAGCCACACTGGTGCGGCATTAAAGATCATGTGCCAGTGCTTTAGGGACCCTTGCATATATGAGAATGCACTGGTTTACAAGGTCAAAGTAAATATGGTGTTAGGCTAATGCATTCTCTTATATATGCGAGGCTCTATGGGATACTGGCATATAAGAGATTGCTGTGATACATGGTTTTAACAGAATTTGAGGAAGCTCCAGTCATGGAAGGGTTAATACTATAATTTTTAATTTCTATGTATAAAGTAAGCCCAGTTATTGCATCAGGCACAAGCCTGCAAATAGGGTGCCTGTCATTTGCAGAATGAGGTCCCCAGAGGGTGAATTTAGTGATGCTATCCCGCACAGCGGGCTAGCATCACTAAATTCACCTACTGGGGACTTCATTCTGCTTAGGCCTCAACTTCTATGGGAGTCCTAGGATCAGATTGAAGTTCCCCAGTTGAAGTTGGTGATGTTCACCCATTGGACACCTCAATTATGCATTTTATCTTCTGCAAATTAGGGGATATAGAAACTTCCCAGAAGGAAAAAAGTAACTAAAAACAAAGTTAATTTGAGACTATAGATACTTCCCAGAAAATGATTCTAAGCAGAATGAGGTCCACAGAGGGTGAATTTGGTGATGCTAGCCCACTGTGCGGGATAGCATCACTAAATTCACCCTCTGGGGACCTCATTCTGCAAATGACAGACACCCTATTTGCAGACTTGATCAGGCATGAAATATGTCTCCCATAAACAATGTTCATCATCATCTGAATTCGCATACAGTATTGCCCTAAGTAATCGACTTCTTAAACACAGCAGAATTATGGGTAACTTTTCAGGATTTAGTTTCTGACTAAATCCTGAAAAGTTACCCATAATTCTGCTGTGGTTAAGAAGTCGATTACTTAGGGCATTACTGTATATCGATGATTCCGCTGGCCATTCCGCTGCGACATGCGTACAGCTACTGTCAAATCACTGGTCTGTCAGACAGAACAAATAATTTCAGGCAACATATGGAGCCAATAAGTTGGGGAGGTTGACTACTTTCAGTCAATGAACTTTCTGCAACTGAACACACGTTTACATAAAGGTGACCTTCAAATATTGGACATAAAATGATCCATGAATAAAATACATGTGGTTATTGTTTGTCTTAAACCATTGATATACGTATCATTTTACAGACATGGTATTCATCATTATGTATGTCATATTTTATATTCATTCACTCTGAAGTGTGGACTACGTGTATTTTCTGCACAGCATCACTGATTTGTCAGCTTTGTTTAATCACATATTTGCATATCACATATGTAATATTAATATTATTGCATTAAACTGTTATGCCAATGTCTAATCAGCAAATATTATAAAACGTATTGTCACAAAACAGACACCAGCTCATCCCATAAGTTTCTAAAGTTAATAATAATACCAATGATTATTGAACATATGAGCCATCAGTAACTTTACACATGCGAAATTTTCACAGCATAATCACTGTACTCACTTTCCAAATTGTCAGTTCTCTTAATGTGAAAGATGTCATCCTTTCTTCTGATTTCAGAACTATTGCTGTTTTCCCGAAGGCAATTGGTACATCCATCTTCTTAGGCCAATAGGCGGGACAAGCATGCTGTAAATAATATGCAGTAAATAATGCAATGACATATAGAATGAAGCAAGTTATTGTATATCTGAAATAAAACATTGTTTATTTTTGGTTGCAATTCTAAATAATGTGATTTAAAATGAACCGCTTGTCATGCTGTATCAATATAGCAAACTATGATTTTAAAGGTATTTTATCCAGGACCCATTGACCCCCCCCCCCCCCCCCCCCTTAAAACCAAAATAAAGAGGGCAGTAATTAAATAAGGACGGCATATATTAAATAAGGAGGTGGTAATTACTCGTCTGTGTTAACTATTAGGGCTCCCCACAATTAACATTTAAATAAGTAGAACTTGTGCCTTTGTATTACAAGTGCAAGTCAATTATTATACCAATAAAACATCTTGTTATCCTTCATCACATTTCATCCCACTTTCCTCTCTTCTGATTGGCTGAGAGTGCGTCACATGTCGGGCCGTAAATCACCTTATTACCCTCGAGGGTAACATTGTCTCAGTTATTGACCGCTCAGCTATTACCAGTAAACATAGATCTGCGAAGAACTCAACGTGCAGAGACAATCTCACAGCTCTCTAACAATTTTCGAAAACACTGTTTTTATAAACCCCACTATATCATAACAACCGCGAACTGTGGTGTTTGCTAATTTGCATAATTGTGTGTTTTTTTAGTTGCAAATAAAGCACGCTATGTATAAGTGGTGTTATCGCGGACACAAATCCGTTATAATGTGTAATTTTCCTATTGGACCTTTTTATATCAATAATAAAGACCGTGGGACAAATAGATAAACCTTATTATGCAGTTGGTGTGTGCTGCAGGCAATCGCACATACGATGTACATACGTTACAAATACGTTTATGTACTAGTTCAAATAGCCACTCTTTACTGTTTATCAATTGACTATTTCTTTTCTTCAATACATTCCTCAGACTTCAGAGAATACCCGGATGTTGCGTAACAATCTGTGACATATGTCAATTTCTTTTTGCGCTACTACGTGTTAGTTTCACATTTTAGCAATCTGGAAATGAATACGTCTGTCGGCGTCTTCACGGACATTTGAAACGAAACCGAACATTTCGCTGCATGGCTACTCAACTTCGAAATTGCTTTACTCATCTTTCCGTGAACCGATTTCCACCATGCAACCAGCAAACTGACCAGAGAATAGCTGCGCAAATGACGGGTCTGTTAATTGATCCAGATTATGAATGTTTTATTTTCTAAATATCGATGATTCCAACATAAAATTAACTTATCGAACTGGATTAAAGAATATATGCGCGCATTTATGCCTGCTATTAAGGAGGTTCGTGTGTACTCCTTTGTCAGATAACAAAACAGTTATCACCCTTGTTTTCGTGAGACACAGGGATTTGTCGCCACTCTCGACCTGGAATGTCACCCTCGGGTGACATTCCAGGTCTCCAGCGGGCGACAAATCCCCGTGTCTCACTCAATCGCGGGCGATAACTGTATATTGGTCCATGTTTCTCAAATCAGACAAAATAATAAAAAATTTAACATTCTATACACTATATTCTATCATTCCTGGAGATACATGTATGTCTATACTCTTGGTTGATTTAACAGTAACTATTGTTGCTCTCCTGCAGTGTCCAAAGGGTTAGACTGCTCACGCCTCAGCAAGTCAATATATTTACTGTTAATTGTAACTAAAATACAAATCTAGAAGACAGTGAAGAATCAATATTTCAGTATGTGTCACTGAAAATCTGATTATCACACAAATACAAATAGCGAACTAAGCTAATACGAATCTAGAAGCCTGTCAAGATGGAAGGGCCCCATCAAGTCACTGTCAACTCACTGATAATTGTAACTACAGTATTGCCCTAAATAATCGCAGTGAGAGCTTTACAATAAATGGCAACAAGCCATATTTCCGACTAAATCCTGAAAAATTACCCATAATTCTGCTGTGGTTAAGGAGTCGATTATTTAGGGCATTACTGTAAGTACGAATCTAGAAGCCTGTCAAGACTAACTCTTTCAGTATGTGTCAGAGAAAATTATTACAAAATAGTCAACAAGCAACTGACAAGCACAGAATACACAACAAGTAGAACGTTGATGATCAGTCATAATAAATATGTCTTTCTATGTCAGGCAGTGGAAGCAGGATTGTACCCAGGCAGACTTCAACAAGAATGTTTCCACAAGACAATTAAGGTAGCATGGTCAAAATGTGTAACCAGCATTAAAGAGACTCAAAATGTTCACAGTCTGCAAAACAACTATGCATGTCCATTGCTATGTAATCATTATTATTGTTACTGATACATGTACTTTACCGATCGAAGTCCAAATAATCCAATAAAATATCAAAATCCAATATAAAAAAAATAAAATAGATATAAATTGGAAAATCATTATTGTTACTGATACATGTACTTTACCTATCAAAGTTCAATTAGTCCAATAAAATATCAAAATCCAATAAATGAAAGTGTCAATGACACTGTAGCTCAACTTAGGTAGGGGAATAATTTAATGGTTGACAGTAAATGGAGGAATAGAAAAGGTGCTAATTGAAATGTCTAACCTGCGCCAAAGGATTTAGTGATGCAAAGAGTAAAATACAAGATGGCTGCTGGTGGCCATTTTTTTTGGCCAATTGACCCCAAAAGAACTCGTTCCCATCTACGTATAATTGTTAACATCCAGGACAAATTTTATGAAGATCTGACCAAAGCTACGACCTACAAATTTGTCATGATGATCAGACGAACAGTACGACCTGTAGCCCGCGCCAATGGATTGAATTTTGAAATCCAAGATGGCCACCAGCGGCCATGTGTTTTGGCCGAATGACCCCACAATGATTCGTTCCCATCTACATGTCAATGTCAACATTCATGACAAATTTCATAAAGATTAGACCAAATGCAACCTATAGCCCGCGCCAAAGGATTTAGTCATGCAAAGAGTAAAATCCAAGATGGCTGCTGGCGGCCATCTTTTTTGGCCGAACGACTCCAAAATCACTCGTTCCCATCTACATGTCAGTGTTAACATCCATGACAAATTTCATAAACTTCCGACCAACACAACGACCTGTAGCCCGCGCCAAAGGATTTAGTCATGCAAAGAGTAAAATCCAAGATGGCTGCTGGCAGCCATGTTTTTTGGCCGAACGACCCCAAAATCACTCATTCCCATCTACATGTCATTATTAACATCACTGACAAATTTCATGATGATCAGACGAACAGTACGACCTGTAGCCCGCGCCAATGGATTGAATCTTGAAATCCAAGATGGCTGCCAGCGGCCATGTTTTTTGGCCGAATGACCCCAAAATGACTCGTTCCCATCTACATGTCAATGTCAACATTCATGACAAATTTCATAAAAATCAGACCAAAGGTACGACCTGTAATCCGCGCCAAAGGATTTAGTCATGCAAAGAGTAAAATCCAAGATGGCTGCTGGCAGCCATGTTTATTGGCCGAACGACCCCAAAATGACTCGTTCCCATCTACATGTCAATATTAACATCCATGACAAATTTCACGATGATCAGACGAACAGTATGACCTGTAGCCCGCGCCAATGGATTGAATTTTGAAATCTAAGATGGCCACCAGCGGCCATGTTTTTGGCCAAATTACCCCACAATGATACGTTCCCATCTACATGTCAATGTCAACATTCATGACAAATTTCATAAAGATTAGACCAAAGGTATAACCTGTAGCCCGCGCAAAGGATTTAGTCATGCAAAGAGTAACATCCAATATGGCTGCTGGCGGCCATGTTTTTTGGCCGAACGACACCA
Organism: Siphonodentalium dalli; assembly: GCA_032622095.1. NCBI lineage: Eukaryota > Metazoa > Mollusca > Scaphopoda > Gadilida > Siphonodentaliidae > Siphonodentalium > Siphonodentalium dalli. Next base: position 85,001,088 of record CP136061.1, on the reverse strand, counting down.
AAATCACTCGTTCCCATCTACATGTCATTATTAACATCAATGACAAATTTCATGATGATCAGGCGAACAGTACGATCTGTAGCCCGCGCCAATGGATTGAATCTTGAAATCCAAGATGGCTGCCAGCGGCCATGTTTTTTGGCCGAATGACTCCAAAATGACTCGTTCCCATCTACATGTCAATGTCAACATTCATGACAAATTTCATAAAGATCAGACCAAAGGTACGACCTGTAGCCCGGGCCAAAGGATTTAGTCATGCAAAGAGTAAAATCCAAGATGGCTGCTGGCGGCCATGTTTTTCGGGCGAAAGACCCCAAAATCACTCGTTCCCATCTATATGTCATTGTTAACATCCATGACAAATTGCATAATGTTCCGATCGAAGCTACAACCTGTAGCCCGCGCCAAAGGATTTAGTCATGCAAAGAGTAAAATCCAAGATGGCTGCTGGTGGCCATGTTTATTGGCCGAACAACCCCAAAATGACTCGTTCCCATCTACATGTCAATATTAACATCCATGACAAATTTCATGATGATCAGACGAACAGTACGACCTGTAGCCCGCGCCAATGGATTGAATTTTGAAATCTAAGATGGCCACCAGTGGCCATGTTTTTTGGCCGAATGACCCCACAATGATTCGTTCCCATCTACATGTCAATGTCAACATTCATGACAAATTTCATAAAGATTAGACCAAAGGTACAACCTGTAGCCCGCGCCAAAGGATTTAGTCATGCAAAGAGTAAAATCCAAGATGGCTGCTGGCGGCCATGTTTTTTGGCCAAACAACTCCAAAATCACTCGTTCCCATCTACATGACAGTGTTAACATCCATGACAAATTTCATAAACTTCCGACCAAAACAACGACCTGTAGCCCACGCCAAAGGATTTAGTCATGCAAAGAGTAAAATCCAAGATGGCTCCTGGCAGCCATGTTTTTTGGCCGAACGACCCCAAAATCACTCGTTGTTAACATCAATGACAAATTTCATGATGATCAGATGAACAGTACGACCTGTAGGCCGCGCCAATGGATTGAATCTTGAAATCCAAGATGGCTGCCAGCGGCCATGTTTTTTGGCCGAATGACCCCAAAATGACTCGTTCCCATCTACATGTCAATGTCAACATTCATGACAAATTTCATGAAGATCAGACCAAAGGTACAACCTGTAGCCCGCGCCAAAGGAAATTGTTGACGGACACACGCACACACGGACGACGGACGCCAAACCATGGCAATAGCTCAAACTTACAAAAGTAAGTTGAGCTAAAAATGAACAATCGTTAATGGAGAATTATATATATAATCAATCTGGTCAATCTGTTTTTCCATGTTCGTTTTGGTGAGGATCGATTTTAGGGTCCTGCGAATATTCGATATTCGATTCGAGATTCGGTTCGAAAGTCAAATTCGATTCGAAAGTCAAATTCGGTTCGAATTCGAGTCGAAATTTCCAACTCGAAATTTTGAATATATATGGATGAAATTATTAGCTGCTTACGAACACGTACACACGTCGGTCTTAGTTGTTTCTGTGCCATTTAATTCCCTAAAATTATGAATATGTGCGCTTTATAATTGTTATTGTACATCACGAATGTACGCATGCTATTAAATATATTTATGGCCAGTAATTAGCCACCAGATTAGGACCACTAAATACGTCTGAATTCTAGCTTTGAACATGGTTGCCAAAAGCTCTGAAATCGCCGTTGGACCGACGACGCACGTAAATTATAATAACTATGAGACTGAGCAACTGCTAGCGTTATCGCTGGGTCGAAAAGTGCATGTTGGTGGAGTTTTCTTTTGAAGTTGACTGTCAGTTTCGGAGCGTTCCTTTGGCACTTGACAATAAGTCGTCCGTTATCCATGTTTATTTTAAACATGATAAGCTTCTCAGGCAGTGCAAGAACTTACACGTGTGACGAATACAACATGGTGTATAAATCGCAAGCATCTAGGACAACGACCCATCTATGGAATCATCAGTTCCAGAAGAATCCAGTACTACATAAACATGCTACCCTGCGACTGTTGTTGCATCTTCAAGTTTACAACAACGGGTGTTTCCGAATGCCCATTTGCAATTTTGCATGTACATGCAAACTGTACAAACTTTGCGTGATTTTAGTTCCGATAGGCCGGTTATATATTAATCGTCATGACGTCCGCATGGACGTGTTGATCTTTTGTTTTTCTTCTCGACAATAATCAATTGAAGTTAATAGTATCGCGATCGACGGTTGATCGCCACATAAGTTATGAAGTTCATAGAACGTTTCAAACATCATCTAAACGTTGGCAAAACATGCCTAATTTAGAATGCTACACACATGTATAATTCGATTCGATATTCGATTCGAATTCTTCAATTCGATTCGATATTCGATCAAAATCTCCAATTCGCAGGACCCTAATCGATTTACAGATGTTTTATGATTTCTAACATCTATATACTCACTACAAATGCCTTACATCCCATTATCATAAGCTTCCATTCAAAACTCTAATCAAAAGATCATTCCATTAAACTGCACAGAAATGTCTCTTTTAGCTGAATTGTGACTGTAATATCCTTGCCAGATAAATAGTAATGCCTTAAATAATCGACTCCTTAACCACAGCAGAATTATGGGTAATTCTTCAGGATTTATTTGGAAATATGGCTTGTTGCCATTCATCGGATAGCTTTCACTGACTAAATTTCCAACTAAATCCTGAAAAATTACCCATAATTCTGCTGTGATTAAGGAGTCAATTATTTAGGGCATTACTGTAAGCTTTGGGCTAGCAAAAAACAGCAATCTTGGATATCTTCGGGGAAACTGCCTTTTCCGTTATAAACAGCCGATAATAATTCCCAATTCAGAAAGACGTGATAATGACACATGAAATTTAATTCATTAAATTCGTCTAAAGACGGTTGTGATTCAGACAGGCGTGTTAATAACACAACAAATTTAATTGAAGAGTGAAACATGCACACTATGTTGTCTGTTGACTGGGGTTTGGCCATGAATCGTCAACACGTTTTGTATTACAAACCTGTTCTGAATCATTCGCTCCATTTAGCATAACAATGATTTGGCAGTTCATGTTCCACACAACTGACCACAAGTCTTCTAAATGCCCAGCAACTGGATCTACAGATACAGTCATCAACAGAATTAACAAAATATACAGCATAGAAACATCGTAGATGTAATATAAAACAAAACAGTAACGCGAAAAAGTACAAATGAACCACAATGAATTTTATCATAACAAATAGCATCAATTCAACAATCCCCAGTGCAGCAATTGTTTTAAAGGGACTGGTGGCCTTCATTGTAGGTTATAATTTAGAAGTGTTTGTTTATAACAAATGGTTCTGTAAACTTTTTGATGTTTGTTTACATAAATGAAAGTGTCAATGACACTGTAGCTCAACTTGGAAAGGGAATAATTTAATGTGTTACTGTCGATGGAGTGATTAGGAATGTGGAAAGTTGAATGTCTAATACTAGTTTATCAACATGAAGAGATATATATATACATGTATATAAAAGTAAAATCTAAGATGGTTGCTGGCGGCTATGTTTTCCAACAATTCAAAAACATTTGATAGCTTTAGTCATGCAAAGAGTAGAATCCAAGATGGCCACTGGCAGCCATTTTTAATGCCGAATAACCCCAAAATGACTTGTTCCCATCTACATGTCAATGTCAAAAGTCAAGACAAATTTCATAATGATCCGACCAAAGGTACGACCTGTAGCCCGTGCCAAAGGATTTAGTCATGCAAAGAGTAAAATCGAATATGGCTGCTGGCGGCCATGTTTTTTGGCCGAATGACCCCAAAATTTCATGATGATCAGATGAACATTACGATCTGTAGCCCGTGCTAATGGATTGAATTTTGAAATCCAAGATGGCCACTGGCGGCCATGTTTTTCGGTCGTATGACCCCAAAATGACTCGTTCCCATCTATATTCCAATTTTAACAGCCATGACAAATTTTATGATGATCAGACTAAAGGAACGACCTGTAGCCAGTGCTAAAGGATTTAGTCATACAAAGAGTAAAATCCAAGATGGCTGCTGCGGCCATGTTTTTTGGCTGAATGACCCCAAAATTAATCGTTCCCATCTACATCTCAATATTAACATCCATGACATGATGATGATCAGACGAACAGTACGACCTGTAGTCCGTGCTAATGGATTGAATTTTCAAATCATAGATGGCCGCTGGTGTCGTCCGAATGACCCCAAAATGACTCGTTCCCATCTACATTCCAATTTCAACAGCCATGACAAATTTCATGATGATCAGACTCAAGGTACGACCTGTAGTCCGTGCTAAAGAATTTAGTCATACAAAGAGTAAAATCCAAGATGGCTGCTGGCGGCCATGTTTTTTGGCCGAATGCCCCCAAATGACTCGTTCCCATTTACATGTCATTATTAACCTTCATGACAAATTTTGTGATGATCAGATTAAAGGTACGACCTGTAGCCCGTGCTAAAGGATCTAGTCATACAAAGAGTAAAATCCAAGATGGCTGCTGGCGACCATGTTTTTCGGCCGAATGACCCCAAAATGACTCGTTCCTATCTACATGTCATTGTTAACATCCATGATAAATTTTATGATGATCAGACTAAAAATACGACCTGTAGCCCGTGCTAAAGAATTTAGTCATACAAAGAGTAAAATCCAAGATGGCTGCTGGTGGCCATGTTTTTTTGGCCGAATAACCCCAAAATTACTCGTTCCCATCTACATGTCAATATTAACATCCATGACAAATTTCATGATGATCAGGCGAAGAGTACGACCTGTGGCCCGGGCTAATGGATTAAATTTTGAAATCAAAGATGGCCGCTGGCGGCCATGTTTTTTGTCCTAATGACCCCAAAATGATTCGTTCCCATCTACATTCCAATTTCAACAGCCATGAGAAATTTCATGATGATCAGACTAAAGGTACGACCTGTAGCCCGTGCTAAATGTTTTAGTCATACAAAGAGTAAAATCCAAGATGGCTGCTGGCGGTCATGTTTTTTAGCCGAATGACCCAAAAATGACTCGTTCCCATCTACATGTCATTGTTAACATCCATGACAAATTTTTTGAACATCCGACCAAAGGTACGACCTGTAGCCCGTGTCAAAGGATTTAGTCATGCAAAGAGTAAAATCTAAGATGGCTGTCGGCGGCTATGTTTTTTTGGCCGAATGACCCCAAAATTACTCGTTCCCATCTACATGTCAATATTAACATCCATGACAAATCTCATGACAATAAGCCGAACAGTACGGCCTGTAGCCCGTGCTAATGGATTGAATTTTGAAATCCAAGATGGCCACTGGTGGCCATGTTTTTTTTCCGAATGACCCCAAAATGACTCGTTCCCATCTACATGTCAATGTCAATATCCATGATAATCGGACCAAAGGTACGAACTGTAGCCCGTGCTAAAGGAAATTGTTGACGAATCACGCACACACACACACACAGGCGGATACCAAGCCATGGCAATAGCTCAAACTTTACAAAGTAAAGTTGAGCTAAAAAAACATACAAACATGACAATAACATGCAATGTACGCGATATTTATGATTGGTATAAGAACAACATATGTCTATTAGATAATATTCTTTCTGTTTTTGGCGGTTTTAGCAGATGTAACTCTTTTAACAACTATACCCACGTGAAGGCTGCCCGTATGTTTAACATATATAATATTGTTATAATATAAGTTTCATATATATGTATCATATTGCATATTTGGGTGGTACTACCAAGAATTTACCAGTATGTTATAACATGTTGTCATGTGTGACAAAATAGTGTAATGTATTTTAAATATTCCCTTGCTGATAGACGTTAATGTAATTTATATTTGTGAGATTTGAATTATGAAATAGGATATATAAATCATTATGGTACAGTAATGCCCAAAGTAATCGACTCTTTAACTACAGCAGAATTATGGGTAACTTTTCAGGATTTAGTTGGAAATATGGCTTGTTGCCATTCATCGGAAAGCTCTCGGGGATTACTTTAGGCATTACTGTATTGAACACATGGGAATGATAATCAAGCAGGGTTGGCGCTGGACACAAATTTCTCTTGTCAAAATATTTGCCAAATGAAATTTTTACCAAATTTCAAATTGATTTTGACAAATTTTATTGAGAATAGGAGAAATTGAAGGAAATTCTCATTTTTTTGGGTCGTTATTATATAATGTAAAAACAAACCAAAGACTCAGGTAAATGAGCCAGTAAGGGTAATTCATACACTGGCAGGTTTGCAAAGTATGGTTCTGTATCTGTAGTTCTGTATCTGTAGTTGTTACGTCCTAGTGACCAAGGCTGGCTTTTACAGGACGGGATCAAGTAGATCCATAATTTTTCCAGGAAGTTTTTTTGCTGAACCTGTGACTTCTTCGCCACGGTAGGGATCTTTAACGTGCATACATTGTTGCACACGGGACAGCCATTAGCGTCGGCTCCCGATCCGACGGTGTGCCAAGTGTAGTGTCATCCCTGGTCATGACATTACGAGAGGAGCAGAGGTACGAAGTTAGTCCAGTACACATTTTTTCAAATTTTGTCTGAGACTCTTTGGCTTCCGGAATCTTTCTCAGATCACTGATCGTGGCATCGATGATTGATTTGTGATGCCCATGGTACTGGGAATGCAGATGGCGACACAAAGTCCGACCGATATTTTGTCGGATTTGAACCCTCGACCGTGTCGAAGGTGTAGCTCAGAGGTCGGCCCACAAACCAACTGAGCTATCCGCTCCTTTTGCAGGCATTTTGTCGTAGAAAACGATATGGTGCCAGAACATGAACGGAAACAAGCACATAAAGTGCATCTGTAACACAGCTAACTACGTGCGAAGTAAAATCTATGTAGTTCCACCTGTAGCGATGCTACCGGAATTTGCCTGTAAATAGCATGCAATTATATCACAAAAATAAATCATACAGGTATTTGAAGGAAAATTCCAGTAGCACCGTTACAAGTGGAACTATATAAATTTTACTTCTCATGTCTTTCGCTTTGGTAAAGATGCATACTATGTGCATGTTTCCGTTCATATTATGGCACCATGTGGTTTTCTATGACGAAATGCCCGCAAAAACATACCGTGAAAACTTCCCAGCGTATGAACGTACCCTAAATCAAGCTAGTATTATTAATATGAGCTAGTAAAGTAAGCTAATATTATTAAAGATTAAAAGATTTATTGAACAAATAGAAAGCTCCAAATTGGAAAGCGGTCTGAGAACAGATGGTTACATAAAGTATAAATAATAGTTTTAATATGCATATTTAGCATAAAATATGAAAGAAAGAACAATAGATAGTATTGTTGTTGAAATGTTGCATGCATGATTGATAAGTTCTGTATAACTATACCAAGTTAGTCTAACTCTAATATTGTGCATATAAAAGTACAAGAAATATGCGAGATGGAATACAAAATAGAAAAGTGTTGTACTCGTGTCACCAGCATATTATCTAGTTCAAGTTGACGAAGTTTATGCAGTATTACGTTTATTTTAAACTACATATTATCTACTTGTAAGTATACAAATCCAAAGAACTCTAACACCATCCAGTGTTCATTGGTTGATTAGCCAACTGAAGTAGCATTATAAAATATCTAATGACCCCAGGAAATTATTTTTAATATTTCTAGACAGTTATCAAGCTACAACTATGTCATCAAAGCATACATATTATTTGTCCTCGATCTTTGTTGGCAATAAAGCAAGCCACAAATTAATCCATCGCTCGCTATTCAATTCAACTGATTAACCTGTTGTCGTATAACACCGATATCATAAATGCGTGGTGTATAATGTAATATGCATTATCATAATGACTGTATCCAAAAATTCAGGGATTTACTGAAAACCAAAAAAATTGATAATTTCCTTTTGCTGTTTTGTGCAAAGTGACATAATCTATTGTGAGATCCTATTACACACAAATTACTTTACAAGCTTCAATTTACAAAACATCTCTTTTTCTTCTGACTGTTGGTTGATTAACTGTTTGATGAACGTCAGATATCAACAGAAAAAAGATGGAACCCATTAGCTGTTAGTGCTTTAAAAACACCTCAAAAAAAGAAAGTCCCCCCTAATATATTCTGTAATATTTTCGGAGATATTTAATTGGATTTTGATGAAACTTTCCGCAAATGATTTGTGGTCCCAGAGACATCAAGTGTGCTAAGCACTGTGCTGTGAGGTGATATATGGCTGAGTGATCACCAATTGAATGGAAGAGGGGCACTTTTCAAAAGTTGCAAAAACACAGGTAGAGTGATCACAGTCATTCAACTGTAGCTTGGACCCCACATCTCACACAGGCATGGAACATCTGCATCTGTTGGTACCTCAAAGGCCTACATGGCGGGAAACATGGTTTACTGAAAAATGGCTTCAAAGAGACTGATTTCAATAACTGTGTTGCTCACGGCATGAAACTTCAAGGTGTTATTCCAAAGGAATGTGGTTAGCCTGAATGGACTGGGCATGCAGCGGGCACATTGTGTCCTCAAAATGACACGCATGTAATCGTGGACTCACAGTGTCACTTTTGGACCACATCTACAGCCAGTAAAAACTTGTGTGAACAATGGAACACTGGAGTGTCTGTCCACTCTATGTCAGTGTTTTGCAACTTTTGAAAAGCACCCCTCTTCCATTCAATTCATGCTCAGTCGGCTATAACATAACTCACAGGACCGTGCCTCATACAGGTTGTGTCTTGACAGATACCACTAAACATTTGTGTAAAGTTTTGTCAAAATCTATCCAATATCTCATATATTACCGTATATATTAGGGGGGACTTTTTGTTTTTTAGGTGTTTATGTTATAGATAGACACCAAGTTGGTATTGGATATGCGAGAGAAACAACACTGTTGAGGGCCGTAGGCCCAAAACGGGGTTGTTTCTCCCACATATCAAATTTCACCGAGGTGTCTATCTTACTTAGAACATTTCTTATCGTCTGGTCATTCAAGATGTCAGAAACCAGATACCAGAAAGAAGCAAATCATGTTAATTGATTGTGTAATATATAAACTTTGAGAAATGAAATTTAGATATTCTATTACCCCAAGCATAATATTGTCTATGTCGGCGATTAGCTTACCCCACGCATTATAATCTACGCATTAATTAACACATTGTTGTCGTGCGCATTTGCCCATTGAATGTCCCCAATCAGCTACTCATTTCCATCCAAGCACGGGTGAGAAGAGTGAATTTTGCCAATATCATAGACTGAGTATAACTCAGTTACAGTATGCACATGTCACAAAATACTTCCCGGCATATACGTTGCACTAGTTTGCTAATTTTTCTCCAAAACTTTCAGAATGTGGACACACACGAACGTGAACATGAATAGGACATTTGTTGAAAACGTGACTCGACCACACTCCACATTCGAAAGGCGGAATTAAAGTTGGACTTAGCATTCTAGATAATTAATGTTTGACTTATTGTCAAAACTGATTCTGAATGTGTACTTGATAGTGCTATTTTCGTCCGACGTAGAAGAACGAAGTAATTTTCTAAACTTTCTGTGTCGACGTTATCTAAATTGATATTACATATATAGTTATATGTTATCAGCATGGCAACTGTTTTATAAGCGAAATAAACATCACAAAGCCCGGCCGATGATCCAACTGATGTTTTCCGTTAATATTGGACTAAAAAATAATAGAAATTCTTCCGAGGAGCCGTTTTCGTATTCCTGCTTATCGGATTTATTTATTCCATGAATTCGAGGATGGATTTACAAGCAGTTCTTGACCAGCGTAAGTTATCGAATGAGGTCTGGTGACGCATTTATCAGACCTTTATTTACTGTAAATATATAGTAGTCGCTGGCTGTGTAAAACGATCTTCAATTTCCGCATTTTGACTTGCAAATTCTTAACATTTTATGAAATTCCATGTAATCAACGTAACTATTCCACTTAAGTTCTAATGTGGCGTAATTGGCATTACAAACTGATTTGGATTATTAACATTTAAATATTTGGCATGATGTGTCGCCTCCCCGCATTCTATGTCGATACGTCCCTGCATTTGCTTGTTGTAAGAAAACTTAATGTCACAGCGCATATCAGTAACGCTCATAAGTGGACCAATCTTTTGATTGAATGCTCGGGAGTGCATATAGTTGGTCAACCAATGAGTGTTGCGGGAATACAATGCTTATATAGGAATATATTATTTTAATCATGACATAACGTTTCGCAGCACATGCGATGACCTAAAGATCTTTGCGGTAAATAACGGTCGGTCACCGGACCTCAATGGATAACTTACATTGTCGTTATAATGTATTTTCTAAATTGATAATCCTGTGTGTTTGTGTGTAAGACCGAGGCACAGGCGAGATATACAAACAAACTTGCGTACAACAAGGGCACAAGAAAACTTCCCGATCCGTACACATTGGTCGATGGTTGGAACTCAGAAGTATCAACATGGCCACCGGTTACGTACCCAGACATTTACAGCTACTTGATCGACACACCGGGAATATATACCAAAGAAGCTCTCAAAGCACACAAATCCCTAGAAGCATGGAGGTTAGTAAATCCATTTTTTTGGGTCACAATTTGTGACTTATTTGTTATTTTATCACTGCGTAACCTATGACGTGTTGCCATAATTCGTGCATCAATTTTGCCCAGTGTTGACAACAACAAAGTTTCGAGTGCAATAAATTACATAGTTTAGTCGCCCTGTGAGCTATCACTAACTTTCATCTTAATGTTTGTGTACAACAACAACATTTATGTCACCAATCTGAAAAGCCAAAACAATTGTTTTAAATATTTGTTTGTTTTTTTTGGTGAATGCCATTTTTGTTTATTTAAAAAAAAAATCAACTACTTAATTCATGAACACATTATACATTGTCATTAGCTATAGGGCCTACCTGTATCAATTCGATGCTATCATTTTTTTCAAGCTCTAATCCCACATTTTTACACAATGTTTCAGTTACGTGAAAAGTGGCCATGTCAAAACAATATACCAACACCCAGTATCCAGTGACAGTCTTTACTGCGTATTGAAAGCCGATGTCATCCCTTCCCAAAGAATTGCTGACACGCCACATTTGCCATGGATTTACATATCAAAGAAAGACGGGCATATACTTTGTGCTCATTGCACATGCATGGCAGGGTGAGTCATCTGTGAGAGTTTGTTTACTGACACCGACTTATGTCGCGTGAACATAACTTCTCGGAAGTCTTGTACAGTCTGACGAGGGAAGTAGGCCTACTCTCAGCACAATAACAGTGAAATATTTATTAGCAAATAAAATTCAGATATACGGTAGATGTAATTAAACAATATTTGAACTAGAATGTACATATGGATCTGACCATACTATTATTAAATAAATTAAGATAGGCATAACATGAATATGGGTATAATGGTATAATATGTATAATGTACATATAAATACACATAGCGCATATATATGATGCATATAATGACACAATCTTTTTTAAAAACAGATTAGGTGAAGTGTGTAGTCATGTTGCTGCAGTGCTATTTCAAGTGGATGCAGTATCCAGACTTGCTTTGGCTGTCAACTCATCAACCAGTGAACTATGTGCATGGAATCAAGGATCTAGCAAAGTGGTAAGTTTACACGGTAATGTGAGTAGCCTGCAGTACACAATTTTTCACAATCTACCTGTAGTGGCACGATGAAGGAAAATGTTTTATTTATGCAAATATTTGATTTTAAAATTTCACAAATAAATGTCAAGACTTACTAGTATATTAAATTCCATGGATATTTAAGTAATATTCAAGTCTTCTATCGAGTCTATAGTAAATTCTGAGTATATTAAAGTACATATATGTAACATTTCTTTACGATCAATAAAAATTTTGTAAAAAAAAAGAAGATAGAAGCGATTCCATCCGTCTATTTGAATTTGTACTATAGATGAGAAATTCTACTTTGTAGGTAGATTATGTTCCACTGTGTGAAGTTGAGGAGACAATTCGAGGAAAACGAACGAAAGATGTGACTCGTGTCGACAGTGAGCCTGAAGTTCCATCGGTTGAGATGTTGAAAGAATTGAAGTCCCTGTGCCCTAATGCAGGGTATTTCACTACAATTCCCCCCTTGAATGATGACACCGACTCTGCTTCTGAAACTGAGGATGAGAACCTATTGCCAACAACATTGTCGTCATTCTATGATGATGAAACTGATACCATGACTGACCAGGATGTCAACAATTATGCTGGTGAGCTTTGGGCATCTTATACAGCATCTCTCACCAAACCACAGCTTGATGATTTGGAATTACAGACTAGGACTCAAGCAATATGTGAGAGGTGGTATGAGCATAGAGCCGGTCGCATTACAGCTTCAAAAGCCCATGATGTTTTTACTTTAAAACCAAGTACTGACCCATGTAATTTATTTAAAAGGATAATGGGTTATCAAACATATGACCTCAAGAACAATGCAGCTGTATCATGGGGTGTTGACAATGAAGATGTCGCAAGAAAATGTTATATATCGTATATGACTAGTAATCATAATAAGTTTACATGTCGCCCGGGTGGATTGAGAGTGCCACTTGATAGACCATTCATTGGATGCTCACCAGATGGTGTTATTAACTGTAGAGGTGTCCTGGAAATAAAATGCCCGTTCAAACATCGCCACAATATGTTGAAAAGTGTGGCTGAAGATCCAAATTTCTGCCTTGATGATATGAGAGCTTGCGACTCAAACAGACCCATCGCTATTATACGCAAGTTCAAATGCAGATGTTTGCATGTGACTTGTCTCTGTGCAATTTTGTTGTATGGACAACAAAAGAGTTCCCAGTGAACACCATTCCAAGGAACGATGGGTTCTGTTATAACGTTGTTGCCAAGTGTGAGGACATATTTCTTAAATACGTTCTGCCTGAGCTGATCACGAACAAATTGAGTAAATCAGCACCAGAAAGTAAAGATGTTGATATCACAGAGGACAAACTATGCTTGTGCTTGCCCAACTGTGTGGTTTCACTGGCCTTGTATGTCAGTGAAACGTAAACCTAGAAAGAAATGGTTCTGTCCTCAATGTGCAAAATGAACTGAGATTGGAATGCCATTTTCAATGTAATTACCATATATTCATCATGTTCCCTAGTCAATCACCAAAGTTATGATAAAACGCTTGAACTTCATGGATATATTGGGATACATACATGTATAGTGAAGAGCGTTTATCATATAAATGTAAAGATTAAAACAATAATCTGGTACTTAGCTATGATTATGGAAGTAGAATAAAAAGCGATTAAAGAGCGTTTAGTATTTGGTTATACAATACTAAAGAGCTTCTATTTTGTGTAGGAAAATGGAATTGTAATATTATGCTGTATCACACATGCACGCAGTTATGAATATATCCTAGCTATGTTTATACAAGTAAAATAAAAGGCCGCTTGGCCACAGTGTCCCCCGAACCAGTGGCTTCATTTGGAGCGGAGGCTTTGTAGAAGTATACTATATGGATAAGACACTTGTGCATTGTCTCATTACTGACATGCATACAAATAACCAAATCTTAAAAAAACTCTTAAAGTAAAAATATAACCTCAAATTGGCACAAAATGAAGAAAATTACAAGAAAAACTGAATTTTCTAAGTCGAAAAGCCCATAACTCTGAGAAAATTCGAACTTGACCTGTATCGTGATATGACTGATCCACATAAAAACGGTATTTGCAATTAAAGGATCCAAACTTGAGATATCATCCGGAAACCGAAAAAGTGAGAAATTTTCTAAGTAAAACAAGTCGAATAAAAGGTCGGTAGACCTCATGTCCGCCTCTAAGCGTCGGCTTGATACGACCGTTGTTTGCGTATAAAAATTGGCATGGCGGAACACGAAATCGAATTTGATCTGTCTTTTGTGCTAGTAAACCTACATATACCAAATTTAATTTCATTCAGTACACATTTACTAAAGTTATCATCCGGAAACCTCAAATTGGCAAAAATTCTAAGTCAAAAAGGGACATAACTCTGGTGAAAATTGGCGGGCGGAACCCAAATTCGAACTTGACCTGTGTTTTGCTGGGAGAAAGACACATACCAAATTTGGTTTAAATCTGATTACTCTACTAAAGTTAACATCCGGACACCAACTTTTGGGGTTTTATATGTCGGGTCGGCGGACAAAAAATGGCCATAACTCTTGCAAAAATTCGAACTTGAGCTGTATTTTGATATAAGTAATCCACAAAAAAAACGGGTTTTGCATATAAACAATCCAAAATCAAGTTATCATCCGGAAACCAAAAAACAGAAGAAAAACTGAATTTTCGAACTTGACCTGTGTTTTGCTGGGAGAAAGTAATATAACAAATTTGAATCCGATTAACTCTACTAAAGTTATCATCCGGAAACCAACTTTCAGGGATTTTCTAAGTAAAAAAAGGGCCATAACTCTCGCAAAAATGGGCGGAACAAACCCATATTCGAACTTGACCTTTATTTTGGTCTGATAAACTCACCTATGAAATTTGCTTTTGATCTAATAACCGAAACTAAAGTTATCATCCGGAAACCATTTCCCGGACGCACGGACACACGGACACCGGCTATTTGAATAGTCCCCCGAACTTTTTTTTTCGGGGGACAATAAAAGTATTTAGTATTTGGTTGGAAAATAATAAAGAGCAGCTCTTATTACAGGAAAATGGCATTCTAATCTCAAGCTGTATCAAACACACGCAGTTCATCTGCATACATTTGTAGTATTATTTTATAAGTTTTGTATGCATGTTAGATATAGCACCACAAATTATGGCAATGAATTTTCAGGCCCATAATGCTTGACATTATTTTGAACGTTTTCAATCTGCCAATTGCCCTTTCAACATGTATCCGAACGTTCGCAATTCTTCTTGTCAGTTCGACTTCCTTTTGACTCAACTGTTTTTTACCTCTTGTGAAGTAAGGAATTACCAAATCTGCACCGTCCTGATGAACTAAGTTCAACTTCAGCTTCATAAGAATAACCATCACAACTTCCTGGTTGGTAATAACGTTTGAAGCTGGCAGAACAGAATCACACAATTTCACCAGCCAGAGGAATACACCAAACGATGAAAAATGTTGTTTTGGCATCATCGTTGGTTATGGTGTTAACACCAAACTTCATTTTGGTGTTTTCTGCTCTAAGCTGATCTCTCTCGTATCGCAAAAGTTGAATCTCCTTATGTAAATTGTCCTTTTCTTTTTTGAGAGACACCATATTCCTAATATAAGAGTCGTGGACATCTGAAACATAATAAATTCATAAGTCAGCTTAATGCTATGATCTATAGTTATATATTGTATCTCACGTGACTTTGTTATTGAAATCAAGCTTTCCGATTGGTTGGCTACTCGACTCTATTAGTCGTAGTTGTATACTACGCCTTCAAGTCTCTCCCATCGTGCACTATGCATATGTAGTTTTGACTACTAAAAATAGTAACGAACACTACATCAAACTTTGTTCTGAAACTACTTGTTATTTCGCCGCTGATCCAAATTAAAGCTTCAGTAAGGCGAACATCAATTGTCTGAACTTAGTAAAAGTTGAAAATAGTAGTTTCCTACTGCTAAATCAAAATTACAAAGGTTTTCTCTGGAGTCCCGTTGCGTTTCCTAAGTTCGCGATACCCCATTCCTATACCGGTAACACTAAAACGTGTGATCGGTTGCCGTACCCGAACAACTAATAAAATGAACCGAGAATACAATTTGCCCATTACAGCTTGTTTTAGCTGTCTCTTGTAAATAAATAATACCCCTATGCTGTATACTAAGCGTTTGAAAAAACACGTTACTGCAGATTTTCATGGCCCAATAACACCAATCATACGTTCATGTTTCCGGAGTTGGGTACACTTTTTTTTGTAGCTGTAAATTCTTTGCTTCCGATCAGTCACGTGACTGCTCGGTTCGAAAATAATCAATAATTTCGCGGCTCAATTATTCTGATATTTCCGTGTATAAGAGCGACTTATACTAATAAATGACCAAATTTAATACATTCTTCGTTCGTCTGGGCACCAATTAAGAGTGGGTAAGTGGTTGAAATGTGTTGACATTGGTCTAAAAATAAACAAAATAGATAAAGATTTACAAAAAAAAAACCAACAAAGTTCAACAGGAAAACAAACATTGAAAAAAAAACACAGGCATAATTAAAAAAAAACAAAACAAACAGGTGAAAAAGTTTAACAAAAACAAACAAACAAACCTGAACAAAGGGGAATTTAAAAAAAAAAAAAAATTTAAATGACAAATTTACAATAAAAAAAAACAACAAACAGGCAGGCAAAGTTTTAAAAAAAACAGGAAAAAAAAATTGAAAAAACAAAAAAATTACAAAAAAAAAAATTAATTTAAAAAAACAAACAAACCTGAACAAAGGGGAATTTAAAAAAAAAAGTTTTTTTTAAAACAGGAAAACAAACATGAAAAATAAACAAACAATAAATAAACATTTACAACAAATAAAAATAATAAAAAAAAATAACTTAAAAAAACAACAAACAGGCAGCCAAAGTTTTTAAAAAAACAGGAAAACAAACATTGAAAAAAAAAAAATTTACAAAGAATTAATTAAAAACAAACAAACAAACAAACCTGAACAAAGCGGAATTTAAATTTTTTTTTTTTTTTTTACATATTATTTTTTTTTCTTTAAAAAAAAAGGGTGTTTGCCCACTGGTTTGCCTTTAATTTCTGCATTTGTTCGATACAATATAATAATTAGAGCATGACTTGTCGTGAAATACGCCGATATAGTGCGGTTGTGTAGTTCACTCCGCTTCGCGTCGTGAACTACACAACCTCACTATGCACTATATCGGCGTATTTCACTCCAAGCCATGCTCTATTTATTAAATAATTTTGTGGTTGGTTATCAACTATTATCAAGTTGTTTATGTATTTTAATCAACATATATTTCTGCTGATATATGTGTTTTATATGTCCATATCATGTACATATATATATAGATAAATTACATGTTATTGTGTCATCTTGTAGTAAACTTATTTCAGTATCCAAACTATGGTAATAACAATTATTCAAATGGGCTGACATTAAAAGAGGTGAATGATAAGCATCTACCTCGTCCTGGTATATCTTGGATGGTCATGGTTTAGCAAACAATGATGGGATTTTAGAATACCAGTATATACCAGTAGGTATCATGTATAATACAGTTAACACACCTTCAACTTGCTGGCCATCTGTTGAGACTGTTGTGTTGTCAGATGAGGTTGATGCAGGGGTCTCATTAAACGACAGGTTTAATAGAGCATGTGCAGCTTCTTCTTTGTCGTATATAAGTAATTTGGCTGAGTTCCTCTTTCGGTGCCTCTTCTCACGACCAATCTTTGATTCAGGTGTTGTCAAGCTCATTTTAGAATACACCATTTCTTGTGATGGTACATAGTCTGGATGAGTGGAATCATCGTGCCTGCTGCCTGTAAGTGAAAATTATATGAAAGGGTTAATAATGGATACAGGAGACACTAGATCATGCCATGAATCTCAAATCTGGCAAACACCCGTAGATATCGTATTCCCCCAGTACAAAACCTGGGAACTTTTTAAGTGTTGACAGGCGTTAGCCAGAGCAGAAATTCATGGCATGATCTAAGGAAACCCAATCTTCCATACATGTAACTAATTAGTCCACTACTTGACAACTGTAATTCAAATATTAAAACAGTTATTAAAAGACAACCACTATTTTTCTGTATGCCTACTGCAAAAATCGCAATTGGAAAGTTGGAACTAATTTGAAAAAGTTAAAAAATATGTCACCTCCAAGACTCCCCCCTCCATTACATGATCAGTACGACCCTGCGATCAACATCTTGTGAAGAATCCAACATTATTGAGTGCTCCCTGTTCTATTTAAACAAATTCTTTTGAAGAGGCTACATTTAATTCGCTTTTATGTGGTCAGTCGGAATGTAAACAATAGCTCGAAGAAAGGAAATGCCGTTAGATATTACGCAATTTCGGATTAGTAATAGTTCATAAAATGGTACTGTTAATGGAAACATTTATCGGGGATATCTTTCTCAGCAATTAACTCGGTTGAATAAATTCCTAATTGAAAAATAAATTGGGTATTTACCTGTTATGAAATGTCGACCGCAGACTCTGTCCTCATCTCCAGGAATCCAGGTCTTCGATGGATTATCGCTACAAACTCTTCGAATTGGGTTTGTCCACATTGATTTTCGCGGTTCCGTCTTTGGTATTCGATGGTATGACACTTTTACTTTCGGGTCATGTCGATTGGCACAGTCGCCGACAATACAAGACATAGGCATGTTTGATGTTGTTAAAAAATCTGCAACGCTGCGCTATACTATACTCTACGATGTAAACAAAGAGGCTGGCTTTGTTTTGCCCACCAGCAAAATTAACACGTGTTTGTGTGACGTCATCGAATTTTCTCCTATACAGCTCTGCCTATCATTAGCATATGTCAGCTTCCGGTGGGCAAGACATAGTACCTCTTTTCATGGACTCAAGTGACATTGGGCATCCCCCATTTACTCACACGAGGAGAAGCATCTGGCAAGAATTTTCATCCGGCTTTATGAAGTGTGCCCACCATGATTCATATGCTGCCCCATAGGTGCAACATTATCCTGCATTGGCAATCGCTGAGGTCAGCAAAGGACCTGCCTTAGTATATTAAATGAGCACTAGGCGAATCAAGCACTATCAGGGAAAACAAAACCATTATGTACCGACAACCGAGCCCATAAGAAGAATGACGTATTAGACGCAAAGGCCGATATCACAGAAGCCATTTCGTTCTTCTTTTCCACGCTGCTAATACGCCGTGTTGCCCATTAAGCCCGAGTGGGGTGCTGAACTAGACCTCATGTCAACAGCGTTCTGAAATTGAGCATATGTCGAACATGGATAATGGATGTATGACTGGACAACAAAAGTGAAATCCATGTTGAGTTAGAACTGAAAGCAACCTGAAGACAAAAGATATGTCATTCGTATCTATTCTCCAGCAAAGCCTGTGACCACGAAAGAGCTGGATGGAACATGGAAAGAAGCAAGAAGTTGAACACATCCCAACCCGAGAACAGTAAAATGGTTGAATACCTCTCAGGATGGTCGATCCCAGGTCGCCAAGTGTGCAGTCCGATGGTATAACCACCCAGCTCCGACGTTAGGCAGGGTACAAATTGACCGGCATCACAGGGCAAGTTGCTACCCAAATGCGAACAAAAGCCATGCAACTTGGATCCTATTTTCTCATTTGACTGTCCCAGGGTATGCCAACAGTCGTCCAGAGTATCCGACTTGGAGTCGATAGTCCAGAAAGCCCACCAAATGCGGCCAATGGGTTCGATGGGTAGCCCCAACCCGCGACCTGTTTGGTGGGACTATCGTCCTGAGCGCTAATTACGCCAATGAAGGGAACACTATACATCGACAAGTGACAGTGTCCTGGTCGTAAAGGAACCCTCGAAACAAGGGAAAGCACTCTGCTATCAAATCATGTCAATCTGAGGTTATTTGCTAATCAAAATTCGACATTAATTTTTTTCCTGCGCTTGGCTGCATCAGAGAACACTGAACAACTAACTGAGCTCCCTCGTAAGCGCATGTAAAGGTGACCCGAAAGGAATGTCGAAAGCCCTTTCACCTCGTGCTGGTCATTGGGGACCCCGGAGGAATGTCCAGAGCCTGTACATCTCGGGGATGGAGCAGCAGCTCGACCGATCCCGATATCCAACCGACCGAACTGGCGATGGGAGGTTAGTAGGTACCAGTTCCCAAGCAAGCTTCCTGCTATAATGGCGTCAGGGAATAAGATCTTTTGTTTTCATTTAAAATCAAACCCGAAGTTACTGGCAGCTGTTGGCCAGAATGCGGCCAGTAACCTGTCTGCCAAGCCCCTGGAAGTGGTGGCTTATAATAAGGAGGAAACAAGCCTGTGAACTGTGATCCCATTCCAAGCCCAGCTGGGGCAGAAGGCATGGAGGATAAACTTTCAGGTGCCAAATAATAGCGTAAATGTAATAATTTTTTAGAGAAAATGTCTCCTAATTTGAATTGAGACAAAGTAAAATGGCCATTCGACTACTAATTTTAGCCCAAATTTCCACACACTATGATCATAAGGCACCGGAGAGCATGGTCAGGGACCACTGAGGGTGTATCCCCCAGCCGCGCTTACCCCGAGATGACGACTTGTAGCGATGGACGGCGTGTGTCGAGTGTTAGTAGAGCTGAATCACAGCCGTCCTGGGCACGTCAACAGCCAACGGTCGACCAGAGGAAGCAGATTGACGTCCCGTTCGATAGTCCAGGGAGCGCACCAATGTGACTAATGGGTTCAATGGGTAGCCCCAACCCGCGCCCTGTTTGGTGTGACTATCGCCCTGAGTGCTAATTACGCCAGTTAGAGGAACACGATATATCGGCAAGTCAGAGAAGGATCCAGGGATGTTTTGATACCTGTTACAGGTTTGGGTGCCCAAACTATAGAGACCCAAATGTCCCCAAATTCCATGTAGATAGTATTTATTCAAGTTGGATCTTCCATATTTTCAAGGAATTTTTCTATAATTCAACAAAATGTACTAGTAATGCAAATCATCAGCCCGCAGATGATATATAGTCTATATTATATATAAATATGGAGCCTTTATTTGCACAATCAAGTATCCAGTACTGAATATTTTAACATCCAAATTTATATGGGCACATACTCAAATACAGAACAGGTGTCCCCAAACAAAAATTCTCTGGATCCTTCCCTGCGGCAAGTTTGTCCGTGTCCTAGGGGAAGCAACTCGTGTGAGCTACGGGTTCGATGGTTAGCCCCAACCCGCGGCCTGTGTGGTGTGACTATCGCTCCGAGTGCTAATTACGCCAATTAGAGGAACCCTATATATGGACTTTCGTTCTCTATTCTTGGGACCTCGAAACGAGGGAAGCGACGTCAAGGGGAGCTACGGGGAAGGCGATTCATGAACCTGTTCTTACCTCGATTAGCAGTCCTGTGAAAGTAATTAATGTGATTACGAACAATCACAAATACACCTGTTGTGTTATGTTACCATGCCTGTGTCAACCAAGGCAGTAACGGCTCCATTGTTAATCATCCAGGGTTAAAAAGGATCAAATTGACATTCAGGATTTTACAATCCTATCAGCCTATTTCACAAGCGTTAAAACAGTGCTTTTGTCTTCAGTTGTACACCAGACGATGATTGTCAACGTCTAAATAAAGCCGTAAAACGAAAAAATGAACTCGAAAGTAAGTCACCTAATTTCGTGATACCTTTAACCACCGTCAACGCACGTGGTAACTTAAATAATACGTCACCTGTATGCCATAGATTTGTTATAAAGAAAACGATCAGCGTCTTTAGTCATATCCAATGGTGCCTCGAATGTTCTGCCGTTAATAGGCCAGAAACTCTGATATTGTCGGCATAAACACGGATATTAAATCATTGACCGATTAAAATTATGGAAGACAAAGTCCGTTAAAACGAAACGAGTCATCCGATTCCGATATTATATTCGGAACAAACCGCGTAATCTTTATGTGAATTGTACATAATTATCAACTATAAGCAAAGAAATAATGTTGTTTGTATAAAACAAAAACAAAACTGTTTTTGCTATACAAACTGCAACTTAGCTTCGTAGGAGAGATTCTTTTTGCGTCCGTCCAGTTTGAGGAGGGATAAAAATATGGCGAATACTTCACGACGTGTCAGAAATCACGCGATTACACGTGTCATGAACATGACAGAGGATATGTACCATAGAATTTCGTACCGTTTTTTCAACTCGGAGAGTTAACCCCTCCTACTTGGGATAATATACCATATAGTTCATTGGGCAAGATACCTTTGACGGAGATATGTTTCCCTGTCACACAAGAATCCTCCATATGAAATATAAGCTAAATAGCCCTGATGGTTCTTGAGAAGATGTTTTAATAATTACTATGGATGGAAAGAGTTACTTCCCTAGCTACATGTATACCACTTTTTGACTCTGTGACCCCATTTGAACAGAACTGAATTCCAGTCACCAATGGTAGTGGTAGTACTGATAGTGGTATGCATTGCGAACGGAATGTATCTTTTATTTTGCAGGTAAAACTTTTAAGACGGGTCATTTTGTACTTTCGGTTTCACGCATACATGTCTGGTTGTAACCTGTGTAACTCGGGTTCGTTTTGACTAATTTTAAACAAAGTTTCTGCTTCTTAAAATTTGTTAATAAATGTTGGAATGTGTGCATTTCTTTTGTGGGTTAAACCGTAAGACGAGTCCATTTTGTCGTTTATTACGATGTTGTACTTTCGGTTTCGCGCATATCCGGCTGTATCCGGTGGAATTCTGAGTATTTTTACGAAGTGTGATCTGCTTCTTTCTTTTCAATAAATGGTGGTATCTCCCACACAGAGCAGCTCTATTACAATTACCAACAGGACATTCATTGCCATTTTATTTAGGTCTATATATTTATAAAATAGAAACTCATAAAAACTATGCAATCTTCATCATAAAAATTATTTTTGGAACATGAACATATTTGGGCATACCTCCCGCAAAAATCTCATGGATTGACATTTTCAAAACTTAACAGGTCTGGTCACCATCCACACCAAATATCACTAAATTATTCATCTCAGTTTCCCATATGTAGTTGCTTGAGAAAACAGGTAGTTTGTTATCATAATCCATAGGTCAGTTATATACTAACTCCCTACCAGGCAGAGAGCTCTGGGATATCAATCAACAGAGCTGTCACTCCAAGCAGATTTTGTTAACACTGCCATCTCATTAATTACTTTATAATCACCTCAGCCAGCACAATGTGACTTCTATATGGTGCTAAGTAAATATTCTCTGTTAACATGCACCCTCCTCATATCTCATATCTTATATAGCTCCGAGTATATACTGTTTGCATGTTCTTGATTTTAGACTGCTTTAAACCAAATTTGGTTTGGTCATCCTAGTGGATGTTATAATGGTGTTAGTTTTTATTAATGGAGCAAGGAATTAAATCTAAATAAAAATTAATGATTATAAGTTGATTATGTTATTGGAACACATGGAAATGATTCTCTGTTGATTATGTTACTGAACACATGGGAATGATTAGGATGGGATTATATTTATTGAACACAAGGGAATGATTAGCTGGAGACTATGTTATTGATCGCATGGTAATGATTAGTCAGATTTTGAACACATGGGAATGATTCTCATGTAATTATGTTATTGAACACAAGGGATTATGTTATTGAACACAAGGGATTATGTTATTGAACACAAGGGATTATGTTATTAAAATCTTGTGAATGACTAAAATATAATATTGTGTATTTGTAAATGAAACCAACCTGCCATGGCGATATGACTTCTTTCTTTTCCATATCCCTGCCAAAGTGGATACTTATATTTATATTGGCAGATACGCAAATCCTTCACGATACATAATTCCTTGACCACGATATTTATGTCATACCGTCAACATGATAACTCTAATATCAAGTGGTAATAATAACCACTTGATTTTAGATTATCCATCTTCATCCGTATTTCTGGGCCACATATTATTGACATCTCGAGAAATAACAAACTTCAAAAATGGATATCTGATCACTCTGAGCTTTGATAGGTGGGTTCCTTGACTAGAATCAGATATTGTTTACCCCCGAAGCCAAAGAAATAGTAATTTAGGAGCGTCTGATCAGATTGAGTACCTTTAAACTATCATCCGTGAAAAGTTATCTACCTTACATGTATCTAAACCACCATATGTGCAGAGTTGTCTACCTTATATGTATTAAAAGATTACACAGGTGTATTTTTTCTCAGTCTTTTTTTGTTGGTGATATGCTAGGATAGGCCGCCCCTAACTGAAGTTATGGCGATTCATGCAATTGAATATTTGATTATGCAGTCTGAATCATTAATTGTCTTTCATGTGATGTCACATGAGGGACTACTTGCGACTCGTAGTGTCAAACTTGAAATTTGACCTACTTATTGCTTATACAGAAACGGCTGGACCATCGGAGCTGAAAATATGTACATATGGGAAATATGACCCGGGGAATCTTATTATATAGGTCCCATTGTCATCAGATGTCTTAAAAGGGCACTAATATTTATTTAAATAATCAATTATATACACAAAATGGTTGCAATCTGGTCAGTGAAAATTGAAACATGGGGATAAATTTACCCGTAGAGTGTTATGAGATAGATGACGTTGATCTCAGACGACTTAACGGGGCGATTATGAGTAATATGGAGGAAAATTGGTACTGATGAGTCACCTGACCAGGGGAATGGCATGGGATAGGTGCATCTTCTCATGTTCCATCCATAAATAATGGCTGAGAATAACACATTACATACTTACCTTTGACTTCAGATGAACTAAAGTGGGACTTATAGATTATATGATGAATAAAGAGCGTTTATTATAATTTCAGAAGATATGTGGGGAAATTGGTGGCCGATTTAAAAATAACAGTCTAATACATCTATCCTGATTCCATTCACTACCTGTATAAACATGACGTGACATACATGTAACCTCTGACTAATACTCTTCCTATCGTGCAATTGTTTTACCACCAATTTCCCAAATATCTTCTAGACTGATAATAAATGCCCTTTATTGGTCATATTATTTATTATTCCCCTTTTATGTGATCTGATGTCAAAGGTAAGTAAGTAATGCTTTATTCTCAGCCAGTACGCGCCTATCCCATGACATTCCACTGGTCACATAACCCACCTGTACCAATTGTTAAGGAACGCTCTTTATTGCTCATATTTGCACGTTTAAGTTGTCTGAGGTCAATGGCATCTATCTCATTATACTTTGCGGATCAATTTATCCACATTTTTCGATTTTCACCGACCAGATTGCAACCATTTTGGATATATAATTAATTATTTAATTGAATTAATTATTAGTGCCCTGTTATGACATCTGATGTCAACGGGCCTATTTAATAAGATCCCTGGGTCAAATTACACTTATTTACGAATTTTCAGCTCCGAGGGTCCATCCGTTTCTGTATAAACAATCAGTAGATAAAAGCCAATTGCGCCAGCCATTCAAGTTTGACACTGTGTGTTGCTAGTAGTCTCTCATGTGACATCACATGAAGGAAGATTAACGATTGAGACCGCATAATCCATAATGGAATATTCAATCACAAAAATCATTTCGGCAACATGCTCAGTGGATTAGCATCAATAATGACTGATAAAAACTACACCGGTGTAATCCTTTAACTAACCCTTCCATGACTGGAGCTTCCTGAAAGTTTTTGAAAACCCTGTGGGAAGTAGTCACCTAATATGGTCGCGCAACTCTGTTGATCATAGACTGCATGTATTAACATCCAACATAATTAGTACAGTTTTTAACCAATAAATCAAAGATTAAGGCAATAAACCCTACAGTAAAGATACAGTAATGCCCTAATTAATAGACTACTTAACCACAGCAGAATTATGGGTATCTTTTCAGGATTTAGTCGGAAATATATGACTTGTTGCCATTCACCGGAAAGCTCTCATTGAGAGCTTTCCGATGAATGGCAACAAGCCATATTTCCGACTAAATCCTGAAAAGTTACCCATATTTCTGCTGTGGTTAAGGAGTCGATTATTTAGGGCATTACTAAACACTGTTGTTAGCAGCTGAACAGTTATCCTTTAACATAGAACATGTTATGTAGGTTTAAATGAACTAACTATAGCCTGGTATCAAAACATCGGAAAACAAATGTCCAGGTTTAAAATATTAAGTAACAATGCATCAAAAGCTAATAGCAATACCATATATGAAAATTGTGTACAAAGCAAGTCTATTGTATCAGGTAAACTGTTTTAAGACATGCCATGAACTACCATTATTGAAGAACTAATTGTGCATATATAAACAGTTAATTTGTACAACTAGTACTACCAGTATTGTCCCTATGACCTGGTGTGTTTACGACATGTGAGATATGAACTTACATTAATGTAGGAGGCATTCACAAACTGCGTGTCACCCGGAAGGATCACTCTTGTGTGGTCATCTGTAGAAAGTTACAGAGATTAATATTAACAATACTCACAATTCAAGCATAAAAATACAGACACATTTGGATTTTATATATAACTAGAAAGCAATCATAATGTAAATTTGAGGAAAAATGCTTCAGAGATTAAAGATCATTTGGCTTTTTTCCTGTTTTCTAAAATTCAGAATGTTTTTCACGAATCCCTGCTAAAACTCCGATGAATTCAGAATGTTTTTTCACGACTCCCTGCTAAAAACTGAGATGGGTTCATATTGTTTTTCACGACTAACTGCTAAAACTCAGATGAATTCATGTTTTTTATGACTCCCTATTATGCATCAATGACTCCAAGTTATCCAAATGGAACAGGAAGATGACATTCACATTCGAATATAAAAAATTAAAACATCTGCAGAACGTTATATATAGAGGATCTCCAACGAGTTATGTTGGGATATAAGATTTTATGAAACGAGTTTGATAAATTTGATTCACAACGAGTCATAGACGAGTTGTGAATCAAATTTATCAAACTCGTTTCATAAAATCTTATATCCCAACATAACGAGTTGAAGATCTTGTATATCACATGAAAAAAAACTAAAGCCTTATGCCTTTTTAACAACATCAGCTCTGTAGAGAACACGCAAACTGTATACAAGTCTTGTTTTGGCTCAGATGCTTCACCACTATACGTCAGTACTGCGCTACACGCGCAATGAAATATAGTCCCATTTAGTTTTGTCTTTATTTGACGTCTATTGGGTTATTTATTGGTAACATTTGTCAATAACATTATTTTGTCAATAATATAATTTGTTTATCTTTTGGTACGCGCAGGTATACAATGAAAGTGATTACTGCTTGGACTATTAGCTATTAGCCACTAGTGACAGATAAGAAAATATGTAATGGATTTTTCAATGATATTATAGGGGTTTCATGTGATATATATATATTAATAATAACAATATTTATAAAGATAGCAGAGCTCCTATAGGATGATATATTGGCTGGACTTGTATTGTGGTATGTTCAGCTTTGTTTCTACCCACTAAATCATTGAACAGAAACATAAATTGTGGGCATGATAGTGCCTCACACAAACAGGAATACAGCTGACATATTGATAATACAAAGACCAGGTAAAAAACTAGTGAAATTTTAAAGTGAAAGTGTCAATGACACAGCAGCTCAACTTGGAAAGGGAATAATTTCATGTGTTACAGTTAATGGACAGATTAGGATTGCATGAAGTTGAAATGCCATGTTTTCCAATGAAATTGAAATTTTTTTATAGCTACCATCTAGCGGTCATTATGAAATTTGGCGATGATCGGATGTGGGATATGGTCTGTAGGTGTGCTAAAGGATTTAGTCTTGCAACAAGAAAAATCCAAAATGGCTGCCGGTGGCCATGTTTTTTTTACAAACTTCGGAAAAATTAGATGACTCCCATTTAATTAATGGTCATCCCGAAGAACCATATGAAGTTTAGTGACAATCGGACAAGCGATGACGTCTGTAGGATGTGCCATAGGATTTAGTCATATACAATGAATAAAATCCAAGATGGCCGCTGGTGGCCATGTATTTCATCAAAATTTTTTAAACTTTGATAGCTCCAGTCTAGAGGTGACCAGACCTCACGATCTCCCTCACTCCCGGACAGGCACGACGATCTCCCGGATTCAGCTGTATTAGAAAATCACAACGAGAGGCCGATCACGATCGGCAGATGTTTAACCCATACCTTGGCGATAGCGATCTTTTTATGAGTGCAAGAATTTCAACAATTCACAGCGTACTATTATTTATTAGTTTCATAGTGGAATCAGACATATTGAGCAACTTGCTCATTTAAACACAATAGGAAGATGGATATGACATTCGATTTCAACCTATTCGGTCACTCCAACAGAGATACATGTATGTGTGATAGATTGATAAAGATAATTATACCCAAACACAGTCAGACAGATGCACCATAGCTGTTGAAGATATAATTGTTACAATATTAACATCATAATAACTCTATTTATTTAATTCTTACAATGGAACCTGAGTCATAACAGATTATGTTGTTGTGTTAGCTGCATAGTAAAAGTTATGGGATGATTGAGATTAGAGACCAACAAACACCTGAACATCTATATAAGTGAGGGGTGTATAGACCTTGATATTAAATATGATTGATAATGGTTGGATATAAAATATTTTAATACAGAATTATCAGATAACTAAAGGAGAGATATGAGAAGGGTCAAATTGAAAATATTAGAGTCATAACATTGGATCGCGTACAGTATACATGTACCTATGGTTAATTTTATTCTAAGCTGATCATTGGAAAGATACAATGTCTGTAATGGCAGAAATATTATTAAATATTGGGTTAATATTCTCAAAACCATTCAATCAATACCAAAATCTATACACATGAAGAATGTATCACAATCAACCTGAATGAGATTATAAAAGTGATTGGGTGAAAAATATTTGACCAAAAAGTCAGCTTCAAGCATACCAGAACCATTATTATTATCCTGCAGCCCAAATGCAATAGAGGGAATTTCAAAATAAGATATATCCTCAAATGATGAATATTCAATTGGTGGCTTATAATTAATAGAAATTCTTAGTGAACCTGGCCTAAGGCGAAAGAGATAATTTAAAATCTGCGTATCAGATATGATGTGTCTATGGAATAGGTTAATTTTAATCCTGAAATACATGCAAGTGAAAAGTGGATCACGATCAACCTGGACATAGAATAGGAGAATGAACATATGATGTGTGGAGAGTGTTAATCATTTTCAATGACATCATATGATGGAACTAATGTGTGGATAAATTGTTTTCTCAAGATAAGACAACAGTGTCTCTGTAAACAACAATTCTCTAAACAGCCATGCTCCATGCTCCAGAAAATCCTTCACATGGACAATGGACTATTTGTATTAATGCCATGAACATGTCTCAACAGGTTGGGTTAAATTATTATTGCACACAAACTGGAGTAAAGTATCATCAATCACTTAAATTTGACAGCTCTGGGAGTGTCATTTTCTGATCCCAATAAAGCAGATTACTGTGTAAAGTTGTTTGTCTTAAATTCTCACAGGGCATATACAATAGGTAGTAAATTACTTGAATTATAAAGGGCCATAACTCTGTTAAAATATATCGGATCAAACCCAAATTTGAACTTGATCTGTATTTCGGGGTGAGGACCACATGTACCAAATTTGGTGTAGATCAGATGAAAAATGTTTTGAGTTCTAAGTAAACATAAGTTTGAAAAGGGTTAATTAAACGATACCAAAAACCATACAGATAAAGAACGTGCTAAGAAAAACCTTGGTAAGAAATATGAGGCATATCAGAAGAAAACAGTTTGACTTAGATGGATCAGATAGCATTTGTGTGCAGGGTTAATTATTTTCTAAACCGATCAACCGATCGATACCAAAAACTATACAGGTGAGGGGTGTGTCATTATAAACCTACATATCAAATATGAAAACAATCGGACAAAAATTAATTTGGTTACAGCATCGGATAGCTCATGCCTATGTGCGGATGCAAAGTGTTAATAATTTCTAAACCGATCAACCGATCGATACCAAAAACTATACAGGTGAGGAGTGTGTCATCATAAACATGGGAGTAAAAAATAACTCTAATTCCCATAATACAGATTTACTGCTCTCAGAGCTAAACTGATACCACTGGTAATTAATTGTAGACTGCTATGGTTATCTGTTCAATTCTTAGTTGAAAAAGGGCCATAACTCTGGTATAAAATGTTGGATATAACCCATATTCAAACTCGATCTGTATTTTGAGTTGAGAAACTCGCATACCAAATTTGGTTCTGATCAGATATAAAAAAAATTGAGTTATGGCAGCATGCATGAATTCTAAGTCGAAAAAGGGCCATAACTCCATTGAAAAATATCGGATCAAACCCATATTCGAACTCGATCTGTATTTTGGTCCGAGAAACTTGCATACCAAATTTGATTCTGATCAGATAAAAATTTTTTGAGTTATGGTAGCATGCATGAATACTAAGTCGAAAAAGGGCCATAACTCCGTGAAAAAAACTCGGATCGAACCCATATTCGAACTCGATCTGTATTTGGTGCTGACAAATTCATATACAAAATTTGGTTCCGATCAGATATAAAATGTTCGAGTTATCGCACCATGCGTAAAGTGTCTACAGACAGACAGACAGACAGACAGACAGACAGACAGACGGACGGACGGACGGACGGACTAACGACGAGTGGTCAATCCGGGCAACGACACTATGTTTACCATACTATGGTATGGGTAAACATAAAAACTAATCACTTTATTTGACAAGTAGACATGCTATCAACACATCCCTGATACCCGACTGCTACATCATTGTAGCAATTAACACCCATGATTAATCTGGGGTCATAAAATCAACATTGTTCACACAGGAGGACCCCCCCACTCCGGACAATAAAACAACAAACACCTTCTAAGTTCTAATGAACAGGAACACCATGCAGACTGAACGAAGGTGACCTGTTCTCAATTAACTCAATTAGCAACCCACTAGAGATAAGCCCTGAGTATATGACCGTTTAACCACAGCAGAATTATGGGAAATTTTTCAGGATTTAGTCGGAAATATGGCTTGTTACCATTCATCGGAAACCTCTCACTGAGAGATTTGTCATTTGTTTATTGTCTGAACTACGTTCAATTGTAAATATTTACTTCTCGATTTGGGACACAACTATCGGCGATAAACTAACGCAAATTATTTCGCAATCGAGCGTCACTGCATGTAATTAATATATAAGAATGGCAGTATGTGTAATATATTGTCAATTTTGATATAATATTTGTAAAAGTAACAACTTTGAGCAAGAATATTCTCCATTTCTATTTGATCACCTTACTGGAGTGTTTCATATCACTTTAATCTGGAAAGGAAAAGTGTAAAAATAGATTTGGAGAAAAAAAAACCTGATGGTTTAAAGCTAATATAATAGTTGCAAAGTAATTAAGAGGCAAATAAGAAAAGGACTAACTGAAGGAAAGGGTTGCTCCAAAACTGCAAACTGGCAAAATGTAATATGCACCGGCCCATTTAATTCCGTACACCAAAAAGACAGTGCAGTGAACAATACTGAACATACACTTTTTGTATTATTGTTATTCTGAATGTGGTAATAATATTTTTTCAAATAGCTTCCACAAAAAGGAACATGCAACCCTTACTTTGGGCTCAAGTGAAAACACATATAATAAAAAAAAAAAAATATAAGTCATAAATACAAACATGCAGTATCAAAACAAGAAAAACCTGCAACCCATAACCAAATGAGTAAGAGAACTGATGATAATTATATATAACTGATACAAATGCAGAAAATTATAGAACCCATACAATTACAATACCGAATTAGGAGTGTTAGTATGAGAAAATCCTACATACACGTAAAACTGGTTAGCAAAGAACACCAACATCGAATAAAAAACTTCCAAAGCCGCAAATACTCACACAGGCTTAAATCGTTGATTCAAATATGAGATAATGGCACCACAAAGATTTCAAATATACAGGTCCCAACTCGCATCACTGAAATAAATGTCATTGCTCAAACAATCAACAAGAACACCTGGCAACCGAGTAAGTTTCCAGACTAGGGCTGGGAGATATTGGCCCCAAAAAATATCGCGATATTATGGCGACAACATCGCGATACACGATATTTTTTTGGTATATTACAATTGGTAAGTACAATGTACAATATATGCAATATTTCATGAATAAAGTTTGCACAATACATCCCTACGTTTTATTTACGATGTGTGGGTCATGAGAGGTCGAGTAAATGTGTATTGAACAATTATCAGTAACATCACAGTATACATGTATATAATGACCACTCGTCTGCAACAATTGACAGTTTGCCGACAGAGAAATAATAACTTTGAAACAAAGGGATATAATCATATAACACGGCCCACGTGCGTTTTCGCATACATTTTTTAGAGTTATATCCCTTTGACCATAGCGCTCAACACCATGCACACATTAAGCACTGCATTCGGTTTCAAATTGCCATATTATTAATTTGTGAGGAATTGGTTGTTTGTGAGACTATTTATCAGTGGTAATTGGTAGCACCGTGGGACTTCAATGTCCATATACGGCAGCCCTGGGAATTAGCGTCGACAATGCCACAATGGGCAGTGCCGAGGCAAAAGCCGAGGTGAACTGAATTTGCATCGGCATTTTTTTAGCTGAGGAAATTAAATATAGACAATCATGTTCAATTAGTTTGTGAATTTGACATTTGTTGAAGCGATAGCAATGCAGTGATCCGTACGGCACATGTCCACAAAATCATTTTACTCGCAATTTGCACACATTGAGACGATCAGCTAGACTAAGTGTGGTCAATATAAAATCTGACATCGTAATCCGTCTCCAAGCAACCGGTTACGGTTGATAGAGCAAGCTGCACCAACTTGAAAGGAGGTCATTGTGCCAGTCGCATGCGTGCGACATGCCAATCTCACAGGGAGCATCTCACTTTGCCGACGGCTATTGTTTCCAGGGGTACCTGCATGAGGTGTCAATAATCCCTTACTTCAATCATTTGCCGCTTATAGTCTATTCCTCTTTTCTTTTAGTGTTTTAATGGTTTGTCCTCTCTTTTTGTAGGTTTTTAATGATTTGTCAATTTGGGAACTTGGGTTTTGGAACCTTTGGTGCTGCTTCAATGTTGATGTTAGGAAATACTCTATGTCATGTTTTATTTATTTATTTATGCAAAATAATTAATAAAATACATACAAGGAGATAACAAACATATAACAAATACACGACAATACTTTAACAAAAAGCTCAATGGCGAACTAATTTAGCGATTGAATCTAAGTATTCTACAATGTTGATCTCGTTTTCACTGAATATTCTCTTGAAATGTCTAAGAGACGCGTTGACCGCCGGATATTTTCTTCTCTATTGTTGAACCCTGCCACCACCAGTAAGTTGAAGTATCGTCGATTCTGTATATGCTTGCTCTTTCTTAATGTGGTCGATCGTGTCGAATATGTTTGGTTTTGATGGAAATATGTCTTTAATCGCGTTCTGTGCCGCTTTCTCGTAGTCTGTGAACACGGTTGGTGTGTTAAAGGCACGGGCAGCATTCGTTGCAGAAATGTTTATATTTGTTCAAATCGCCATCAACAGAAGAACACCAAAATATATACAGTTCCGCTCATATACCAAACACAATCACCGCGTAACTAGTACATTGTCGTCAAGACGTACGATGGTGTACGTAAACACGATTCTGCTCGTGTTACAGAAGTTGTGCTTCTGTGCTTCTGTTTACATAACACAGCGCAATTCTATTGGTTAATCACACAAAAATGATATAAACGCTCTTTATTATTTCCATATCAGGAAAACAGTAACAAATAACGCGAATATTTTAACAGCATACCCACCACCAACGCCGCCCGTATCTTTAAGCTGGATGTTGACCAGTGTTCGCGCTGTCGGTAGCCAAATTAGCCAATGGCTAATCTTTTTCGTATTTGGCTAATAAAAATTTCATTTGGCTAAACTTTTGGCTAAAACTTTTTTTGAACCCAAATGGAGACTGATAGCATGGAACCAGAAAGCTAATTAATAAAAGCGCTCAATAGATCGACATTCAAGACGAAGTTAGGTGACGAAAGCATTTCATTATTGTCGTACTTATGAAATATCGTACAAAGGGAAACCCGATCGACAACTCTATCAACCAAGCGATCATAAAGTGATATGCAATCATCTTTAGTTTTCACAAGACGGACAAACAAAGACGCATGGACATTAAACCGACCGTGGTTGAATTATGACAATGTGAAGAAAGCAATGTTTTGTAAAGTGCATTGACGCCGGTATACAAGCAATTTGTTCGTAACATGTGCAGGCTGTTTTAATCTGGAGAAAGATTACGTCACTCTGCACGAAGCAGCAAAAGGTCATTATTAATTTTTACATTTAATCCCCTAATCCCCCAGTCAGCCCATTGTCTGTCTGGTCACTCACGGCGCGCCTGCACAATGCATGTTTATGATGACATTGTATTTATGACGGTCGATGTTTATGAGCACCAAGTGTAAGACAATAGCTTAATCAGCCAAATGTGAATCACGCCAGATATTTTGTGGCTATTTGTCGTCAATACCGATACAGTCAAAATAATATGCATGCTTTTATGACAGATTGTAATTTGATAATGGCGTAACAATATTAAGTTATTAGTTTCCAGATGTCACTTAGATATTTTCGCAAGGATAACAATTTAATGATTTAAAAATAGATATTGATATAAAACAAAAAAATAATGACATTAAGAAGGACAATACCGGGTTACCCCCCCCCCCCCCCCCCCCCCCCAAAATCACTCTTTCACATAAAGATTAATAAATTTTTAATAAATGATATTTATAAAAATACTTGTAGTTCATCAAAATTATTTAAACTATTGTGTATTTTACCTTTGTCTGTTATATTTTTCACGTTTTAGTCATTAATTGTGAACCGACCAGAAAACGATGATTTAATTTGGCCAAAGTTGTTTTTAATTTGGCCAAAAAACATTTGGCTAAAGTTTTTTTCATTTGGCTAATAAAATTTTCATTTGGCTAAACTTTTGGCTAAAGTTTTTTTCGGTCCAGCGCGAACACTGATGTTGACATCGTTGGCCTTTTTATAAGAATTTGAAATAAGAAAATGCATGTGTCGTACCTGGTCAGAATCGGCTAGATGGTTGTGTTAGATGGTTGTGTTTGCCTCCTCGATCGTTGGAGATGAAGAATTAATACATTTACTGAGAACTTGCCATGATGCAGATAGAACATTGAATATGGAGAGACATTGGAGAGACATTGGGTTTATATAGCTCAATACGATCGCTCAATACGAATAACAGTTTACTACTATTTCACTGACTGAACATGAAAATCGCTCATCTCACTTGAAACTCGTTTAGGCGGCATGCTAAAACAACATTGCAAACGGGAGCAGGGCAAACTGTTATAAAATTAATACAGACTATAGGCGCGACGCTCACACCTTGCCGGCGATATTTTTGCAGGCTTGTCGGCAAAGTGAGAATAAGCCATCTCACAGTGTAGCCAACTGATGCTACTAGTATCTCTTTGATGTTTCCGACGAAACATATCCAACTTGACAAGCACATGCTCCGATGTTTTAAAACGTTTTCGACTGCGTATTTCCGGGAAGTTTGGGACTATTATACTTACTCTAACTTCGCTGTTTGTTGGGACCATATGATGGGTTTCAACCTACATGGAGAATATTACAACTTGGGACGGTATTACGATATTTTTATTTCAGACGATATTATTGACGATATCAAAATTAAAACCGGGTATACCCGATATATCGTCATACCGCCCAGCACTATTCCAAACAGAAATTCATGAGAATGGTTCAACAGCAATGTGCAAATGACTATTAACTAGGTCAACACAACCATTGTAAAAATCGGAAGACATATATCATAAGGATTATGCTGAAGTTTAAACCCGAGCTTTTCCTAAAGAAACAATGGACAGAGCAGAATTGAATCCACAAAATCTGCTGCCATGTAGCTCCTACTGACCTGTTTCCATAAAGAAACGAGAGGCCGATCACGATCGGCAGATGTTTAACCCATACCTTGGCGATAGCGATTAGCTATTTTTTATAAATTTTATAAATCCTTACATCAACCTTTTCATGAGTGCTAAAGTTTCAACAATTCACACTTAATATAGTGATCATGTGAAAAATATTTAGTTATCACATTGTGTCAACAGGATTGGCGGAGGATGTTAATATTTTTAAGCAAATAAACCAAATGACCCTCACTATGCAGGTTAGGGGTGTGTTCTTGTCAACTATGCCAAGAACTACATGTATAAACATAATCAATGGAAATATTTGAGTTATCAAATCGGATAGAATAGGGTTAATCTTACCCAAACTAATGAACTGATAAACACAAAATAGTCTATACAAAGCATGTCATTGGATTTAGAAACCCATACACTAAGTCAGTCTCAAGAATACCAGCACCATTAATATTACCCTGGAGCCCAAATGCAATTGAGGGAATTTCAAAATAAGACATTTCCTCTAATGATGAATATATAATTGGTGATTTATTGAAACCCTTACTGAACCTGGATCAAAGTGAAATGGATAATATTATATCTGTCTATCGCATAATATGTGTCTATGGAATGGTTTAATTTTAATCCCAAATCCATGCAAATCAAAAGTAGATCACCATCAACCTGGACATAATATAGGAGAATGATCAAATGAAAAGCATCAAAACCATATGATGTGTGGAGAGGGTTAATCATTTGCAATGACATCATATCATGGAACTGGGAATGTGTGGATTAATTTTTGTCTAAGATAAGACAACAGTGTATGTAGACAACAATGTCTGTAAAACATCCCTACAAAGTAACAATGGACTATTCCAATTTAATATTTTAGAATAGGTGTCCTATAGTGTTTACATAAACTTTAGTAATGAACCTGTTTCTAAAGGGGTTAACTTAATATTGCACAGAAAACAGAACTCCACCAGATAGCCATCAATCAATTTGACATTAATATGATAACAAATCCTGCCAGCCAAGAATACCACTATCAGGCTTTATAGCATGTCCCTAGTGATAATTAACTCATTTCAATTACACACATGGTCTGCCAGATATGCTCTCTTAAAATTCCCAGCAGTAATTACTTGAATTATAAAGGGTCATAACTCTGTTAAAATATATTGGATCAAACCCATATTCGAACTCGATCTGTATTTAGGGGTGATAAATTCATATACCAAATTTGGTGCTGATCAGATGAAAAATGTTTTGAGTCATAGCAGCTTGGGTGAATTCTAAGTAAACATAAGAGTGAAAAGGGTTAATTAAACAATACCAAAAACCATACAAACGAAGAACATGATAAGAAAAACCTAGGTAAGAAATATGAGGCAGATCAGAAGAAATATGTTCAACTTATTGCATTGGATAGCATGTGTGTAAAGGGGTTAATTATTTTCTAAACCGATCAACCAATCAATACCAAAAACTATACAGATGAGGGGCATGTCATCATAAACCTACATATCAAATATGAACACAATCGGACAAAATATACTTCGGTTTTAGCATCGGATTTTTGTTTTTTTAATTTTATTTTTGAAAAAAGGGTCATAACTCCTTTAAAATAAATCGGATCAAACCCATATTCGAACTCGATCTGTATTTTGGGCTCTGAAACTCACATACCAAATTTGGTTCCGATCAGATAAAAATTGTTCGAGTTATGACAGCATGCGTGAATTCGAGGTAGAAAAAGGGCCATAACTCTGTAAAACAAATTCGGATCAAACCCATATTTGAACTCGATCTGTATTTTGGTCTGAGAAAATTTGGTTCCGATCGGATAGAAATTATTGAGTTATCGCACCATGCGTAAAGTGTCCACAGACAGACAGACAGACAGACGGACGGACGGACGACGAGTGTTCAATCCGGACGTCGACATTATGTTTACCATACTATGTAAACATAAAAATCACTTGCCCAGGCCAGGTCCCAATATTCACTAGGGTTCAACGATTCCATGCGATATTGTTCGTTGCTGATTTTTGAACATCACCCGATGTCGGGACAATCTCCAATGGAAATCATGTGCTCATTCATGTGTTAAAACGTATCTATTCTTAATTGCGCTCATATTAAACCAATTTGCCAATTTCCTATCAGTTGGATAGGTACCAGTCGGGCAATATAACCTCAATGGTGGGGAATCCAAAATAGATTTTCCATTGGGGATGATTGAAGGTTCAGCACGTGCTTGTGATGCGGGACATAGCCGACATGTTTATTATTTGTTTATGTATTTATTTAGCTAATCAGTGACGCTATACATTAATAAGAGTTTTATATATAATATTCCTAATGGGTCTCAGTAAAGGTCACTGTTTTATAGTCCCATGATGCCTGGAAACTATTTTCCCCATCAACACAGGTCTCATTTGGACGCAGGTGGACAGTTTTGTGCAGAAAAGTGTAGATCATCACCAACGAACCGCTTCGCAAATGAACACGATGTCAACAGTATATTCACCAATGAATGGACACCTTTTCTTCACATGCGATTTTAGTATAAATAATATATGCTGAACCTTCAATCATCCCCAATGGAAAATTTACATTGTAATCATCTAGTTCTCATCAGAAAACAGAGAAGAAAGAAGTTTCAAATTTAGACCATGAGGCAACACAATACACTGCTGTAATACTTTTTTTTCCCACATATCTTTTATAATGTAGCATGTTTGCTTCTCTCTGGCAAAAAAAATGACGTACCTACTTTCAGATAGACGATATCACTATATGGAAACCTTCTCACATAATGAAATGTTAAGAACAAAAATAAAAATATCCTGATTAAAATACACTGGTGTACATCAACATGCGTATCTGTATCTCATGAGGTTTAAATGTAGCTATGAAAACAACCTGGTTACTCACATGCACATATCTTCTGCGACCCTTTTGCTTTCTTTAATTTAGCGTCTCTTTTGGCAGCTGCACATTGCTTTACTGTCCCATGTGTTAGCCCCTATAGGTGGATAAATATAGATGGATAATGCTTTACTGCCCCGTGTGTTAACTCTTTCAACCCGGCAGTCCGCTAAAGCGGGCACGACATAATTTACGTTCATCCCGGCAGCCCGCTTTAGCGGGCAGAGCGCAATTGTCGGGAATAATACTATATTTCCAGAGATTTACAAATGATTTTATTGGTTAGCGACTTGTATATCCTTTTGGGTGATATTCGGTATCAATACTAATTTATTGGAGCGCACGGATACCTAGCATGTACCGCATTAAGAGACTTTCCAGGCCTAAATATAAACAGCACCTGTATGACGTCACGATTACTATCTTGGGGTTTCATAAAAATCGATGACGCAATATACTGCCGACAGGTGTGGTGTTTTGAGTCACATTTGATTTTGGTTTATTGTTTATCACAAAAACATACCGATAAGATTATTTTTATTACATTTATGAAATAAAGAAGATGAAAGTGTCAATGACACTGTAGCTCAACTTAGGTAGGGGAATAATGTAATGGTTGACAGTAAATGGAGGAATTAGGAAAGGAGCTAATTGAAATGTCTAAGTAAGACCAAATGTAAATGTGAAGAGAGACCAATACCCCCAAAATGACTCGTTCCCATCTATATGTCAATATCAACATTCATGACAAGTTTCATAATGATCAGATCAGGGATGTGGTCTGTAGGGTGTGCCAAAGGATTTAGTGATGCAAAGAGTAAATTCTAACATGGCCACCGGCGGCCATGTTTTTTTGCCAAATGACCCCAAAATGACTCGTTCCCATCTACATGTCAATATCCATGACAAATTTCATGAAGATCAAACGAACAGATGGGTCTATAACCCATGCTAATGGATTTTGTAGAAATATTTAGTCATACAAAGAGTAAAATCCAAAATGGCCATTGGTGACCATATTTTTTTGCTGAATGACCCCAAAATGACTTGTTCCCATCAAGAGGTAACCCCGATGATCCGTATGAAGTTTGGTGATGATCGGATCAGGGATGTGGTCTGTAGGATGTGTCAAAGGATTTAGTGATGCGAAGAATAAAATGCAATATGGCTGCCGGCGGCCATGTTTTTTTGCCAAATGACCCCAAAATGACTCGTTCCCATCTAGAGGTCACCCCGATGATCCATATGAAGTTTGGTGATGATCGGATCAGGGATGTGGTCTGTAGGATGTGTCAAAGGATTTATTGATGCAAAGAATAAAATGCAAGATGGCCACTAGCAGCCATGTTTTTTGCCAAATGATCCTAAAATGACTCGTTCCCATCTACATGTAAATGTCAACATTCATGACAAATTTTATGATGATCAGACAAACAGTCGGCGTGTAGCCCACACCAATGGATTCAAATTTGAAATCCAAGATGGCCACCAGCAGCCATGTTTTTTGGCCGAATGACCCCAAAATGACTCGTTCCCATCTAAATGTCAATGTCAACATTCATGACAAATTTCATAAAGATCAGACCAAAGATACGACCTGTAGCCCGCGCCAAAGGAATTGTTGACGGACACATGGACACACACACGATGGATGCCAAGCCATGGCAATAGCTCAAACTTACAAAGTAAGGTGAGCTAATAATGTTGACCTTTCTAAAACGTTTTATTTGTGGTATCCGTCTAATGTCTCCTATTTTCAACGCAATGTTACGGAAATCACCGTGCCGCTTAACGGTGTGACTTTAATAATAGCTGCACGTGCATATATAAATATGACATCGACATTCATAATCATTTTGGGAATCCAATCAGGACATTGGCAGTTGTTTTATTTGGAATGTTATTCATAATTCCTCAACTTACTGACAAGTAAATCTCTGTGAGTCTAAAATTTCTAAATGTGGGAGTATATGTCTGTTTCGGTCAAATGGCATCTCTTAGGCGTACTAGCTGGGTTAGTATTGGTCTGCTCTTGCCTTTGATAAAGCAATTTTGTTCAATGAACCGATTGGTAAAACATTTGAAACCATGCAGGGTGTCATCACAACCATTTGTATTTGTGGAAAACATTGATATGCGAAGTGGATATCCCAGATACAGGTAATACGTGCCACTATAGTATATATTGGGGTTCAATGTACCTTCTCGGTTCTTACCCGCACACACCTGATATATCATTTAGATGTGAAACTACAACTGGTATATAACATAAATTGAAGGTCACTTGTTAACGATCATAAAACATGCAATTTGCAATACCAGACATATCTCTAAAGGTAGTGTTGCAGCAAAACATCAGGGACACATAATTTTACTTAGGCAAGCTGATAATCCAGGGTTCTGGGACATCTATATATGTATATTCAGGGATGAAAGAGTCAACCCCTATAGGTGGATACATATAGATGGATATTGATAATATTTCAGAGAGAGAATATCTAGGTAATGTTTTGAGTCTTACCTCTTGCCTTTTTATTAAATACTCCGTCAAAATATTAGTAACTTTCCCAAATCACCCAAATTAAATATTACATTCTTCAAACTTGGCCACGACAATAAGCAAAGCCGTGGGAAACATTTAAAATCTGAGCCATAGCATTAAATTTGGGACAACTTTCCTAATTTGAATATTATCATTCAGCATGTAGTGTACAGGTTTGTGATGACATAAGGATTAACAGTGTGTTAATATTCTTCGACTCTTGATATTCATTCTCTCAGTGAGAGCTTTCCGATGAATGGCAACAAGTCATATTTCATACTAAATCCTGAAAATTACCCATAATTCTGCTGTGGTTAAGGAGTCGATTATTTAGGGCATTTCTGTACAGTCTGGTAGACATTGTATAAATTCATTAGATTTTATGTATGTTTTGTGATAAGGATATATAGTATTAAATTAATTATATATAATTATAATAATATCGCAATCATATATCACATATACATGTATGATTTTATTTAGGTAACTTAGATAAAGAATGTACAGTAATGCTCTAAGTAATCGACTTCTTAACCACAGCAGAATTATGGGTAACTTTTCAGGATTTAGTCGGAAATATGGCTTGTTACCATTCATCGGAAAGCTCTCCCCGAGAGCTTTCCGAAGAATGGCAACAAGCCATATTTCTGACTAAATCCTGAAAAGTTACCAATAATTCTGCTGTGGTTAAAATGTCGATTACTTAGAGCATTACTGTACACATAAAATTATCCACTGGTAATATCACTTTGAACGAGGTTGACTGTAAATCATAAACATTTGCCTATCAAGTTTATCCATTCAAGACAAGGCAAATACTTCCCGTAAAATAAATCACCTTGAATTGATCAGAATAGTTTGTTCCCAACGACAGATGTTTGATGTATTCTCCAAACTTGTCTATGCTAATTTCCTTGCCATTAACACTCTTAGAGGAGGTGCTCTGGGTCTGAATTTGGATTTCTGAAAATAAGACATGCAACAACATGTAAAGGTGGTCTATCTCATCCATGCCACAATTTCAACAACAACAACAACAACAACATCATTTTTATAAATCCCTACGGCAAGACTACAAATAGTTATTTTGTGAATAAAATACAGATAAAACCAAAGACTGAGTATATCATTTGTCCATAAATACATTAGAAAGTGGTTTATTTCATTAATACGATCATTGTAAATCTATAGTTTAAATGTAATTTGCCATGTTTGAGCCTGATAACAAGATAGAGTTGTTCTTCTTGGTATGCTTTTGGTTTGCTCTGAATGTTTTCGCAATGATTTATATTCTAAATATAGATGCTACAACTGTCCTGCTGGTGTGATAAGAAATTCTAAATAAATTTGAAATTAATTGATGGAAACTTTTCCGTGTCACAAGTTTCCTCGAATCATAGTTTATACCCTGAATCAAAATTTCTGGAACGAGATAGACCATCGTTAAGTTTCTGGAACGAGATAGACCATCGTTAAGTTTCTGGGACGAGATAGACCATCGTTAAGTTTCTGGGACGAGATTGACCATTGTTAAGTTTCTGGGACGAAATAGACCATCGTTAAGATTGTGGGACGAGATAGACAATCGATAAGTTTCTGGGACGAGATAGACGATCGATAAGTTTCTGGGACGAGATAGACCATTGTTAAGATTCTGGGATGAAATAGACCATCGTTAAGTTTCTGGGACGAGATAGACGATCGATAAGTTTCTGGGACGAGATAGACCATCGTTAAGTTTCTGGGATGAAATAGACCATCGTTAAGTTTCTGGGACGAGATAGACCATTGTTAAGATTCTGGGACGAAATAGACCATCGTTAAGATTCTGGAACGAGATAGACGATCGATAAGTTTATGGGACGAGATAGACCATTGTTAAGATTCTGGGACGAGATAGACGATCGATAAGTTTCTGGGACGAGATAGACCATTGTTAAGTTTCTGGAACGAGATAGACCATTGTTAAGATTCTGGGACGAGATAGACGATCGATAAGTTTCTGGGATGAGATAGACCATTGTTAAGATTCTGGGACGAGATAGACGATCGATAAGTTTCTGGAACGAGATAGACCATTGTTAAGATTCTGGGACGAGATAGACGATCGATAAGTTTCTGGGACGAGATAGACCATTGTTAAGTTTCTGGGACGTGATAGACCATTGTTAAGTTTCTGGGACGAGATAGACCATCGTTAAGTTTCTGGGACGAGATAGACCATCGTTAAGATTCTGGAACGAGATAGACGATCGATAAGTTTCTGGGACGAGATAGACCATTGTTAAGTTTCTGGGACGAGATAGACGATCGATAAGTTTCTGGGACGAGATAGACCATTGTTAAGATTCTGGGACGAAATAGACCATCGTTAAGTTTCTTTGTGAATATATAGAGAATACCTACAACTTTTGTTTGGATACCGAAATATCTCACAAGTGTCTGAAAAGAAATATCTCACGAGCGTCTGAAAAGAAATATCTCACGAGTGTCTGAAAAGAA
This sequence comes from Siphonodentalium dalli, assembly GCA_032622095.1. NCBI lineage: Eukaryota > Metazoa > Mollusca > Scaphopoda > Gadilida > Siphonodentaliidae > Siphonodentalium > Siphonodentalium dalli. The sequence continues at coordinate 84,957,211 of CP136061.1, read as the reverse complement.
ATATCTCACGAGTGTCTGAAAAGAAATATCTCACGAGTGTCTGAAAAGAAATATCTCACGAGTGTCTGAAAAGAAATATCTCATGAGTGTCTGAAAAGAATATCTCAGGAGTGTCTGAAAAGAAATATCTCACGAGTGTCTGAAAAGAAATATCAAATTTTCTTGAGCAGCTGCAATCCAAATTCTCAATCTTGGTATATCCATAGAGACCTGTGTTGCCCCCAAGTGGTGAATCTGACAGTTATTAAAATAAATACCTGTGTTACGGGTCGTGCTATCTTCGCTTGGCTCAACATTGGCGTGTCTCTGGCACGTGCTACATTTTTTTTATTTATACGTCGAGCCAGCTGGCACATGCTGTAATTGTATATTTCGAAATTTTTTAGCATTTCTAATACAAAATACAAATTTCCCTAGGGAAGTTCATGAAAATACACCGTGATAGTGTCATCTGACAATGCACTATAAACTGGCCCTCATTGCATCTTTATTTATACTTCTAATATAGGCCTACAGTGCATGAATCTTGGAAATGCATTTGTTGGATTCAAAAATTGGGATCTTGTCATTAAACTCCCTTGAATCTTCACCAATGAATGGGCACCTTTTCTTCACATGCAATTTTAATACTATGAAGTTATAAGATGGCAGGCATTGAATGATAATGCCTTTATAGACTCATCAGTGTATAATGCACTGTAAACTAATAAGTCTATAAATGTGTTATAATACATTATTTAAGGAATGCAAATGAACACAATGTGAACAGTATATTCACCAATGAATGGGTGCCTTTACTTCACATGCAATTTTAATACTATGAAGTTATAAGATGGCAGGCATTGAATGATAACGCCTTTATAGACTCATCAGTGTATAATGCACTGTAAACTAATAAGTCTATAAAGGTGTTATCATTCAATTTGTGTCCTCTTATAACTTGATCAAGACTCATACGGCTAACCATATACATCATCAGCATAAATTATGTAAGGGATTATATTTTATAGTTTACACGATGTTAAGTATCAAAAGAAAGTGGCAATCTTATATTACATTCTTGTCTAAAGGATGCAAATTGAATGTTTGTTAAAACTGGTGCAATACTTTAGTTACTATAGTTTCGGAATTCAGTCGATCGATAAGTTTCTGGGACGAGATAGACCATTGTTAAGATTCTGGGACGAAATAGACCATCGTTAAGATTCTGGAACGAGATAGACGATCGATAAGTTTATGGGACGAGATAGACCATTGTTAAGATTCTGGGACGAGATAGACGATCGATAAGTTTCTGGGACGAGATAGACCATTGTTAAGTTTCTGGAACGAGATAGACCATTGTTAAGATTCTGGGACGAGATAGACGATCGATAAGTTTCTGGGACGAGATAGACCATTGTTGAGATTCTGGGACGAGATAGACGATCGATAAGTTTCTGGAACGAGATAGACCATTGTTAAGATTCTGGGACGAGATAGACGATCGATAAGTTTCTGGGACGAGATAGACCATTGTTAAGTTTCTGGGACGAGATAGACGATCGATAAGTTTCTGGGACGAGATAGACCATTGTTAAGATTCTGGGACGAAATAGACCATCGTTAAGTTTCTTTGTGAATATATAGAGAATACCTACAACTTTTGTTTGGATACCGAAATATCTCACAAGTGTCTGAAAAGAAATATCTCACGAGCGTCTGAAAAGAAATATCTCACGAGTGTCTGAAAAGAAATATCTCACGAGTGTCTGAAAAGAAATATCTCACGAGTGTCTGAAAAGAAATATCTCACGAGTGTCTGAAAAGAAATATCTCATGAGTGTCTGAAAAGAATATCTCAGGAGTGTCTGAAAAGAAATATCTCACGAGTGTCTGAAAAGAAATATCAAATTTTCTTGAGCAGCTGCAATCCAAATTCTCAATCTTGGTATATCCATAGAGACCTGTGTTGCCCCCAAGTGGTGAATCTGACAGTTATTAAAATAAATACCTGTGTTACGGGTCGTGCTATCTTCGCTTGGCTCAACATTGGCGTGTCTCTGGCACGTGCTACATTTTTTTTATTTATACGTCGAGCCAGCTGGCACATGCTGTAATTGTATATTTCGAAATTTTTTAGCATTTCTAATACAAAATACAAATTTCCCTAGGGAAGTTCATGAAAATACACCGTGATAGTGTCATCTGACAATGCACTATAAACTGGCCCTCATTGCATCTTTATTTATACTTCTAATATAGGCCTACAGTGCATGAATCTTGGAAATGCATTTGTTGGATTCAAAAATTGGGATCTTGTCATTAAACTCCCTTGAATCTTCACCAATGAATGGGCACCTTTTCTTCACATGCAATTTTAATACTATGAAGTTATAAGATGGCAGGCATTGAATGATAATGCCTTTATAGACTCATCAGTGTATAATGCACTGTAAACTAATAAGTCTATAAATGTGTTATAATACATTATTTAAGGAATGCAAATGAACACAATGTGAACAGTATATTCACCAATGAATGGGTGCCTTTACTTCACATGCAATTTTAATACTATGAAGTTATAAGATGGCAGGCATTGAATGATAACGCCTTTATAGACTCATCAGTGTATAATGCACTGTAAACTAATAAGTCTATAAAGGTGTTATCATTCAATTTGTGTCCTCTTATAACTTGATCAAGACTCATACGGCTAACCATATACATCATCAGCATAAATTATGTAAGGGATTATATTTTATAGTTTACACGATGTTAAGTATCAAAAGAAAGTGGCAATCTTATATTACATTCTTGTCTAAAGGATGCAAATTGAATGTTTGTTAAAACTGGTGCAATACTTTAGTTACTATAGTTTCGGAATTCAGTCGATCGATAAGTTTCTGGGACGAGATAGACCATTGTTAAGATTCTGGGACGAAATAGACCATCGTTAAGATTCTGGAACGAGATAGACGATCGATAAGTTTATGGGACGAGATAGACCATTGTTAAGATTCTGGGACGAGATAGACGATCGATAAGTTTCTGGGACGAGATAGACCATTGTTAAGTTTCTGGAACGAGATAGACCATTGTTAAGATTCTGGGACGAGATAGACGATCGATAAGTTTCTGGGACGAGATAGACCATTGTTGAGATTCTGGGACGAGATAGACGATCGATAAGTTTCTGGAACGAGATAGACCATTGTTAAGATTCTGGGACGAGATAGACGATCGATAAGTTTCTGGGACGAGATAGACCATTGTTAAGTTTCTGGGACGTGATAGACCATTGTTAAGTTTCTGGGACGAGATAGACCATCGTTAAGTTTCTGGGACGAGATAGACCATCGTTAAGATTCTGGAACGAGATAGACGATCGATAAGTTTCTGGGACGAGATAGACCATTGTTAAGTTTCTGGGACGAAATAGACCATCGTTAAGATTCTGGGACGAGATAGACCATCGTTAAGATTCTGGAACGAGATAGACGATCGATAAGTTTCTGGGACGAGATAGACCATTGTTAAGTTTCTGGGACGAAATAGACCATCGTTAAGTTTCTGGGACGAGATAGACCATCGTTAAGATTCTGGGACGAGATAGACGATCGATAAGTTTTTGGGACGAGATAGACCATTGTTAAGATTCTGGGACGAGATAGACGATCGATAAGTTTCTGGGACGAGATAGACAATCGATAAGTTTCTGGGACGAGATAGACCATCGTTAAGTTTCTGGGACGAGATTGACCATTGTTAAGTTTCTGAGACGAAATAGACCATCGTTAAGATTGTGGGACGAGATAGACGATCGATAAGTTTCTGGGACGAGATAGACGATCGATAAGTTTCTGGGACGAGATAGACCATTGTTAAGATTCTCGGATGAAATAGACCATCGTTAAGTTTCTGGGGCGAGATAGACGATCGATAAGTTTCTGGGACGAGATAGACCATCGTTAAGTTTCTGGGATGAAATAGACCATCGTTAAGTTTCTGGGACGAGATAGACGATCGATAAGTTTCTGGGACGAGATAGACCATTGTTAAGATTCTGGGACGAAATAGACCATCGTTAAGATTCTGGAACGAGATAGACGATCGATAAGTTTCTGGGACGAGATAGACCATTGTTAAGATTCTGGGACGAGATAGACGATCGATAAGTTTCTGGGACGAGATAGACCATTGTTAAGTTTCTGGAACGAGATAGACCATTGTTAAGATTCTGGGACGAGATAGACGATCGATAAGTTTCTGGGACGAGATAGACCATTGTTAAGATTCTGGGACGAGATAGACGATCGATAAGTTTCTGGAACGAGATAGACCATTGTTAAGATTCTGGGACGAGATAGACCATTGTTAAGTTTCTGGGACGTGATAGACCATTGTTAAGTTTCTGGGACGAGATAGACCATCGTTAAGATTCTGGAACGAGATAGACCATTGTTAAGATTCTGGGACGAGATAGACCATTGTTAAGTTTCTGGGACGAGATATCCATCGTTAAGTTTCTGGGACGAGATAGACCATCGTTAAGATTCTGGAACGAGATAGACGATCGATAAGTTTCTGGGACGAGATAGACCATTGTTAAGTTTCTGGGACGAAATAGACCATCGTTAAGTTTCTGGGATGAGATAGACCATCGTTAAGATTCTGGGACGAGATAGACGATCGATAAGTTTTTGGGACGAGATAGACCATTGTTAAGATTCTGGGACGAGATAGACGATCGATAAGTTTCTGGGACGAGATAGACAATCGATAAGTTTCTGGGACGAGATAGACCATTGTTAAGATTCTGGGACGAGATTGACCATTGTTAAGTTTCTGAGACGAAATAGACCATTGTTAAGATTCTGGGACGAAATAGACCATCGTTAAGATTCTGGGACGAGATAGGCGATCGATAAGTTTCTGGGACGAGATAGACGATCGTTAAGATTCTGGGACGAGATAGACGATCGATAAGTTTCTGGGACGAGATAGACCATTGTTAAGATTCTGGGACGAGATAGACGATCGATAAGTTTCTGGGACGAGATAGACCATTGTTAAGATTCTGGGACGAGATAGACGATCGATAAGTTTCTGGGACGAGATAGACCATTGTTAAGATTCTGGGACGAAATAGACCATCGTTAAGTTTCTTTGTGAATATATAGAGAATACCTACAACTTTTGTTTGGATACCGAAATATCTCACAAGTGTCTGAAAAGAAATATCTCACGAGCGTCTGAAAAGAAATATCTCACGAGTGTCTGAAAAGAAATATCTCACGAGTGTCTGAAAAGAAATATCTCACGAGTGTCTGAAAAGAAATATCTCACGAGTGTCTGAAAAGAAATATCTCATGAGTGTCTGAAAAGAATATCTCAGGAGTGTCTGAAAAGAAATATCTCACGAGTGTCTGAAAAGAAATATCAAATTTTCTTGAGCAGCTGCAATCCAAATTCTCAATCTTGGTATATCCATAGAGACCTGTGTTGCCCCCAAGTGGTGAATCTGACAGTTATTAAAATAAATACCTGTGTTACGGGTCGTGCTATCTTCGCTTGGCTCAACATTGGCGTGTCTCTGGCACGTGCTACATTTTTTTTTTTTATACGTCGAGCCAGCTGGCACATGCTGTAATTGTATATTTCGAAATTTTTTAGCATTTCTAATACAAAATACAAATTTCCCTAGGGAAGTTCATGAAAATACACCGTGATAGTGTCATCTGACAATGCACTATAAACTGGCCCTCATTGCATCTTTATTTATACTTCTAATATAGGCCTACAGTGCATGAATCTTGGAAATGCATTTGTTGGATTCAAAAATTGGGATCTTGTCATTAAACTCCCTTGAATCTTCACCAATGAATGGGCACCTTTTCTTCACATGCAATTTTAATACTATGAAGTTATAAGATGGCAGGCATTGAATGATAATGCCTTTATAGACTCATCAGTGTATAATGCACTGTAAACTAATAAGTCTATAAATGTGTTATAATAAATTATTTAAGGAATGCAAATGAACACAATGTGAACAGTATATTCACCAATGAATGGGTGCCTTTACTTCACATGCAATTTTAATACTATGAAGTTATAAGATGGCAGGCATTGAATGATAACGCCTTTATAGACTCATCAGTGTATAATGCACTGTAAACTAATAAGTCTATAAAGGTGTTATCATTCAATTTGTGTCCTCTTATAACTTGATCAAGACTCATACGGCTAACCATATACATCATCAGCATAAATTATGTAAGGGATTATATTTTATAGTTTACACGATGTTAAGTATCAAAAGAAAGTGGCAATCTTATATTACATTCTTGTCTAAAGGATGCAAATTGAATGTTTGTTAAAACTGGTGCAATACTTTAGTTACTATAGTTTCGGAATTCAGTCGATCGATAAGTTTCTGGGACGAGATAGACCATTGTTAAGATTCTGGGACGAAATAGACCATCGTTAAGATTCTGGAACGAGATAGACGATCGATAAGTTTATGGGACGAGATAGACCATTGTTAAGATTCTGGGACGAGATAGACGATCGATAAGTTTCTGGGACGAGATAGACCATTGTTAAGATTCTGGAACGAGATAGACCATTGTTGAGATTCTGGGACGAGATAGACGATCGATAAGTTTCTGGAACGAGATAGACCATTGTTAAGATTCTGGGACGAGATAGACGATCGATAAGTTTCTGGGACGAGATAGACCATTGTTAAGTTTCTGGGACGTGATAGACCATTGTTAAGTTTCTGGGACGAGATAGACCATCGTTAAGTTTCTGGGACGAGATAGACCATCGTTAAGATTCTGGAACGAGATAGACGATCGATAAGTTTCTGGGACGAGATAGACCATTGTTAAGTTTCTGGGACGAAATAGACCATCGTTAAGATTCTGGGACGAGATAGACCATCGTTAAGATTCTGGAACGAGATAGACGATCGATAAGTTTCTGGGACGAGATAGACCATTGTTAAGTTTCTGGGACGAAATAGACCATCGTTAAGTTTCTGGGACGAGATAGACCATCGTTAAGATTCTGGGACGAGATAGACGATCGATAAGTTTTTGGGACGAGATAGACCATTGTTAAGATTCTGGGACGAGATAGACGATCGATAAGTTTCTGGGACGAGATAGACAATCGATAAGTTTCTGGGACGAGATAGACCATCGTTAAGTTTCTGGGACGAGATTGACCATTGTTAAGTTTCTGAGACGAAATAGACCATCGTTAAGATTGTGGGACGAGATAGACGATCGATAAGTTTCTGGGACGAGATAGACGATCGATAAGTTTCTGGGACGAGATAGACCATTGTTAAGATTCTCGGATGAAATAGACCATCGTTAAGTTTCTGGGGCGAGATAGACGATCGATAAGTTTCTGGGACGAGATAGACCATCGTTAAGTTTCTGGGATGAAATAGACCATCGTTAAGTTTCTGGGACGAGATAGACGATCGATAAGTTTCTGGGACGAGATAGACCATTGTTAAGATTCTGGGACGAAATAGACCATCGTTAAGATTCTGGAACGAGATAGACGATCGATAAGTTTCTGGGACGAGATAGACCATTGTTAAGATTCTGGGACGAAATAGACCATCGTTAAGATTCTGGAACGAGATAGACGATCGATAAGATTCTGGGACGAGATAGACGATCGATAAGTTTCTGGGACGAGATAGACCATTGTTAAGTTTCTGGAACGAGATAGACCATTGTTAAGATTCTGGGACGAGATAGACGATCGATAAGTTTCTGGGACGAGATAGACCATTGTTAAGATTCTGGGACGAGATAGACGATCGATAAGTTTCTGGAACGAGATAGACCATTGTTAAGATTCTGGGACGAGATAGACCATTGTTAAGTTTCTGGGACGTGATAGACCATTGTTAAGTTTCTGGGACGAGATAGACCATCGTTAAGATTCTGGAACGAGATAGACCATTGTTAAGATTCTGGGACGAGATAGACCATTGTTAAGTTTCTGGGACGAGATAGACCATCGTTAAGTTTCTGGGACGAGATAGACCATCGTTAAGATTCTGGAACGAGATAGACGATCGATAAGTTTCTGGGACGAGATAGACCATTGTTAAGTTTCTGGGACGAAATAGACCATCGTTAAGTTTCTGGGATGAGATAGACCATCGTTAAGATTCTGGGACGAGATAGACGATCGATAAGTTTTTGGGACGAGATAGACCATTGTTAAGATTCTGGGACGAGATAGACGATCGATAAGTTTATGGGACGAGATAGACAATCGATAAGTTTCTGGGACGAGATAGACCATTGTTAAGATTCTGGGACGAGATTGACCATTGTTAAGTTTCTGAGACGAAATAGACCATTGTTAAGATTCTGGGACGAAATAGACCATCATTAAGATTCTGGGACGAGATAGGCGATCGATAAGTTTCTGGGACGAGATAGACGATCGTTAAGATTCTGGGACGAGATAGACGATCGATAAGTTTCTGGGACGAGATAGACCATTGTTAAGATTCTGGGACGAGATAGACGATCGATAAGTTTCTGGGACGAGATAGACCATTGTTAAGATTCTGGGACGAGATAGACGATCGATAAGTTTCTGGGACGAGATAGACCATTGTTAAGATTCTGGGACGAAATAGACCATCGTTAAGTTTCTTTGTGAATATATAGAGAATACCTACAACTTTTGTTTGGATACCGAAATATCTCACAAGTGTCTGAAAAGAAATATCTCACGAGCGTCTGAAAAGAAATATCTCACGAGTGTCTGAAAAGAAATATCTCACGAGTGTCTGAAAAGAAATATCTCACGAGTGTCTGAAAAGAAATATCTCACGAGTGTCTGAAAAGAAATATCTCATGAGTGTCTGAAAAGAATATCTCAGGAGTGTCTGAAAAGAAATATCTCACGAGTGTCTGAAAAGAAATATCAAATTTTCTTGAGCAGCTGCAATCCAAATTCTCAATCTTGGTATATCCATAGAGACCTGTGTTGCCCCCAAGTGGTGAATCTGACAGTTATTAAAATAAATACCTGTGTTACGGGTCGTGCTATCTTCGCTTGGCTCAACATTGGCGTGTCTCTGGCACGTGCTACATTTTTTTTATTTATACGTCGAGCCAGCTGGCACATGCTGTAATTGTATATTTCGAAATTTTTTAGCATTTCTAATACAAAATACAAATTTCCCTAGGGAAGTTGATGAAAATACACCGTGATAGTGTCATCTGACAATGCACTATAAACTGGCCCTCATTGCATCTTTATTTATACTTCTAATATAGGCCTACAGTGCATGAATCTTGGAAATGCATTTGTTGGATTCAAAAATTGGGATCTTGTCATTAAACTCCCTTGAATCTTCACCAATGAATGGGCACCTTTTCTTCACATGCAATTTTAATACTATGAAGTTATAAGATGGCAGGCATTGAATGATAATGCCTTTATAGACTCATCAGTGTATAATGCACTGTAAACTAATAAGTCTATAAATGTGTTATAATAAATTATTTAAGGGATGCAAATGAACACAATGTGAACAGTATATTCACCAATGAATGGGTGCCTTTACTTCACATGCAATTTTAATACTATGAAGTTATAAGATGGCAGGCATTGAATGATAACGCCTTTATAGACTCATCAGAGTATAATGCACTGTAAACTAATAAGTCTATAAAGGTGTTATCATTCAATTTGTGTCCTCTTATAACTTGATCAAGACTCATACGGCTAACCATATACATCATCAGCATAAATTATGTAAGGGATTATATTTTATAGTTTACACGATGTTAAGTATCAAAAGAAAGTGGCAATCTTATATTACATTCTTGTCTAAAGGATGCAAATTGAATGTTTGTTAAAACTGGTGCAATACTTTAGTTACTATAGTTTCGGAATTCAGTCGTACATTTCTGCATGAGTGTCGGAGATGTTGTATAATCATCTAGTTCTCATCAGAAAACAGAGAGGAAAGTATTTCAAATTTAGACCAGGCAACACAATACACTGCTAATACATTTTTTCCCCCAAAATATATTTTAAATGTAGCATGTTTGGTTCTCTCTCTGGCGACAAAAAACGATTTGAATCTCAGAAACTTCCTTGAATTTGTATATATCTTTGCAATATATTTATTCCCAATTTCGTGAAACATCCTTTTTCAGTCAATACATGCATGTCCCCATAGTACTGCATACTGTACCATTGCCTTCAATGTATATTGACAAAGTTACAGCTTTATACATTGTGCTCCAGTCGCGATATCTTGGACTTTGTTCATTTTCACACTGATTATGCTGGTGCGATACGTGTCTGGCTCGACATACAAAACGGGCCTTACCAATAACATATTGGAAACCGGATGAGAGAGGAAGGCTATTTGAGCTCACCTGAGCTTCGTATATCTCGCCATTTGTATAATATTTAAACTGAACAATAAAAATTGATTTAAGGAATAGGACCCGAGGATATTGAGCAGCATTACCTTCACGTATTGTTGTTTTCTGCATATCAAGTGACTGGTTCTCATAAATAACTGCAGTCTTTGTCTTTCTCCTTAAAAAATTATATTATCAAAATACACATTTGAATGGTTTGTTATGACTAGTTACATGAGACATAGAAAGGGGAGATTATACCCTGTTAATAATCAATATACATGTTTGAATGGTTTGTTTTTTGGCTCGTTATATGAGACATGATGGTTTATCTCTTCACAAATGATATAGCCATCACTGGTAAAGGGTGGCTAATATTCGAACAGAGTACAGAGACTTAAATACTGACTATGCTAGAATGACGCAAACTTAGCCAGATTAGAATGGTGACCAGTTGGCACAACACCTTTACAGAGTGCCAACATAAATGTAAGAATAGCAAATGGTAGGGGAGTTTACTTACATGTGGTTTACACACATGATATATATTTGAAATCATGTACGGATAAGTAATTATTCCATAGGGGCACACATTATACAAATAGCAAGTCATATTAATATTGTCAATATTGCCCATTTATAATATGCTATCATATTAGTGTTATATGAGATATAATAATTAGGGGTGCCACAATTAATCGTATATTCGATGAACCGATGATAAAGCCGATAATCGATTACCATTTCCATCGTCGATTAATCTGCATTATTTATTTTGACATCGGAAAATGTCGGGTATTATTAATACTGTGTTTGTTTCACACAGTTTAATCTACAACCGATGGGTTAACAACCTTTGGTCGCATATCAAAAAGATTCCGACAACATGAGTACTACTAACTTATGTTTCAAACAGTCGGCAGTTCATTTGATGATGCGACATGGTTATACTCTTCGGGTCGTTGTATATTCTACAAATTGGCAGCACTGCAGCTAATTTGAACTTATGGCGACGTCATTGTATATTTTTACTTGAAAGGTGGCACTATATCTTGGAAATGTGCCGACTGTCACCGTGTTCAATGAACTGAATGCACTTGCCCTTGAATCTGATTGAACCAATGGGGAGTTGATTGACATTCTCTAGAAACCAGGGAACCTACAATGTTCTCCGCGATGTCATTTGCGAGTATACTTTGTTTGCATAAGTATACTTAGATGTTACTTGTACAGGCTATCGCGTATCATGCAGTGAATGCTGAATGAAACTTGATATTATCAAATACTTAACTTGTTCTGAGTCCTGCAATTTGTGAGTGGGGGAACACCTTTGTGATTGTTATCCACATTCTAGAAGTATGATGAAACTTATAGTTTCCTTTTTTTTAGGAACCGTCGGCCATCCGTCGTGCATTCCTACTTTTATATTGTTTGTATGTTTGGCTATTCATAACACTGAAATTAATAGCTATGTTAGTTCTAATGAACTCACAAATATTATAACCATAACATCACCAAGAACTGTGCTGGTTTTGAATATGTACATTGTGTTCATTGGTCATTAACAGTGGTTTATGATGCACTTTATTAACGTAAAAATGACATCAGCCGATGCCTCAAACAACCAGCGACAGTGCAGTTAACCAGCACCCAGCCAATAGGCCATATTACGGAATACTTCCACTGATGTCATTAGGTACGATTAATCGATTATAGTCGATTATTGATGACTATTGACGACCGATTATCGATTATCAAAATAAATAATCGTGGCACCTCTAATAATAATAATAATTGTACTATTTGTGTTTTCTATAATAGCACTTACACACTATATGCAGTGCATGAATCAAATTACCATCTCTATATATGCTTCTTTGCAGATAATCAGTCCTCACTGCTTATATAAATATTCTATTTTCAGTCGCCCCTCAATTTATTTTTTAGGCTAATAAAAGGGTTTTGATTCTCAGGCATCGCCGCATAACAAAAAAGGGCTGTGTTGAACAATTTTATTCTGATTTTTATTTCACCGTAGTTGTAAACCCGTAACACGAAAATAGGAAACTGACTCACATGGAAATTAGTTATGTTTCAAATATCAAATAGGAGCTATATACAACGGTGTATGTGTGGCTATTCAACAAAAGACCATAGGCAACGATAACTATCAGGTATATTGTCACCACAGGCTGTCCAAACCCTCATGTTTATTTGTCAAATGTGTTGAAATATTTTGATAAAAGCAGGAAGTTGGATATTGAATGAGTCGTCCGCCAACCTGACCTTGGCGACCTTTGCACAATAAGTAAGTAACCATGCAAGATAAGAGTTTTCCCCTTGCTACGCTATTGCAATTGAAGGTATGACATTGCTACGCTATTGCGATCGAAGGTATGACAACCGGAGCAGTTTGACAAGCGGTGTATATATATATTGGCCATGTTTATGATGGTTATTTGAAGCTTTATTGTCTATCATCCATTGCGGTACATATGCAGTCTCTAATTAATCAGCGAAATAAGTGAATCAAGACTTTATATGATAGTTTGGAAGATCACTTTATCTTTACGTTTCGACTATTTACGTTCCAGACTTTTATATGAATCGGATATGTAGTTCTGTGTGTTAAATATTATTGTGCCGATATCAAAATCATATCAATACATGTATATACATGTATAGGTAATCCCTATATGATGTGCAGGTAGTACAATGTCATAATTTGTCATTCTTTATATCAGATTACATTAGTTTATATCCATTACAAAATTAAGTTCCCCCTACATTTTCTGGACCTGGGAAGGTATAATAACCCATGCTTACTATGGGCAGAATTTAAAAAAAATAAAAATAAAAATAAAACCCTCGCTCCCGCATTGATTTAAAAACAAAATTGCCTGAGAATCAAATATCTTTTTTTGTTTTGACTAATAAAATGACTAAACTAAGTGGAGCAGCTAGATTGATAGATTGTACGAGAGAATGTGAGATAGAAGGTGAAAGAGAAAGTATAAAGAGGAGAAGATGACTATTGCATCAATCCTTCCTTGTTTCATATGATTGCGGCAATAGGAGCGATTTAATTATATTATTTATTTATACGCTTAGTCAAACCTTCCTGAGGTTCGTATGAAATCTTGAGCTCTCATACTGTATATATATTAGCATATTCGTCACATGGTAAGTTTGGAGTGTCAATAAGTAATGTGAACACTGACACTTTCATACTTTGACAAGGCCTATGCTAGTTTTATTCTAGCTTAATGGTATATCAGACATCCAACAAAATTATGAAAGGCATCCTCTTTGATGTAACCAGTTACAGGTTGGAGAAATATGGTTATGATGCATATCACTGCACAATTCGGGTATAAAAATAAAATTGACCTCCCACCCAATTTTTTTCTGAAAATATTGGATGTAAATCTAGCTAAAAAATCACACTATAACCCTGCCCAATTCCTTTCAATAATATGGCCAGAATCACAAAAGAGGTTCTCCGCAAAATTCCATACTGCAAATTTAAAATGAATTTGTCATGCCCCATACGGAAGTGGGGCAAACAGAATAGAACGTAGTTGTCAGTTAATTAACTAACACGTTTAATAACCAAGTGAGTCACAATCTGCTACCTTGTCGGATAACGCAGAGAATAATGTTCGGGATATATGTAAAAAATTAACTTTTTACAAATTTGGTTGCCATTTTGGAAGCCATCTTGAGCAATTTGGTCTATAAACACCGTAGTGTGACACATTTAAGATAGACCAAAACAATAATACCTTTGATACCAATGATAGTTGCATTTTACCTTAAAAAATTGTCCAACCCTGAAAAGTGAATTTTTGCCGATATTTATGTCAAGTTTGTGAGAGAAAAATCCAATATTTCTGGTGATGTCCGTGGTGACAATAGTAACAATGATCCATGGTGCATCAGACATGTTAGTATTCAATGTATATAATACAGATTAGCCAATTTTATATATCAACCACAACTTGTAAGCCATTGCAGGACACCCTGGGGCAAGATTTACCATTTTTCATATTTTGGCGGCCATTTTGGCAGCCATTTAGAGCCAAAGTAAGAATTTTGGTTCCAGTGAGTTAGAATATTTATAGGTAATGCTATGCCTCACTTACATTACAAAGTTCTATTCATTTCTTGTTGAAATATGACTAGAATCCCAATTGTGATTTTTTTTGAAATTTTATACCGCGTTCTGTAAAATCGAATGTTTTAGGGATCGGAAGGGGCTAGGAACCCACAAATTGCATATTTAATTGCTCCAATGATCAGTTAATATACACAACATAAAATAAAGTCATATTACTCAACCAGTTCCAAACAGCATGAACTGATCTAGAAGATATTTGTGAAAAAACGTCATATTTTCAACTTCCGGCGGCCATTTTGGCAGCCATCTTGGATGGTTAGTTTCAATTTTTGCCCAAAAAAGTGTCATTATGTCGAAGTTTCACGAAAATATATACATTTGTTTACATAATACTAGATTTTCCCGCTATAATTTGCATAAAACTGACTTAGGGTCTGGTCTGAAAAACGGCGGCCATGATGGACGCCATCTTGTCTGGACTCTAAGCAGCCACTTTTTTTTCTTGTTAACATTGCTTAAAAGTTGAAGGACATAATAAGGAACAAAATGAGTGGGGTGAAGTTAAGTCCCGGGGGGGGGGGGGGGGGGGGGGGGGGGGGGGGGGGGGTGCAACGGTACCCCTATTAGCTCCCGGACTATGCTAGTTAGATAATTAGTTGGGATTGAACACTTTCAACAACTATTTTCATACCGTCACAAAATAATTAAGAGACCTAGGTTCAGACCATGGCATTCCTCCTACATTTAGAAGACTTCTACTTTAAACTGAAAGGAAATGTTTTTCCGATAAACAAATAGTTATTTTCCGATAAACAAATAGTTAACTGGTTGTTGTATGTTTTCATCTCAAATTTATGAAACATCGCTGCACAATAAACAATAGCAACAATAAATAATTTGATTTTCCACAACAGAAAATAAACAGCACAGTTACTATATAGTTAACGATACTTACCAGCTTAGAGTTTTTACCAAATTGTATCAAAAATGTTAACTTACTCATTGTTTTGTTTCCTTCTCCTTATAAAAATAATTGCGCCAATAGCTATAATAACCAAAATTACTATAACTACTATAGGTGCAACTATAGCAGCGATGGGCGGACCACTATCATCTGAAATGAAATAAATTTCAAAGAGTTCAGTAGGCAGGTACTAGCTATAGTCAAGTGATTATGTAGCATCAGAAGTTTGTATCATTTTATGTGTAGAGTTCACAGTGGGTCATACTGTCTTTTGATTTGATGAAGGACAACCAATAGCTATTATATTATGTATGATGCAATTATAGACTAGCACCAACCATGACATCATCAGATGGGTAATAGTTCAAACACTATATCCAGTTTCGTCCAATCAAAAGACAGTATGACACTCTGTTAACCCTATGTATATAATAATCCCCTCTATTCCACACAAGGCAATCATTTTCATTCAAATCATTTCATTGTTCGGTTAGCTGTAGAGCGGGCAGCTCTGCGTCTTGTCGCTGTTCCGGCTAGCTGAGCCCGGATCGCTTGTGAGTCGTGTGGTCGTTCTGAAAAGAACTTAGCTGCCCGAGCGATTCGGCGTGAGCTGTTTTGGACTTGGCAGAGGATTATGCAGCTAATCCCCTCTGCCGTGGTCGCGGCCTTGGATAGATTGCACATTGTGGATACCTTTAGCTGGACTCTAACCCAGGTTACGGGAGGCTTTGTGCATCTATCCTTGGAGTACTAGATTGCTCCAGCAGTACCCTCTGCTGGCGGGTACCTCGGAAGCTGGACCCCACCAGCGACCTACCATCTGGTATGGTGACTTGGACCACTGGGACCAGAAGCAGAAGAGGCGGAAGAAGACCCCCTCCAAGAAGAGAAGGGACGCCAAAAGAAGAGCCAAGTGGAGACAGGGGCGAGCTGAGAGACGTCCAGCTCCCCCCACTTGGTTGCTGAAGCGGTCGTCAACGACATTTCACCAGCCAGCAGGGACGCCGTTGTCACCCCGGATGTCCCTGCCATCGTCATTGAGGCAAGCAGAGACAGGGATGCCGACACCACCCCGGACGTGCCTGCCGCCAGCTTCGATGTGGAAATTGACACTCTACCACCACAGACACTGGAATTCCATCTAGTCCCAGTGTCCCCCATCTCCATTGGCAGCACCAACAACAACAACAGCACCAGCTCCACCCGTACCCCTGAAGACTTGCGACTCGAAGAGTTAGTCGCAAAGTCCAGAAGATTAATAGCAGAGGTCACGGCTGACAGCCTGAGAGACCAACAACAACAAGAATTACGTAGACAGCACGGAGTGGAGCTCCCTACAACAACAACAACAACAGAAGAAACACTCAAGCACACAAGGCAATCAATACATGTATATTATACAGAATATTCGAGTACATATTTCTGTATTGCACAATGTTTTCTGTATTTTGCATTTAATCATTCTTACTTCAAACATGTTGGTACTTAAATGTTAACTGGCCAATGTTATAGTGGATTATCACCAGGAACTACAGTAATGCCCTAAGTAATCGACTCCTTAAACACAGCAGAATTATGGGTAACTTTTCAGGATTTAGTCGGAAATATGGCTTGTTGCCATTCATCGGAAAGCTCTCGGGGAGAGCTTTCCGATGAATGGCAACAAGCCATATTTCCGACTAAATCCTGAAAAGTACCCATAATTCTGCTGTGTTTAAGGAGTCGATTACTTAGGGCATTACTGTTCCATAATATTATACATTTACACAAATATTGAAGGTCAAAATACCATTTCCCATGGCCATCTCACAACAGATTAGTTAGGGCGTGGCAAAATAAGTGCGTGGTAATTTCAACAAAAGGCCATAACGAGTAATCCACATGCCAAATTCGAAAACAAACAGATAACTATAACTGAAGCTATCATCCGGAAACCAAAATAATTGGCAACAAGTCAACAAGGTCAACAAGGACCATAACTCTGGCAAAAATTGGCAGCCCGAATCCAAATTTTAACTTGACCTGTATTTTCATGTGGCTAATCCACATGCTAAATTTGAAAACAGTCAGATAACTAACACTAAAGTTATCATCGGAAAACCAAAATAATTGGGAAATTCTAAGTCGACAAGAACAATAACTCCGGCAAAAATTGACGACGGAAACCCAAATTCGAACTTGACTTGTATTTTGGGCGAGTAAGCTCACACACCAAATTTAATTCTATTCAGTTGAGACTTACTAAAGCTATCATCTGGAAACGAAAATGAGTGAAAATTTCAACTTAAAAACTCTGGTGAAATTAGGTGGGCGGAACCCGAATTTGAACTTGACCTGTGTATGTTGTGCCTGTAAACACACATACCAAATTTCATTTCATTCAGTTCAGACTTACTAAAGTTATCATCCAGAAACGAAAAAATCAAACAAATGGCCCAATAACATTATACGTTCCATTTTTTTCAAAATGGCTTATAACGAGAGGCCGATCACGATCAGCAGATGTTAACCCATCCCTTGGCGATAGTCAATTACAGAATAATAAATGAGAGTTTTGATGTTGAATTATAGAGTATACTGTTATGTACTATTATAGACAAATGTACATAACACAAATTATTGGAATAAGAGAATGCACTGGTACATGATCTGTAATGCTGCACCACCACAGCCTTGGGTTAAATGTGAAAAGGTGACCTGGACATGGAATACTTGGGTTAAGAGAGTCCAATTTGAGTTTACAATTATAATATATCAAATTCTACCAACAACAGCATCAAGATAAGACACCTCACTGCTGACCCATTAATATTAATTATATTGCAGAGCTGTCAAAAAATCACAGACATTGTTTATGTTGAAGCCTGGCATCTATTAAACCAATAACATTTATAATGACCTCAGACCATCTGTAGAGTGATATACTCACAGCACAGATGTTCTAGTCCACTGTTGATATCATGTGATGTGTATTGTTGAAACTTATTTTAAATTAGATACCATAGCTTTCTTTATCTGCACATTGGCATAAGAGAACCCGAATTCGAACTTGACCTGTATGTTGTGCCTGTAAACACACATACCAAATTTCATTTCATTCAGTTCAGACTTACTAAAGTTATCATCCAGAAACGAAAAAATCAAACAGATGGCCCAATAACATTATACGTTCCATTTTTTTTTTAAATGGCTTATAACGAGAGGCCGATCACGATCAGCAGATGTTAACCCATCCCTTGGCGATAAATTACTATGATCAGAATCATAAATGAGAGTTTTGATGTTGAATTATAGAGTATACTGTTATGTACTATTATAGACAAATGTACTAACACAAATTATTGGAATAAGAGAATGCACTGGTACAGGATCTGTAATGCTGCACCACCACAGCCTTGGGTTAAATGTGAAAAGGTGACCTGGACATGGAATACTTGGAATATTTGAGTTATCGCACCATGCATGAAGTGTCTACGGACAGACAGAAGGACGGACGCACGACGAGTGGTCAATCCGGACATCGACACTATGTTTACCATACTATGGTATGGGTAAACGTAAAAATAATTACACATACATGGATCCAGAACATATTTTGTGATAAAATTCCGTATCTATCGCACATAATTATTTTGCTGATCGCTTTGTGTAATCGTTCCAAATCCCGCGATCGTAATGGAATGCCTACTATTCAAGGGTTTTCCAACATATCAAGGATTTATACATGGCTATTATTCAAGGGTTTTCAAGGAGTCAGGTGAAATCCAAGGGTATTCAAGGAGTTATATGAAATCCAAGGGTATTCAAGGAGTTAGATGAAATCCAAGGGTATTCAAGGAGTTATATGAAATCCAAGGGTATTCAATGAGTTTATATATGAAATCCAAGGGTATTCAAGGAGTAATATGAAATCCAAGGGTGTTCAAGGAGTTAGATGAAATCCAAGGGTATTCAAGGGCCTTGAAAATGGATTTTCATATTCAAGGAAATTCAAGGAGCCGTGGGAACCATGTAATACCAAGTTTCGTTTTGATCAAATAATTTGAACTGGAGTACGGACAAGGAATCGGATACAAAGACGTCTAGATGCACGAACAGATGGACACGGCTGATTACAATAGTCCTCCAAAAATGTTGGGGGACAAAACTGGGAAGAGTAATATGATTTTTGTATTCAGTGCAGGACAACTCCGTGTGCTTGGTAAAAGGAAATTTCTCTCCCCTGAATTATGTCATTTGGGGATATTAAACTATTAAACTAAAACAGCTGAAGAAGTTTCTAAGGAAACAAACAAAATTTGCTAATTTAATAATAAAGACACCTTCCAGAGAAGATGAGGCCTTAGCATAATTAGCATATTATCAGACCTGGCTGCGTGCATGCTCTAGTAATACTGTCTATCTTGTTGATTCTGGTGACATCACATTAACCCTTTCATGACTGGAGCTTCCTGAAATTTCGCGAATATCCTGTGCCAATGCATTCTCTTATATATGAGGCTTCCAATGAGAGACTCTCATCTATAACAGAATGCACTGCACAGGATCTTTAATGCTGCACCAGCAGAGCTCACACCATGAAAGGGTTAATGCTGCACCAGCAGAGCTCACACCATGAAAGGGTTAATGCTGCATCAACGCAGCTCACACCATGAAAGGGTTAATGCTGCATCAACGCAGCTCACACCATGAAAGGGTTAATGCTGCATCAACGCAGCTCACACCATCAAAGGGTTAATGCTGCACCAGCAGAGCTCACACCATGAAAGGGTTAATGCTGCATCAACGCAGCTCACACCATGAAAGGGTTAATGCTGCATCAACGCAGCTCACACCATCAAAGGGTTAATGCTGCATCAACGCAGCTCACACCATGAAAGGGTTAATGCTGCATCAACGCAGCTCACACCATGAAAGGGTTAATGCTGCATCAACGCAGCTCACACCATGAAAGGGTTAATGCTGCATCAACGCAGCTCACACCATCAAAGGGTTAATGCTGCATCAACGCAGCTCACACCATGAAAGGGTTAATGCTGCATCAGCAGAGCTCACACCATGAAAGGGTTAATGCTGCACCAGCAGAGCTCACACCATGAAAGGGTTAATGCTGCATCAACGCAGCTCACACCATGAAAGGGTTAATGCTGCATCAACGCAGCTCACACCATCAAAGGGTTAATGCTGCATCAACGCAGCTCACACCATGAAAGGGTTAATGCTGCATCAACGCAGCTCACACCATGAAAGGGTTAATGCTGCATCAACGCAGCTCACACCATGAAAGGGTTAATCTGTAAGATGTGTTTGATTTGTTAAAGATTTCTGACATATGGAGCTTTGCAAATATAAGATAATGCACTGGCTTACAAGCTCAAGGTAAATATTGTTAGGCAATATTGTATTCTATAATAGATGCGAGGCTCCCTATGGGAGACACATGGGCACAGGGTTTTCGTAAAATTTCAGGCTAATATTTCGCCCATTCAATTCGAGATTTGATTTGAAATAAAAATCCCTGATTCGTAGGGCCCTAGCCTTGGGTCCCTTTCTTTACTAAATAGAATGTCCCATTCAGTTATAAACCTATACATTGGAATGGCCAATTATTCATTTGGAGGGGTTACCAGGAACAATGAGCAGAAAGATGGAGAGACAATACAAGTGTTTAATTAAGGATTCCTATTAATTGGTGGGAAATGTTCACATAATATGTTCAACAAACCACCTATGGTTGTTTATTGAACTTATTATCTGAATATTTCCTAAGGGAACTTCTCGTAAATGAGAAAAGAGAGGGTTACACCAATTTATTACCTGGTTGCTTGGTCTTAAATGGGCCATTGTAGAATTGAGTGCCCATACATCCTCCACTCGTGCACGCTATTATCTTCACACTGAAATATAAATATCAAATTCAAGTCTGGAGTTAATCGAGTGACAGTACACCCTTCACTCGTGCATACTATTACCGTGTCACTGAAATATAATATCACATTCAAGTCTGGAGTTAATAGTGACCATACACCCTCCACTCGTGCATACTATTACCATATATATATCGCATGGATTTAATCGAGTGGCCATACACCCTCCACTCGTGCACCAATTATCTTCACACTGAAATATAAATATCACATTCAAGTCTGGAGTTAATCGAGTGGCCATACACCATCCACTCATGCATGCTATGACGTTGTCACTGAAATATAAATATCATATTCAAGCCTGGAGTTAATCGAGTGGCAGTACACCCTCCACTCGTGCATGCTATGACGTTGTCACTGAAATATAAATATCATATTCAAGCCTGGAGTTAATCGAGTGGCAGTACACCCTCCACTCGTGCATGCTATGACGTTGTCACTGAAATATAAATATCACATTCAAGCCTGGAGTTAATCGAGTGGCAGTACACCCTCCACTCGTGCATACTATTACCGTGTCACTGAAATATAAATATCGCATTCAAGCCTGGAGTTAATCGAGTGACCGTACACCCTTCCTTCGTGCATACTATTACCGTGTCACTGAAATATAAATATCGCATTCAAGTCTGGAGTTAATCGAGTGGCAGTACACCCTCCACTCGTGCATGCTATGACGTTGTCACTGAAATATAAATATCATATTCAAGCCTGGAGTTAATCGAGTGGCAGTACACCCTCCACTCGTGCATGCTATGACGTTGCCACTGAAATATAAATATCGCATTCAAGCCTGGAGTTAATCGAGTGACCGTACACCCTTCCTTCGTGCATACTATTACCGTGTCACTGTAATATAAATATCGCATTCAAGTCTGGAGTTAATCGAGTGGCCGTACACCCTCCACTCGTGCATACTATTACCGTGTCACTGAAATATAAATATCGCATTCAATTCTGGGGTTAATTGAGTAGCCATAGACCCTCAACTCATGCATACTATAATCTTCACAATGAAATATAAATATTGCATTCAATACTGGGTTTAATCGAGTGGCATACATACTCCACTCGTGCAGTACACTTGTACATAATCAAGTTCTAAAATCCAATTATTTCAACACATTGATCATTTTTATTCACAGAAAACCAACGAAATTTGGCATCAAACAGCAGGAAAAAAAAGAGAAACCTATAAAGTAGATTGTACAATAAAGGATGTGCAACCTAATTACTTACGAATAACTAGGGTTGATGTAATGGCCCACAGAGATGCGATACCCTGCCAAAATCCTAATCGAATTCGAAAATAAATCATTTAAAGATTAAATGTCAAGGTCGTTAGTAGGAAAATCCCTCAAAGTTTTACTTTCTAATCACGGCGTGGTCGACGGCAAAACAAATTTGAGTTATTTCTGCAAGAGAAAGTTACTGCAGGATGCTTCACTTCATTCAATTCTGTTATTACTTTGCTTCGTTCTGTTTTGCCTGGTTTTGATTCCGCAAAATTGGAACAACCCAACCCGGAAGTTTTCGTATCGATGATCAAAACATAGTCTGGTGATAGATGGTGATAGATGGTCTGACACTGGGCCAAATCGCCAACAAATTAGGGGAGTTGGCCATTACATTAAATATCTCTAGTATTTCAATTTAGGCTTCTTATGAAGGATCGTTAAAGATGGATTATCTCTTTAAATAACAATTTTGAAATAGTTTCGTGGGTATAAAATAATAAATATGAATTGAAGACCCATGTCTGGAAACACTTTATCAATTAATATTGATTTTATTTTGAATATTTTATTATAAAATGTGATGATTAAATGGAACACTTTATTGTTCTATTTTTAGAACAGACCATTCAGGCGATACTTCATTCAATTATGTTATTATAAGACAATTCACTGGCTTGCCAGGTCAAGGTAAATAATGTTAGGCCAATGCATTCTCTTATATATGTGAGACTCTGAGCTTTGCATATAAAAGAGAATGCATTGGCACAGGGTTTTTGCAAAATTTCAGTCATGGTTAAAGAATGTTCCAAGGGTTGATTTCAGTGCAAAATAAAACACTCCACACACATAGAAACCACTGACCATCCCTCCCCCATGCAGAAAATAACTAACAAACTTTGACCAGATACATGAATCACGATCAATTACGTATCGCGAAATAATTGTGGTACATGTACATGTATTTTTTTTATACGAGCAAGATCGTTCCTTATTCATTGTGTTTGTTTGGCTTATCAAGTCAAACAGTGTAGTTGATAATGAGGGAAGTTTGAAACAGCCTATAATATCGGACTGATTAAGGGAGATAATCAAGCAACCTCAAACTCAAACTTTTCAGTTATTTTTCATTCATCAAATTTTTTTTAAATCTTCTAAACTGGAGTTGAATTGTGTCAAAATTGTACACATTTATTGAATAGATATCTCCTTGTGAATATATTGCATGCGGTTAAATGGATCGTTCTCAAAGACCTAGAAAATTGATAGATTACAAACTGATGCATGAAGGTATTTCTGACGACGAGGTAGGGGAAATCGAAATCACCCCGGCGATGGAAAGTGAAGACGAGGTTGAAGGCGATTCCGAAGCATCGGCGCCAAAAGAACAAAAAATGCACCCCAGAGAACATAGTTCAGTTCAAAATGACTCTGCAAGAAATAGTGTTAACTTTGACAATCGCTCATAAGAGCCAAATAATTGTGGTACGTTTTTTATTCAATTAAGATCGTTCCTGATCGTTAATGCAATTGTTAAACGTGTGTTTGCAAACTCAGTAACAAAACGTGCCAATTAATGATAATTTATTTGGTGATTTTTGACAAAATAAACACATGCAATCAATCAACTAACTTTTATGGATGTACGTTTGAGTAATAATGGCCATGGACAGTTGCAGAGATGGAATCAATCAATAAACTTTCATAGATATATGTTCAGGCCATATGCTGATGCCGATTTGGAATGTTTCGTTGGAGTATGCCTAAGAAAAAAACAAAATAATAGCATTTCAAATTATTCTGGCCAGAGGTAGCCTCGCATATATAACAGAATACATTGGCATAATCATATATAACAGAATACATTGGCATAATCATATATAACAGATTACATTGGCAAAATCATATTTAACAGAATACATTGGCATAACAACATTTAACTTGACCTTGTAAGCCAGTATATTCTCTTATATATGCGAGGCTCCCAATGGGAGTCTTGCATGTATAAAAGAATGCACTGACACAGGATCTTTAATGCTGAACCAGCGCAGCTTCCGCCATGAAAGGGTTAACAGAATAATAATCAAGCCTGGATATAGTGTGTCTATCATTTGCAGAATGAGGTCTCCAGAGGGTGAATTTGCTGATGCTATTCCACACAGTGGGCTAAAATCAACAAAGTCACCCACTGAGGACCTCATACATAAAATACATAATCAAGGTGACTAAGTGATGAACATCACTAACTTCAACAGGGGAACTTAAACCTGAGTCTTGGTCTCACATAGCAGTTGAGGCCTAAGCAGAATGAGTTTCCCAGAGGGTTACACGGCGGGATAGTGTCACTAAATTCACTCTCTGGGGACCTCATTCTGCTAATGTTAGACACACGATTTCCAGGCTTGGCCATAATTGTTATAAGTTTAACCCACAGGGAGCCTAACACAGAGGGAAGCATGCATTGCAGAGTGTCGTCTGCTCCAGTCTGTGTGGGGCTCTCTATGGGTTAATTTGTCACTATTTCCAGACTTGGTCAAAATTAATTGTTAGGCCATACACACTTAATAGTTCGTTTCTCAGGGATCGCCGCGTCCCCCAAAAACCTGCGCCTCCCCCTTATTTATTGGCACCTATAAAATAATAAATATATAAATACTGCATGTCCCGAACCGCCCCAGACCGATAACTTCGTCTTGAAACTTTACGCAAACTGCAAATCTATCCGGACTTTACATTCACAAACAAGGGCGGATAATTCTGACGAACTTCCTGTTAAAATAATAACAAAATGGCGACTTTGGTGAACATTTGTATCGTGCAGAATGCGTCGGAAGGCAAATGGACAATTATATCAGACAACAGATCAAAAACTGTTCCTCAAATGGCTGATGATTTCATGTCCACGAAAGACATTGACGATGATTTTGACCTGGTTGTTTCAAAAACGAAAACGGGGGACTTTGACACAGTTGCAGGAGACATCATGATCATGATGTCATTGATGATCATCAATCATCATGTTTTCTGAAGTCACGCAATTTTTCGGACGATAATTTCAAATTCGAGTGACCAAAGAAGATGTACCAGAGAATACATCGGGAGAAGTAGTTGATGTATTCTCGGTGCTGATGACAAGTTGCAAGGATGTGGTGTTGCCCAGTAAGACAAATGTGAAAAACAAACGTAACAAATTGTGCAATTCATTCATTGACTGGTTGAAAACAAAGTGGGCTTCCGAAAGGTTAGCGTTGACAGTGTGGGTCGGCAATATGTGGCTATTGTATGTAATGCACTCTGGTTTGTGGATCAGCACTATTCCAAACTTCAAGATTTTTATGAAAGTCTGTGATTAATTAGAAAATAAACCTTTTATTTCATAAATTATTGTTGTGATTTAATATTATCAATTCATGTGTAGTCCAGTGGAACTCCTTCCAATAAAGCTTGATCTGGCTGGTGGTCACCCTGAGTTACATCAAATTTCACCGATGTAGTTTCCACATCTTCTGCCATGAGTGAATAACTCAAACTGTTTCCTCTATACAACTTTATTACAAATCTAGATTATTAAGGGGATATATGATGGTCAGCTTCCCTGCTTCAGTATATTGCACATATCCAGTATTATTCCTCATATCCAGTATTATTCCTTATTAATATGGGACTCCGATAAATATTATATATATAAATACCTGCCTCACCACAAAATTAATTTTAAAAAAATAATAAATATAAATAACTGCCTCCCTCATCACTTTGAAAAAAAAAATCCCTGAGAAACAAACTATTAAGTTTATATGGCCTTATATGTTTAACATGCAGGGAGCCTAGCACAGATGGAAGCATGCACTGCAGAGTGTTGTCTGCTCCAGTCTATGTGGGGCTCTCTATAGGTTAATAAGCCATGACATTCAGGCTTGTCTGTAGATAGTTTACCTGCAGGTCGATAATTGCAATCAGAGTATTGTCATATTATTAAGAATATAATACTGACCTATAGTCAGTTCCACTGTTGAGCTGACCATTACACCATTTGCTGTTTGATGATGTACAAACCTCTTGTCCCAAAATGAACGTCAAATCATCTCCTGGTGAGTGAACAGAACAGTCAGTTCAGTCAATGTGCTCAACTGAACATTAATATGCTCAATTGAATATGGTATTGATATGCTCAACCAAATATTGATATGATCAACCAAATATCAATACGCTCAACTGAACATTGATATGCTCAACTGAATATTCATATGCTCAACCGAATATTGATTAACTCAACCAAATATTAATATATTCAACTGAATATTGTTATGCTCAACCGAATATTGATACATTCAACCAAATATTGATATGCTCAACCGAATATTGATAACCTCATCAGCAATGTTGCGAGTATACTTTGTTTGCATACGTATACTTAGATGTTACTAGTACAGGCTATTGCATATCATGTGATGAATGCTGAATGAAACTCGATATTATCAAATACTTAACTTATTCTGAGTCCTGCAATTTGCGGGTAGGTTGCACACCTTTGTGATTGTTATCCACATTCTGGAAGTTTGATGAAACTTATAGTTTCCTTGTTTTAGGAACCGCCGGCCATCCATCCTGCATTCCTACTTTTATATTGTTTGTATGTTTGGCTATTCATAACACTGAAATTAATCGCTACGTTCATTCTAATGAACTCACAAATATTATAACATCATTGAGAACTGTGCTGGTATTGAATTCATTGTGTTCATTGGTCATTAACAGTGGTTTATCATGCACTTTATTGAAGTAAAATTACATAAGCCGATGACTCAAACAAGCAGCGATTGTGCAGTTAACCAGCACCCAGCCAATAGGCCATATTATGGAATATTTCCACTGATGTTATTCGGTACGATTAATTGATCATAGTCGATTATTGACGGTCGATTATCAATTATCAAAATAAATAATCGTGGCATCTCTATTCTATATCTGCGCAAGGAAAATACAATTTATTATCCACTAGTGAGACAGCTTGATTTCCAAACAAACTCCTGCAACATTCCACCGCGATTTCTTTAGTCATCAGTGAGACATAGAATATACCATATTATAGTCAGTATTAAATATGGGTCAACTCATGGTTATGCACTAACCATTAATATCCTGAGAATCAATGGACACTCTGTATGGAGGAAATCCCATCGATTTGGCAGCCTCCCAGTTGTTCATGCCATCAAAGTCATCAATACTCGCAACGCTCACAAACTCTGAAATTAATTATGACAGTCTGGAATTAATAATCACATTTACATGTCTGGAATTAATAATCACATTTACAATCCTAAAATTAATTAATAATCACATCTACAGACTAAGAATTAATTATAACATTTACAGGCCTTTTAAGGAATAGTTCCACCTTCCCTCAAAACAAAATAATTCTATCATTCCAAGGGATGCGAAACACCTGGGTAAATTTGCCACAAACACCTGGAGATGTCCAGGGGATATGAGACACCTGGTGATATAATTTGATGATTCCAAAGACCAGACTTGAGGGCGACGTCAGCGACTCGTTCACCCTATTCTGGCTCATTTCACAAATGCGTTTACAGTAAATGTGCAAGTCGACCTTAAAATTCCAATGAAAATCAGTAAAATAACCAAAATATTTCATGATAGCTTACTTGGCTTATAACTGCCAACTGTTGCAGTATATCTTGAGTCAATGATACCTATATGTGGCCATGTTTAATAATCCAAATTCTGACTGATGGTACTAAAATATACATATGTGTGTCTTATATGTGGGCATCCCAGCCTAATGTGACAATATATATCGGAAGAATAAAATTGAGTCAAGTTAGGTGAGTATAGGCTATACAGCTGTCGACGATGTAAACAAATATGGACTCACACCAAAAAAAGAAATGTTTAAATATAGGCAAGTATAATATTTGGTATTTATGAATAAAATCCATAGACTAATCCATAGACTTATGTTTTTCATGCCCAAAATGCCCATTAATCATTATTGTTGAGCCATGAGATCTCAGATATGACAACAACTTTATTAACATAACAAACAGTCAGAGATTATGCAACGAGCACACAAATGACTTGATTATCCAATCAATTATTAGGGTGTGAATTACCATGTGTCAATGTTCGTCGGCGGTGCGCAGTGGCTGTCTCTGTGATGTTTGTGACTGATTTATAGCCAAGATGTCTGATGTGCGTTACTATGTTTAAAATAGTTGTCAATAAAATAATTGCACTATTTTTAGCAGCCCACAATCTACTAATCTAGTCTACGCTTACAGTAATGCCACTGTACAGTAATACACATACGCAGTGCTTCTACGCTTAATTTAATGCCACTGTACAGTAATACACATATGCAGTGCTTAGTCTAAGGAGAGCCATCCAAATTATTAGCACAGCAGTATATTACAGAAACTTCTGAGCTGTGTCGAATATATCCGATATATATGTTTTGGTAGGTTTTGAGCAGGAACCATGTATCGCGATATACCTATGTATAAATATGTGTGTGCATTCATGATGTTGTTTCATTTTGAAAGGATTTCGATCAAACAACAGCCGTTCATTTTATCATAAATCTGACAAGAGCCTAGATATGATATGGGTGGGGGATTGTGGGTGTGGGGACTAAGAGCCTAGATATGATATGGTGGGGGATTGTGGGTGTGGGGTCTAAGAGCTTACATATGATATGGGTGGGGGGTTGTGGGTGTGGGGACTAAGAGCCTAGATATGATATGGGTGGGGGGTTGTGGGTGTGAGGACTAGTGTTAAATCTGTCAAAAGCCTAGATATAATATGGGTGGGGGATTGTGGGTGTGGGGACTAAGAGCCTAGATATGATATGGGTGGGGGATTGTGGGTGTGGGGACTAAGAGCCTAGATATGATATGGGTGGGGGATTGTGGGTGTGGGGACTAGTGTTAAATCTGTCAAGAGCCTAGATAGCATATGGGTGGTGGATTGTGCCAATTTGTGGGTGTGGGGACCAGTGTTAAATGTGTAAAACTATCATAAAACTATCGATAATGACATAAATATCATTCCACCTGCCAACTGCAAGAAAACATAAATGACGTACCAACCCACCAGCCTTAAGACAACATAAATAACGTTCTACCGGTCAAAGGAATATAAAAGGTCATCTATTGCACATCTCCAATATGTGGGCAACTTTTAAGTTTCAAATCTCTAGAATGAAAACTGTAGGAGGAGATGATTACACCATGAAGGTACATAAAAGTGTGATGGACACTAGCTAAACGGACGGACGTACAAAAGGCACGACGTACCAACGGACGGAAGGAGCCCGTTTCTATAGTCCGTCAAAAATAAATTTTTCGGGGGACAAAAAGTATATTGCTAACACTAACGTCCTTGTTTACAAGCAGCTGACCGTAGATAAAAAACAGTAACCTTGTTGTTTGTATGCAGCTGACCATAGATAAATAACACTAACCTTGTTGTTTGGATGTAGCGGACACGACGAGCCCGTGGACAGTAATTTCTCCATTCTCGTTATTCTTGAAGAAATATGTCATGATGGTGAGCTTGATGGAGGTCTGTGTGTCTGAGTTAACAGCTTCCGTAGATTGGCTCACTGATCTGATACTCAAATCCTCCCTTGGCGGAGCTGTAAGAAGGTGAAGTAAATTATAATGATGATAATGACGATAATAGATGAGATCTGTGTGTCTGAGTTAACAGCTTCTAAAGATTGACTCACTGATGTAATACTCAAATCCTCCCTTGGCGGGGCTGTAAGAAGGTGAAGAAAATTATAATGATAATAATGATAGATGAGGTCTGTGTGTCTGAGTTAACAGCTTCCAAAGATTGACTCACTGATGTAATACTCAAATCCTCCCTTGGCGGGGCTGTAAGAAGGTGAAGAAAATTATAATAATGATAGATGAGGTCTGTGTGTCTGAGTTAACAGCTTCCAAAGATTGACTCACTGATGTAATACTCAAATCCTCCCTTGGCGGGGCTGAGAAGGTGAAGAAAATTATAATAATGATAGATGAGGTCTGTATGTCTGAGTTAACAGCTTCCAAAGATTGGCTCACTGAGTTAATACTCAAATCCTCCCTTGGCGGGGCTGTAAGAGGGTGAAGCAAATTATAATGATAATAATGATGATGATAGATGAGGTCCGTGTGTCTGAGTTAACAGCTTCCAAAGATTGGCTCACTGAGTTAATACTCATATCCTCCCTTGGTGGGGCTGTAAGAAGGCGAAGCAAATTTATGACTTCATCATAAATAGCAGAGTATAAGGCTAATTAACTAACCCTTTACAGAACCCACAACAGAGATCACTTCATCATAAATAGCAGAATATAAGGCCAATTAACCATTTAAAGAGCCCACTTTTTCAATAATTCTAGAAATTAATAGATGTAGGAGTAATTTTATGGTAAACAATCCTACAATTTCCCATGTAATGTATAGAATCTATCATCCAATGCCTTTTAGCCATTATGTATAGAATCTATCATCCAATGCCTTTTAGCCATTATGTATAGAATCTATCATCCAATGCCTTTTAGCCATTATGTATAGAATCTATCATCCAATGCCTTTTAGCCATTATGTATAGAATCTATCATCCAATGCCTTTTAGCCATTATGTATAGAATCTATCATCCAATGCCTTTTAGCCATTATGTATAGAATCTATCATCCAATGCCTTTTAGCCATTATGTATAGAATCTATCATCCAATGCCTTTTAGCCATTATGTATAGAATCTATCATCCAATGCCTTTTAGCCATTATGTATAGAATCTATCATCCAATGCCTTTTAGCCATTATGTATAGAATCTATCATCCAATGCCTTTTAGCCATTATGTATAGAATCTATCATCCAATGCCTTTTAGCCATTATGTATAGAATCTATCATCCAATGCCTTTTAGCCATTATGTTTTCAACAATAACCTATCTAAATTTCTAATTGTGGGTAAATTGAAGAATTAGTTTTAGGTTATGGAGAAGTGGACTGTTATGAGGGAGAATGGTGGAAATCAATTTACATCCCAACATCGCCATTTTATGATCCAATAAGCATTATGCAACACACGTAAGAGCCCATTTATAAAATCATTACAGTGAGTAAGAACATCACTATATAAATATGCCTTAAATACGCCGTTGGGACATATCCATGCTGGTATATGAGAGAGAGGACGTTCTCCCTGGGACATAAATAGGGAGAAGTGGCACATTTTAGGGAGAAGATCTTCTCCCAAGTTGCCCTCAAGGCCGGTAAAGTAACAGCAAGTAATGCTTAATTCTTGGCTAATATTCATGGGACATGAGAATACATATATTCACAAATTACAAATGAGAATGCTCTGGTGGTTTGTTTTGGATATTTGAACATACACATGTAAACTGTAAATATATGTTCTTAAATAAAACACATAATAAAAACAATCATCAATCACCGACCAGCAAAACATAAAAAAAAACACTTTCTACAGATATATCCTTATATTCTCAGCAAAACAGAAAAAACACTTTCTACAGATATATCCTTATATTCTCAGCAAAACAAAGAAGTTAAACTAACAAGTAAGTAGTATTGAGGTTGTGTGGTATTGAGACTGAATACAGGTCAGGTTGTGTGGTATTGAGGTTGTGTGGTATTGAGGTTGTGTGGTATTGAGGTTGTGTGGTATTGAGACTGAATACAGGTTAGGTTGTGTGGTATTGAGGTTGTGTGGTATTGAGACTGAATACAGATCATGTTGTGTGGTATTGAGGTTGTGTGGTATTGGGGTTGTGTGGTATTGAGACTGAATACAGGTCAGGTTGTGTGGTATTAAGGTTGTGTGGTATTGAGACTGAATACAGATCAGGTTGTGTGGTATTGAGAGGCTGGGACAGATTTTACAGAGTGTTTATGTTATGTGTATCACTTACGCCCAGGTTGTGTATTAAAATCTGTTTTCTCGATAGCACCAATTTTCCCACCAGCAGTTAATGCAAATACCTATAAGAAAGAAAATTGTTGATAATTTGAACCAGGGAGTTTAAAGCCACATGGCGGTTTGGGGTCCAAAAATACACCTAATAATATTCACAATACACCCAATAATATCCAAAATACAGTTAATAATATCTAAAATACAGTTAATAATATCCAAAATACACCCAATAATATCCAAAATACAGTTAATAATATCCAAAATACAGTTAATAATATCCAAAATACAGTTAATATCCAAAATACACCCAATGATATCCAAAATACAGTTAATAATATCCAAAATAGTTATTATCCAAAATACACCCAATGATATCCAAAATACAGTTAATAATATCCAAAATACAGTTAATATCCAAAATACACCCAATGATATCCAAAAATACAGTTAATAATATCCAAAATACAGTTAATATCCAAAATACACCCAATGATATCCAAAATACAGTTAATAATATCCAAAATACAGTTAATATCCAAAATACACCCAATGATATCCAAAATACAGTTAATAATATCCAAAATACAGTTAATATCCAAAATACACCCAATGATATCCAAAATACAGTTAATAATATCCAAAATACAGTTAATATCCAAAATACACCCAATGATATCCAAAATACAGTTAATAAGGCCAAATAAAAAAATATATTCGGTTCTCAGTGACCGCCGCATCCCAAAAATATGTGCGCATTGAAGCTTTTTATTGTCATTCCAAAATAAATATATATAAACATGTATCCCGCATTCGAAATTACATATATTGAAAATATTGTGAAACGCGCAACGGTCTTGTTCAAGGTTGTAAGAAAACGTCAATCGAACATTGTACTCTGCTAATCTAATGTTTGCAGAATGTAATGTCCGGCTTCCATTTCCGCAATCGCTGGAAGCCGGAAATTCTATTCCGTTTACCCGCGAAAACTGCCAATAGAGTACACCCTACTCCGAATTGCAAATAGAGTGTGCAGTGATTTCCCATCTCTATTTTTAGAACAATAAAAATGGCGATGTTGGTAAACACGTGTGTTCTAACGCGTGCCGAAAATAAAACACCGTTTACACGTGTACCATGGACGATCACGTCGGTTGGGCCAGCTGCGACAGTTGGTGACATGTGTCCGATTGTGTCGCCAACTCATTGATACCCACGATATACCAATGGAATTTAACCCTTTCGTCGAATCGACAGAAAGAAATGTAGCCATAACAATGAATATTGGGAAATCTAAAACAGCTGACTTCGATAATATTTCACGTGAACTGAACGTTCAAACCGTTGCCGAACTGTTTGGTCGCTTTTTTAGGTTCGAGTTTCATTCAAAGTCAAGTGATCCACGTGCATGTTCCTGTGTTGATGAATACACAAAAACTTGTCCTCCTGCCAATAATAATTTGTCTTGTTCTATCCTTCACATCCCTGCCACAGAGATGTATAAAAATGTTAAATACCATGCCCTTCCTGTATTTTAACAAACATTTTTAGGAAATAAATTAAACAAAAAAAACCTGCCTCCCGCATGGTTAAAATGTATAATACAAAAATAAATATAAAAACCTGCCTCCCTCATGGCTTAAAGTTGTAATAAATACTAAAAATAAATACCGCCCTCCCTCATCACTTTGAAAAAAAATGTGCTTGAGAACCAAACATATTTTTTTATTTGGCCTAATATCCAAAATACACCCAATAATATCCAAAATACACATAATAATATTTGCTTTTGTTGTAGTCTTCAGAGTAACAGTCTTCAGGTCTTTACAGTCTGATGAGCAACCCCACAGTCATTGACTGTCTTGTTATGTGTTTCCTCCTGTGTTGTGTGAAATTGACTATATGACTTTTCACCACAACCTGGACTCGTACAAGAAAAACACACAGAGTACACAACATTGTATAATAACTTTATAATATCAAAGTTTTCTTTTTGGTTTGTTTGAACTCTATGTACATGGGTCATACAACAGACTGTTGCATTAACACTTTAAATCATGAAAAGTCATTTTCACACAACACTGCTTTTTGACAACTCGGGAGAAAACACATAACAAGACAGTCAATGACTGTGGGGTTGCCTACCAGACTGAAAAGACTTCAAGACTGTTACTCTGAAGACTACAACTATCAGTACTTGTCAAATCACTTTTTTAAACAAGTAGTTCTAAACAGGGACAAAGGTAGGTGGGGGTATAATTACAACCGGTACTTCAAGATCTCCAATTGTTGGAAATTGATCAAAACCTTACTAATAATACCGGTATGTATCAAAATTATTACATGTAATAAAAGGAATCAATATACAAGTACAAAATGTGAATTCATAGCATAGATAGGGTGAGTGCGGTGGTGTTAAATCACCTATCTCTGCCCCTATTTGAATCAAATGTAAATCCCAATTTATGAGATCCATTGATCTAGTATTTTCAAAGGGTATATTATAGGGAAGTTCAAGTGAGTTCATTTTCATTAAAATAAGTTACAAAATTTAGGGTTAGGGCTATGGCCTGTCTGATAATTGTTCCTTGAAATCATCATAATATTGTAACACCTGCCTGTACCACTGCATAGAACACAGTACATAGGAATTAATCTAATTTAAATTTTTTGACACAAATAAACATTATCCAGCCATTTCTGTTATTTGTTTATCAAACACTGTCTGATAAAATAAGATCTCATTTCATACGCAAGAGATATTGGAGATAATGGTAGGCAGACAAACTTTATATTATTGCCAGTGCAGAAGATGACTTCTCAAATAACATTGTGGCCTTAGGAATGTGAAAGAGCAACATTTGTAACAGGGGCAATGTACTTCCATGACCCTTCAATTGGCAAGGGTAATGATCTGTTATTCGTTATTTTTCTCTCATACCCCTCAACCGATTTCAACTAAATTTGGTGGGGTGATTCGGTGTACCATGGCAGATATTATAACATGGTTATTTTATCAAAATTTAAATTAGAAATTGAAAATTTAATTTTCATAACAAAAAAATCAAATTTCCATTTAAAAAAAAATAATAATAACTATAATGTCTTTTTTTATGTTAAATTGAACATGAAGTTCAATCAATTGTTTTTTTTCTTCTTTTGTTTTGACCCTGCTCTGCCAAAATTTGACCCATAGGGGTGACCTCATCTGAACAAATCGGAAACCCAACCCAAGGATCCCTCCTTTCCAAAAATGAACCCATTCGGCCCAATTTTATTTGAGAAGTTGTTAAGAATTATTATGGACGTAAATAGTATTGGCCCTGGCTTTGCAACTATTTGACCCAGTGACATCTTTTGAACAAATCTGAAAGAGTCACCTAGGGAACATCCACACCAAATATGAACCCAGTCGGTATTATCGTTCCAGAGAAGATGTTTAAAGAATAGTTGATGGACCGACGGATGGATTTCGGCTATCTGGATGGACGGACGAGAAGTGATGACTATAGCTCCACTGGAGACTTTGTCTCAGGTGAGCCAAAAACTGGAATAATGTCTGACCAGTACCAGACACCACCTACCTCAACTGTTTAACTGTACTGTGGGATGACTAACACCACCTACTCATTAGTGAACACCCTTGATATAGGAATTGTCCTGTTTCTAGTTACTACTGTTGAACATGTTCTTGTTCTTGTCCACGTCATATTTTGATTATGAACACTTATTGCTGCGTGTATGTTTACTTACTTTTTGACGGATGTAACCGGTTAACAGCAATTGTGAATAACCCCCTCCCATGGCACCTGGTGCATGGCGATTACTTAATATACGAGCATCATTTTTAATCATGCAACAACCCAGGCATTGAAAACTCCCCACCACTGTCATCATCTCACAACTTCATCTGTCCTCTCATCTTCTAGTTACTCCTTTCCTGCTATTTCTCAATTTTTTATCTCTCTCTCTGCCGTCTGTTATTCCTAACACTATCTTCTTCCCTTGTTCCATCCCTATCTCCAATTCCCAAGACAACATTATTTCCAACCCTTCCTGTCTGAGCTATACTGGGGATGGGGGTATGTAGCCAATGGGAAGAAGACTACACGTAAGCACTTGGCTAGTTGTCTGATCCTCATTCCATATATTAACACTTATATTTTGCATATATGTTCATATGTATATTATGTTATTTGTTTGGATTTGGAAATAAAAATATGTTTACACTAACTATACTGTGGTATAAATAACACCACTTACCTCCACTGTGTAACTGTACTGTGGTATAACTGTAATTGTTTTAGAGAATGATTGTGAATCAATGTTCGGATTATATGTTGCTGCTACGCTCGTGGTACCGCTGGTAGTCACCTCTGTATCCTCTATCTGAGAAATATAACAAAGAAGGATAAATCTATAAAGAATGCAAATCAATGTTTGGATTATATGTTGCTGGTTCCATTGTGGTACTACAGGTAGTTACAGTTGCATCCTCTACAAGATCAGCCAGAGAGTTTGATCCAGCGATCTGACCTCTTCAATGAGACATTATGTGATGACCAGATTAATTCACTGTAGTCATAATAGGTTTATAATGACTTACATGATACATATTAAAATAAAATAACATTTGAACGATATAAACATGTAAAATGGCTAAGAATAGGGAGAAATGCAAATAAACAAGTTTTAAATATGGATTATCTCTCTAAATAATAAATGTTGATAGTTTCCTGGGTATGAAATAATACGCATGAGTTGGAAATCCCTGCCCGAAAACGATTCTGTCAATTAAAATTGATTCTATTTCGATACTGTTTTATACAATTAATGGGACACTTCTTTGCTCTATAAATAGAGATAGAGGCCCCCAGCATGGTGCTCTGAACAAATGCAATCCACAAAATGTCTCTGATTGATTGTATCTATTGTAATATTAAGTGCTAATCAAGTAGATAAGATCTAGAGTGTAACATATTCTTATTTTCATTGATTAATAATATAACTGAAAATAACAAATAAAAAAGAATAGAAGGGACCATTATTGAACGGCACAGAGTTATTTTTAATGAAAATAATTCCAAATAAAATCAATATTAATTGATAGACACATTTCCGATTCATATTTATTATTTCATACTCAGGAAACTATATAGATCATGTTGCAGAAGAGATAATCCAATTTTAAGCACTTGCGCAATCCCTAATATAGAGGATGATGCTATGACATCGGATCAAACTGTAGCTGATCAAATTGTTGGAAAAGATCACTATACTATAGCGGTATGGGGGAAGAATAACGATAGACATATTATAAAAATATTTACTTGTAAAAAAGTTCAGATAGTGTAGTATCAGACAGGCTATCTAAAACTCTTTCTAAATACTCATTGAAGAGATGATCCCTCAGTGAATGTTTAGATAATAAGTTCAACACACGATACTAGATCATAAAACTTATTATCTGAACATTTCTCTCACCAATATATAGAAATCCATCTGCACTTGTAAATTTACACATGTATACTTTTATAAGTGAATGGGAGAATCCATTCAGTATAGAAAGGGTTAAGAATGCATAACTCTTGATTCTTCATAACTTGTGACTTGTGTAAATGATTTGATATTCCGTGATGATTGTATTGTGGAGCCTTAATCCGGGCTCTATCAACGTTACTTTAAGAATACATAAATCTGATATGTCATACTTAATGACCAGTGTAATCAAGTTCATATTCCGTGATGTTCCTATTTCGGTTCCTCAATCAGGGCTTGATTAATTTTATTATATTAAGAATACATAGGTCTGATATATCATTAAGAATACATAGGTCTGATATATCATTAAGAATACATGGTTCTGATATATCACTAAGAATACATAGGTCTGATATATCATACCTTGAGACCAATGTAGTTGAACTGATATTCCGTGATGTTCCCATTTCGGTTCCTCAATCCTGGCTCCATCCAGGTAATTTTACGCTCAGTAAAACTCCCCGGCACTTGGTTTCTCAAATCCTGAACTCCTCCTGGTTCTAAAAAGAAAATTGAAAAATGTTAGTCAAATACACAACAATCAAATCACTGGATTTTCTATAGCAGATTGAAGCATCACCAGTTAAATAGAATGCAGCTACGACACACATGCCCCGAATCGGGTGGCTTTATTAAATAAAAGGCTGCTAGACCACCTGTGCCCCAAATAAGGTGGCGTTATTTGACCAGTGCCTTTTTTAGAAATCGAATATTTGATTCTGGGAACAATCATTGAATCAATTTTGCATCCATCTATCTATGCTGTTAACACACATAGCTTTCTTTTATTAGACCCCAGAATAATCAGTAAATTCTAAGTCCATGAAGTTATCATCCAGAATAAAAAATAATCAGGAAATTAAAAGTCAACAAGGGTCATACTGCAGAAAAATGTTGGGGTACCTAACCCATATTCGAACTTGATCTGTGCTTCTAACCAATAAGCTCACAAACATATATTATTTAATTTCATTAATTACCGTAATATGGAGTGACTTTGGACAGCGAGGTGACTTCGGACAGTATAAATGTCTAAGGGTTCAAACATCTCAAGTTTTCTTATGACACAAAGCTTTTGTTAATGCACTTGTTTCACTTGTCAATCAACTCTGACCTTCATTTTAAATGTTGTTTGACCTCCAATACATTCAAGATATTATCAGGAACGCTCTTTAACGCAGTTGAAAGTTTTTCTTGTTTTTTTAATGTTCGTCAAAACTTTGTACGCCCCATGATAATTGCAGTGAATTACATATTGAAACCAAATCATGACCGATAAACATGCATGTTCAATTATGTGATTTAAAATGAGATAAAAACCAAAACTCAACCTTTTGGATTTGTCATATTGGAAACACCCTTTGGGGTGATTTCGAACACTAGCCAAGGGTAGGCATCTTCCGCCTTGATTGCTAATATAGCCTATAGGTTCTATGTCACTATAAATTAAATGTGTATAGGCCAATAATTAGGTCTAAAGAAAGTATAATTTTTATTATTCTTAAAGCCATCATAGCGATTTTGTGATATTTGTTTGATACCCTTGCATGGGTGGTGTCCAAAATCACCCCGTCAACAGTGTGAATATGAAGTGCATGGGGTATGTGGTGGCTCTCCTTGTTCAATCTTATGTTATAATGAACTACATGTAGGCCCGAAATACGTGAAGAGTACACACACGTGTATGTCAGAATATTTCCTATCAATATACTGCATGATATCCACACATTTATTCACACAGACATGTAACTGACCCAAGCATGTTAATTTCAATGCATTCGCCATTAGGCCTTCTGGGTTATGACATACTTAAT
Source organism: Siphonodentalium dalli (assembly GCA_032622095.1). Lineage (NCBI taxonomy): Eukaryota > Metazoa > Mollusca > Scaphopoda > Gadilida > Siphonodentaliidae > Siphonodentalium > Siphonodentalium dalli. Next base: position 84,917,242 of record CP136061.1, on the reverse strand, counting down.
TCTTCACACACTGATGGTAGATTATTTTCCAAATGCTGTTGAACGTTTTTCAACTGCAGCGAAAATTGTGGAATGATAGGCTTATATATATAATAGCTCCTGGGCAGCTATAGGCCTACTAATTATGGCCTATGCTTCATCAATGAAACATTTTGATTAGAAAAAATCATAATCCAGGTACTTTTAGTCTGGTTCCTCTGATTAATTTGGAGTTCTATTTCAAGTTCTATATAAGTGTCCGAATTCACCCCGACCGATGGGGTGACTTCAGACGAGTTTTGGGCCATTGCCATGGATACATAAATATCAAAGGCACATGGCATGATATTTGGACCTATTTCTTACCACCCACTATTCAATTACAAGCCCCATAAAGAATAGAGCAGACGGCACCTCCATAGTGCATGCTTCCATCTATGTGAGGCTCCCTGTGGGTTACCTATAAAACATTCATGTGTTATTTCACTTATCATAGTAAGTGTAAGCATAGATTTAGTGTGTCTGACATTTGCAGAATGAGGTCCCCAGATGAAGAATTTAGTGCCAAAGGATTTAGTCATGCAAAGAGGAAAATCCAAGATGGCTGCCAGTGGCCATGTTTTACACCAGAATAACCCCAAAATGACTTATTCCCATCTACATGTCAATATTAACATCCATGTCAAATTTCATGATTATCAGACTAACAGTACAACATGTAGCCCATGCTAATGGATTGAATTTTGAAATCCAAGATGGCCACTGGTGGCCATTTTTTTGACGAATGACCCCAAAATGACAAATTTCATAATGATCTTACCAAAGTTACAACCTGTAGCCCATGCTAAAGAAATTGTTGACAGACATACACACACACAGATGATGGACACCAAGACATGGCAATAGCTCAAACTTTACAAAGTAAAGTTGAGCTAAAAATGGTAAGCTCCCATCTGGAGGTCACCCCAAAGATTAATATGAAATTTGGTGATGATCAAATAAGGGATGTGGATGGTAACCACTGTGCTGATGTCAGGTCTTTAATATTGAAGGACGCAGGGCATCATCAAGGATCATAGTCATGAACATAAGCAACATATATAATAATTTACCTCCTTCTTCTGTCCTAATGACTTGTTCATCAGTCACCGCAGTTGAGCCCGAGGTATCGACAGTGATAGTTGTAGTAACTGAGATTCTATACTCCCAGAATGCATCTAAATCTGACACTCGACATGATTTCGCAGTGTAAACTGAACAAAAAATATTGAATTAACAATGGAATTGGAATAAGATCATTAGAAGCTACATATTATGTTCAAATTAATATATTATATAAGAGAGACATCATATCATCATGTCGAAAACCAATATACAAACTAAAAATGTTTTATTGCAGAAATAACCTTTTGTCTAATTTTTTAACCATTTATGAACCTTTCATTGAATGATAGTAATTAGTTCCAGATACAAGATACATCCTGTTTTTTTCGAATGAACATAAAAGATTTACTGAATAACAACTACAAATGAGATATATGTTTTATTAAAGGAAAATGGCTCAGGTTGGCCCGTGCTGGCCGAGATCATAGTATATATGTATGTATATGGAAACTAAACAATGCAATGAACAAATGGCAAATGAGACAAGGTTCAATCAGATGTTGAAACGAATAATTCCAAGTAAGTTAAAGATGGATTATCTCTTTAAATAACAGTTTGAAATAGTTGCGTGGGTATAAAATAATAGATATGAATTGAAAGTTTTCACATTATGTAGTACATAATTATCATATTATATATAACAGTGGAAAGAGCAAACTCTAATAGAGATATCATAGTATCATACCAAAAAAACAATATTCAAAACTAAATATGTTTTATTGCACATAAACTCCAAGCCATCAATGTCACACCATACGTTACTGTCAATCCACCACAGTAAATTATATTATAATGCATGACCTGTTTGTCATCGCTGCCTGTGTGGTTGTCTTTCATATTTGGTGATATGCTCAGCCGAAAATAAACTTGAAAGTTGACATATGGGAAGAAAATTTTGGGACATAAAAGTAGCCATTTCCTTGCTCTGAGGCATAATGTGGGAATACTGAAGCTTTGTAGAGAAAGCAAATTGAAACGGGAAGTAATTGTTCTACGTATACAATACATTACTATACTAAAAACATGCAAATGTTACATGTGTGATTGAAATCTGATTATCAGGTACTACTCAATGGGTGAAGTGGTTGAAAACATAAATTATTTTTAATGACAAGGCAACGGATACCTGGAATATATTGCGACAAATTAATCCAAGGGAATGACAATTTATTGTACTAAGAAAATTCCTGACTTTGCCAGGAAGAATTCTGGGAAGAAAGCTGACCATGTGGCATTATTTAAGTGGCATGGATTGAGGTTCCAAAGTACATAAAGATACTATCGATTAATATTAATACCTGCGTAATTAAACTTGTGTAAATGTAACATTAATATAGCATTTTACAATTGTTGCCGTTAGGGTCCGCGCTGGACCGAAATTTACTTTGGCGAAATGAAAATATTTTTTGCCAATTTATTTTAGCAATTGCCAATTGCTATCCCTGATAGTAAGTATCATTTTCTGCAACCTTAAGTCTTATGTTTCGACACTCGCGATTTGAATGACTTTTGATATCCATAGAAAAGCAGTTAGTTAATAATTAATTATCCTCGCATCTCTATTGTACAACCATTAAGCCAATCACCGAACAATACAATGGTAGAAGGGTTTCTCCATCAGAAGAGCCCATCCCTTACCAAAATGTCCTAACATAATTCTCATGAGAATCTTACGTTAGAATCTCACGTTAGAATCTCACGTTAGAATCTCACGTGAGGTTTTTAATATGCAAATTAGCAAGTTCTCGTAAGAAATTTTTCTCACGTGAGAAAGAATCTTTCCTCACGTAAGAAATATTTTTTCTCACGTAAGAATTTTTTCTCACGTGAGAAAAAATCTTGCTAATTTGCATATTAAAAACCTCACGTGAGAAATAATTTTTTCTCACGTAAGAAAGAATCATTTCTCACGTGAGAAAGAATCATTTCTCACGTGAGAAAGAATCATTTCTCACATGAGAAAGAATCATTTCTCACGTGAGAAAGAATCATTTTTTCAAAATATAATGACAGTATAATAAATAAGGACTATCTAATTCAAACAAATCTATGTGCTACCAAATTCATTTTGGTATCATTAACAATTTAACACTGTCATTTATCATCTTTTTAAGGTTATAAAATAACAAACACTGTCATTGAGAATTTCCAGGCTTTCAGACTGCTTTTGCCCCCTTGCCATTTTCTGCTTCTGGGGTCCCTGATCTTAGAGGCATTTGTGGTGTGCGATGAATCTATACTGTACAAATACAGATCTGTATTTATCACATAAATCTCACACTTAACTTTTAACCAATTTTTCAATTGCTGTGTGCATTATTCTTGTACCTGCTGCCATTTTAAAAGTGCTTCACTTGAGTGACTTACACTTACCCAACAATAAGGCCCCTATTTCTCATCTAGGTGAGATGAAACAAGCTCAGTACAAGTGGCCTTGCCCAAGCATACAAACCACTTCATCTGACCAAGCCACTATTGCAGAGACAATAGTCCACCGATGGGTGTGAACTCATGCCGGTGTGTTAACACCATTACAAGTCCAATACTCTAACCACTGGGCTACTGAACTCCATTCCACATCCATCTTCAAACAAAGATAAATAAACTCACGGTTTGCTCTACATTGTATCATAGCTGTGCCAGTAGATCTATCCACAGCATTGAGAATGTAGGTCGTTGGGCCGGGTCTTATTGGTGGTATCTCCCACGCCATGGTAACTGATGTTTCTGTTTTACTATCAACATGAAGATCTGTGACTTTTTCCGGCGCTGAAAAATTAATGTATTTAAATGGCATTTATATATTATTTAAATTCATATTTCATGACAGGAGCTGCCAGGGCCGTACGAATATTCGAGATTCGATGTCGATATTGCTGTTGTAATTCGGTGTCGATACCAAAAGTTTATCCAGCCATAAAGTAATGCATTACCACCTCTATGAGGATGTTCCTTGCAGTATAACACCGGCGCCCATTCACATTACAAATTCCATGTGAATATATTCTGATTGGCTGTGGTTGAGTACTGCTGAAAATGCCCACATTTTGTGTTTTACAAAATAGTTTTAGAAAGTATGTAAGGAGATCCCATGATATTTGTTTCAGACTTTCAAAAGTGTATATAGCCAGGTTCATCTGGACATAAAATGATGGTACTCACATCCAATTAATGTATTTCTTGACCAAAATTTGGAAGATCCTTTTCCCGCACTGGTGTAAGCATATATGGTGATACGGTAAGCACTATATGGCTTCAGCGAGGCTATGGCGTATGTGAGACTGGTAGCTGTTGAATCATAATTTGGAGATAACCATCCAATGGCAACGCCACCAGCACATGGAGTTACTTGCCCATCAAAGTCCTGTAAGCAATACAAAAGAAAGTCCTATACAATAACCCAATGTTCTAATGCAAAAACGAATGATTGATAAATAATTATTATTAACTGACGAAGAAATGAATAGTTTATCAATACTGTACACCTTGGTTTCCAAGGCTTGATCATGTTCATGAGTGGATTCAATACACAAACACAGATTTTCTATCATTTATTTGAAGAATACAAAATACACAAAAAAATAGACTGGCGCAAGTAACAAACAAAAAAGAGTTTCTGGTACCAAACTGTTTCTCCCAAAATCTCTTTGACAAACTAGAGATTCTGAATCTGGGTCACATGGACTGTTGTTTAATGGAAACCTTTGTCACTTCAAGAAATACTTTATTTCGCATTCTGAATGATAATCAGAAGGGGGGGAAGTCATGTGATATACAATATTTGTTTATTTAAGAAATAACTTTTGTTGCTGATTAAGGTTATGTAACGCACGTAGCCAGTTATAGAACCACCATAAGTAGAAGGTAGAAATATAACGAGAGTACAACATTGAGACTATTTCTGACGAAAAAGACACATGAAGTTGAAAGTACTTATCGAATGATCAAGTGGCATCAGCAATTCGCGTTTTTAATTGGCTAGTTGCAACTGATCATGCACTGGGCAGCCCTATAGTTACACATGTGATTGATATATTCGACCGCAGTGATACTTACCCTCGTTACTTTTAATTTCTGTGTTTCATTTCTTTGCAAATGTTCAATCTTGTTGATTTGTCTGGTTGTGTGTGCACTGATTAATAGCAGCTAGTATATTTATCGTCAATACAGTCCTACCCGAAGGAATTATGATGCAGCACCGAAATTTAAAGTTAAATTGTTGGAAATATTGAGAAGTTTCCATGTACATTTTTAGGCTCATGGTACATACATGGTCACTCGACGGTGCTGTCTATTTTGTAGCAGGAAAGTAATCAAGAAATTTAGGTTGTCGAGAAATAACCTTAATGGCAAAGTGTGTGGCTGCCAATTGTTTTACAGTATTCTGTGGACTGACAGCTTATGAAATAATGATATTACATTTTCCCAGTAAATTCTGTATTCCTTAAATGAGTATCAGTTTATAATTAGTTGGTAAAAGGCCCCCCTGTGGACCTTCACATATATGTTTGCCATATTGGTGACTGACGATTCCATATTTGAAGATTCCATTTAATATTTTCCAATGATTCAATTGGAATGAAAATCGCTGATTCACAGAGCCCTAGTTGGTGAACCTCACAGACTTACAAAGTTGAGATTAATAATGAAAATGAAACTTACGAAAGAACATGTAGAACACACACTCTTATAGACAGCACACTCATTGTCATAGTAATCAGATGAGGCGCTACTCATATGGACACTGTATCCTACAATATCCCCGCCAGGCTCACGTGGTCTGTCCCATGATATTGTCATAGAGGAGCTGGTTACTGCGCTGGCATGGAATACATCTACAGAACCCGGTGCTGAAATATCACAAAGCACAATATTAACACGTTATTATATATGTTCCATGATATCAATATATAGAGGAGCTTGTTACTGATTTAGTACTGAGAACATCTATGACACCCGGTTCTGAACTATTACAAAGCACAATACTAACATGTCATTAATATATATGTTTCATAATATTGTCATATAGGAGCTTGTTTCTGAGTGCATCTACATAACCCGGTGTTGAAATATCACAAAACACAATACTAACACTGTATTATATCTGTCCCATGATATTGACATGGAGGAGTTTGTTACTGAGCTGGGATTGAATCCATCTACATGTAAGGCACCCGGTGCTGAAATATAATCCGAACTACAAAATGAACATGTTGACAATACTCCTGATACTAGGCAAATATGTGGAACTACAAAGCTCAATTCTAAATACTGAAGCCATGATACAGGAGACCAGAAAGAGACTGTTTAAAAACTGTGAATAATGAAAGTTTCAATGACACTGTAGCTCAACTTGGATGAGGATAATTTCATGAGTTACAGTCCATAGAGCGATTATGAATGCGGAAAGTTTAAATGTCTAAGTTATACAAGATGTCAACATGAAGAGATGTATATAAAGTAAAATCCAAGATGGTTGCTGGGGGCCATGTTTTTTTTACAATGAAATTCGGAAAATATTGATGGCTCCCATCCAGAGGTCACCCAAAAGATCGATATGAAGTTTGGTGATGATTAGATGAGGGATGTGGTCTGTATAGTGTGCCAAAGGATTGAGTCATGAAAAGAGTAAAATCCAAGATGGCTGCCAGTGGCCATGTTTTTCATCGAATATTGTTTAAATTTGATATCTGCCATTTACAGGTGATCACAATCATGCTTGCAAAATTTAATGAAAGTGTCAATGAGACTGTAGCTCAACTTGGGGAGGCAATAATAATTATATGCTGATCAGTCAATAGAATGATAAAAAAGAAGGCATGTCAAAATGTTTCAGTAAATGGTTTGTTATTTATTGTGTAAATGATATAGAAAAATAGACAGCTTCCATCTAGAGGTCACCCCAAAGTACCTTATGAAGTCAGGATGGGGGGTGTGGCATGTAGGGTGTGCCAAAGGATTGTAGGGTGTGCCAAAGGATGTTAGTCAAGAAAAGAGTAAAATCCAAGATGGCTTAGTCAGAATTTTATTGACCTATATGCACAAGTGCCACATACAGGTATCATTTCCGATATTTTCAAGGAGCTCTTGACCCTGAAAATCCGAAATGGCTGACTTAAAATTTGCAAAAATTTAGCAAAGTCAACAATAATTAAATTGTGCTACATATATAATTATTTTCATCTTTAAAGGATCAGCACCTTTGTGCTTCCACTCATGAGTGCTTAACAAAGTTTTTGGATGGAATATATTGGTCGTAGAATGAAAAATAATATTTTTTTACCCAAAATATGTATCTCCTAATAAGTATCTTGGACACTGAACTATTGGTTATATATTTCTTGCTTGCAAGATTCTAGAAGAAGTTTTTTAAAATAGGTACGAAGTACCTACAGTATGTGCACGGTCAAACCCAATTAGGTTCAACTCCCGACCAATCATGTCAGTCATTTTGCTATAAAAGCGATTTACACGTAAGTTTACGGTCTTTTTAATTTCTCCCCTCTGTGTGTTCGATGCGTTTGACCGAGTGCGCGGGGCGGGAATGTTGCTCCCAACTGGATGGGCCCTATGAGTTCAGTGTCCAAGATACTTATTAGGAGAAACATATTTTGGGT